>CM074197.1:15968427-16617192 GCA_037179385.1 Holothuria scabra
AACTTATCGTCTTAACTGTCAATTTGCTTTAAGACAACTTTATGGAGCTCTTTTGGGGCACATTTAATCTTGCATCCATTCAACAGAGTCCCTTTAGGGCAACTTACATGCATGAGAAGAACGAGCTGCAATTTGATGGAGATAACTTCGAAAATTTTAATTAATTCTAATATATGTACATAAATTAGCGTGTGTGAACCTCATAGCTCCTCTTAGTCTCAAAAAAGAACTTCCGAAGTATATGTCATCCCGTGTTTGCAAGGATCAAAGTCTAACAACGCGTAATCATTCCTAATTCAGTCTTACATAGCATCCACAGTTTTCATGCGCATAGCGTGAATACACCTTTTGCGCTTAAGAAGCAACCTTATCTACTCTGACAAATCAAGGTCTGAAATGATCATAGGGTAAAATCTTAAACAATGTGTTGAAACATTTAAGAAGGTGTTTAGGACTTAAACGCTTATCTAAACACTTTTCGCCCACTTTGCAAATATACCTAAGATGCTTAACATGCTTGTCTCATACCTAAGCATTTCGTTTTCAAACGCGATAAATTGCTAAACGCTAAGTGTTTAATTGCTAAACATTTTTAGAATTTAAACGTGTATTCAAAGTGGGTGGCAAATAAGTGTTTAAATGCTAAACACGTTTTGGGGGTGTAAAATATCGAGTGTAGAAAGGCATAGGTCATACAGGCATACTGTAGTTCCCGTTAGGATCTATCTCATGAAATATTTTGCAACAGAGTCATCTATTTCTAAATATGTTTTGGTGTTACTCTAAAAAGGTGTAATTGTTTTAGGATGTACGGTACTTTCTACCCAACAATTAGCTATAATTGATTCTTTCATAGACGGATTCGACAGACAGTGAAGTCGCTCGATAGTGGGGCCCTTCGACACTAAATTCCCTTAATTTTATTGTCTACATGCAATGTTAAACTCTTACAGTCTTATATCCAGTGAAATTGAGGTGATCTTGAGACATTTTAGTGTACAACGATCTATGATACATTAAACCAAAGAATCGGGAAGATTAAAGCCGACGGACCCTAGTAGCAGCGGACTTAAGTAGACCATCATTTTACTATTCGGTTTCGTCTTTAGGAAGCATACCGAAATCCTTTTAAAGGTTATCTCTTTACTTTAATAAATCGTGCAATTATTAGAATAAATATAATAATTTTCTGTCTCGTTCAGTTTGTTTATTTTTCTCCTTTTCTTGAAGCTTAGTAAGTTACTAAAAAAGATCTAACGGCACACCAACACGAATGTGTTAAATAGTGTTATACTATTCAAATACTGCTCAAGTCCTCCCGTTTAGTCGCCTCTTTCGACAGGAATACCGTGGGCATATTCCACAATCCCAGCCCACAGGGGTACTTTTCTTGAGGCATTTCAAAGTATATTTGATGTCAAAATTTAGCCCCGGTGGAGAAGTCAATGATGAGTTGGAACTTGCCGGGGAGGGGGGGGGGGGGGACTCAACAGGTCATTTTAACCAAACTCATCCGACAAAATCGGGTTTTCCCGGGCGACCCTTTTCTCGACAAAGTAATAACACTTACCAGTAATTCCTTCTGTAAGAACGCTAGCGTTGTTGATCAAACACTCTAATGGTTTCTGGCCATTTCTTTATGTACAGCTGATATTTAGTGAGTCGAACGCCATTCCTTACATGTTTCCTCGTATCAAGACATTAGTTTGGAAAATGCTTCTACCACTAACGGACAGTGCATGGCCAGGTTCAGGTTGGGGTGACTAGGGTTAACTACATTGGATTCTCATTAGATGAATGGTGACACGATATGAATTACCTCTATAAACAATGGTGAGGTTTATTCATCAGTCCGAACGTATGGCAAAAATTGTTGATGATTCTCACTCGATCGAAGATTTTCATAAAGAGGGCACCCACTAGGTCATAGGTTCCCAAAAGTTTATCACTTTACCAGAAATCGGTGTAGTACATACGGATCTATCAGTCCAACACCTAGACTGCATGTGGCACCGCTGTTAATGCCTTGAACTGTGTATTCCGGACCGAAGAGTTCAACCAATGAGTTGTTAGAATCTGCCTGGTTAAAAAAATCGGAAATTTTCTGTAGGAAGTGACAAAACTGTGAGTTGCTCTGGCACAAAATTGGGAGAACTTTGACACACATCGGCGTCAACTCGTATGAACATGACGAACATTTTATTCACCACGGTCAAGGGGTCATACACTCTTAAAAAGTTGGTTAAAAAAATTTCACCAACACTGGTCACGTATGTCAAATACCTGAAATTGGCTAAATTTTACCCAATAATTGTTGATTAATGGGTTTTCCAAGAGGTTTTTTGCCACTTTATTGGGTAACCAGCCTGTGGGGTAACCAAATAAACAACACATATTGGGTAAAATTTAACCATTTTCAGGTATTTGACATACGTGACCAGTGTTGGTGAATTTTTTTAACCAACTTTTTAAGAGTGTATGATTCATTTTTCAATTGATGAGGGCATAATAGCCTTGTCGCCTGTATGGCAAAGGAGTTCCACTCATATCGGTCGCGCCGTAACTAAACTGAAATATGGCTACCACAGCATTAAAATCGGACAATCAAGTTAATTTCCACATTTCTGTCACAATAATTCTTCACAATTATCGCACTAATAAAATATCCTTATTTTAGAGTTTAACGTTATGATGGGTCTATGTGAATAGAAACAGTGTTTGTACCAGCGGGGAAGGAGCGGGACGTTATCATGCCCTCATTGGGGAAAGCTTCCCCCAATGACAGAAAATGAAGATGGGTGACGGATCTTGAGCACTTAGCAAATTCCTTATTTTTCCTTTTGTTATATTATTGCAAACGAAAGCTCAAAGTAACGATTGCTTAGACTGTATGCTGCTTACACCAAAACCTAGAAAATGAAATTTCCTGTCATCTGCCAGGGGTCGTAATGTTTTCAAAATTTTGAGTACGTCTCGCGCTAACTATTGTGACACACTGTTAATGAGATGGACAAGTCTTTTTAAGTTTAGACACCGACCGTGTTAAATCTACACTCTAAAACACCCTGGTCAAAATTGACTAGGATGCCGTCCGGGGTTGGCCCGTCTCCTGTAATTCTCTGCTTTCTCCCACCAGCGAACAGGAAGATTTTTTCAGTTGGCAGAACAATTGCATTCCTTGTTGTTGCTTACATAAGCTTGGGTGACTTCTAGCTGCCTTTGGTAAATGATACCTATCCAGGGTCCCTCCAAAAATGCCTGATTGACCAGGTATGAGGCTAACAGATTTCTAAAGCAACCGTTTGCCTTATGTCAGATTGCCTTCCGGACAAAACGTTCAGGCAAAATGTGAAATTTATAACTGTCTGATCACCCTACAGTTTGCTTAGTTACTTTTAAAGTGAACATTTTATTGCAAGCTGAAACTCAAAATAGGGACTGCTGGGATTCTGCTTTGAGGCCTAGGAAATGTCATTTCCGGGTTTCTTGAGGAATTTTGGTAATTCTGTTCGCAAAAACCTGTTCCCAAACAAAAATGCTTGCCTATGATTGATCATTATAGTAAGCAAAATAGTTTTAACTTCCTTGGGCATTTATATAAATTTCATAATAGCTGAAAATGTGAATACTCTAGAACAAGTTTCTTGATATGGAACCTTTGTCGTCGCTGAGAGTTGCTGCCCCCTCCTTCGGGGAGATCGCCCCACCCACGTCGGGCAAATCCTGACCTCACCCCTGAATATAGCAAACCGTCTGTCTAGCACGTAGACGTGGAATTTTCGCCCCCAAATATTTCAAAGGTCTCGTTTAAAAGTATCGTAATTAAGCCAATTATTAATGCTTCCTTTCATTTCAAATACCTCGTCAATGTCCCAATAGAAGACTAGTAGTCTGGTAAACAATCAGTCCAGAAGGGTCATCGGTATACCCCGCGAAGCGGACTCGGTTTTTCCAGTCCCCCTTCAATGATTCACAAACCAGACTGACCCAGGAAAATGCCCAACAATCTGCTACGCAGGTTGGGTAAGACGCCGTTATAATAGCCTACAACAGACTCCTTGCTACAAGCAAGGAGCTATGTTATTTCAGCTGTTGCTTCAACACTTTAGCTTGACGAACATCATGATGGTGGGAGCATATCCCAATTAGCAGGTGTATTACTGCGTCCATTTGTTCGCCCTCAGATAGAGTCCCTAAAAGGAGCACTTTTTTGATATGTTATGGAATGAGCTGGGGTTTTCTGTAAGTTTCTTCTGAAAGTATATCAAATGAAGTACCATTGGTGAAAAAATGGGCTTAATTGAAGCAATTTTGTGGAAATTATGGGCCTTAGAAGCTGGCGGAGGCATACCGAGATTTTAGTGAAAAACAAGGCTTGGAAAAGGTGGTTTGAACTTTGAGGTGAAATAGCAAAAAATCTTCACGGTCATGATATGGTAAATTGAAAGTGCCATGAATGGCCAACTTGTCAGCTTTCATATGAGGGGTAGCTTGACCCTGGCGAAAACTTCGACAAGCTTTTAGAGGCCCGTTTACTTTTTGAATTTAGTGTGTAAGTCAATGGAGGAATTAATGGGGATATGCTCCCTGGTACAAAGAATAGATGTGTAACTGCAATTACGCAATAGCTTCTTAGCTTCGCGGTATGAGTAGGAGATAGTGGGTCCCATGCTCTAACTCCATATCAACTTCCTGCAGGATTCTAGTACGTCAGCAACGTACACGTGTAATGCATATTAATGTTTATTTTTACGTAGACAGTAAATAGTCCTGCACTGAGATAAGGAGTTGAAAATAAACTTCGTGATCGATCAAGGCCTAACAGAGATTGTAGACTAGTGCTACTTGAAGGCCACCACAAGACGTGTAAAATAAAGCGTTGGGTATTCCATTGCATTCATGTCCACGCAATTGTCAGACGTGGCCGTTAGTACTCCTGCTATCATCAATTCTACTTGATTCTGAATTTTTGATAAACCATCGACACCGGCTAGCCGGCAGAGTGAAAATGGTTCGCCTTGCACTTTTTGTCTATGTTTTCTACCAGTGTTCTCTCTCAATAGCAACGAGACCTACCGTAACTTTAAAAGATGGCACTGTGTTATATGGTGTCAACGAAGAAGTCAACGACGATTTGTTACCAGTTAACCGTAAAATAGAATCTTTTTATGGGATACCTTATGCCGAGCCCCCTGTCGGACCTTTAAGATTTAAACCTCCCCTCCCAAAAGAAAAGTTAGAAAGTCCATTTGAAGCTGTCAAGGTTGGTAGTTCTTGCATGCAGATGGATCCCGAGACACATGGTCTTCGATTTGCAAATGAGGAGTTATCCGAAGATTGTCTTTTCTTGGACGTGATGGTGCCAAAACCGGCGGTGAGTACACATTTATTTCATGTATCTGCAAATTGGTGCTCAGCATGAACAAAGTAGTTGGAAACCCGTCCATGAAGCCACAATTGCAAAAATGACGTGGCCCGCTTGACTTGAAATAATTGGTTGGAAACTTAGCTCCTAAAACTCTAAAACTCCATGAACATAACTTAACCTTCATTTATCTGGTAATTGAGCTAATGCCTTGAGCCATTGTAAACCACATGCATAGTAAAACTCCCTAATAAAACTAGGGGCAAGCTTGTTTTATTGTAACATTCATCAACAAATGCAGCCATATGATTGGTGGACAAATTGGATCGGCGTAAGCTTACTGAGTAGGCGCTACCCCGCGTAGCGGACTCGGTTGGTTCACCTCCCCTTTTGTTGGGGATATGACTAAACAAGGAATATGCCCTACAGTCTGCTAAGCAGGCAAACTACGCGCGTGCATGCGGAGCCGACGTTCGTCCAATGTTGTCGGTGTAATAGTTTGCCTTTAATATGACGTCGTGCGACCGTCAATGAACATTTTTTACAACCTGTTTGACAAAGGAATTTCCAAAAGGAAAAATCTACTCCACACCTTTCTCACAGACATTTATTGGATAGATATGTACTATGCAGTGTGGGAGGGGGATGATGGGCTTTTCAAGCCTCTCATACGGCCTACATGTGTCCCGCAAGTCTGCATTTGGTCTTACTGTTGCTCAAACTGTCAAAGGGAGAGAGATGGTCTTTTCAGTCTATCCTTTTTATATATAATTTTTTTTGTTTGTTCAGGTAAAAGCTTTTGAGTAGATAAGCTATGGGGTCATCTACATGTAGGTACCCAGTGTTACTTGAGGCGAGAAATTAGGTATGGGTGTGAGTGTATTTCAAGTTCATTTGCATTACTTATTTTTTTGTTTGAAGTTCAAAAAAGTGATTATGATTGGGGAAAGACAATGAAAAGTTTAAGATATACTTAAAAAGATATTGTTTTATCTTCATTGGAAAGGAACAAAACTTTGCAATCAGACGATCAAAACCAAACACAGAAAATTACATCCGGGTCGGGATAGCGTGCCACACTAAAATAATACTTTTGATTGAAATATATGTAAAAAGAAAAAAAAAAAAGAAAAAACTGAACAAATCACCCATATCGTATCGTAGAAAGGGTGGAAAGTTTCATCAGTTTTCCTGTAGATTTAGCCTTAATACATAGATGTAAGTTGAAAATTTTCTGGGAATTCTCACCGTACCAAAAGATATTTTAACTAATCATTTCAAGAAGGACCCCTCACGGTAAGCGCATGCTCAAGCACGCATAAAGGAACACACAAACAAACAGTGGAAATTACAAAGAATCACGAGTGTGCTCTTCTGTTTCCATATACGACAGTGTGATTTGCTTTTAAAAATGGAGGTCATCTGAACAATTTTAGCAGGACTAAGCCGGAGCTCGGCGAACCAGGACTGATGTTTACTTCTTTCCTCAAAAAAATTCCTACTTCAGTGACATCAAGTTTCCTTGGTGGTTTGTCTTTTCAGCCAGAGAAAGCCCATGTTTTCGTTTCTATTCACGGAGGAGGGTTCTACATTGGTGCCGGACAAATGACGTTGGGGAACTTCTCGACTTTTGCTGCCTACAGCAATGTAATCATGGTGGCGTTTAACTATAGACTGGGACCGTTTGGGTTTTTAACAACAGGTAAGTTCTTATCATTTAATGAAATTATATCGACGGGCAAATGCAGGTAAAAGTAGTCAGCAAAGCTTGTAAAGCTTATCTCAAAGGATTTGGTTATCGAGAATGAAAAGGGTGAACACCTTACAACAGTGCGGTAGCCTGGGTAGCGCCTCTTTCGCTCCAGCCCCCTTCCCCCTTCGGCTGCCTCCCTCAGTTGGTATTTCGCAGGTGGGAATGGCCTGTACTAAAAAAAAAATCTATCCGGTCTGCGGGGTAGTTCAACAGAGGATTAAAGGTAAGCCCAGGATAGTATTAATTCAGGTCCATAGCCAGACAAGGCAATGCGAGGTGAAGGAGGGGAGGGGGTGACGAATTTTTGGGAGGTTAAGTAAAAATGCCAATGGTGGATTGCAGCTTGCAAATTGTTAAGTGGGATCAACTCGTACATCTCATCTCATTGGCAAGTTCCATCTTTTCTCGTTTTGAATGAAGTGGGGGCAATGTACACTGTTTAAAATTTCCTTTCTGGCTAATGATAGTCCAAATCCCTAACCTAATCCCTAACCGTAACAAATAATACAATCGATACAATACAATCAGACAACCATTCAAGAAGCACCTTGTTAAAGAGTGCCCATTGGCGGAAAATGCGGTCAAGTTCAAATGAAGAAGGAGTAATGATATTGGGTGGGTGTGTATTTTTAAGAGAGCTGAGAGATAATTGTCCTTGCCATGAACCAGTCCGTCGTTTACCCACTCAGAATATCTCTCCACCACTCACTGGAGAATACAAATTTTGGCTCGGCGCAGGCCGGAATAAATCAAACACTGGAAACCATATTTTTTACAAGGAGGAGTTCCTTTGGCAACAAACACTGAGGTTAAAAAATCCAGAATTAAGACGATTTGGCCAGTGAACTGGTGTACCATTGAAATGGAAGACTATCATATTTCATTATTGCCCGTATAGAACCATGCAACAATATTTTTAGCATTAAATTGTGAAATATTTTTAGGATCTTAAATTTTTCTTTTGCCTTCAATAGTGAAAAAATATTTAAGTATCGTAAAAGGTAATTGGAGAAGAAATGGGAGAAAACTTATGAACTTTGTAAGATTGACTTATTTCGAAATAAGCTTGAGCGGCGACTGCTTATGGCCGGTAAAGACACCCTGAAAACAACATGTCTTCATAATTTGCGCCAATGATAATTTCTCAGTAACTTCAGGGCCGTTCTGTCAGTAAGGTTGGCATTACAAATGCAACATAGAAAGAAGAACCTTTTTCAAAGTCCTCCCCGGCGACTCTCAGTCTGGCAAAGAGTTGTTCGGCAAAACACAACTGTGAAACTGTTTCCAAAGGAAACTATCTCCACTAAAGGACATCATTTTAACTGACCAACCTCACATACCATCTTGGCTTCAGTATATCATCACATTAACATATTATAATGTGGGTTATAATATAAAGTGGGTAAGTTTTACCTACCTTACTTAAAGCGGCTCATTGAGTTGGTTCAGGGAAATTCCACAACTTTTTCCAAACCCGTTAAGTTTTCTTCACATATCAATGAGAAATCGTCAGTCTTAGACAATCCCCATATCCTACATACATAATAACTGTTTTATGAGTGAGTACTTAACTGTTCGATTTGGTTTAAAAAAAATTGTGACCAGATACTTTTTCAAATTGTGCGCAAAACCGTTACAAGTCAGGAAATTACAAAATTCAAACTTTTAGCTTTTCCCGTAACTATTAGATATGAAACTTGACTTGTTATGCTATCTATAAGCATTGTCATGTTGTAGTGACCCCTTATCACTCCATTTAGTTATCGATATCAACTCAATGAGCCACTTTAACAGTTCTTTATCGTGGGTTCCGTAGCGCCACGTAGACCTATTATTTTCACAATGGATTAAAGCTGTTATTTGGCAAATAACAGCTCCCTGGTTCTGTCAGGGAATTTGTTCTCTGTTTCTATAGACAGATTACAGGGGTTGCTAACAAGGAGGTTCTAGTTCTGCTGACACTGCTTATTTCCTCGCACACTTGCAGGGAAATCCGTTGTTACTGAGAAGGTCTATGTTCTCACCGACGTCATAAGCCCCGCCCCTTTGACGGACAAAATTTTATGTACACATTTAGTGTAGCTAGTGAAAAGCAGCTCACCAGGCAGGGAGTTGTTATTTGACCAAGTAATAGTAGTTCCTTTAGCTGACGACCCACGTGTGACTATTGCACTAAACACTGTTGATTTTGGCCCCGTAGTGGGCATGGCTAACCAATTGTGACGTCACGTGAAACCCGCTGTATACACGAATCCGATCAGCGCTTGCGTAAAGCGACTGTAGGCAGCCATAAGTAGGGCCCATCAGCCTTAAAACGTCTTCATTTACTGTCTACATGAATTTCAAATCCTCATATTCATTGAAATTGAGGAAATCAAGATATAATGTCGTGTACAACCATCCATGATACAGGTAGAGGCAAGGAAATTGAAAGATTTAGAGGTGATAGACCCCAGTTATGGCCGACTGAAATCAGACCATCACTTGCTGTACGGATTCATATATAAATGGCACGAATCAGAGCCTTCTTACAGAAACAACATGGTTTCCCAAACCCATGCACTGGGTTCAGCCAACTAAAGAATTTGTGTTTCCCGCTGCCTAAAAAAATCAAATAAAACTTAGCTATTGTCAGTTACCAGAGTTGCTCGTTGAGTCCGGATGAACAAAACTTTTGTTTATTATCGCCTCAATATTTCTTGACAAAAATATTTACTTTTGGTACATCGGTAGTCAAAACTGGGGAAAGTCTCACTATACCAATTCGACAAGAATATCAATCGCCCTGAAATTTATATTGTGGATAGGCGTTTATTTGCATAATCAACTAGTGTTACTTTGGGGTAATTATCATCCTCAGACTTTTATCTTTACTAATCAATTCTGTCCGAGTTACCTTAATTTAGAACCCTTTTCTAGTATGTAACTGGTTAGATTACTTTTGGCGCTGGAACAATTACTCGGAGAGTCAGTGAACACATACCTGTTCAGTCACCGATCCAGACTTTCCAAAAAATGGGGGGGGGGGGGGGGTAGGGGATGACATACGAGAAAGCAGGGAACTGACGGAGTTACACTGCTAATTTCCCGTATGTTTTATTGTTGATTTGGCGAAAATGTGAGGGATGAGGCCGTAAAGCCCCCCCCCCCCCAGATCCGCGCCTACTGTCACTGATTATATTCGCCGATTTCCGAGTTACCGAGGAAACTGCAACGATCTAATACTTAAATGGTGAATCCATTTTCAGACCCTTTTAAACACCGGTCCTCGACAAAACGAAAACGTCCCAGCATTATTTCACAGTATCTTTTCCTACATGACTATAACAAAGGATAGCGAGAAAGAGTTTGTTGTTCAATGTTTATTTAAAGGGTAATCCTTTACCCCAAACTTCAATTCTTGTAGAGGGTAGAAGAAATTCTCAATTGGCTCAACTCTTTGATTGACAGCTAATTCAAATGTTGCAGAGTACCAAAGCCTATTGTATAGCATGATCTGTGTTGAAAGTGTTTGGATTATACACATTGGACTTTTTTATAATCACGATGAAGCAATAAACTGAGGTTGTATCCGGTTGGTAATGAATTTCATACAATCGTGGGAGGGGCTTCAGATAGAAGGTTATTGGTACTGTGTGGGGTGAGAGAATTGGGTCTTTAAAGGGTATTGTACTCTTGCCAAAAGTCATAACCAACAAAATACACGAATCCGAGCTAATGAATTCGGCCTTTACTGGAGCCCGTCAGCCTTAAATTGTCTTACTTTTTGTCTGCATGCAGTTTTGAACCCTCATGTTCAGTGAAATTGAGGAAATCAAGAGGTATGTGTTCAATCGTCCATAATACAGTAGACGCGGACAGACATTCCAAAAGGGGTTGGGGGCTGACTCAAGGGAAAGAAGGGATGTGAGGGAGTTTTACTGCTAATTTCCTGTGTGTTTATTGTTGATGTGGCGAAAAAGGGAGGGCTGAGGCGGTAAAAGCGCCTCCCCACTTGGAACTGCAGATGGACCCCAGTCATTCCATATTACATTAAATCAGACCATCGCGTGACTGTTCGGACTCGTCTATATCATCCTTTAGTTCGTTGTCATTATATAAATATAATTTGTCGCATCCGTTATCATGAATACCTTCCATCTTGCACACAGACGATGGGCTAATTCCAGGAAACCTAGGTTTAATGGACCAGCAACTGGCATTGAAGTGGGTCAACGAAAATATTGAAGGTATGGCTCCTCAACACTAGTAGGTTTTCATTCATACAACTGAAGCTTACTTTAATCAGGGAGTTGACAACTCCCTGCTTTAATTTAATTGGGATTCAGAATCAGAGTTAGGTTAACCATATCATTAGAGCAGGGGTTGTCCCTGACAACTCCCTGATTTAATGAGTGAGTTAGAACAGAGATGAATGCTTTCTCCAAATACAAATTAACCTTAGGTCTATGATTGCAATGTTTTTTTTTTTCAATTATCCTTTCTTTACAGAAGAATTGGCGGACCTTAAGCCAACTGATGACGAAAAGTCCAAATGGACAGAAGAAGGCCAGTGTGAAGGGGAGTCATGTCATACAGAAGAAGAAAAACCTTAAAAATTAAAAAGTACACACTTTTAGGATGATTTTAGTAGGGAAAAGCTTGAGGCAGGAACTTCGGAGAAAATCCTGAAGTGGAGGGGATCACCTTCAAAAACAACAACTTACTATCAAAATAGCATTCAGTTTAAAGTTTAAGTAAGGCGGCCAAAATGCCTTCAGCAGAAACAGTACTGGTCTAAAGCCCACTCCCCGTCTCTGCGATCCCAGTGAGTAACTCTTTCATCGTCTGGAGAGTTTAGAAAATCGTTAATGACCCCCTTTTATTGTATTCAAATATGTTATCAACAAATTAACAAAAAATGGACAGGTGGTTTTACACTAACTCTTGAAGAACGTGTTTTTAAGGCAAAACGTTGTGAAAATATTTTGAGCGGGCCAGCGTTCCATTCATAGAGTACCCCTTTAATATTGGAACATATCAATTTTCCTCTAATCTCCCATGCACGAACTGGCCGGGTTTGCTACGATCAGTGATAGCTATGCAGCCACGTTTTCTCCGACTCCTCAATGACGAAACTTTTTAAGTTGCAACCGGTGATGGCGGCAATGGATTTGTCAGACGGAGGAGGGGGAATCTTCCTGATGAAGGGGGCAGCAACCTACAGCCTCCCCGATGAGACCTCCGTCCATCCCCGACTGCCTGGTGGAGGAGATACAGGTACAATAAGCATAAAATGAGGAACACACGATGAAACGTTCCTTCTTACTTTTTTGTTACATCAGCTTTCTCTGCCTGATTAACTCTTACCGCTCCAGGGATGAAATAAAGTTCGCTACACGCACACTTTATATGGTTATGTTTCACATCTGATCAATTGACCGACAGTGACAGATATATTAAAATACAGAAAAAATTACGTAACATTTGGGGTTAGCTAACAAGCCAGTTAAGTATGTGTTAATTGCTTTTCAGGAAATTTGAACACAATGAAAGCAGAGCTCACTTGAGGGTAAAGATTATGTAACAAACTCAGATATCAGTTACACCCCACACCGCCTTTGATCTACTGGGGTGTCTTTGTTGCTTTTTCAAGAAGAAACGTCACGGCATGGCGCCAACAGGGCTACGAAGAAGTGATTCAAAGTCGATACCGACATGTAGAAAAAAAGCGTTAAAAAGGGGAAAAAAAGCTCAAGAGCACCCATCCAGTATCTTCATTCCTTTGTCCTTCCCCTAGGGAACCGTAGCCACTCAGACGTCCACTGACGCCACCCTTGGTTGAAACGGATCTGGATTGCATGTCTCATCATAGCTCCTCCACCGACCGAGGGTAATCATCAGAGTACTAAAATCGGAAGAGGGGAGGGGCGGGTGGAGACGTTGGTTACGGGGTACATATGGGATAAGCTAACAGGGGTTGAAAATACGTTGGGATGGTGAAAGTGTGCGTTCACCCACTTAATTCAAGGATAAACATGTATAATCTGTTCCCTTTGTAAAATGTCAAACATGTGCAGTTACTTGATAGATAGCAGATTACATACATAGGCCTACTCACACTGTAATATTTCAATACCCTTCCCCTTAAAGTACCAAAGCAGTCGCCCCAAACTTGTTTTGAAGCCACAACTAAATGTCACGATTTCCTTCCGTTATTTATCCGAAACGTATCTTTTATAATATACTTCAATGTTGCATATTCCAGGTAAACCAAGCAGTTCCTTCTTGTAAGGTCCATATTTGAGGAGATAAAATAGTGTCACACGACTCTCAAGAGCCAATTTATCATAAAATAGGACAGTCTTCTGTACACTAATTCAGCTAGTTTCGAAACGGCATTAGCCTATCTCCCTTCCCCTGTCGAAGACAGCTTCCTGCGCATGTGCATGAAATACCATACTGCCTGGAAGTAGACCTAAGCCTATACGGCATTAATCAGTTAATAACATATTGATCTCATAAATGAAATGCCTGAACGTACGTATTCCCGGTACAACACTGCGCAAGGTGCCTTCTTTGTATCAATATGCCTTTCACACGTATTCAACTTGCACGGCGTTCAAGAATCAAGGGTTATGAAGCTATATCTGACTAGGGAAGAAGGGCTGGCTATATATTTACTTTCTCGTTGATAATACATATCTGCATTTACACAAGAAGTTACGATCAACAAGCGGCCGAACTAAGTTCAAAAGAGACTGCAAAGCGCTAAAGTGACAGACATTACTCAGCTGAATCTATAACACATATAGTACGTGGCTGCTCTCAATGCAGTGACTTATTACTTCGACTCGTAGCTGCTAACGTATCGGCTTCAGTTATATCGTGAAGGTCTACAATATATAGTTGTTGAATTTTCTTTCACAAAGTTACAGTGGTTGATAAAGTTAGCCTGGATGACGTGAAGATGAATCGCCTTGCCTGTGTAGTTTTTATTCTCTCACTGTATTATACCAAGGCAACACAGCCCACGGTGACATTAAAAGATGGTACTGTGTTACAAGGCATCAATGAAGAATTCAAAAGCGATCTTTTACCAGTCCAAGGAAACTTTGAATCATTCTACGGAATACCTTACGCAGAGCCTCCTATCGGACCCCTGAGGTTTAAGCCTCCCCTCCCCAAGGAATCTTTGGAGAGCCCTTTTGATGCTGTCAAAGTTGGCCATTCTTGCATGCAAGCAGATCCTGAGACACATGGTCTCCGAATGATAAATGAAGATTTTTCCGAAGACTGTCTTTTCTTGGACGTGATTGTACCCAAACCGACGGTAAATTAGTAATCATGCATGTATTTCAAAGCAGACGCACAAGTTGGCCGTACGGGACTCCAGTAACACGGAGGGGTGACTTTTAGCGAGATCCACCCCACTGGTGCATAATTTCTGCATGACTAAAGCACCGACTCTGCCCGATTCAGCAATGCTTTTGCCGAAGGGGGTAAGGTGCCCGCCCCCCTCCCCCCGTACCGTACGGCCATGCCATGGGTATGAAGTAGTTAGCAATTGATCAAAGACACATATTGTCTAATAGTGATTACTAGCATGCATAAGTGATGTTGGGCGTAAGTGACCCAATGCCCCAATGGTGTCTTGAGTGTCATTTCGTGGGTGTCGGTTATCTGGTTATTGATAGCCTAAGTATTTCAGAAATGAAGGGGAGACCAAAAGACAATTTATAGTCAATCATCCGAAGTTCCTCGGGAGGGCTGGAAAAAGTTTATTTCTGGAGGGAAGTAAATTTTCCTCAGCCTCTTCTGTATTTATCTTCGTGTACATAACATGCAAACTTCACATCAGTTGTCAGAATTTGCCTTAAATACCCAAAGTTTTCAGGAAGAAGCATCCAACAAGCTCTTTCCGTGGCACCCATATGTTGCTCGGTACGCAACAACTGTTATGTATGCTTTGTAGGCCTATTCCTACCAGCTCAATGGCATTGTGATTGCTATACTCATGCGTTCGGTTCAACTACACAAGAAGAACGGAATCGAAACATGTCGCTTCATATATATTTTCCTGATTAACTCGACTCAGGAATAAAATAGGTCAATTGGCAAGATGTTAGACGCATAAACAATACAACGAGGATTCTAGAGGTAAATTAATAGCCCAAGTCGCGGAGTGTGGATAGCTAGAGTTTTATGTGGTATTGTTATGGTAGAAATTTCTATTTCCATTTTAAGAGCTTTCTCTACCTACACATTCTGTGAGATGTGTCTGAAATTTTAGGTGAAAGAACCTCAATAGAATGTCGGTATTGTAGATCTTTAACGAAAGGGTTGATTTCAGAAAGAGGGCAGGTTGTATCAGGGTAGAAATATGTCCCTGGTTGTATCAAACATTTGGCCGTGACGACTTTGGAAAATTTTATGTCGAAAAGCAACGGGGCTTTGGGAAATTTTATGTCGAAAAGCAATAGGCTGTTTATGAACATATAGAAGTAGTCAACCTCTGAAGAAATCTGGAGTCGAATGACACAGTTGCTTTGTAAGAAAACTGGGGGTCATGTACAGGTCACCATGATGCTACAGTTGAATCTGGTTTTCTGTTAAAGGTATTCAAGCTGCATAATTGGATGCTTGACAGTAGTAGAGGTTGCTGAAATTTTGTATAGCATATACGGTACAAGATTGAATTTTTATTGCGTCGGAGGACTGAGAATCCTGGATCTCGTATTTCCCTTTTGGATAACCTCACGACGATTACGAAACCAAATTTATGTGAAACAACCACTGGCACCCTTAAATTTGCCACCGTCATTAAGTAGTTAGATGAGGTTGAATGACACTCCAACATACACGAATGTGTTAAACAGTGTCAACTCAATAACAAGATTAAGATTATATACGGATTCGAATAAGGTTCAATTCGATTCCAAATACAGTTCAAAAAACGGTGCAAATCCTTTCCTTAGTCAACTCTTACGACAGTTGGGAAATACCAGGCGCGGATGCAAGGGGGGAGGGGGGGGGGGGGCTTTTAAGGCCTCAGCCTCCCTTTTTCGCCACATCAACAATAAAAGCATACGTGAAATTCCAGTTCAACTCCCTCACACCCCGATTTTCTCTTAAGTCAGCCCCTCCCCCCTTTTGAAATGTCTGGATCCGCGCCTGAATACCGTTGGCACATTCTACAACCCTCAGCCAACAGGGGAACAACAATGTTCGGTTTTGTGGGCCGACACTGACCCGCCAGTCATGGAATGGGTAAAAACGGTCTTATTTGCGCATTTTACCAGCGGTAGTCGGGGACAAGCTACTCGCCATACACGACCTCTTCACCCGACCTGGTTGGAGTTAAACGTCTATCCCAGGACGACCCTCATGATACAAGTGAATATCGGAAGAAGGGACTGTGTATAAGTTACCATTTATAAGGCAAAGTTAGTCGTTAATTCCTAGCAATACAATAGGGCCTAGTTCATGTTTTATAGCTGATGAGATTATTTCTCTTAAAGGGCTAATCCTCTCACCCCAAACTGCAATTTTTGTAGTAGACTACAGAAATTCTCAATTGGCGTAGTAGCTCTTTGATTGACAGCAAGTTCAAAAAGTGCAGAGTTCAAAACTCAAAATTACACAGCATGTACTGAAGTGGGCTTGTTTTAATTACACATTATATGGTCTTGAATGCTCAGCCTGAAGCAATAAACTGAGATTGTCTCTGGATGAGGATGAATTTTAGAGAGTTGTGGGAGTGGCTTAAGTGAATAGGTCAGGGAAATTGAAACTGTTTGGGGTGAGAGAATCCTCAGCCATTTTAAAGATTCAGGTGTTTAACTTTGTTCTTATGGATTATTTTTTGCAGCCAGAGAAAGCCCATGTTTTTGTTTCAATTCATGGCGGAGGCTTTACAATCGGTGCCGGCCAAATGGAATTGGGCGATTTCTTGACATTTGCTGGCTACGGAAACATAATTGTTGTGACGATAAATTACAGGCTCGGACCATTTGGGTTCCTAACAACAGGTAAGTTAAGCCAACTTTGAGAACGACAGACGTATGGTAACGAAAATGACAAATTCAGATATTTATGAACATATCTGCCAGGGAGTTAGTTTGTCGAGTCTGCCTGAATGCATACTGACTAGTAAGTATAAACTATCGAGGTCAATTCATTGGCATTACAGGATAGTCACTTAGACGGAGTGTTACGGCTCAGTTAACCGACTGAAAGGGAGTGTGCTTTGTGAATGCACAGGGTGCTTAGGTGACATTGCCACGCATTGCCACGGTTCAGTAAACCTATTGAAAGGGAGTGTGCTTTGTGAAAGCATGAAAGCACTGAGTGCTTAGGTGACATTGCCACTTACTTCAACGTTGTGGCTAATTTTTGGAACAGGTACTAAACATTTGGATGGAAACGTTTTATCTTTTTAGGTCCACCGAGAGACATATTTCCCTACCACATAATTTACTAAGTGATTGAGCCTCCTTGCCAGGCGCCCGCTTCTTACTACTGCAAAGTTGAAACATGTATTAATAGAACTTGTTTTGAAGTTGTCGATGTCATATATACTGTCAAGGACGCCGCGCTGGCAAAAGTTAAAGAGCCCATGAAATGACTTGGTAATAATGATTAGGGGTCATTCTCTGACACTATCTATCAACAAAATAGCATTCATTTTAAAATATACCACCCCACGAAAGAGAAGTGCTCAAGTGAAATGGTATCCCTTCCAGCACAACAGCTGAAAAATGTGAAAGTGCGTTGAACAAAGAATGACATCATCACAGGAACTCAACTTCACAGTGTGTGTACTTTAGTGCGCTTGAAGTGTACCCTGCTCTGTTGATGTTACGTGATCTTGCATGTATAGATGGCCCAAAATGATTGATATAATCAGCAAATTATCATTACAAAACCTAATCCTTAGTTTGCTTCACAAAACTACTGAAAAATGGGGTTTCAACACCTAGGAATACTCCTGTTCAACAGATGGAGGTTTGCGACTTCTCAATATTCCATGAGCCAACTAGCAGGGAAACTCGTTTGGTATACATCATACAAGTGTGTGGAAGTTCCCTGGTAAGTGGCTACACACACAGAAAAATACCTCAGGCTCCTGGGGGATGTAATTGCATGATCCATTTTCCTCCAGTGTTATGTAACTATTATTTTTATTGGGGAGGAAGAAGTGATTCTCTCATTACACAGGCCCTTATGAAATACTGTATACCATTCTGCAGAGTGGTTTAAATACTCCCAACAAGTTCTGTGTTGTTTTGGATGCATGTCCAAGCAATTTGACTTGGAAAAGGAGCAGTGATTATAGTGGGAAAAAGACTAGCTGATATTTTGGTTATTTAAGGAAGTATTCCTTTTTTGATTCCTTGCCGAAGGCAGGCAAGGAATCTATGCGATGGTGATGTCGTGTGTGCGTGTGGGTGTGTGTGTGTATGTGGGTGTGTCGCCCGCTTGTAAACACGATATCTCAAGAAGGGTAACTCTGAGAGATCTCAAACTTGGCATGTAGATTGCCCACATTGAGTAGAAGGTCCCTATTATTTTTGGTGGAGGTCAAAGGTCATTTGGGGTCACCAGGGGTCAAATGGTAAATACCTTGGAAATTGCTTGTAAACACGATATCTCCAGAAGGAAAAATGTGAGTGATCTCATACTTACCATGCAGATTGCCCATATTGAGTAGATGATCCCTATTGTTTTTGGTGGAGGTCAAAGGTCATTTGAGGTCACCAGAGGTAAAAAGGTCAAAACCTTGTAAACACTGTAGCTCAAGAAGGGTAACTGTGAGGGCTCTTATACATAGCATGTGGATTGTCCATGTTAGGTAGATGATCCCTATTGTTTTTGGTGGAGGTCAAAGGTCATCTGGGGTCACCAGAGGTCAAAACATCAAAAATTTGTAAACAGTATATCTCAAGAAGGGTAACTGTGAGGGATCTCATACTTAGCATGTGGATTGTCCATATTGAGTAGATGATCCCTATTGTTTTTACTGGAGGTCAAAGGTCATTTAGGGTCATCAGAGGTTAAACCTTGCACATACTCTCAAAAAGGGTAACTGTTAGGGTTAATATTCATTATTGCATAGGGTGAAGAGTTTTGAATAGCATGGGTAATGTAAGATGCATCTGGTAAGCTTTTGGAATCCACTTCATTATGTAAATGATCAAGTTGGGTAATTTCAAAATATGTACTGAAGCAATCTCACTGTATTAAGAATGTCTAAAGTGCATAAAAGTGCATTTGGTACAGTATTTATGTTGATTTTGGTTTGAAGTTTTGCCCTATAACATTTAGTGCCAGTATAAATTCGCATAAGAGTAATTGGGTAGAACAAAATCTGAAAAAGTTAAAAAGGAAAAAAAATGTTCATCAGGCTGACATGTTAGTTAATTTATCTCTGTCATAGGTATGCTGATTTTGCCATAAGTATCTTGGCCTATAGATTTTCATGAAATATGTGAGTTAAACAAAGGCTGTACGAGGGTTATTTGGGGACATAGTCTGGATATATTGGAGAAAGCTTCCATGCCCACAAAGCAGAAGAATTGTTCAGTGGGGAACTTCATAAGTGTAAACTTTGAACAGATCAAGTGCTCTGTATGATGCCCAAAATTTCTTCTAAAACATACAAGCATTGTTTCGTCCAGAACCCTAAAGAATATATGAGGGTAACATTAAATTTAGTATCAAAGATTGTTAAAAGTTACAGACAAACCTTGTGCCACTGTCTTCATAAGGACATGGAAGTGGGAACTAGATAATTAAATACACCACGGGTAATTAGTTTTATAAAAAGAACTAAATAACTGATCATTTGGATCAAATACCCCTGAGCATGCTTGAACTGAGATTGCCTAATTGAATGAATCAAATTGCAACTGACCCACCAGAGTCTGTGAAAATTGCTGGTCACTGTTATCTTTAATACCTAATTCATCACATTTGACTGCCACAGTGTCCTGAGGGGTTTTCTCATTGAATCATACAGCTCAATGGCTTTAACCATTTCCTACCTATCTGGAGATCTAGTCTGACACTTATTTAACCCTCTCAGTAAGGCTTGTTTTTACGAGAGAATGCGAAGTATAGTAGCCGCTTTATGGACTTGTTACAGTGTTTTTATTCTATGCCTTGCTGGTTTTGTTACTTTGAAATGTTTGTAAATTAAAAAGCGTTGACCATGAAAACTGATAATTTATTTAAGGATGTCTCTGTTTTCACCACACGATGAGGCATATTAGTTTAGGGATATTTCAATTACATGGTTCTTGGAACGACCAGGGAGCGACTATATGGGGTTCTCAGAAGCCCTTTCTATAGTTTTTGTCAACTGCCGTTCTTTATGACAAGGTCGCTACCCTTCTTTTCTTACAATTTGAAACATCAGAGCAATCTTTTGACGTGGAAGTTTCGGCGTTGTTGTAAGAAAAACATTGAACGGGTGATTTCTTTTCATGCCCAAGGAAGTTACAACTGTAACAAGAGCGACAAACTTAAGTTATATTTTATTTTGTTCAAAATGGAAGACCGTCACAGAGGGTTAGGAATAGAGAACGGGATAAGATAACGTAGTCTCCCGGATGCGAAAATTGCGCAATAGTAACTGCGTAGTTTTCTTCTGACCTAGACGTTTCAACTGAAACTTGAATCACCCTTACCAATATGCGCTTGCTTTGCCGGTGACCACAAGATCATCCGAACGACATGTGATACAGTTGATGATATCAAGTGCTACCGCGGCTTAAAAAGGCCATTTCGAGAGTTTGATGTGTTTCAGTGGGAAGTCAAATATGGGCCATGGGCAGGGCTTTATTTGCTTAGCCGCATCTAAATAACTTATTTAACCTCAACCCAAGTTTTTTTTTTTGTTTTACATTTTGTAAATATTCTCACATTAGATTCTTTTCATTGGTGGCTGTGCTTGGCGGCATGGCATAATTAGATTTAGGAATCCTGTAAGACAAATTTAAAATGGTTCCTTTGAACAACCATACTGTAAGGGAAAGACTTTCTAGCTGCGCACTTATCCAACCAAAGAAAGAAGAGGAAGGTGAGAAATTTTATACCGGTACTGTTTATGTTGTTGACAATTATAGTAGGAATGGGAAGAGAGATCTCTGACGAGGGAGTAGCAAAATAAAAGACTGCGTAGTTATCTTTCTCTATTCATTAGCCACTCGAGATGATTGCTAAGTTACCTCTTCTGATCTGAAAGTATATGCTCACTATGTTGGTGATCAGGCGATGCATATACATACAGGTGATCCGGTTGAACTGCCGAACCGTAATAAGCACTGCCCTCGAACAATACTGAGAACACTAAGGAAGTTTAAAAAAATGAAATTGTCATTCGTGAGGAAATTTTGATATTTTGAACTGCCAATAATATGTGTGAAATTCTGACAGTTTTGGCTACGGTCGGAAATTATTAATAAAACAATTCTTCTGCAATCTAAACACGTCTATTTTCTAGATCTAGTAGAAAATATCATCCACCACCTGTTTTGTTTAGTCAATTTTAACATCATATATACGTATCACTCATATGTACTTTTCTAAACGTCGAGCTTGTAGCATAAACATTTCTGTTTCCCTCACCTCACATAAATACACCTGTATAAATTTTCAATACTGATATCCTTTTCTGAAATGCGCAAACCTCCTCATCATTACAAATTCACCATCTACTACCTGTTCGTATCAGGGAGTGGCTAAAATTTAGCAACTCTGTCAATATCACTAGAACCGTTAGACCGCCTCCATTCGCGAGTATGAATGCCTTGCATTCTGGTTCAGAAAGTACTGCAGTTCAGGTAATCAAAACTAGCATAATAGTATCTACTGTGTATCAAACAAAGGGCACTTGACTTGTACTCTGTTATGTGGTGTTCCTACAAGCAGACAAATTAAGGCAAATTACAAATCTTGTTAATTTCTGGATTATTAGGGTTCCCATTTTTTGTTTATTTGCAAGGATTTCATAGTCATTGGGAAGGTCATTACACCAAAAAACAAATACAAAAGGACCACCACTAATAGCCAAGGTTACACCTTTCTGTTGGGATGTCTCTACTGTATGTTTGAATTTATGGATGACTGTTAGGATTAGGGCTTGGTTGTAACACTAACCTCAATGCAGTCAACTTTTTGGATCATAGAGACATCATTATATAGAGAGCTATCCTCAATACCCCAAATTTTGATTTAAAGAAGCATGTTTCAAAAATATCTCTTTATCAAGTTAATAGACAACGTAGTTTACCAGCATCATAACTGCGTGGGAGATTTCTTTTGTTTGTGGACGTCAAAGGTTGGGGTCACAAAAGGGCAAAACCTTGAAGACATGACATTTTATGTGGTTATTGAACTGTGGAGGGATCCCATACTCAGTTTGTGAATTGCTCTTATTTAGCATGTTGATGATCTTTTTAGATAGTTGCTCCCTATTGTTTTAAGTGAGTGTGAAAGGTCATTTTGGGTCACATGATCTCAAAAGGTTTTGACCTTACTAGTATACCTCAGTATTTGTGAGGGATCTCATGCTTGTCATGTGGGCATCCATGTTCATTATTATAATATATCATATGGCAAGGAATCACTAAGCCTTTTGGCTTTCTAGTTATCAAAAGTTGGCATGAAGTTACTATTTCAACTTCATGCATTTTGAAGTCTTTGCTAGTATAAGATCCATTGTATGATTTCCACATTAATGATTGTGACAAATTTACTTGGAAGGGGTGTCTTTCAAAGGAATCCTGGTGAGATATCAACAATCTGATTGAATGTGAGTTAAAATGTTTTCTTTTTCTGGTTGAAAGAATTGTTGTTAAGTCATAGATCGACTAGATTGCTGGAACCAAAATTTCAAACTGATATGCCTAACATGGATGAGACAGCTTGAGTGAATAATGACAAAATTCCTCTTTTGAGGAATTGGGAGTGATAATTTCAAATTTTGATTGATATATTTTTGGCTTTATACTCTGACATTCTTCAGATATACTTTGAGAAATTATTTGGCCAGTGCCAGTCTCATGCTACCCAATCTGTGTGCAAAATGTCACTTAAACATAGCATTATAATCAGTTCGGGAGATAACCTCTTTCGGGGGAAATCAATTTTCACCCGATCGGGGGATTATTTTGTTATGGGTGGCGCCATTTTCAAATTTCTCCCACGATGCATTGCGATCCCACCGCGCAAATTCAACGGAGATAACGTTCAAAACAGCCTTGCAATTTTTATCGATTTAAGGAAAGAGAAATTCGGGCATTTTAAAAAACACTGTTGATAGGGGAATAAAAAAGCTTCGTCATGCTTGGTTGTTTACCACGCCGATTTTGAGAAATCGAGCAACTTTTCTACGTTCTTTGTCCTAAGCTTAATTTATAGACTCCACGCAGCCGCAAGTTTTGTACACCATTTTTCACTTGAAATTGTGCAAGTGGGTCGTGCAAACACATCTGTTTGTAAATACGTAGTTGAAGGTCCATGGTTATTTCGTTTTTTATGTCTAAACTATTACCTCACAATTGAATATACACACATTTATTTAACAATTCGACGACTGGGAAGAGGTAGACACTAAGTGCTTATAAATATTCATACCGTTGAGACAGACAAATTTTCCCCCAATCGGGGTAATACTCATTTTCCCCCGAAAGCGGTTATCTCCCGAACTGATAATACACACACTTTGAAATTGGGTTCCTGTGATGATATCATTCTTGGTTCAATGCACTTTTAAATCTTTTTCATTTTTCAACTGTTTGGCTGAAAGGGGTACCATTTCACTTGAGCATTTCTCTTTTGTGGGACAGAATTTTCTAAAATAAATGTTTATTTTGTTGATAGATAGTGTCAGAGAATGACTCCAAATTATTGTCATTGAGTCATTTCATGGGCTCTTTAAGCGTTCACCGTCAGACTATGCATAACAGCATTAGAGTTAGAGGTGTTGTGAATATGAAGTGTCTGTGATTTTTGCATTGTAATATGTGTCCCAGAGTGCTATTCCCTGACCTTCAAAACCACAGATTTTCCGTGAAGGCGATGTAGGGCAAAACAAAACAGCTATGGCGCGGTCTGCGGGTAGCATGCATGTGGCAAAGTAGTTGGGTTAAACCATGATATAAATGGTGTGATTAAATGTGTCGATGTTAATGCGATGCAGATTACAGAAAATTCAACAATGCAATTCCTTAATTCGAAATTGGTTTTCCCAGATTTGTCACAGTGTCAACTTGACACAGCTTCTCCACACTTGACCCAAATGTTTAGGTATAGCAATCATGAGACTGAGGGTACAACTTGGCGCAGTATTAAATGGAATACGACTCGTGTCACTGCTCTCGCCATCACTTTCCGTTAAAGGTAGTCAACTCTCGCTCTCAAACTACAAGTTATTCAGAAATTCTGAATTGGCACAGCCTTTGAATGACAGCAAATTAAAAAGATAGAGAGCAGTATTGTAGCTCATATCACACAGCCAGTGGCGTAGCTAGGACTTTTTCGTGGGGGGCTATGGGAGGCTGGACACTTTTGTAGGGGGCTGGAGTTTACTATCTAACCGTAGCGCCACGATCGGTTGGCTCGGAGCGTACAGAGAAAATTTTGGATTTTAACACCTCCCAGATGGCTGGAAATGGCATTTGCCAGGTTTAATTGTCCTTAATTCTGGTGAGAAAAATTTGTGATTTTTCTAATATTCAAACACAGTTTTGAGAAACTGATTAGCTCAGTTCATTACTCCACTGGACTGTGTATCCTAGGATTGCAAATCCGGAATTCTGCTGTATATTGCAAGCAGCTGTTCCAGTGCACGCCTGAGCAAGGTATTTCCTTAGGCGTGGGGGAGCATTTCAGCTTGGGGCAGAAGGTTTTTGCACGAAAAATGTAATTCTGCCCGTAAGACAGTCAAAGCGGAACGCCACTACTGGTTGGCGCGGAGCGTCTAGAAAATTTGAAAATTCGTACCTCTCAGACAGTCGAAAATGACAGTTTCCCAGGCATATAAAGCGGATCCAAGCAGTCGCTATTTTAAGTTTTAATTGCAGAGGAACCTTCAGTCCAAACTAAAATTCAGCCAGAAAGACTTAGCGGAACGCCACCATTGGTTGGGCGTACAGACAATTTTGAAATATCCGACCCCTCAGACAGTTGAAAATGGCATTTCCCGGGATTATAGGGGGATCTAAGCAGTCGCTATTTTCAGTTTCCTTTTGCAAAAAATGTTCACCTAAAACTTAAATTCTGCTATGAAGCGGTCTAAGTGGTGCATCACCATAAGTTGGAGCGAAACGTACAGGAAATTTTGAAAAATCTGACCCATTAGACAGTCAAAAATGTCATTTCCTATGCTTATAGAGGGTCTAAGCAGTCGCCATTTCGAGGTTCCGTTTTCACAAGAACTGTTCACGTAAAACTAAAATTCTGCTGGGAAGACTATCTACGCGGAGCGCCACCACTAGTTGGCGCGTAGCGAACAGAAATCGTACCCCTGAGACAGTCGAAACTGACATTTCCCAGGCTTATAGGGGGATCTAAGCAGTCGCTATTTGATCAGAAAATTACGAGATAAAATGTATCACTACCAACCGATGAAATGGTCTCTCATACTTTCGGGGGAAAACCATAAAACGGAATTGAAAACACGCTTATGAATTTTACTCTATTGTGAATCTTGGCTAAATTCAATATATTCATATAAATTGTGTGACTGCCCGAACTTCCGACTATATTTGATTTTACTTTTAAAAAATGTAACATTACAAGGTGTGTTTAAATGAATTTTCAAGCAGACTTATGGGAAGACATTCTCACACTGCATCATTAAAGTATCGAAAAACTAATTACGCGATTTTCATAACCATTGTCCGTATTTGGCTCTAGAGCAGGATAGATGGCAAACTTTTGGGCACCTGAACTCCCTCCTGTCTGTCCGTGGAATTAATTTGGCAATTGAAAACGTCCCAGCATTTTTTTAACCTTTGCCCGAATATTTGACCATTTCGGTCAATTTCTGCAAGACTACAGTAAGACTGTGGGGATGATGAAAACGTTTTTTCACATTCTACCCAAATGGGTTGCAGATCTTTGTTATTTTCTATGAAAATTTTACTTTAAATATAGCGTTTTCTGTTTTTCGGCAAAGATTTGAAGCTATTAAAATAATCGGCCATTTCGGGTATTGTGTTACACAAGATTTTAAAACAGGCTCAAGAATGATTGTTTTCTTTAAGCCACAGGCTTCCCAAATGTGTCGCGATTTTTTAATCTGTTTTATTTTTCGTAACTTTGTTACCCTTACTATGATACTTTTCTATTTTCGGGCAAATGCTTGGAAGAATTTGTATATTCGACAATTTCAGGCATTGTGTTGTGATTATCTGTGAAGTTAAAGTCACGAATAATCATACCTTTTTGCGCTGCCCGAAGGTGAAGCGAATTTTTAGAACCTTGACTTGGTTCTTCATGAAAATTTTATTGCGACTATATGACGTTTCTTTCCTTTTTTCTGGCATATCTTTTTTAAAGCGGCTCATTGAGTTGGATCATAAAATTCAACAAATTTTTCCAAACCTATTGAGTTTTCTTCACATACCGATGACAAATGGTCTATCTTAGACAATCCCTATACCCTACACACAAATAATCGTTTTATGAGTAGGTACTTAACGGTTGAAGTCGGTTTCAAAAATTCGTGACAAATTATGTACAAAACCGTTACAGGTCAGGACACAAGAAAATTCAAAATTTTAGCATTTTCTGTGACTTTTGTACTTGAAACTTGACGTGTTATGCTAACTATAAGCATTGTTATGTGGTAATGACCCTTTGAGACTCTCATTAGGTTATCGATATCAACTCAATGAGCCTCTTTAAGATTTCGGCCACATATAAAGAATTTTCTGAAAAATCACCCAATTTTTCAAAATTTAAGGGCTGTCCGATTTTTTTCCAAAATCCTGCCCGAATTTTTCCCAAATTCCTGCCCGAATTTAGATTTTGCGGAAATTTGGGGCAGTCTTCCCCCTGCCCTGTCTCGTACGCCACTAAGAATGTCCACTCCACCCAAGAGCTAATTGAGGTCCTGTGGGGTAATATTAGTAAGGTTGTGACCCTTGAGACTGCATTGACCCAACATGGGTTTGGTTGTTGCACTGGCCAACGACTGGCAGCATTGGCCGTGCAAAGTGCAAATTCCTTCCATCCATATTTGACTCAAATATTCTACCCACCACACCAAGTAGGATTTTGGAACAAATTTGTGCATCCCCAGGAATTGAGAAGGCCAGATGCTAGAAGCGGACTTTAAACCACACCAAGGTAGGCAATTTCAGCCACTCTAAATCTGCTAGAAAATTATCCATCCAAAAACCCGACGAGTAAAAAGTCAATAGATTCCGAAGATATGAAGCTTGTCGCAATCTACCTGGATTTATTCTGAAATTCAGAGTGCGGCACAATTGCAGAATACCCTGCAACTGCGTGGATCTATCGCAAGTGTATCTATGTCATAGTAGCCGGGTAGCCCGGGTTGAATTTTATCATCGGCCAACATCAATAAAATTTTTTGCCCAGGTAGCCAGTGGGGGGGGGGGGCTGCTGGGGGCTGGCTGCTGGGGGGCTGGCGATTCAGTGGGGGAGGGGCTCCAGCGCCCGCAAGCCCCCCCCCCCGTAGCTACGCCACTGCACACAGCATGTCTGCACTGAGAGTGTTTTGATTACAGTGATTGGGCTCTTGCGTATACTCACCTGAAGCAATAAAATGAGATTTTGTCTGGATGAGGATGAGTTTTAGACAGTTCTGGGAGGGGCTTAAGTAAGAAGGTTAGGGGATGAAACTGTAAGTTAATTGGATGAAGTTTTACGGCTAAGTTTCTAACCAATTGGTTCAAATCGAGCCGTTACGGCCTTGTTTCCTGTTGTGTCTCACAGGCTTGTTTTCCGTACTCCATTGCTAATGCTGAGCACCAAGCACAATGACAGTAGGTCCGGTTTTGGGGTAAGAGGATTAGTTAGGACTGAAAGGGAAAGAGCAGTCACCCCAACTTGAATTAGTGTAGTAGACTGTCCTGTTTCATGATTGGCTCTTTGGAATCATGTGACAATATTTTTTTCTTCTCAAATGTGAAATTTAATAGAAGTAACTGCTTGGTTTATAATTACCTTGGAAATATGCCGCAATATTTATTTGAGGTCCTAACATATAAAAAATACCTTGAAAAGAAATAAGAAGAATTTTGAAATTTTAGCTGTTGTTTCAAAACTAGTTTAGCAATCACCCAAACTTGAAGTAGTAGACTGTTCTGTTTCATGATTCGCTGTTGAGAGTCATGTGACAACAGTTTTCTCTTCAAAATGTGAAATTTACTGGAAGTATACCGTACTGCTTTTTTCACTTTAAATATGCAATATTAAAGTTACAATATATGAACGGAAAGATATTTTGCTTCAAAACAAGTTTAAGGGGACTGCTCTTGTGCTTTTAAGCAAATTTCGCATACCGTATCATACACATCATTAGACCTTTAGACCTATGTGTGTTTATATGTGGCATGTTGTAAGACTTGATACTTAAGGGGATTGTTGAGTATATAACAATTCACATTAATGACTTCCAGCTGATGCAGATTTTGCATTATTAGCAAGTCGCTTGCCGCTCAGTTTATACGTAACAGTTTTACCTGAGTCAATATCCTTCCGCCAAAAATCACTATGAGTGGAAAGTGTCATTACACAGCTACGTTATGATTTTTGTGACATAATTTTTCTATAAAGTAATGATATGTGGTACATAACAAAAATTATTAACAAATTCCCATGGTGGGCCCTTGGTTCAACCAACCAAAAACAGGACCATGGCCAAGTCACTGGCAGTATACTGAACTTCGAACAACTCCCTGCTTCGAAGAACCTTTAATAAGAAGTCAGGTATTTGGCAGACTCTAATGTGTGGTACTAGATGGGAACTTAAGTGCAGTTGCGATCGGGATAAGATTGCTTACACGTACTACAGCACAGTTATTCATTGAAATGATAATCCTTCCAGGGTCCTTAAGGTTATCTCTGCGCCATATAGAATATTACTAAACTGTTGGTTTTGTAAAGGTACTGAAAGGTTGTATATTAATAGGTCATACATTCACGCGTTCCGGAAGTTTTTGAACTGCCGCGATAGAACTTGAATAGTTTATGGATGATAAGTGGGCTAGGACCACACCGTAAAGCTCCAGTGTATATAATTTTGCTAATGGCTTGGAATTCTTTAAGCAGCTTACAATGCCTGTAAACGATCTGCTAAAACACGACGATTGGTTAATTTTCCAGTCAGATACACTGTGCCACCCGATAACAGGTTATCCACTCTAAAACGTTCTAGTCAAATTTGAATATAGAATCCAATCAAATAGGGACACGAACCGGAATCTTGTCAAATGTCTGACTAGATTCAACCCATCTTATGAATGACGCGAATAGTTTCTTTTTGAGCCATTTTTTTTTGTCATTTTTGAAGCAAATCTTGTGTGTGACAAGGATCCGGTTCTCGACCCATTTCACTAGATGCGTTTTTGTAATTAGAGGCGTCGTACCCAGTGGCGTCACCAGACTTTTCATTCTAGGGGGCGCTAGGGGCACAACGATTTTGCAGGGGGCACTGCCAGACTCCATTCATGGAGCCGGAGGCCCCATCGAGCGCGAAGCTCAACAGGTGTGGTGCAGAGGCCCGCCTTAGGGCTCCTGGTGGGGTCTAAGGGGCGAAGCCCCCGGAAGCTCCTGGGTTTTACCGTGTTCGGGAGGTATAAAAGTCTTTTATTAAGTGTTGTCTTTACACTGGTCTAAAAATTACTTGCAGGGCAACGTCAAGTAAGATTTTATTATTGGTAACAAAAGTAACGTTAGTGAAACTATGCTATCAAGATCGGATACGGCTGAAATTTTGAAAACAGGTAAGGTGAACTAGGAAGAGAAAGAGTAGGCAGTTGATGGGCAATTCGATGTGATCCTCTTAAAGAAAATGTAGGTCTTATCCCGCTTGAACGGTCACCTGAGCTGTGCGCCACCTTCAATTGACGTAGTCGGAAGTGTGCAGAAAATTTTGAAAAAACGCAACCTCTGAGACAGCCGGACATTTCCCGGTTTTTTTGCGATATTTTCATTTGGAAAACATGATAATTTACTGACTCTTCTTTTCAAAAGAAGAATCGAACCCTAAAATATTTTAAAGTCACGCTCTGACTACTGAAGTTTTTTTTTTTAAATTTCAAATCTCAGTTGGCGCACAAGGGCGTGGGGGGGGGGGGGCGTGTCCCCTGGCTCTCGTTAGCGACGCCACTGGTCGTACCCTCTGAGTCCCGGGCATGCCCCAGTTCTAAACTTTTGAAATGTTGTTTAAAAATTTTGTTTGAAAATGCATTCTAAAACCCTAAACGTGTCGAGGTACCGTACTATGTGAAGCTAATTGCTTTCTGAGAAATAAATTTCAAAGAGAATAACGTTAACCGTAGCATGCAGGGTGGAAAAATTAATATTTCCCAGGGAGGGGTTAAATTATTTCCCAGGAAAGGAGTAAAATTTTTCAAGTAAAGAAAAGGAAAATTTCCCCCAACTGCCAAGCTGATTCCCCCCAGATACCCAAATTTCCAGGTAAGGAGCCCACTACCAACTTCCCAACTTCTTTCACCGATATTAGCATATCTGGTCAGTTCCATTTGCTGGGAAAGGCTGTTTTGGGGGCTGTCAATTCTCACGCATGGAACTTGAAAGTCACGTATTTCGGCCTAATTTCAACTGAAGCTCTTACAATGAATATCTCCATCTAGTGAAAAGTATCCTCTTATAAAGCAATCGACTTGTCATGCAGATATGGATTTCTTGCCGATAAACAAGTGAAAATTCCGACCGCTCTCTTTTGATATACACCCAATGATTTCTTGGACACAATTTTCAACACCAATCTGATGAAACTCACAAGCATGCATTTAATAATCCATTCAATACAACCTACCAGCGCTGCCAGAGGCGGCGCTACGTGGGGAAAGATTAGGCACTTGAGATATGTTTAAACCTTAGGCAGCTTCCGGGAGCTCCACAGGAGCTCCCGCTTCGGACTCTATTTCATTCTGCGTCCGAAAATGTTTGTCCCAAAATTTTAATTTGCCTTTAGTTTTCCCCAATCTTGACATTCTGGCGCTGCCATTGAGTGCTGTCAAAGCTTTCATATTATCAGGGAGGTGTAATCACACCTCCCTGATATTATGGTCCGCCGTGATCTGTTGCAGAGTTTAGAGAGGTTACTTATCAAACATCGATTTTCGAGCAAATTATGTTCGTCGATAAATAATGCATATGAGCTTCACCTAAGCAGGCAGCGGCTCCCTGACCCGAGTCAGTGTCCTATAGTTACGCGAAAATTCACTCTAGGAAGTGTCACGTTACCCAGCTACCTTAAAGGCCCAGTTCTCTCACCCCAAGCAGTACCAATTCTCCTAACCTTCTTACTTAAGTCCCTCCCACAATTGTCTGAAATTCATCCGTATCCAGTCACAGTATCAGTTTATTGCTTCAGGGTGAGTATAGAAAAGCTCTATGTGTTTAATCAAAACACTCTCAGTACAGTTCATGCTGTGTAATATAGGCTTTGGTAGTCCTTTAAGGTTTTTGTGTCGTAATTTATCTATGAAGTAATCATATGTGATACATCAGGAACAAAAATAATTTAAAGCCCCCATAGCGGGCCCTTGAGTGATTCAACCTATCAAAAACACAGCCCGGCCCAAGCCCTGGTAGCATGAGCCAGTGCTTTGTCTTTTGACCGTAGTAAACTTCCGTCATTTTACGAGTACGATAGCTCTTAGACTAGGAAGAATGTAATATTTCTAATCGTGTTGTGTACAGTTCAAGCTCAGTATCTGTAGGATTGTACCATATTTGACGGTACTAAGCTGGAAAGAATGTATTTCCTGTCGTACGACTTGGATTAGTACGAAATCACCGTGGATGACCCACTGTTCTTCAAGTAATGGGAAGTTTTGAAGTTTTTGACAATCGGCTTGATCTGGAAAAAGTTAACAGTGTCTCCCTGGCAAACTGGACTTTCAAACCTAATCAGATGTCTATAACACAGTAAGGGGGAGAGGGCTCCCGATGGGGTTGCAGGCTTGCAGCCCCTATTTTCGAGGAACGCATAACTTCTCACATCGCAAAAAATCATCATCAGCTCAGGTTCAGGCCTAGTCCATGCGCAAAACGCTTGAACGAAGCAACCCGCCCTTGCAGTGGCAGAGCTAGAATGTTAGGGAGTTGAGACAAGGCCTCACTGGGTTCCAGGTAACGAAGTCCCTGAAGGTTTTAGGTATTGTCATAACTCTAGTGAAAAAATAATTTCCAGGAGAGTATAGTTGAGCCAACTGACCTAACTTGGGGACAAGTAGTACGGCTAGGACAAAAAGTGAACATTAACCCTTCATCCCCCGTAGCGCTGATACTGTACACTTGTCAACGGAGTGAAAAAAATCATAATGGGAAAAACGACCCTCAAACCATTTATGCAAAGATTTGCATACTAGCCACAACTTCTGGGCCGATGCGCAATATTAAACAAGAAAATTCCTACCTGGCTAACGATATCACTAATCTCTAACCTTAAAGAATACAATCGCCGAACGGCCCTTTTCCATGCAGTGGGTCGGGAGGGATTTAGAAAAACACATCTATACAATATAATCACAACAGCCAATCAAAAAATTTCAGTGTGCATCAGCCGGAACTTCCATGACGAAACCTTCCAAAGAACACTTATAATTATCGATGTCTATTGCATTTACAGGTGACGAACTAATTCCGGGAAATCTTGGGCTAAAGGACCAGCAGCTCGCCTTAAAATGGGTCAACGAGAACATCCAAGGTGACTTTACAGTTTATTCCGTTGGACTGGCTTGTTAATAGAAGTGGTTTTACATAATGTAATAAAGAAATCTTTATCTTCTTTTATTGTGTATACGACATCATCAAATACATTTTCTGCACTCAGTTCACTTATGTCTTTACACAACCGATGAACTTGTTAACCCTTAGCAGCAATTATTGATAAAGAAAGTAAGACTCCTTGTAGCAATTTTCGGAAAAGAAAATTCCTGGCGAACTTTAGCGAGGTGGCTAATGTTTACACTAGGCATTAGAAACGACTATACCCAACAATTCATGTAAAATTACTCTTAGAATTACATTCCCTTTACAATTTCTTCTGTTGTCTCATTTGATGGACAAGTTCTTTGAAGTGTAAATAAACCGTGATTAATCTAAAATAGTCCTCCTGTGATATTCTCTGCTTTCTCGAACCGTCTGTGAGCAGGAAGATTGTTTACTTCAGTAAGCAGAACAGTTAATTTCTTTATCTATGCTTATGCTTGGGTGACTTTTATTTGCATTTTGTAATTGATACTAATCAAGGGTTCCCGTGCAAATGCTATATTCGCCGGGTATGTGGTTAACAGAATTCTAAAGCAACCGTCATCTAATGTGGGAGATAGTTGGTGGACTTGCTTCCCGCAATGAAATACATTCTGGTTGTCTTTTTTACATTAGTACTAGCCATCATGGTCCATCATTCCGGTCCATAATTGTATTTTGCATCTTATGTGTTCCTAGAGTAACCTGTATGATAAATGTTACGTTTCCTTGCAGCATTTGGAGGAGACCCCAACAAAGTCACAATAGGAGGCGTGAGCGCAGGAAGCGCCAGTGTAGGATTCCATACACTCTCACCCGGCAGCAAGGGCCTGTTTCAAAATGCGATTATGGAGGTAAGCATTTTTGCATGTGATTTTGAAGAAGGCAGACTAAAATGAGTTGAAAGAGTAAAAAAATAAAAATAATTTGAATCTTTTAAGAAATACTTCGGCGTTTAAAAACCGTTGATTTCTACCGTTAGCTTGTAGTTTTTGGGTGTGTGTCTGGGTGTACTTGTTTTGTTTTCAAAAAAGAGGACCGGAACAATGGTTTTTAGGTCCTCTGGTGGAAATTTAATAAATTTCTGGAGTCCTCTCTTGTCCAAACAATAGACAGTCTATTGTTAAGGTTAGGGTTAAGGAAGCAGGAGCAAAGGAAAACAAAATGAGGTCCTCAGGTTGTATGAAAAAAGGTCTGCGTGTGTTTGTATGTGTTCATTTTTAAACTGAGGCACATGTTGCTGATTTCATATTTTGCAGATGAGTTGTGCACTGCATGTTTTATGAATGTCAGCAACGTCATTAGATCATTGTTAGAACAAAATAACAAATGTTTAAAGTTTGACCCATTTCCATCAATGATCTAAAAATATTTTGTGTTGCAGAGCGGAACGCCATTGGACAATTGGGTTACAAATCGCCAAGGGGAGGAAGCTAGGCTGGAAGTAAGAACACTCGCCAAGTTAATTGGATGCAGTCCTGAGGATACTGAAGATGACGCAAAATTGTTAGATTGTCTGTTAGCAGCCCCTGCCGATGCTTTTATTGAGAAAATTACTAAGGTAAGCGCAGGTGGGGTACTCCAAAGTACCTTAAAAGGGAAGATTAAGCAAACTGAATTTTTACCTGCGAAAGAGCATCTAAATCTACACAGTGTGGTGAAAGTTCCATTCAAATCGGCCATGTATTTCTTGAGATATCAGTAAATGGGGTCACTAAATTTGTGTTCCATAGCGAAATGAGGGACAGCAGATGTTATATTACTTCCTCACATTGACAATGAATACTTTGTTTCCCTTTGCGTTCGAAACTGTTGTGTTGGCCTTGGAGTTTATAGGAATGGGACTTAAAAAGTTCTCATGCCACTTATGTATGCAATCACATTCTGATAATGTAGGATTGTTGAGGAGAAAACTGGCTTTAAGAGTTTAAAGAAAAACAAAAGACTATCCATTAATGTGAGGATAATGATGCCACATGTGTTTGCTTCAAATTCCCTTATTGTCAGAAATGTGACAACTTAGGTTTATTCTTGTGGCGTTTCACCTTGGTCTTGTAAGGAAAACAAAAAATATTTCACAACATGTCATTCAAACCATGTCGCCATACGCTTTTCGTAATTCAAGATATCTCACTCAAAAAAAAAAACAAAAAAACAAAAAAAAAACAATAAAATCCTCTTACACCCCATATTTGGTTTAATTAATTACATGTATGATTAGTGAGGCTGATGAATATAGCATCTAAGAAATCCATGTTTTTGTTGAAATAAAATATACTCTCAGGTCCTATGTAACTTCGTTTACAGGTTTATAACAGTCTTTGTATCTTTTGAAGTCTAATAGCTATTATACAATTGCAATAGATGATAGAGAACATTTGCTTTCTAAAAGAAGAAAAAAGAAAAGAATTTAAAAAAAAGATATTTCACTTTAAGGATTGGTTATTTTTGTCAGAAAATACCTCTGCGTTTTCAGCACAGCCAGAGAAAGTTATATAATGTGGGCACATTGCCTCAGATTCCTTTTTTCTTTATAATTGAACATACTGTTTGTCCTTGAAATTTGAGTCTGTAAATTGGAATGTTTGATTCACTTTTCTGTATATCTAGCACTACCATTTATCATACCTAGATTAAAACCAACAATGTTGCTTAATATTGCCTGCAGCAGCATCAAAATTTTGAATAAATTGGATGCAATGTCAAATTGATGTGTCGCAATGACATCACAGATTTACCATGACGCACCAAATCTCAAGAAAAAATTGCATTTCTTTAAAAGTTTCTATCTTCCGAACGCTAAATGTTATTGAGATGTAATTTTTACCTCCTGAAAGAGAAAGTGTTTTGCATATCTTGAAGTTAATGAACTTTGTCTCCGGAATATGCCTTTAACTGTTTAACCTGCTCATATCTTGAGAACCACACATCGCATTTCAATTCAAATTTCACCGAATGCTTAGAATAAGTACATCTAACATATCAAAACTTGGATTGACATTGAAATCTTTCTATTGAAATGAAATTTTAATTTTCCACCCAGACGATGTAGTCGTGATTTTGTGAGACTGCGTGTATGGGTATGTGTGTGCGTGGTTGTGTGTGTGTGTGTGTTTGTGTGTTCTGATACTTAAAGGGCAAGAACAATCACCCTACTCGGAAGTTGTGTAGTAGACTGTCCTGTCTGAAGATTTGCTGCTCAGAGTCATGTGAGAGCTAGTTTCTCCTCAAATGTGAAAAAACCAGGAGTAACTGCTTGGTTTACCTTGCATATGCAATACGGAAGTCATAAAATATTAAAAAAGATTCTTAGAAGAAAAATAAGAAGAAGACTGTAATATTTAGTCGCTGCTCCAAAATAAGTTTGAGTTGACTTGACCTTTACGTTGAGCATCCGATATTTCAAAAAGGGAAACTTTTTACGAAGCTCAAATTTGGTGTGTAGGCACCTCGTATAAAATAAAAAAAAAAAACCTATAGTTTTAAAAGGAGGTCGAAGGTCACCTGAGGTCACCGGAGGTCAAAATCTAAAAACATGTGCACACGATATTTCAAGCATGGAAACTATCTTGAAACTCAAACTGGCTGGGTGGAGAACGCTATTGTTTTTTGTGGAGTTCAAAGGTCCTCTGGGTCACGTGAGGTCAAACCTTAGAAACTTGTCCACGCCATATCTCAAGGTAGGAAACTCGGATAGATCTGATATTTAGTAAGTGAATGTGTTATGGTGGGAAGATGGTATGTATTTCTTTTGGTGGAGGTCAAAGGTCATCTGACGTCACCAGTAGTTTAAACTTTGAAAACTTTGCTATCCAGATATCTCAAGAAGGAAATTTAATTTGAAAGCTCAAATTTGGTATGTGGATGTGTCATGCATGTGGTAAGAGGATGGTCCCTATTTTTTCCATAGATGTCAATTATCTTGGGTCACCGGTGGTCAGACTCTAAGTCTTTCTAAACCAGATATCTCAAGGTAGGAACATGGTCTCACTGTTTTTTTTTTATGGAAGTCAAACACTGAAAACCTTGTTAACAAGACACCTTAAGGAAGAGGAACTTCAAACTTTCTTACATGGTGTGTGGATGTGTTATAATGAGAAGATGGTGTCTGTTGTTTTTGGTGGAGGTCAAAGGTCTTGCGGGGTCTCTTTAGGTCAAATCTTGAAAACTTTGTCAACACGACATCTTAAGGTAGAGGAACTTGATTACATTTTTATTTGATGTGTGGATGTGTTATGGTAGAAAGATGGTTCCTGCTGTTGCTGGTCGTCAATGTTTATCCGGGGTACAGTAGGCCTAACACAAAATTGTTTAAACATTTTAGTGAAACATTTCACTGAGAAGATATAAACACCATGGTACCATTCATTTGGAATAGGTCGCAACACAGAAACCTCACTGCATTTTTGCACTCTGGCTTTAAATATATGTTTTTTGGTCAAAATTGATGTTTTAGTATTGCAATATTGAACAGCAAACACCTACAAAAAACTTTTGAATTAATGTTTTAATTTGCCTTTCGAATTGCATGTAGTGGGAAAACGTCATCATTTGATTCTTGGAAATTCGTCGCTCCATGTATCTACTGGTCACACTTGTAGAATTTTTCGTTAATGCTTATACCGCCATTTGATGTATAGGCCTACAGTAATTGTTTTTACAATCATAAAGTATTGAGCACTTAAACTCAATGATTAAAGCCGCGGTCACACTACAACGAAATCGGATCTGATTCCGATGCGATTTTCCGGTTTTTTGTAACATCTTCTTCACCTCTTGGATCGCAAAGCGACAGAAATTGTGAACCGATGTAAATGTATGATTTTCACCTGGTGCCTTTCATGAAAATAAAATGCCAACTGATAATTTTCGTGACGTAACACTAGCACACAGTTTTTATCGGACAGTCCGAAAAAAAATGTTTATCGATATGCTGCTATGAAATAATTAGCAAAAATATGATTTTTGTAGTCCTGAAAACCCACAAATCAGAATCAAATCATAATTCGTTAAAGTTGGAGCACGTCTCCACATGGGATATATGTTAAACGTTCAACATTATCAAAATTTTACTGGCAAATAAGATAGTCAAGTACAGGGTCTTTGGAAGTTTGCCCATTTGGCATTTTAAAGTTAGTTCCAAGGAAATGTGAGGGAATATCCTGACAAAAGTTTCCAATGTTTAAAAAGGGACATCTTGAGATTAGGGAGTTGAGAGTGCATTAGTACGGTCTTTTAATAATATAAATGAAACACTGTTGTCTTTAATGAAATGTTTTATTTTGGATTTTATCCACGGACTTATATACATGGACCCGGCATGTAACAAGTACGTCCTGTCCGTAGATGGTCGCCACCGACTGGGACAAAAGAGGCGCACCAAGATGGCCGACGTGAAGCTATAAATCGTCTGATTTGACGACGGCTCTGTAATATTTTAAACAAATGTTAACCTTGAATGGGGAAGAATATCATATTCCTGCAATACGTGAAGTAATATTGACCTTAGCTTGCCATATTTCAAAAATATTTCAACTTTCTTGCAAAATATGGCGATATATTTGAGCAAGTCCAAACCTTCACACAAAACCATGGCAGACGGCCATCTTGGTGCGCTTTTTCTCACACTTAGGTTAGCGACAATCTGCAGTGCAGTATGCTCAGTCTATGTATAGGAAGTCCGCGATTTTATCTTATTCCGTGCTGTTTTATTTCAGGTGGGTGAGGAAATAGGCGATCCACTATTTCCTCAGCCTGGTCCAAACGTTGACGGGGTATTCATGCCGAAGGATGCTTCGAGTATCATTGCAGAGGGGAATTTAAATGGAGAAAATTACATCGTTGGTACAAATGGCGAGGAAGGAACACTCTTCCTTTTTCTATTCTTTCCGGACAAGGAAGTGAAACCAAGTGTGAATTCCACTATCTTCCATACAATTCTTACCACTTTTATGCGCGAAGTGCCTGATCCAATTGAAATTGAATTGATAAAAGTATTATATACTGATGATCCCAAAGATTTAGTCGACGAAAAGCGGGATGACTTTTTCCAAGAAGTTTCACAGTTCATTGGTGATTGGTTCTTTATGTGTGGTGGATCCAAATTTTCCCGATTGGCGTCCCAAACGAAGAACGTCTACAGATATACAATGACCTTTGTTCCCACTAATAACTTTATGGATATAAAATGGGGAGGCGCTGCTCATGGAGATGAGGTACAATTCGTATATGGTGGGGTTTTCCAGGAAAAAAATCAAGACAGGACATCAGCTGAAGAAAAAGAGATGTCTCGAAAGGCGATGCAATACTGGACGAACTTTATAAAAACTGGGTAAGAGAACAACGTCGTTAAGAGGCAAGAGGGCATAGGCGTACGAGACAGATACAGGAGGGGCACTTACCCTCCCAATTCGGGCAAAACAGTTGGTCTATTTGGGCAAAAAATGGGCGAAACATGATAATTGGTTCCATTGTCCACTGTTTGGGAACAAAAATTATCGTGAGGGATAAACGTTTAGCACTAAGGTAATCAAATTAGAAGTCAAGGGTGATTTGCTGATATGCCCCATCCTGGAGTATTTCCAGGGCCCACGTACCTCCACCCTGTAAATTGAAAATACCACTTCCTTTGAAAAGTAATAGTTAAAAAAATGTCTGAGTTTAATCCAACACGTGCACTCTAAAAACATCCTGGTCAAATTAAACCAGGAATGGGGACATCAATTTTCCAAACATTGCCTGGAAAAATCACCATTTTAGCCACTGCAAAATATATATGGAGTCATTGGCTGTCACACATTTCCTGGTAAAAATGACCAGGATTTCTTGGTCATTTTAAACAGTAAATGTTTGGACTCACAATACTTAAAATTTTCTGGTTAAATTGGCTAGAAAATCCTGGCCATTTTAACCTAGATACGGTATGTGTAAGTCTTCGTTATCATACATTTCCTGGTTAAAGTGACAAGGATTATATGGAAAATTGGTGACCACAATCCTGGTAAAAATATGACCAGGATGTTTTTAAAGTGTGTAAGCAAGAAGAGAAAACTGCGAAGTTGACGAAAGGACAGGTAGAAGAGAACTAGCAAAATAAATGTGTACACAGAAGGATATCTTAAAATAAAATCTTTTAAAGAGACCATGAGAGTTTGATTTTGAAAGTTTTCCACAACGTTAATTCTGCACCACAATCATACATTGGGTTTAAACTTACTAAATTAAATGATCTGATATCATGGTTAGATGTTACGATTGGTCACCGTGTGGATGAGACTGGCTAGTCTTGCTACTGTGTGGATTTTTGTTACCCGAACAAAATCTCCACTCAACAGTAATTAACACAGTATTGACGTTTCTTTTCACCTGAAAGATCGATTCAATGTCTGCTAATTCTGGTGAATAATCAGCTGAAAACGAAAAAGGAAATGCTGGAACAAAAGGTTAATAATTGCTGTGAAATTAATCGCCCTTTAATCTCTCTTTGACTTAGTGATCCTAATACTGCTGGAGAGGGCGACAACTGGTCTGTTTCAGAATGGCCTAAGTTCACCAAGCAGGACGAAATATTCAAGGATTTGACACCAAACATGAACAACAGATACTTTAAACAGAGGGAATGCTATTTCATGGAGGAAGTCCTCCTGCCACTGAAAGAGAGCCTTAGTAAGGAATCACTTTTTGTTACTAAATTAAACAAGCGGTGTGTATGTCTCTCTTCTCGGAGAGGTGCTTCTATTTGCACCCCCATGCTCTTTCGTCCGTTCATCCGTCAATCAGTCAAGTCATTTCGTTTCTTCTTTTTGTGCCTATCCGGCCGTCTTTCAGTGTTTTTACACATACATCTGTTTGTCTCCATCATGAGTCAAATCTAGCTAGCTGTCTTAGTGTCACTCTCCCTTTGTGTGTGTTTTTATCACGGTTGCTCTGTCTGTTGGTTAGCTCGTCTTTTGTCTGACTGTCTGCTTGTCTATGTTGCTTCAAAATATTACCTGTTTCCGATATAGTAGCATTAGCAGGCTATTAAACATCGCAGTACTGTGGCAATTCAAGTATATACATTCCGCCGTGCGTTTTTCAAATGACCGACTCTGCTGCATGTGTCCGTCGTCGGGATGCAGTTATAAATTTCATACGTTATAAATTATGAAAAATACTTTTGATTTTTGCCCATCTTTTCTCTTGATTGCTGAACTGCCACTTGACTGGAATCTTGCCATAAGTTATTGTGTCAACTAGTTGACTTTACATCTCCCTTAGCATTTCAACTAATTTTCGAAATTTACTCTAAACCTATTTTTGTGGAAAATAAAATCGTTTAAGGCATTTAGCCATCACCCAGGCACTTTAAACCCTTCCACCGTACTCACTTTTAATGCCCTTCCATATCTGCCTAACCCTCATCGTTGTTGCTTCGGAGAATACCCTTGTGAGCCAAACATACATGTGTAATCAACACATTCATTGCACGCCGTGTTACATGAGCTACTCTGCATTTATGAGTTTGATGTCAATCAAAGAGTTGTATTAACTGAGAATTTTGGTAAACTTCAGGAAAAATTGTAGTTTGGGAGGATGAATGACTGCATTTATCTATTTCCGAGTTGACTACTTTCCAACATTTGTCTTTTGTAACAGAAGAGTTGGCGAGTTTGAAGTCAACTGACGACGAAAAGTCCAAGTGGACGGAAGAAGGCCAATGTGAAGGGGAATCGTGTCATGTGGAGAAAGAAGAACCTTGAAAGAACGAAAAAAAAAAAAAAAAAAAAAAAAAAAAAATACTGTAGCCATGCTGAATGATCCTTCTTAAAATTATAATCAAACATCACTTTTCTATTATGTAAGTGAGAGTACCCAATATACTGGCTGGAGGTGTGATAATATCACTACATCAACAGTTCGGGAGATAACCGATTTCGGGGCAAAATGAATTTTCCCCAAATCGGGGGAAAATTGGCCTGTGTCAACGGTATGAATATTTATGAGCACTAGTGTCTAAACCTCTTCACAGTCGTTGCTGTGTTACAGAAATGTGTAGGTATTCAAATGTGAGGTACGGTAATAATAAAGACACAACGGGAGAAAACATAAGGGACCTTCAACAACGTATTTACAAGCGCAAGTGGTGTCACGATCCACTTCCACACCTCAAGGCGGAAAATTAACCTCGTCCTTGCCAACATGCCTAATCGGGCCCCACTGGGCTTCAGCTGAGGTTCTTGCTGGGCCCCAGCTGGGTCCTATTCGTGTTTGTCAGGTGTTCCCATGCGGGGCCCAACTGGGCTAGCTTTTAACAGCTGAAGTCTAGCTGGAGTGCAGCTTGGTCTAGCTTTAATATCTGAATCCCAGCTGGGGCCCAGAAAGTAGCCCAGCTGGAGCCCAGTCGGGACTCAACTAGGCATGTTGGCTAGGGTGGTGTGTTGAGTCTATAAATTAAGCTTAGGGCCAAAAACGTAGCAAAATTGCTTGATATCTCACAATCAGCAGAGTGAACAACCAGAGACGTTAAATATGTCAGAATTTCACTTCCCTAAAACTGCCTCTCACGCGGAAGGCCCGGGTTTTATTCCCAGGTCGAGTCATGTCAAAGACTCTAAAAATGGAACCTACTGTCGTTGTACGTGATGCTCCGCATAAGCAATGGAGTAGGGAAAAGCCAGTGAGCCGCAATTGGAAAAGAGGCCGTGGCCGGCTCGACTTGAACAAATAGGTTGGAAACTGTGCCGTAAAACTCCATCTAACTAACTAACCCTAAAATCGATAAAAAAAATGGCAAGGTTGCTTTAAGCGTTACGTTTCTCCGTTGAATTTACACGGTAGGATCGCAATGTATCATGGTAGATATTTGAAAATGGCGCCATACGTTAGCAAAATATTCCTCCGATCGAGCGGAAATTGATTCCCCCGAAAGCGGTTATCTCCGAAAAGATTAAGCGTCTATTAGGGTTCCAAACATTCACACAGGGGTGTAAGTAAAACTCACTCCACATTCCTGGTATGCCGTAGGTAGCGTTTTCCTGTAACTGCAATTAATTGTCTGTAATTGGGATATAATCAACTCGTTTAATTGCGCAAGAAAGGAACTCGAGTGCATATTCTAAGGGGGCCAACTCATCGTAATTTTGTTAAAGATATTTGCTTTGATTCACGTTCCAAAATTTTGAACATAAACGTGCTCACTTTTAAAGAACTCTTGCGTCTTTGTTTTTATCACAACGAATACAGGGGAAATAGTTGACTCCGAAAGGACTCCGAGAGGATTTGATTTGAAGAATAGTACAGAACCGGTTTTTGGTTTCGATGAAAGAGAAACCTATGCATTCACGATGGCGTGTGTGTGTATGTGTGTGTGTGTGTGTGTGTGTGTGTGTGTTTGTGACACTTTGCTCGTTAACACAATATCTCAAGATAGGAATGTCTGACAGTTTTCAAACTTGGTACATAGATGCGCCATATTAAAAGGAAGAACCCTATTGTTTTTCGCGGAGTTCAAAGGTCATCTGGGGTCACAGGGGGTCAAAGTATGAAAATCTCGTTAACACGATATCTCAAGATAGGAAGCTTGGGTAGATTTCATATTTGGTATGTTGATGCGTTATAGTCAGGAGATGGTCCCTATTGTTTTTCGTGGAAGTCAAAGGTCACCAGGGGTCACCAGGTGTCAAAGTCTGAAAATCTCGTTAACACAATATCTCAAGATCGGAAACTTGGATAGATTTCATATTTAGTGTGTTGATGCGTTATGGTCAGGAGATTGTCCTTATTGTTTTTCGCGGAGGTCAAAGGCCATCTCGGGTCACCTGGGGTCAAGGTCTGAAAATATTGTTAACATGATATCTCAAGATAGGAAACTTGAATAGATTCCATATTTGGTATGTTGATGCGTTATAATCAGGAGATGGTCCCGATTGTTTTTTGCGGAGGTCAAAGGTCATCTGGGGTCCCCTGGGGTCAAAGTCTGAAAATCATGTTAAAAAAGATATTTCAAGATGTCTATCTATGTATTGCTTTTGTTGAGGTCAAAGGGCATCTGGAATAACAAAACTCTTTTGAGCATGCTAGTATAACATTTGAGTGAGAAGATAATGGTGCATGATGGCAAATTTGAAACAGTACACTTATGTATCATCGAAACCTCAATGCATTTTTGCATTCTGGTTTTTTACCACACACTACATAAACGGAAGTGTATTCATTTTTGATTAAATCCCTTAATTTTAGCACAACTTATCGTCGTAACTTTCAATTTGCTTTAAGACAACTTCATGGAGCTCTTTTTGGGCCCATTTAATCTTGCATCCATTCACCAGAGTCCCTTTAGGGCAACTCACATGCATGAGAAAAGGGAGCTGCTATTGGATGGAGATAACACCGAAAATTTAAATTAGTGCTAATATATGTACATAAATTAGCGTGTGTGAACCTCATAGCTCCTTTTAATCTCAAAAAGAGAGTACTTCAGAAGTATATGCCATCCTGTGTTTGCAACGATCAAAGTCTAACAGCCTAAACATACCTAATTACCTTGGCGTCTCAGTCTTACATAACATCCACAGTTTTCGTGCGCATCACGTGAATACACCTTTTGCGCTTAAGAAGCAACCTTATCTGCTCTGAAAAATCAAGGTCTCAAATGATCATAGGTTAAAATCTGAACCAATGTGTTGAAGCAATGAAGAAGGTGTTTAGGAATTAAACGCTTATCTAAACACTTTTCGCCCCACTTTGTAAACATATCTAAGATGCTAGACATGCTTGTCTCATACCTAAGTATTTCGTTTTCAATCGGTTGCAAAACACTGAGTATTTAATTCCTAAACATGCTTAGAATTTAAACGTGCTGTCATAGTGGGGGGGGGGGGTCAATAAGTGTTTAACTTCTTAACACGTTTTGGGAGTATAAAATATCGAGTGTAGAAAGGCATAGGTCATGCAGGCATACTGTAGCTGCCGTTAGAATCTATCTTATGAATTATTGTACAACAGAGTCATCTATTTCCAAATATGTTCTGGTGTTACACTAAAAAGGTGTAATTGTTTTTACGATGACGGTATTTTCTACCCAACAATTAGCTATGATTGATTCTTTTATAGACGAATTCAACAGACAGTGAAGTCGCTCGGTTGTGGGGCCCTTCAGTACTAAATCCACTTAATTTTATTGTCTATACATGCAATGGTAAACTCTTATATCCAGTGAAATTGAGGTGATCTAGAGACATTTTAGTGTACAGCGATCTATGATACATTAAAGCAAAGAATTGAAAAGATTAAAGCCAACGGACCCTAGTAACAGCGGACTTAATTAGACCATCACTTTACTATTCGGTTTCTTCTATGGCAAGCATACCGAAATCATCTTTTACCGTTATTTCTTTACTTCTGGCTTCTCAATAATAAATCGTGCAATTATTAGAATGCAGATAATCCTTTTCTGTCTCGTTCAGTATATTTATTTTTCTCCTTTTCTTGAAGCTTAGTTAGTAAGTTAGTTAGTTAGATCAGGGAGGTGTTAGGGAGGAGACACAACAGCCCTATCTGTCACACAATAGGTACTTCAAAAATAGTAATTCCCATTCAAGCATCAAACTTTGATTGACAGGTCTCTTTGTTCCTATTGTTAAGCCTTGTTGACCTGTCCCATGCTTAAGAGGATTTGCCTCTTTCACACCCAAGTAATCCTGAAACAATTGTCTTTGTTAAAAGATGCTTTGATCTGAGGTTTGTTACCGACAGGTTTCAAACTCTAATCAAAAGTTTTAGCTAAACGACTGTCAATGAAAGTTAAAATAGTTTACTTTCTTTGTTTTGCAACGAATTCGATGAGTCGTCTGCTATAAGCATTGTTAAAGGCTAAATCATTTTACCCAATTTTCGCAACTTTCCGTATAACTCCTAAACACACTCGAAATATATATAGCGTTAAAATTCTCCAAAGAAATAAACAGAAATTAATTGCGACGAATAACGACGAAAGTGTAAAATTTCATATGTTTTCATGACGGCTGGCAACGAAAAGTTAACGAGATACAACGTAAGGGCGTGCCCTCTCACTGGAATTTTGACAATGTATCACTGATCCTAGTTGGTCTAGGTATTGAGATAAAATATTTGGGAAGAAAAGGAAGATTATTGTCGGCAACAAACATTGCCTCAAAGAGTCAATGGAATGTTGTGTCTCGACCCTAACACCTCCCTGGTTAGATAAGATTTAACGACACACCAACACGAATGTGTTATACCACCGAGGTGTTAGGGTGGAGGCAACGTTCTATTGACTCTTTGAGTTCGAGTTGTTGACCTCCAGACCTCATTGACCTCAATTCTACCGGTTTGAATGGATAGAAAAGGATTTGTGAATCTTGTATAGAGCCACGGTTTAAATGGCCAAAATCACTCGACAAAATAGGGTTTTCCCGGGTGACCCTTTTCTCGACAAAGTAATAACACTTACCAGTAGTTCCTTTTGTACGCACGCTAACGTTGTTGATCAAACACTCCAATGGTCTCTGGCCATTTCTTTATGTACAGCTGATATTTAGTGAGTCGAACGCCATTACTTACATGTTTCCCCATGCCAAATGAGCCCCCACCCCCCTTGTTTTTGACCATGTTTTTTACGCGGAAACGTATTTAAGCGACATTAATTTTAGGTGAGTAATTAGATACACATGAAAAACATTCAATTCAAACGTGATCGGGAAGGCCATATCCAATCATCTGGGACAGTGGGAGGCATTTTTGGTTAAAATATTACGTTACCAGGTTACGACGCACACCAACTGATGTTGTTGCTCCGCGTGGCGCCCGCAATCATGTCGGCGATAATGCTCATTGCAATGCAAAAATAAATCCTATTGACTTTTACTTATGTAAAAATAAATAGATGCATAGGAAGTTTTCGGATGAAAGAGATTCGAACGTTACCATCAGACCAGTGAAAGGAAAGTAACCCTCATAATCATACAGTTTGTTGGGGGAAAGAAGGTTAGAGGGATCGAATTGGACTTTGAGAGACTTACCGGTATGTCATGAAAATTGTCCTATACATACGGATAATGGGAAAGCCAAAACGGCGCGTCGAAAAGTTGCATTTAAAAATGGTAGCGTTTTACCTCATAAGTACATCACTGCAAAAAGTATCGTATGTTACCAAACTATACTTTCAGTTTCTCCCGTCATTTCTGTGGCAGTTGTGTATCACGCTTTTGGACTACAGGAAAAGAGGTACATTTGAGGTTTATTGGACAAGTTCGGCCATGATGGCTCCACGATCATCGCCCACATGAGAGTCCTTTCTATGGAAAAAGAAAAAGGAAAGAAAAAAAAAAAATAATAATCATAGATGTGACGTCTTGTCATCCGGGAAGATAATGTTAGATCTGTTCGAGTTGTTGGCCTCATTGACCTCAATTCTACCGGTTTGAATGGATAGAAAAGGATTTGTGAATCTTGTATAGAACCACGGTTTAAATGGTGTATTTGTTTTTCCGAAACTCTGCCTGCAATTACCGACTCGCCCCTCAACGCCCTGCGGTTCTTTTAACCGTCTTTTCGTTCCCCTGAGTTGCCAAGAGTTCGTTAATTTCACAACAGGCTGAGGATATGAGCTTCTCTGAGGTATCGTATCGTATCGTATCGTATCGTATCGTTTATTTTTTCAATTGCACTACATACAAATGTTAGTACAGAAATATAAAAGCAGACAATGCACTAAATTACAGTACGTAAGAAACAAAAGAAAAAAATGGAACCAGATGAAGCTATAAGCTTTTCTAGTCTGGTCCTAACCAGAGGTTTTCGCTTTTTAAAATAAAACAAAACATAATGCAGCTATAGGCTATACAGAAAAGTGCAGTAAATTTTCACACGAATTTCAGGCTCATTAACCATAAGAACCAAATTTTGTTAAGAAACATAAAGAGAAAGAAGAAATTTCTTAAAGTACTTCTTAAATAAGTTTATATTAGGAGAGCTTCGTAATTTAGTATCAAGGGAATTCCAGAGGTGTACCCCATAACTTCGTACGTGGGAATGAGCAAATATTGTCCGTGTGAAGGGTTGTATGAGATTATCTCTTCCCCTAGTAGGATAATTGTGATGGGTGCTATTTGGGTGAAAAAACGATTTCAAATCATAGGGGAGTTGATCATTATGGTGTCTATATAGGAAAATGCCTAACTGGTATTTATAGTGATCTTTTAAAGTTAGCATGTTAAGGTTATAAAAATACGGAAGTGCATGGGTGTAAGGTGGGTCATTTGAGATTATACGAACAGCCCGATTTTGAAGAACAAGAAGTTTGTCGATGTAAGTTTGAGGGGAATTACCCCATAGCAAAATACTATAAGTAAGCTGAGGGACAATAAGAGAATTATAAATGGTTAATAGGAGTTTACTAGGAAGATAATATTTTAACCTGTTCATAACACCAACCATTCTAGAAACGGACTTGGCGACATTACCTATGTGATTCTTCCAAGAAAGTTTGCTGTCAATTGTATGAGTGCAGACTGAGTGCAACCAATCGGCCTGTTGGTGCAGGAGTAATGGACGTCCGTAGACCGGACAAATAGACTCGTATCAACACAGAACGGTAGTTCAGAAAATGTTTCTACCACTAACGGACAATGCATGATCAGTTTCAGGTTGGGGATTCCCAGGGTTAACTACATTGGATTCTCATTAGATGAATGGTGACACGATATGAATTATCTCTATAAACAATGGTGAGGTCCAGTCATCAGTCCGAACGTATGTCAAAAATTGTTGATGATTCTCACAAGATCGAAGATTTTCATAAAGAGGGCACTAACTAGATCATAGGTTCCCAAAAGTTCATCACTTCACCAGAATGCATACGGATCTATCAGCCCAACACCTAGACTGCGTGTGGTATGGGCAGCCAAAGGGGCAAAAAAGACAAATGGCAAAATATTCATTTTAATTTCAAAAATAAATTTTAAAGGTAAAAATTATTCTAAGTGAGAAATTTACAAATAAAATAAGCAATGATTACATTTAAAAAAGCGAGCAATTCATATTACCTTCCCAAAACTAATCAAAAAAAAAAAAAAAAACACTAAAAGTAGTTATAATTAACCTTAAAATTAACACATTACCGTTTTATCCAAATGAAATATCAAAGCCCCCCAATACATAAAAAATGGAAAACAAATAAAAGAAATAAAATAAAAACGCAAATAGAAACGCAATTTTGTGTTTTTGTTTTATCTTGTGTTTTCATTGTATTCCCTGTTATCTTTTTTTTTTTAATTTATTTGGGTTCCTTAATAGTTATTTAAGTTCGTCTTTTTTGCCCTTTTGGCGCGCTATAGGTGGCCAAAGGGGCAAAACAGACAATTTGCGAAAAAGACAAACTGCGGAAAAGACGATTTGTGAAAAAAATGAGGGCGTCCTGAGATTGATGGATTCAAAGCACCCATCTCTATAAATATGCTTGGACAGCGCATTAGATATCCCAACCCGCACAACCAGTTGAAGCCAACGCGAAGACTTGCTTGCAGCCATACACTCCCTGTGTTGAGGAGCATGTAGCAAGGCAGTACGCACATCAGTGGGCAGTCTGAGTCGATCCGGGAGGTGTTATTAGCTATTAAAACCTCCATGGAGTGATAACGTTTTCTAGCGGCCCGCAAAGCAATCAGTTAAGAGGTTGGGGAAGGGAATCATATGAAAGTGTGGGCGACTTTTTCACCATTTGTAATGGAAGGGGAAACGGCGTCGTCAGAATTTCCGTCACGAAGGGGAGGGGGGATAAGTTTTGTGATCGTTGGCATGAGGGAGGGAGGGATCTAAGGGGACGGGGTTAAGTCTAAGGGGTCTCCCCCTCTATTTTCGTTTTCCTGGGCAATAATTGCTGTGTGTTCCATCATTTTTGGAAAAGTGAGGATGCCTTTTGAAGATGTCCCCCTCCCAAAAAAGTGAGGGCGTCCCACGTCCCCTCTCGCCAAGGATCCACGCCTAAGAATTAGCCCGCTTTGGATGGTTAGTTTGTCATGCATAAACTGGCGGGCTGAGAATTAAGGTTCCTGTGAAGTCTCATGGCGCCCAAGTTCACTGAGCAGTTTTGTTTGATCCTTCCATATGGAATAATGAGCAAACCGTTCGGTCCGTCGGCAAAATCTGTGTGGAGCTCATGATTTCTGCAGGTAGCAAACCTTTATGGGATTCACAAGAGGCCCAAATGGACCAGCCCATATATGTCCGTATGACCCATATGGGATAGTTCAGGGTCCTACGTGGCAACTACCCCATTAGGGGCCAGATCTATCCCATATGGACCTTATGGGCATATGTGCTGGCCCAGACAAAATGAGCCCCTTACAAATTTTGGTTGCAAGTTCATATCATGGCCCCATGCGGTGGCGCATGTTAGGTCCCTAGGGATCCCTTATGGGAATGCTACCATGGTGACATAATGTTATCACTTTATTGGCCCCAAAGGGTCTAGTGTAGTCTATCACAGGTGTGGGACTCCAAATGAAGGATTGAATACACACCCCCCCCGTCGGGGAAGGTCGGCGATTTCGTCGGGGAGGCGTAAAAACAAAAAAAAAAAATAAAAAACCCACAAGGATTGGATGGGCCATCTAAAACGTATTTTTTGTTTTGAAATGTTATTTTAATACATATCGGAATCGATTTTAAATCACTTCTTAACTCTGTTCAACCTCATTCTATGTACCTTATCCCATCTCTTCCCCCGTCGGGGAAGGACGGCATTTTTTTCTGGCAGGCGTAAACATGAAAAAACGAAAAGGACTGAAGTTACTGGATGGATGACCATGATTTTTTTTCTTTTTGAACTATTTTTTCTTTTGTAACGCTATTTTAATGCATATCTGAATCGGTTTTAATCACTCCTTACTAGCTCTTCTATCCCCTATCCCATCTTCAATCCGTGCGCGCAAGGTCATGCCTTCGTCAGAGAAGGCATGACCTTGCGCGCACGTTGATTTTGCATTTTAGAAGATAATACCCTTCAAGGAAACTCACAATTCCGAATTTTCCTTACAAAAACGGACGGGAGGTTGTTCATGTGCGTGCAGTACCCAATGGTCTGCCATCTGGCCTGCCCGGACGGACAGCTGCATTCTTACAAAGGTAATGAACATCGGTCATGTCGTTTTCAGCTACACATAATGATAAACAGTGGTGTGAGAAAATCTCCCCATAAGTCTGACTGAGAATTTATTTGAAGTCACCTTGTAACGTGCCATATTTTCAAATACGTTGGGAGGTAAACCATTTATAGTCTGGAGTTCAGGCAGTCACGTTTAAAAAATCATCCATTTAGTGGACCTTGCAATTGAATTCATCGAAAATTCTTAATGCAGTCAAAAACATAATAGTATGTTTTAATTCCGTTGCATATAGCCCCCCCCCCGGAAAGAGACAAGACCATTACATCTAATTTTAGCAGAACCTTTTATCTGGTACTTTTCTGATCATTAGCAAGTTTGGTTTTTCTCTATTGAAGTGAAACTTTCATTTTAAAGGAAGGCTCGAAATGAAGACTGCTTCATTTCTAGCTACAAGTCTGGGAAATGCCATTCCGGCTATCTTAGGGGTTAGATTTTTTAACAATTTTCTGTACGCTCCGCACAGATAGTGTTTTAGTCGAACCAGGGAGTTGATAGCAACTCCCTGGTCGAACAGATAACTGAACAGTACAATGCGTGTTTGTTAATTATTCTTCGTTTGGGGGCAATATTTTGAAGTGAAAATAATTTTATTGCGAAAGAAATCTGAAAGTAAGGGCTTCTTTAATTCTAGTTACGAGCCCAGGAAATGCCATTTCCTGCTTTCCGGGGGTTCTCAATTTTTCAAAAAATTCTGTGTGCTCGACTTAGATAATCTTCCGGGCAGTATTACGTTTTCTCGGACAAAAAGTTCTGCCCTCCCAAACTGACACGCTCCCGTACGCCTATGACAATAAATAAAATATAAAACTTCAAATATATGCGAAGCCAAATTTTTTCCTCGGGAGAATGCTCCAATATGCTCCGAGGACCTAAATCTGCATGATGATATACAGTAACCTACAGATCACCCCCTACTTGATTTTCCTCATGAGAACGTCAGATTCTTCCATATAACCCCCAAACTGTCATAAAATTACAATTTTTCTCCAATATTAGCTGTAGATTGTTAAAAGTGGCAAAATTTTCCAATTTCAATAGATACTCAGTAAACTAAATAACCAAAGCCAACTCTGTAAATCACCCGGCATGGCCTAATTTTGCTCCTGAAAGTCATATCGCTTAATAAAAGAAACCAAATTTTTCTTTATAACCTTACCAAAAAAAAAATTCTTCCAATAAATTCCAAAATTTTTCCAATATAATAAGCTCTTAATTTTCAAAGATTCGTTCAAAAAAGGGAAAAATTTTCCTGGCAAATTCTAGTTACGTCTCGAAGCCTTAGTCCGTAGGTATTGTACGATTCAATCTGTCAATGCGTAACCCCAAAAGAATTGCAGGGGTCGCCGATATTCATTGCATTTCATTTCATTTATTGTTTCATTTCACAACAATATGTCATACGTGTGAGAAATATCAATTGCATCAAATAAGAAAAAGTCGTGAAAAGGGAAGTGTGTTAAAAAAAACCTTTGATGGTTTGTCTAGAACACACTCCCCACAAAGCATTAAACCAAAATAAATGTTTTTAAGTATACAGTAATTACAAAAGTTACAAAAAAAAAAAAAAAAAAAACGTTTTTGATTTTCTTATGAAGGACAGATTCTTCAATAAACACCCAATTTTTTTCTGGTACCAACAATAGCCAAATTTCTTTCAAAAGCTTTAATTTTTACTTCAAATAAACTCGAGATTTTTGAGCATTTTTTAAAGAAAAGTCCAAAATTTCGGCGCGTTCCGCGCGCCTCAAATTTTGCCAAGTCACGTTCCACCGGGACATTACATCGCCTTTGTCGGGGCCTTGATATTCTGGCCCCCCTGTCGGGCAAATCCCCTGTCCACCACAAATGGTGAAAAAGTCCCCCACACTTTCATATGATACCCTTCCCCAACCTCTTAACTGATTGCTTTGCGGGCCGAGAGAACACTTTATCACTCCATGGAGGTTTTAATAGCTAATAACACCCCCCTGATCGACCCAGACTGTCCACTGATGTGCGTACAAAGGGAGTGTATGGCTGCAAGCAAGTCTTCGCGGTGGCTTTAACTGGTTGTGCGGGTTTGGATATCTAATGCAAAGCAAAAGCAAAGTCGGCTAGTTAACTGGTCCACCCGAAGGTGCTTCAGTCCGGCGCGCAACCGACTTCGTCGGCTGGGCAACCGATTTTAGTGGCAAGCCTATGCCGAGTGGGAGGAAAGCCGGAGTACCCGGAGAAAAACCCACGTACATCGAGCGGGACTTGAACCCATGCACATGTGAGACACATTGGTACACAGCAGCTGGAATAGACCACTCTGCCGACCCGGATATCTAATGCGCTGTCCAAGCATATTTATAGAGATGGGTGCTTTGAATCCATCAATCTCAGGACGCCCTCATTTTTTTCACAAATCGTCTTTTCCGCAGTTTGTCTTTTTCGCAAATTGTCTTTTTTGCCCTTTTGGCCACCTATAGCGCGCCAAAAGGGCAAAAAAGACGAATTTAAATAACTATTAAGGAACCCAAATAAATTAAAAAAAAAGATAACAGGGAATAACATGAAAACACAAGATAAAACAAAAACACAAAATTGCATTTCTATTTGCGTTTTTATTTTATTTCTTTTTATTTGTTTCCCATTTTTCATTTATTGGGGGTATTTGATATTTCATTTGGATAAAACGGTAATGTGTTAATTTTAAGATTAATTATAACTACTTTTAGTGTTTTTTTTTTTAATTTGTTTTGGGAACGTAATATGAATTGCTCGCTTTTTTAAATGTAATTATTGCTTATTATATTTTCAAATTTCTCACTTAGAATATTTTTTACTTTTAAAATTAATTTTTGAAATTAAAATGAATATTTTGCCATTTGTCCTTTTAGCCCTTTTGGCCGCCCATAAGAAACTGCCTGATTAAACAAAAAAAAAAAATCGTACTTTGTTCCGTAGGAAGTGACACATTTCTGATTTGCTATGACACAACATTTCGAGGAATTTGACACACATCTGCGTCATAACTCGTATGAACATGACGAACATTTTACTCACCACTGCCAAGGGGTCGAATGATGCGTTTTTCAATCGTTGAGGGCACAATAGCCTTGTCGGTGTATGACAATAGAGGAGTTCCAGTCATATCGGTCACGTCTTAACTACGGTAAATTGAAATATGGCTACCACAGCATTAAAATCGGACAATCAAGTTAATTATTTTTGTCACAATATTTCTTCACTATTATCGCACTAATAAAATATCCGTTATATCAGAGTCTAACGTTATGATGGGTCTATGTGAATAGAAACAGTGTTTGTACGAGCGGGGAAGGAGCGAGACGTTGTCATGTCCCCATTGGGGAAGGCTTCCCTCAATGACTGAAAATATAGATGGGTGACGGATCCTGAACAACCGCAAATTCCTTATTTTTTCTTTTTTTATATTATTGCAAACGAAAGCTCAAAGTTACGATTGCTTAGACTCTGCTTACATCAAAAACTAGAAAATGACATTTCCTGCCATCTGTCAGGGGTCGTAATTTTTCCAAAATTTTCAGTACGCCATGCGCCAACTAGTTGGGGCTAACTGCTCATGAGATGGACAAGTCTTTTGAAGTTTACACACCGTGTTTAATCTAAAGTCCTCTCGTGTAATTCTCTGCTTTCTCCCACAAGCGAGCAGGAAGATTGTTTCAGTTGGGAGAACACTTGAATTCCTTGTTGTTGCTTAAAGGCCCAGTTCTCTCACCCCAAACAGTACCAATTCTCGTAACCTTCTTACTTAAGCCCCTCCCACAATTGTCTCAAATTCATCCTCATCCAGATACAATCTCAGCTTATGATTGCTTCAACGTGAGTATAGAAAAACTCAATGTATATAATCAAAACACTCTCAGTACCGTTCATGCTGTGTAATATAAGCTTTGGTACTCTGCATTGTTTGAATTAACTATCAATCAAAGAGCTGAGCCAATTGAATTTTGGCACACCCGTACCAAAATTGTAGTTTGGAGTAAGAGGTTTGGCCCCTTAAGCTTGGGTGACTTCTAGCTGCTTTTGGTAAATGATACCTATCCAGGCTCCCCCTCCAAAAATTTCTGATTGGCCGGGTATGAGGTTAACAGATTTCTAAAGCAAGTGTTTGCCTTATGTCACCAGTCTTCCGGACAAAACTTTTCAGGCAAAATGCAAAATTTAAAACTGTCTTATCACTCTACAGTTTGCTAATTTACTTTGAAGTGAACTCGTTTTATTGCAAGCTGAAACTCAATATAGGGACTGCTGGGATTCTGCTTTGAGGCCTAGGAACTGTCATTTCCGGCTTTTTGGAGGTTTTTTTTTATTCTGTTCGCAAAAACCTGCTCCCAAACTAAAATGCTTGCCTATGATTGATCATTATAGTACGCAAAATAGTTTTAACTTCCTTGAGCATTTATATAAATTTCATAATAGCTGCAAATGTGAATACTCTAGTACAAGTTTCTTGATATGGAACCCTTGTCGTCGTTGCGAGTTGCTCTCCTTCGGGGAGATCGCCCCACCCACGTCGGGCAAATCCTGACCCCACCCCTGAATATAGAAGACCGTCTGCCTAGCATATAGACGTGGAATGTTTGCCCCCAAATATTACGAAGGTCTCATTTAAAAGTATCGTAATTAAGTCAATTATTAATGCTTTCTTTCATTTCAAATACCTTGTCAATGTCCCGCAAGAAGACTAGTAGTCTGGTAAACAATCAGTCCAGAAGGGTCATCCCTACCCCGCGGAGCGGACTCGGTTTGTTCAGTCCCCCTCCAATGATTCACAAACCAGACTGACCAAGAAATATGCCCCACAATCTGCTACGCAGGCAAGATCAGCCCCTGATGGTAGCTCCATGCATGCTTTTTGGGGCAACGAGTTACCTGCGTAGCAGGCTGAAATACGGCATATTCCTTGTTCAGTCTTGGTCTTAGAAGCTGAGAAAACACAGTCTGCCCCGTGGGGTGGGTAACACGCCGTTATAATACTACAGACGTCTTGCTCCAAGCAAGGAGCTATGTTATTACAGCTGTTGCTTCAATACTATAGCTTGACGAACACCACGATGGTACAAAGAATAGATGTATAACTGCAATTACGCAATAGCTTCTTAGCTCCGCGGTATGAGTAAACAACGTTCGTCATATGCTCAAACCATATAAGGAGATAGTGGGTCCCATGCTCAAACTCCACATCAACTTCCTTTTAACCAGGATTCTAGTACGTCAGCTACGCACACGTGTAATGCATATTAATGTTTATTTTTACGTAGACAGTAAATAGTCCGGCACTGAGATAAGGAGTTGAAAATAAACTTCGTGATCGATCCAGGTCGAACAGAGATTGTAGGGTGCTATTTGAAGGCGACCACAAGACGGGCAGAATAAAGCGTTGAGTACTCCATTGCATTCATGTCCACGCAGTTGTCAGACGTGGCCGTTAATGCTCCTGCTATCACCAATTCTACTTGATTCTGAATTTTTGATAAACCATCGACACCGGCTAGCCGGCAAAGTGAAAATGGTTCACCTTGCACTTTTTGTCCTTCTTCTCTACCAGTGTTCTCTCTCAATAGCAACGAGGCCTACCGTGACTTTAAAAGATGGCACTGTGTTATATGGTGTCAACGAAGAAGTCAACGACGATTTGTTACCAGTTCACCGTGAAATAGCATCATTTTATGGCATACCTTATGCCGAGCCCCCTGTCGGACCTTTAAGATTTAAACCTCCCCTCCCCAAAGAAGAGTTAGAAAGTCCATTTGAAGCTGTCAAGGTTGGTAGTTCTTGTATGCAGATGAATCCCGAGACACATGGTCTTCGATTTGCGAATGAAGAGTTATCCGAAGACTGTCTTTTCTTGGATGTGATAGTGCCAAAACCGAAGGTGAGTACACATTTATTACATTTATTTGCTTGGTGCTCAGCATAAACAAAGGAGTAGGAAACCCGACCATGAAGCCACAATTGCAAAAATGACGTGGCCCGCTCGACTTGAACCAATGGTAAGAAACTTGGCTCCTAAAACTCCATTAACCTAACCTTCATTTATCTGGTAATCTGGTAATTGAGCTAGTGCCTTGAGTCATTGTACACCACATGCATAATAAAACTAGGGGCAAGCTTGTTTCATTGTAACATACACCAACAAATGCAGGCAAATGATTGGTCGACCGATGGGATCGGCGTAAGCTACTAGGCGCGCGTGCGGAGCCGACGTTCGCCCAATGTGCTCGGTGTAATAGTTTGCTTTCAATACGACGTTGCGCGACCGTCAATGCACAAGTTTTTACAACCTGTCTGCCAAGGGAAATTCCAAAAGGAAAAACTACTCCAAATCTTTCTTACAGGCATTCACTGGCAAGATATGTACTATGCTGCAGGGGAGGGGGCGGGTGCGGGGGCTTTTCAAGCCTCTCATAAATACGGCCTACTTATGTCCCGCAAGTCTGCACTTGGTCTTACTGTGGCTCAAAGGGAGAGAGATGGTGTTTTGAGTGCATGCTTTTTATCTGTAAAAATTTTGTTCGTTCAGGCAAAAGCTTTTGAGCAGATAGGCTATGGGGTTCCTCTATATATAGGTAGGTCTACCCAGAGTTATCAAAGGCGACAAATTAGGTATGGGTATGAGTGTATTTCAAGTTCATTTGCATTAATTATTTTTTTGTTCGACGTTCAAAAAAGTAATTATGATTGGGGAAAGACAATGAAAAGTTTAAGATACACTTAAAAAGATATTGTTTTATCTTCATTGGAAAGGAACAAAACTTTGCAATTAGCCGATCAAAAAACAAAGACAAAAATTACATCCGGGTCGGGACAGCGCGCCACACTAAAAATAATGCTTATGATTGAAATATATGTAAAGAGAGAAAGAAAAAAAAACTGAACAAATCACCCATACCGTATCGTAGAAAAGGTGGAAAGTTTCATCAGTTTTCCTGTAGATTTAGCCTTAATACATTGATGTAAGTTGAAAATTTTCTGGGAATTCTCACCGTACCAAATGATTCTTTTAACTTATCATCTCAAAAAAAGACCCCTCACGGTGTGCGCATGCACAAGCACGCTCATGTTTGCCGCGCGCACGCACAAAGAAACACACAAACAAACAGTGGAAACCACACAGAACAAAAAGTGTGCCCTTCTGTTTCCATATTCGACAGTATGATTTTCCTTTAAAAATGGAGGTCAACAGAACAATTTTAGCCGGACTGAGCCGGAGCTTGGCGAACCAGGATGGATGTTTACTTCTTTCCTCAAGAAATTTTCTACTTTAGTGACATCAAGTTTCCTTGGTGGTTTGTTTCTTTCAGCAAGAAAAAGCCCATGTTTTCGTTTCTATTCACGGAGGAGGGTTCTACATTGGTGCCGGACAAATGACGCTGGGGAACTTCTCGACTTTTGCTGCCTATAGCAACGTAATCATGGTGGCGTTTAATTATAGACTGGGACCATTTGGGTTTTTAACAACAGGTAAGTTCTTTCCAGGTTTCATTTCATGAAACTATATCGACGGGCAAATGCAGGTAAAAGTAGTAAGCGAAGCTTGTAAAGCTTATCCCAAAGGACTTGGTAATCGAGAATGAAAAGATTGAACACCTTACAATTTTAGTACACAGTCTCAAAAGGAATGAGTTCAACAGTAAGGTAGCCTGCGTAGCGCCTATTTAGCTGCATCCCCCTTCCCCCCTTCGGCTGCCACCCTCAGTTGGTATTTCGCAGCAGTGGCGTAGCCAGGATGCGATTTTTTTTTGGGGGGGGGGGGCCTAGGTAACAAGAGGGGGGGGGCCTGGTACCTCCGAGGGTCAGACACGGCAAGACTATCTAAGCGGAGCGCCACCATCGGTTGGCGCGGAGCGTACAAGAAAATTTTGGACTTTAAAACCTCTCCAGATGGCCGGAAACGGCACTTCCCAGGTGTTTTAAGCTGGATGTATCCAGCCTTGAAATACGAATCTCATGTCTGCGACTTCTCAAATAATTAGAATGAAAAATGGTAATACATACACTTTTTAGGGCCCCCGAAACTGGGCACTTCTGATCTGTGGCCTGGGGTATGAGACTAAAAGGAACCGGTATATCCCTTTCCCTTGGGAAAAATTGAAAATATCAGAAGGACGTAGATTGCAAATGCGGCAATATTTGAATCTAAGCGGAGCGCCACCATCAGTTGGCGCGGAGCGTACAAGAAATTTTTGGGCTTTAAAACCCCTCCAGATGGCCGGAAACGGCACTTCCCACGTGTTTTAAACTGGATGTACCCAGCCGCAAATGCGCCAATATTTGAATGGATTTCAGCTTACCTCAGGCAGTACCTTACCCTTTAACAGGGAAACCAAAAGTAGTTGTGTCCCCCTCTGAGAAACTTTCTTTCTAGATGCAAAATGGTTCTATGTTTGGCAAAACTTTGAACTGAGTACAGACCTAAGTTTTAGGATTTTCCCTTTTTGGGAAGCATGAAAAATATCAAAATATTTCTAGTTTTTGTAGAGATTTTACAAGAGACATACATACTGCCAAAGAAACAATTTGCAAAATGGTGCAGTATTTGTTCATCGGTACATTACATAGTCAAAATTAAAATACTACGAATAAATCTCTCAGAATAATTGAACCGCAAACAGAAGTACGGATCATGTGGGAAACACATGAAATCCGGACCTTGTCGACATTTTACAAATCCCCCTGACGCCAGTGCCAACTAATAAAAAGAGGACTTGTCGAAAAAATCGTCCTACAGTGGCACTTGTCATGGGCAGGAGTGAGGCACGACGTAGGCCTACTTGTTAAGGATGGAAGGGAAGAATTATCAGAAGGCAGTACCTTACCTCACCTGCTTACGGCATATTTTGGGTATGATAAAGTATAGGAATGGTCGTGTAAGAATGGTCTCCAGTGTATGATTGCCTTATTTTCAGTAAATCAATCAGCAATCCGAAAGGCAGAAAGGGTCTTCACCTAACAAAGTCACATTAAAGTTTGTCGTCGAGACTTTCGTTTCATCTTCGAAGTGAAATGCAATAAACGACAGTGCAGATCACAAACGGTATCCAATTTAGTGAAAGTAAGCATTTTGAAGTTATTACTTGATTTCATACGTGCGCACAAAATGTGTTTTACACACATTCATCCATGTTTTTTTTTTTTTAATTTTTACACATTTTATTTATTTACTGTTTTGAAGGATATACTTTAAAGTTTATTTTCGTTCAAACATTTTATTTTTTTCAATTACTTTATCAGTACGCAAAAAATCTGGGGGGGGGGGCTGAAGAAAATCTGGGGGGCCTAGCCCCCCCCCCGTGGCTACGCCACTGTTTCGCAGTGATGACTTGAATTAAAAAATCTATCCGGTCTGTGGGGTAGTTTAACAGAGGATTGAAGGTAAGCCCAGGATAGTATTAGTTCAGGTCCGTAGCCAGACAAAGCAATGCAGGAGGCGAAACGGCCTCAAGGTGAAGGAGGGGGAGGCTGACGAATTTTTAAGTGTTGGAGGATGAGTAAAAACGCCAATGGTGGGTTGCAACTTGCAAACTGTTGAGTGGGATTAATTCGTAAATCCCATCTAATAGGCAAGTCCCATCTTTTCCCGTTTTGAATGAAATGGGGGCGATGCGCACTGTTTCCTAACTGACGAACGATAGCCCTAATCCCTAACCCTAACAAAGAATACAATCGATACAATACAATGGCAACAACCAATCAAGAAGCACCTTGTTAAACAGTGCAGCAGTGCGATCAAGTTCAAATGAAGAAGGAATAATGATATATGGGAGGGGGGGGGGATTTTTAAGAGAACTGCAAGAAAATTGCTCGTGCCATGAACCAGTCCTGAGTTTACCCACTCGGAACTTCTCTCCACTACTCACTGGACAATACAAATTTTGGCTCGGTGTAGGCCGGAATAAATCAACACTGGAATCCATATTTTTAAAAGGAGGAGTTCCTTTGGCAACAAACACTGAGGTTAAAAAATCCAGAACTAAGACCATTTGGCCAGTGCATTGGTGTGCCATTGAAATGGGAGACTATCCTATTTCATTACTGGCCGTATAGAACCATGTAACAATATTTTTAGCATTAAATTGTGAAATATTTTTAGGATCTTAAATTTTTCTTTTGCCTTGAATAATGAAAAATATTTAAGTGTCGTAAAAGGTAAATGGAGAAGAAATGGGAGAAAACTTATGAACTTTGCAAGATTGACTTATTTCGAAATAAGCTTGAGCGACGACTGCTTATGTGACAGTTTTTTTTAACATCAGACCAAAAAAACGAGTGCTTAACCAGATTTTTCTGTCCTAGGACAGCTTCCCAAAAAAACTACGTCACCGGCAAGACACCCTGAAAACAACATGTCTTCATAATTTGCGCCGATGATAATTTCTCAGTAACTTCAAGGCCGTTCTGTCAGTAAGGCTGGCATTACAAATGTAACACAGAAAGAAAAACCTTTTTCAAAGTCCTCCCCGGCGACTCTCAGTCTGGCAAAGAGCCGTTCGGCAAAACACAACTGTGAAACTGCTTCCAAAGGAAGCTATGTCCACTTTAACTGACCAACCTCACATACCAACTTGGCATCCGAGTATATATCATCACATTAACATAGTCTTTATATGTGGGTAAGTTTTACCTACCTTATTTAACAATTCTTTATCGTAGGTTCTGTAGCGCCACATAGGCCTATTACTTTCACAATGGATTAAGCTAAGCCTGTGAAGTGTGTTTACTGCAAAGCTGATGCCACTGCCTCTGCGTGTGTGCACGTAAACCTTTAGCCGAGTGGTGCGGGTATTTTAGCTTAAAGCTGTTATGTGGCAAATAACAGCTCCCTAGTTCTGTCAGGGAATTTGTCCTCTGTTTCTATAGACAGATCACAGGGGTTGCTAACAAGGAGGTTCTAGTTCTGCTGACACTGCTTATTTCCTCGCACACTTGCAGGGAAATTCGTTGTTACTGAGGAGGTTTAGAGTGCTTTCACCGACGTCATAAGCCCCGTCCCTTGACGGGCAAAATTTTATGTACGCATTAAGTGTAGCTAGTGAAAAGCAGCTCACCAGGCAGGGAGTACGTTGTTATTTGGCCAAGTAATAGCACCTCATTTAGCTGACGACCCACGTGTGACTGTTGCACTAAAACACTGTTGATTTTGGCCCCGCAGTGGGCATGGCTAACCAATTGTGACGTTACGTGAAACCACTATATACACGAATCCGATCAGCGCTTGTGTAAAGTGACTGTAGGCAGCCATTAGTAGGGCCCACCAGCCTTAAAACGTCTTAATTTACTGTCTACATGAATTTCAAACCCTCATTTTCATGGAAATTGAGGAAATCAAGATACAATTTCGTGTACAACCATCCATGATACAGGTAGAAGCAAGGAGATTGAAAGATTTAAAGGTGATAGACCCCAGTTATGGCCGACTGAAATCAGACCATTACTTGCTGTACGGATTCATCTTTAAGTGGCACGAATTAGAGCCTTCTTGCAGAAACAACATGGTTTGTGTTTCCCGCTGCCCTAAAAAAAATCAAATAAAACTTAGCTTTTGTTAGTTACCAGAGTTGCACGTTGAGTCCGGATGAACAAAACTTTTGTTTATTATCGCCTCAATATTTCTTGACAAAAATATTTACTAAAAAATACTTTTGGTATATCGGTTGCCAAAACTGGGGAACGTCTCACTATACCAATTCGACAAGAATATCAATCGCCCTGAAATTTATATTGTGGATAGGCGTTTATTTGCATAATCAACTAGTGTTACTTTGGGGTAATTATCATCCTCAGACTTTTATCTTTACTAATCAATTCTGTCCGAGTTACCCTAATTTAGAACCCTTTTCTAGTATGTAACTGGTTAGATTATTTTTGGCGCTGGAACAATTACTCGGAGAGTCAGTGAACACATACCTGTCCAGGCACCGATCCAGACATTCCAAAAAATGGGGGGGGGGGGTAGGGGATGACTTACGAGAAAGCAGGGAACTGACTTAGTTACACTGCTAATTTCCCGTATGTTTTATTGTTGATTTGGTGAAAATGTGAGGGATGAGGCCGTAAAGTCCCCCCCCCCCCCCCAGATCCGCGCCTACTGTCACTGATTATATTCGCCGATTTCCGAGTTACCGAGGAAACAGCAACGATCTAAAACTTAAATGGTGAATCCATTTTCGGACCCTTCTAAAACACCGGTCCTCGACAAAACGAAAACGCCCCAGTATTATTTCACAGTATCTTTTCCTACATGACTATTACAAAGGATAGTGAGAAAGAGTTTGTTGTTCAATGTTTATTTAAAGGGTCAATCCTTTACCCAAAACTTCAATTCTTGTAGAGGGTAACAGAAATTCTCAATTGGCTCAACTCTTTGATTGACAGCTAATTCAAATGATGCAGAGTACCAAAGCCTATTGTATAGCATGATCTGTGTTGAGAGTGTTTGGATTATACACATTGGACTTTTCTATAATCACGCTGAAGCAATAAACTGAGGTTATATCTGGGTGATAATGAATTTCATACAATCGTGGGAGGGGCTTCAGATAGAAGGTTATTGGTACTGTGTGGGGTGAGAGAATTGGGTCTTTAAAGGGCATTGTACTCTTGCCAAAAGTAATAACCAACAAAATACACGAATCCGAGCTAATGAAGTCGGCCATTGGATCCGTCCCTGTACAGGTAAGCAAAGAATTTGAAATATTTAACTGCAGATGGACCCCAGTCATTCCATATAAGATTAAATCAGACCATCACGTGACTGTTCGGACTCGTCTATATCATCCTTTAGTTCGTTGTCATTATATAAATATAATTTGTCGCATCCGTTATCATGAATTGAATACATTCCATCTTGCACACAGACGATGGGCTAATTCCAGGAAACCTTGGTTTAATGGACCAGCAGCTGGCATTGAAGTGGGTCAACGAAAATATTGAAGGTATGGCTCTTCAACACTATGAGGTTTTCATTCATACAACTGAAGCTTACTTTAATCAGGGAGTTGACAACTCCATGCTTTAATTTAAATTGGTTCAGGATTAGAGTTAAGCTTAACCCTATCATTAGAGCAGGGATTGTCCCTGACAACTCCCTGATTAGAGTAGGGCAATGTACTCTTGGTGGCCTTGGGATTAATGCTATTCTTGGATGCACTCGGGCTGCACCATCGTGCATCACTTTCCACATTAACCTACGATCGTACATGTGTACTTCCGTATTAAGAGATAATCCTCAACTCTTTGTGAAACCGTCGAACTGTTCTGACTACTGTATGTCCCATCGTTATTCAACCTTTCAGGGGCTTGTCCTCTAACCCCAAAGTACAATTTTTGTAATAGTCAACAGAAATTCTCTATTGGCTCAAAGCTTTGATTGACAGCTAGTTCAAACAATGCAGAGTACCAAAGCTTCTATTACACAGCACGTACTGTACTAAGAGTGTTTTGATTATGCACATTGGACTCTTCTATGCTCCCCCTGAAGCAATAAACTGAGATTGTAGTTGAGGGCGTATTTAAGACAATTATGGGAGGGACTTGTGTAAGAAGGTTATAGGAAAACTGTTACTTTTTGGTGTGAGAGGATTAGGCTTTTAATTAGCTGCTTTCTACACACTACCAAGTTTTCAATTTATACGTTGGTAAGGATTTCCAATGAAAACTCTCCCCCTAATGAGAGCCCATTACCTTATTATGTCCTGTTTGAGCCAAAAGTGGTTAACACCACTCGTTTTAAAATTTTTCGTTCTTTTTTTATCTTGTTTGCATTTTCCTCTCTTCAGCGTTCGGTGGAGACCCAACCAAAGTTTCTATTGGAGGCGTGAGTGCAGGAAGCGCTAGTGTTGCATTCCATACCCTTTCACCTGGTAGTAAAGGCTTGTTTCGAAATGCAATTATGCAGGTAGGCCTACAATTACATTGTACAATACAGGAATCTCGGCATATAATAAACTTGAACAAACACATTTTACTGAGAGGGTTCCTTCTTTAAAGTTAAGCAGATCAGTCTACATATTTTGCATAAATATCTATGATACTTGCCGGTTGATATCAACTTCAGGCTAGATAAGACATATTCATAAGACCTGAAGATAATAAGAATGATCAATGTAGAACTATAATATCCTGGAGTAAAAAGTATGCCCTGAAACGATCATGTTGTTGAATTTCCTTGCTTTCAAAATTTAGAGCCAACATTCACTGGTGGATCATTTCGGGGCACAATAGGCCCCATTTCTACTGTATACCATACTTGTGTACATATGCTTCAAAAATTGTTGATGCTAGCATCGTTTTGCATCTAAGTTCTCTCCCTGAAGCGTAAATTTCCATATTGACTCTGTTTCTGTAATAAGTCTGTTAAATTTCTATATTGACTCTGTTTCTGTAATAAGTCTGTTTGCTTTGGGATTCTTTCTGGCTAACGGATGTTTACGTGTCTATCGAGAAATAAAAAAGTGACGCAGAATAAAATACAGTGAGCAAACATGCATTTCATTCCGCAGAGCAAACACCTTTAGCTGTATTAAGGAATAAGTACCATGTAAAAACCTAGTTTTTGACTCTTCAAAATATTACAAAAAATAATGTACCGTACAAAGTGTCAACAACATTCATTGTTTTAATAAATCTGTTTACGAATTGCGTACAATTTATCCCCGGCACTACAAAAAAAAAAAAAAAAAAAACCAAACAAACAAAAAAAAAAAACAAAAACAAAAAAAACAAACAAAAAAACAAAAAAACATTAAGCTCAATAACATATATTTTCTTTAATTTATTTCAAAGTGGGAAATACAGTCACTCCAACATGAAGTAGACTGTCCTGTTTCATAATTGGCTCTCGATAGTCATGTGACAAAATTTCTTCCTCTCGATCGTGAAATTTACAAGGAGTGGGGGCTTGCTTTAATTTACCTTGAATAAGCAAAACTGATATCCTGAAATATTAGAAAAGCTGCTTTTTAGGAAAATACAAAGGGAATAGTGAGATTCAGATGTTGCTTCATAATAACTTTGGAACGACTGCTCTTAACCTTGATTTTTTCTTGCAGAGTGGGTCTCCATTTGACGATTGGATAACTTTTCGACAAGGAGAAGAAGCCAGGCTTGAAGTAAAGACTCTTGCCAAGTTACTCGAATGTAGTCCGGAAGATATTGAAGATGACTCAAAGTTATTAGAATGTCTTATGGAAGCGTCTGCCGAAGCCTTTATCGAAAACATTTTTAAGGTGAGCATAAGAGTAGTACATAGCTCTACAGTATTTTAGTTGCAATTGAAATGAGTGCAGAAAAGCCACAGGTAGGCAGCTGAACATATACGTAGTCACTTACCGGTATTTTATTAATGATTATTTGTTTGTTTTTTTGTTTGCTTGCTTGTTTGTTTGTTTTTTGCTCTTGAAGATTTATATTTCATTTTTGAAAGAAGAATGTACGCAGTTAAGATCCTAAATATGTAGATTAACGTTCACTGAAGCAATATTCATTTCTTATCTGGCTGGTTTAGGTTGGCACTGAGCTAGGTGATCCACTTTTTATGCCACCTGGACCCAATGTTGATGGGGTATTTCTACCAAAGGATGCTTTAAGTATAATGGAAGATGGAGACCTGAACGGGGAAAACTACATCGTTGGCACAAATGGCGAAGAAGGAACACTTTTTCTTACAATGTTCTTTCCGGATAAGGAAGTTGCACCAGTAATTAATTCTACATTTCTTCCAACCATTCTTGCAACTTTTATGAGAGACACGCCTGATCCAATTGTAATTGAGTTAATCAAAACCATCTACACAGATGATCCGAAAGATTTGGTTGACGAAAAGCGAGACGATTTCTTCCACGAAACCGTTCAGTACCTTGGTGATGACTATTTCATGTGTGGTGCTTCTAAATATGCCCGATTGGCGTCACAAACGAAGAATGTCTACAGATATACAATGACTTTCGTTCCCTCGAACAACTTTATGGAAATAAAGTGGGCGGGATCGGCTCATGGCGACGAGGGGCAGTACGTACTTGGTGGGGTCTTCCAGGAAAACATTGTTAACAAAACTACAGATGAGGAGAAAGAAATGTCACGAAAGACAATGCAGTACTGGATGAACTTTATGAAAACTGGGTAAGTAATGAAAATGAAAGCGAAAATGCAGTTACCCCAACTTGAAGTAGTGTAGTGCACTGTCAGCTTTCACGATTGGCTCTTGAGAGTCATGTGACTATATTTTTCCACCTCAAATGTGAAATTTACTATGAGGTGTGTAGTACCGGAATGAAGGTGGGTGAGTCTTGAAAATTTAACATTTGCACGATAGGAAAAAAATTCATACTAGAAAATACTGACATTATTAGGTGTTGGTAAATAGCGACAGCTTTAGAAATTGCACGCGAGGAGTAACGTTTCATAAAATTACCCTCATGCATTAGCGACATCCTTTACTACAGAATTAAAGAATACAGTTTTGTCACTTGCTTGACCTTTTTTGTGAGTTTGCACACGAGGGATAATATTTTTAAAAATTTCCTATGCAGTGGCGTCAAGTTAATCTTTTAGAATCTAAAGTCAATGGGGATATTTCCAAAATGTATTGAGGACGCGTCTCTCCTGTCCCCCCAGGACTGACGCCCATGCCCGGATGTCCGTCTTCACGTGTTGTGATACTACACTCTAAAATCAAAAGAGTGAACTTAGTCACTCTTTGATAGAGTGAAGAGTGTGAATTCACTCCATTAGAGTAATAATTCACTCCAAGAAGATTGAAATTTACTCCAAAAAGAACGAAATTTCCTTAAAACGAGCGAAGTTTCACTCTTGATGGAGTGCCTACAATGATCACTCTTGAAAAAGAGTGATCAATGCAGGCACTCGTGGAAGAATGAATTCCCCTCTCTTCCTGTAGTGAATTTCACTCTTTTTGGAGTGAGTTTCACTCCACTTGGAGTGAATTATCACTCTAATAGAGTGAATTTACACTTTTCACTCTATCAAAGAGTGACTAAGTTCACTCTTTTAATTTTTGAGTGTATGCTATGAGGTTGCTACTTGAAAATGCAACATAGACACCCGAGTAGATCAAAGCGATGTGGAGTGTAGCTGGTATCTGAGTTTGTTACATGATCTGTGCCATCAAATGAGCGATACTTTCATTGTGTTCACACTGCGTGAAAAGCAATAAACACTTGCTTGACTGGCCGGTTGGTTAACCTCAAATGTTACCTCTTTGTGTATTTTAATAATTTGTTACTGTCAATCAATTAATCAGATGAAAAACCTGACATCATCAACTATGCGTGTAGTGAGCTTCATTAAGGAGCTTTCTATTTTCACGTTCACCTAGTCGACTGCTACGAGATTACGTCAATTTTAGCCTCTGCGCATGTGTGTCGTCATCTCCCCCGTCCACTAGCCAAATCGAGAACGTGTCCACCGCGGTTTTGACGTTCGCGCTAAAGTGTAACGAACGTTCACATGTGTGACGTCACAGAATTTCTGAAAATGGATTTTGAGTGGCAAGACTACACACTAGTTTCCCTCCTCGTGATCTGTTTTGTACAAATGTGGTCACTTTTTACCTAAAATGCTTACGAGATTGATGTTTTATTGGGGAATATGTTGTATTTTGGACGTTTTCTTGCAACTTCAACAGGCGGAGACTCGACATTGAAATATGCTGTGTTCTCCATGAAAACATACCAAAGTATGGTGGCGTTCATGTAGCAGACATGTAATTTCATCGTTGAAGAAATTTAGAAAAATTACATAAGGCTAGGCTCACGGTAAATTCGCCATTTTAATACGACTGGCCAGCGTCGACCTTGCACTGGGAAATCGAAACGGGCTTTAACAGTCGACGTACCATAACAGTGAACGGGTTCAAGAAGGCAAGCTGGCTGACTAGAACGAAGTCCACATTCAGTCGATCGAAAGCTCGGTATTTCCTCCCTGAAACGATAAGAGGTACTCAGGCAGAGAAAGAGAATGTAACAAAAAGTAAGAGGGGACATTTCATAATGCTTTCTTTATTTCAGTGATTCCGTTCATAACGATAGTCTTTTTACCATTCAATTTAGTGATCCGAATACTGTTGGAGAGGGCGACAACTGGTCTGTTCCAGAATGGCCAAAATTTACAGAGGAAAACGAAATCTTCAAGGATTTGACACCAGACATGAAGAACAGATACATGAAGCAGAGGGAATGTTATCTTATAGAGAAAGTCCTCCCTCCGCTGAAAGACGCCCTGAGTAAGAATGCTTTCTTCATTATTTCTTTTCTTTTCATTCTTTTAGTTTCTTTTGCTCTTTTCTTTTCTTTTTTCTTTTCTCTTCTTTCCTTTTTTCTTTTCCTTTCTTTAAATTGAATTGAACAACCCAATGTCATTTGCACATTACCATATATATGGACACCTTGGAGCATACCGTACACAATGCCCCCAGTAGTTAATGATGTTTTATCTCCCTAACAATTGTATTAGGAAAATGAATTTTTTTAAAATTTGATGAGTGAGTTAGAACAGAGATGAATGCTTCCTCCAAATACAAATTAACCTTAGGTCCATGGTTGCAATGTTTTTGTTTTTCAATTATCCTTTCTTCACAGAAGAATTGGCGGATCTAAAGCCAACTGATGACGAAAAGTCCAAATGGACAGAAGAAGGCCAGTGTGAAGGGGAGGCATGTCACCCAGAAAAAGAAGAACCTTAAAAAATAAAAAAATACACACTTTTAGGATGATTTTAATAGGGAAAAGCTTGAGACAGGGACTTCGGAGACAATCCTGAAGTGGAGGGAATCACCTTCAAATACAACAAATTACTTTCAAAATAGCTTTCCGAGTTTAAGCAAGGCGGCCAAAATGCCTCCAGCAGAAACAAAACTGGTCTAAAGCCCGCTCCCCGTCTCTGCGATCCCAGTGAGGAACGCTTTCATCGTCTGGAGAGTTTAGAATAATGTTAATGACGTCGTTTTATTGTATTCACATCTGTTATTAACAAATAAACAAATAATGGACAGGTGGTTTCACACTAATTCTTTAACAACGTGTTTGTAAGGCAAAAAAGTTGTGAAAATATTTTGAGAGGGTCAGCGTTCCATTCATCGAGTACCCTTTTAACTACTGGAACGTATCAATTTTCCTCTAATCTCCCATGCACGAACTGGGTTTGCTACGATCAAGTGATCGCTATGCAGCCACGTTTTCTCCGACTCCTCAAGGACGAAACTTTTGAAGTTGCAACCGGTGATGGCGGCAATGGATTTGTCAGACGGAGGAGGGGGAATCTTCCTGATGAAGGGGGCAGCAACCTGCAGCTTCCCCGATGAGACCTCCGTCCATCCCCGACTGCCTGGTGGAGAAGAAACAGGTACAATAAGCATAAAATGAGGAACACACGATGAAACGTTCCTTCTTACTTTTTTGTTACATCAGCTTTCTCTGCCTGATTAACTCTTACCGCTCAAGGGATGAAATAAAGTTCACGCACACTTTATAATTTATATGGTTATGTTTCACATCTGATCAATTGATCGACAGTGACAGATATATTAAAATACAGAAAAAATTAAGTAACAGTTGGGGTTAGCTAACAAGACAGTTAAGCATGTGTTAATTGCTTTTCAAGAAGTTTGAACACAATGAAAGCAGAGCTCATTTGAGGGTAAAGATTATGTGACAAACTCAGATATCAGTTACACCCCACACCGCCTTTGATCTACTGGGGTGTCTTTGATGCTTTTTCAAGAAGAAACGTCACGGCATGGCGCCAACAAGGCTACGAAGAAGTGATTCAAAGTCGATACCGAAATGTAGAAAAATAGCGTTAAAAAAGGAAAAAAAGCTCAAGAGCACCCATTCAGTAACTTCATTCCTTTGTCCTTCCCCTAGGGAACCGTAGCCACTCAGACGTCCACTGGCGCCACCCTTGGTTGAAACGGATCTTGATTATGTAATTGAATTGACTTAAATAATTCTATTGTTATATATTGCCCTTTTCTATCCTTTTCAATGCATGGTCATCATCCAAAACAGACAAAACAATCTCATTTTGGCAATAAGTGGGTAACGGGGGCAAATGAATTTGATCTTCCTAAGTTATCTATATTCTGGCGTTAAATTCCAATCAGCATCAAAATGCTAGATTTTTTGTATTTTTCGGGATCTTTTGTCTTCTTGGTTTTCTTCCTCCTGCGTCTTTCATTACTTGGTTTACTACATAACAATTTAATTGTATGTATTAGACAGTGTGAGAAATATACATCTCATCTTTGAAGGAACGTCATATAATTTCATTGTCAGATATCTTGGTAACAATATGCAAATACCAGCTAGTTTTTTACAGGCAACTCCTTCTAGATGCAAATAAGAAGGAATATTAATAAAAATGTATATCATTTTGTCGTTTGACCTTATTTCAACTTATATTTTGGTTTCTTTTTCGTTTTGGGGATGTATTGAAAGAAGTTCTATTAGGTTAGATATAGTTTTACGCACGTTTTGCAGGAAAACAAAACATTGAGCCACAACTGGAAACATGACGGTGGAAGACCTACCTCGCGGAACGGACTCGGTTTGTTCAGCCCCTTTAAGGCTTCACAAACCACCGTCCGCCAAAGCGAAGAGGCCTGCGTCCAATTTTAGACGCAAACTTCATTACCATGATATGACTTATTCATGTCTCTCTCATTATTCATGTTATTGTTTTGGGGCGAGTGTGTACTGTTGTAGTCGTAAACTGCAGGGCGAGATTGAAACCTGATTCGATTATTACTGTGTTGCATAACCACCTGGTTACCTAGTAGGTACTACCGGGAAGTGTGCTTTACGATGTCATACCAACTCTGTGGGTGGGATGGGCTACTGCATGATTTTAACTTGAGCAGATGTTGCGTTCTTGTGAATATTCACTCACACTGACAAGGGAGGATATAAGGAAATTTGTTTGGGGGGGGGGGGGCAAACTCAACTTGAGACCAAGACGTCTCAAATAGTATCAGGGGATGTCGTTCAAAAATATATATATATTTTTTTTGGGGGGGGGGGGAGGGGCAGTGGCAACAGAATTGGTGACTGACTGCCCGAGCGTACAGAAAATTTTGAAAAATCTCGACCTCTCAGATAGCCGGAAATTGTATTTGCCAGGCTTGTAAGTAGAATTTAAGCAGTCGTTATTTTGAGCTTTCCTTTGCAATAAAATCTTCATTTTAATAAAAAGAAAATCAAATTGCAAAATGATCAGAAAATTACCAGATAAAATGTATTGGCTCCTTTCCAGGACGATGTGACATTTTAGCATTTTCTTTGTCGCAAAGTAAAATCTCCATTAAAAAGAATAGACCAAAACCAAATTTTTGTTTAAAATGTTAAATACGAACATATTCTAAGCACTCTGATGAAGTTTTCATTCATTTCTCATGTTCGGTTCTCGAGATATTAGCAACTGAAGTTGACACATTTTCTACAAAAGGTAAACTTGAACCAAGCAGGTGCTGTGTCATGTATTCATATTGATGGTCAATGTTTTGTTTTGTTTTTTATTTATTTTTGATCCTGCTGTTTGATCTTCAGTGAACTGATTAGGGATGCTATCTTGCCCTTAAGGCAAATTAAGTTTTTAAACTTCCATTGCTTGGGATGCACTTATGGTTACAACATATCACAGTTAAATTGTGTAAATATGGTGTTAAATTTTAGAGAAAAACAACTAAACAATTCCATCAATGTGAATACATGGCATCACGTCTCCTTGTTGCAAGTTCACTCTTTGTAGAAAATATGTCAACTTCAATTCTAGTATCTCGAGAACCAACCAGGGGAAATGAGTAAAAATTTCCCCAGTAAACTATGCCTAGAATATGTTCCTCTTCAAAATATCAAACATAAATTTGTTCTGGACTTTTTTGTTTCAAGGAGCTGCACACCGTTGGAAATAAATTGAAATCATAACTTTTCGAATCATATTAACTCATATGACCAGTGGTCGAATGAGCCTGTAAACCTGAACCGGCCACAAAGAAGCATTGGTAGTGCTACCAGCACCAATAACAGTACTGATTCAGTACTGCTATTGGTGCTGGTAGCGCTCTCAACGCTTCTGGGCGGCCGGTACTGGGATAAAATTTTGATACAATTACGAACTATATCCTTGACAATTACGCATTAGTTTACACTTTATAAATAATATATGACATTTGTATGAGAGAGAAGGCTGGGATACTTTGCCCAGATTAAGAGAAAGGCTACCTTTTATTCATGTCATATCTAATAACGTTATTTTTGGAAAATTGAAGACCACGTGTTGGAAATGTTTTTTTTTTTTGGGGGGGTGCCCCCCGTGCCCCTATGGCGAGCCGCTAATGCATGTCTCATCATAGCTCCTCCACCGACCGAGGTTAATCATCAGAGTACTAAAATCGGAAGCGGGGGAAGGGCGGGTGGAGACGTTGGTTACGGGGTACGTATGCATGGGATAAGCTAACAGGGGTTGAAAATACGTTGGGATGGTGAAAGTGTGCGTTCACCCACTTAATTCAAGGATAAACATGTATAATCTGTTCCCTTTGTAAAATGTCAAACATGTGCAGTTACTTGATAGATAGCAGATTACACATAGGCCTACTCACACTGTAATATTTTAATACCCTTCCCCTTAAAGCACCAAAGCAGTCGCCCCAAACTTGTTTTGAAGCCACAACTAAATCTCACGATTTCCTGCCGTTATTTATCATCAACGTATCTTTTATAATATACTTCAATGTTGCATATTCCAGGTAAACCAAGCAGTTCCTTCTTGTAAGGTCCATATTTGAGGAGATAAAATAGTGTCACACGACTGAGCCAATTTATCATAAAATAGGACAGTCTTATGTACACTACTTCAGCTAGTTTCGAAACGGCATTAGCCTATCTCCCTTCCCCTGTCGAAGACAGCTTCCTGCGCATGTGCATGAAATACCATACTGCTTAGAAGAAGACCTAAGCCTATATGGCATTAATCAGTTAATAACATATTGATCTCATAAATGAAATGCCTGAACGTACGCATTCCCGGTACAACACTGCGCAAGGTGCCTTCTTTGTATCAATATGCCTTTCACACGTATTCAACTTGCACGGCGTTCAAGAATCAAGGGTTATGAAGCTATATCTGACAAGGGAAGAAGTGCTGACTATATATTTACTTTCTCGTTGATAATACATATCTGCATTTACACAATAAGTTACAATCAACAAGCGGCCGAACTAAGTTCAAAAGAGACTGCAAAGCGCTGAAGTGACAGACATTACTCAGCTGAATCTATAACACATATAGTTATAGTAGTATATAGTTGTTGAATTTTCTTTCACAAAGTTACAGTGGTTGATAAAGTTAGCCTGGATGACGTGAAGATGAATCGCCTTGCCTGTGTAGTTTTTATTCTCTCACTGTATTATACCAGGGCAACACAGCCCACGGTGACATTAAAAGATGGTACTGTGTTACAAGGCATCAATGAAGAATTCAAAAGCGATCTTTTACCAGTCCAAGGAAAATTTGAATCATTCTACGGAATACCTTACGCAGAGCCTCCTATCGGACCCCTGAGGTTTAAGCCTCCCCTCCCCAAGGAATCTTTGGAAAGCCCTTTTGATGCTGTCAAAGTTGGACATTCTTGCATGCAAGCAGATCCTGAGACACATGGTCTCCGAATGATAAATGAAGATTTTTCCGAAGACTGTCTTTTCTTGGACGTGATTGTACCCAAACCGACGGTAAATTAGTAATCATGCATGTATTTCAAAGCAGACGCACAAGTTGGCCGTACGGGACTCCAGTAACACGGAGGGGTGACTTTAAGCGAGATCCACCCACTGGTGCATAATCTCTGCACGACTAAAGCACCGACTCTGCCCGATTCAGCAATGCTTTTGCCGTAGGGGGTAAGGTGCCCGCCCCCTCCCCCCGTACCGTACGGCCATGCCATGCGTATGAAGTAGTTAGCAATTGATCAAAGACACATATTGTCTAATAGTGATTACTAGCATGCATAAGTGATGGTGGGCGTAAGTGACCCAATGCCCCAATGGTGTCTTAAGTGTCATTTCGTGGGTGTCGGTCATCTGGTTATTGATAGCCTAAGTATTTCAGAAATGAAGGGGAGACCAAAAGACAATTTATAGTCAATCATCCGAAGTTCCTCAGGAGGGATGGAAAAAGTTTATTTTTCTGGAGGGAGGTAAATTTTCCTCAGCCTCTTCTGTATTTATCTTCATGTACATAACATGCAAACTTCACATCAGTTGTCAGAATTTTCCCAAAGTTTTCATGAAGAAGCATCCAACAGGCTCTCTCCGTGGCACCCACATGTTGCTCGGTACGCAACAACTGTTATGTATGCTTTATAGGCCTATTCCTACCAGCTCAATGGCATTGTGATTGCTATACTCATGCGTTCAACTACACAAGAAGAACGGAATCGAAACATGTCGCTTCATATATATTTTCCTGATTAACTTGACTCAGGAATAAAATAGGTCAATTGGCAAGATGTTAGACGCATAAACAATACAACGAGGATTCTAGAGGTAAATTAATAGCCCAAGTCGCGGAGTGTGGATAGCTAGAGTTTTATGTGGTACTGTTATGGTAGAAATTTCTATTTCCATTTTAAGAGCTTTCTCGACCTACAAATTCTGTGAGATGTGTCTGAAATTTTAGGTGAAAGAACCTCAATAGAATGTCGGTATTGTAGATCTTTAACGAAAGGGTTGATTTCAGAAGGAGGGCAGGTTGTATCAGGGTAGAAATATGTCCCTGGTTGTATCAGACATTTGACCGTCACGACTTTGGAAAATTTTATGTCGAAAAGCAACGGGGCTTTGGGAAATTTTATGTCGAAAAGCAATAGGCTGTTTATAAACATAGAAGTAGTCAACCTCTGAAGAAATCTGGAGTCGAATGACACAGTTACTTTGTAAGAAAACTGAGGGTCATGTACAGGTCACCATGATGCTACAGTTGAATCTGGTTTTCTGTAAAAGGTATTCAAGCTGCATAATTGGATGCTTGACAGTAGTAGAGGGTGCTGAAATGTTGTATAGCATATACGGTACAAGATTGAATTTTTATTGCATCGGAGGACTAAGAACCCTGGATCTCGTATTTCCCTTCTGGATAACCTCACGACGATTACGAAACCAGATTCATGTGAAACAACCACTGGCACCCTTAAATTTGCCACCGTCATTAAGCAGTTAGATGAGGTTGAATGACACTCCAACATACACGAATGTGTTAAACAGTGTCAAATCAATAAAAAGATTAAGATTAAATACGGATTCGAATAAGGTTCAATTCGATTCCAAACACAAAAACGGTGCAAATCCTTTCCTTAGTCAACCCTTACGACAGTTGGGAAATACCAGGCCTCCCCTTTTCGCCACATCAACAATAAAAACATATGGGAAATTGGCAGTTCAACTCCCTCACACCCCGATTTTCTCTCAAGTCAGCCCACCTTTTCTGGAATGTCTGGATCCGCGCCTGAATACCGTTGGCATATTCTACTCCCCAGCCAACAGGGGAACAACAATGTTCGGTTTTGTGGGTCGACACTGACCCGCCAGTCATGGAATGGGTAAAAACGGTCTCATGTGCGCATTTTACCAGCGGTAGTCGGGGACAAGCTACTCGCCATGCACGACCTTTTCACCCCACCTGGGTGCAATAAAGCGTCTATCCCAGGACGACCCTCATGATACAAGTGAATATTGGAAGAAGGGACTGTGTATAAGTTATAATTACCATTTATAAGGCAAAGTTAGTCGTTAATTCCTAGCAATACAATAGGGCCTAGTTCATGTTTTATAGCTGATGAGATTATTTCCCTTAAAGGGCAAATCCTCTCACGCCAAAGTAGTAGCCTACAGAAATTCTCAGTTGGCGTAGTAGCTCTTTGATTGACAGCAAGTTTAAAAAGTGCATAGCTCCAAACTCAAAATTACACAGCATGCACTAATTTGGGCTTGTTTTAATTACACATTATATGGTCTTAAATGCTCAGCCTGAAGCAATAAACTGAGAGTGTCTCTGGATGAGGATGAATTTTAGAGCGTTGTGGGAGTGGCTTAAGTGAATAGGTCAGGGAAATTGAAACTGTTTGGGGTGAGAGAATCCGATCAGCCATTTTAAAGATTCAGGTGTTTAACTTTGTTCTTATGGATTATTTTTTGCAGCCAGAGAAAGCCCATGTTTTTGTTTCAATTCATGGCGGAGGCTTTACAATCGGTGCCGGCCAAATGGAATTATGCGATTTCTTGACATTTGCTGGCTACGGAAACATAATTGTTGTGACGATAAATTACAGGCTCGGACCATTTGGGTTCCTAACAACAGGTAAGTTAAGCCAACTTTGAGAACGACAGACGTATGGTAACAAAAATGACAAGTTAAGATATTTATGTACATATCTGCCAAGGAGTTAGTTTGTCGAGTCTACCTGAATGCATGTGACTAGTAAGTATAAACTTTCGAGGTCAATGCATTGGCATTACAGGATAGTCACTTAGACGGAGTGTTACGGCTCAGTTAACCGACTGAAAGGGAGTGTGCTTTGTGAATGTTCAGTGTGCTTAGGTGACATTGCCACGCATTGCCACGGTTCAGTAAACCGATTGAAAGGGAGCCTGTGTGCTTTGTGAAAACATGAAAGCACAGAGTGCTTAGGTGACATTGCCACTTACTTCAACACTGTGGCTAATTTTTGGAACAGGTACTAAACGTTTGGATGGAAACGTTTTTATCTTTTTAGGTCCACCGAGAGACATATTTCCCTACCACATAATTTACTAAGTGATTGAGCCTCCTTGCCAGGCGCCCGCTTCTTTCTACTGCAAAGCTGAAATTAAAGGTTAATCAACTCTGGACCGTGCATTGGTAGATGATAATGCACGATCGGCGGGTTAATGCAAGCGATGCACGAGGGCGCAGCCCGAGTGCATCCAGCGATAGCATTAACCCGCCGAGAGTGCATTATACTCTACTCAATGCACAGGTCCAGCGTTGATTAACCTTGTTCATTCATACACCCAATATTTTTATTTTAAATGACGAAAAAAAGAGAACATTTTGTTGTTAAAGACTCAACATTTTCATTAGAAGGACAACTCCGCTGATTCTATGCCCAATGTAGGTCTTGTGCAACATATCAACGATGATTAACTCTCCACAACAATTGAATTCTATGGCATAGAGAGTAGCCTTGTACTAGTTCGCACTTAATGCTGTTTTACGTTCCGTATGAGACGTAGACAGACTAGACCGTTGATTTGTTGTTAAATACTCACGTTTTAAGTAGGAAAATAACTTTTCACCACTGTTGAAAAGAAAATGCCACGTAAGAAAATTAACTTCACGTACAATGTTCATAAATCATCGGATACAATAAAGATGTAATTAGATTTTCAAAACATGACAATTTTTTGATAAATCAGTAAAATAAAAAAAGGACAAAATTGACATTTGGTTATAATAAGATTACATTACTCATTATACTCATTGCAACCCGTCCCATTTTACTTTTAGCTTACGTACTACTTGGCGCCTTTAATTGCAACGTGCCGTATGAGTAACGTAAAAAGACATAGGCTATATTCAGCCTAGTGCAGTAAATAAGATACGGATCGATTGCATTTGTGCTATTTGCTAATACACTACTGTCGTACGTTGACGTTACTTTATTTTCAAGCAGCGTTACCGCGTTGTTTAGTCTGTTGACTCATTTTTACAAATCAACGGAGTTAACATTTTAGGGCGTTTAAAGACTTGAACTTTGCTTTGGATGAAAATCGGGAGTTCTACTTATTTTGAATATAAACATTACCTGATTTCTGAAAATGACATTTGGTAAACAATTTGGAGAGAGGCTGGACAGCCAGGCCTGCAGTGCCACTCTTATTCTGAACACTACGTTACAGCATGCAGTGCTAACGTTTAAATCGAGGAATCATTAGTAACGTTAGATGAACAGCTATGATACACGTTGTCGTTGCAGACGCTAAGGTCTAAGCCTAACCGTTAGGTTGTTTGCCTTTGTCTTTGGGATATTGTGCACATAGGCCTATACTGTACGTAGATCCTTTGTCTGTTGTTAGGACTTCATGCAGGATTTTGGCACACATTAGTTTCTGGGAAATTGAAGCATCTTGACACTAACTTTGAATGTTTTTTTTTTCGTTTCTGTGGCCGCTCATGGCCATGATAATACGCGTTTCAACCCCGGCATTACCGCGAAAGCTGTGCATAGGCCTAAATATGGCTCGAATGCTGTGTTTGGCGTACTTTTGGCTCAATCTTGCCTTTTAAGATTTAAGAAATCTTCACCATCATTTGGCCCAGTGAATTGATACCTACCCTAGCCTAACTTGGGTGAGTTGTCGTACCATGTTGTCTGATTCCAGTTCAGATGGTTTTGGCCTTTGAAAAAAAAATACTCGCATTTTGGATTTAATTTACTGAAGAACTTTTGGTAGGAAGAATTAGGCCTAGGTTAGGTAGGTCTAGGCAACATTAGCCCTAAAAATAAACTAGCATAACCTTTTACGACTGAGTTTGACACCCCATTTGGTGGAATTTTTGGTTGATTTCTCATTCCTCGCTTCACCTGTGAGGTTTGAAAATCTTTCCAAATTTTTGGCAGTCTCTAGGCCTAGGTCCATATTGTCTAACGTCTTTAGGGCCTAAATGAAAGTTTATATCAAAGTTTATTCCTGAGAAATCCATTGTTTTGTTGTTATAATGTTGTACATAAAACAAATACACGTACCATATAGACGATTCCGGACAGATTGTGATGGTCTGATTTTAGTCGGCCATTACTGGGGTCCACCACCTTTAATCTTTAAATTTCCTGCCTCACCTGTCCCATGGATGGTTGTACACTGAAATGTATCTTGATTTTCTCAACTTCACTAAATATGAGGATTTGAAACTCACGTAGACAAGAAATGAGGACGATAAAAGGTTGATGGACCCCACTAATGGCGGCCTACAGTCACTAAAAACAAGTGCTAATCGGATTCGTCTATATGGTCGACCAGTATATATAGCACAACATTAACAAAAACACTCGTGCGCTAGTGTAATAATTAGTGTATTCATCCGCCGGTGATTTGTACCGTGTTTTATCCGTGGAGGATAAAGAACGTACGTGTTTTATCCGTGGAGGATAACGAACGGTTTTTTGGGTCTGTCACGGATTACGCACGGTCACCTGACCACAATGGACCAATAGGAGTTCAGGATTATTACCAAGTATGAATGAACATGTATTAATAGAACTTGTTTTGAAGTTGTCGATGTCATATATACTGCCAAGGACGCCGCTCTGGCAAAAGTTGAGCGTTCACGGTCAGACTATGCATAACAACATTGGAGTTAGAGGTGTTGTGAATATGAAGTGTCTGTGATTTTTGCATTGTAATATGTGTCCCAGAGTGCTATGACCTGACCGTCGAAACCACAGATTTACCGTGAAGACGATGTATGGCAAAGCAAAACAGCTATGACGAGGTCTGCGGGTAGCATGCATGTGGCAAAGTAGTTGGGGTAAATCACGGTATAGATGGTGTGATTAAATGTGTCGAAGTTAATACGATGCAGGTTACAAAAAATTCAATAATGCAATTCCTTAATTCCGAATTGGTTTTCCCAGATTTGTCACAGTGTCAACTTGACACAGCTTCTCCACACTTAACCCAAATGTTTAGGTATAGCAATCATGAGACTGAGAGTACAACTTGGCGCAGTATTAAATGTAATACGACTCGTGTCACTCCTCTCGCCATCACTTTCCCTAAAAGGTAGTCAACTCTCGCTCTCAAACTACAAGTTATTCAGAAATTCTGAATTGGCACAGCCTTTGAATGACAGCAAATTAAAAAGATAGAGAGCAGTATTGTAGCTCATATCACACAGCCAGTGGCGTAGCTAGGACTTTTTTTTCGTGGGGGGGGGGGGGCAATGGGAGGCTGGACACTCTTGTAGGGGGGCTGGAGTTTACTATCTAAGCGTAGCGCCACGATCGGTTGGCTCGGAGCGTACAGAGAAAATTTTGGATTTAAACACCTCCCAGATGGCTGGAAATGGCATTTGCCAGTTTTAATTGTCCTTAATTCCGGTGAGAAAAATTTTTGATTTTGCTAATATTCAAACACAGTTTTGAGAAACTGATTAGCTCAGTTCATTACTCCACTGGACTTTGTATCCTAGGATTGCAAATCCGGAATTTTGTTGTATGTTGCAAGCAGCTGTTCCAGTGCACGCCTGAGCAAGGTATTTCCATAGGCGTAGGGGAGCATTTCAGTTTGGGTCAGAAGGTTTTTGCACGAAAAATGTAATTCTGCCCGTTAGACAGTCAAAGCGGAGCGCCAACACTGGTTGGCGCGGAGCGTCCAGAAAATTTGAAAATTCGTACCTCTCAGACAGTCTAAAATGACATTTCCCAGGCTTATAAAACGGATCCAAGCAGTCGCTATTTTAAGTTTTAATTGCAGATAAAACTTCAGTCCAAACCAAAATTCAGCCAGAAAGAATTAGCGGAACGCCACCATTGGTTGAGCGTACAAAAATTTTTGGAATATCCGACCCCTCAGACAGTTGAAAATGGAATTTCCCGGGATTATAGGGGGGATCTAAGCAGTCACTATTTTCAGTTCCTTTTGCCAAAAAATGTTCACTTAAAACTTAAATTCTGCTATGAAGCGGTCTAAGTGGTGCATCACCATAAGTTGGAGCGAAACGTACAGGAAATTTTGAAAAATCTGACCCATTAGACAGTCCAAAATGTCATTTCCTATGCCTATAGAGGGCCTAAGCAGTCGCCATTTCGAGGTTTCGTTTTCACAAAAACTGTTCACTTAAAACTAAAATTCTGCTGGGAAGATTATCTACACGGAGCGCCACCACTAGTTGGCGAGGAGCGAACAGAAATCGTACCCCTGAGACAGTCGAAACTGACATTTCCCAGGCTTATTGGGGGATCTAAGCAGTCGCTATTTGATCAGAAAATTACGAGATAAAATGTATTTCTACCAACCGATGAAATGGTCCCTCATACTTTCGGGGGAAAACCATAAAACGGAACTGAAAACATGGGAATGAATTTTACTCTATTGTGAATCTTGGCCAAATTCAATATATTCATATAAATTGTGTGACTGCCCTAACTTCCGACTATATTTGATTTTACTTTAAAAAATGTAACATTACAAGGTGTGTTTAAATGAATTTTCAAGCAGACTTATGGGAAGACATTCTCACACTGCATCATTAAAGTATCGAAAAACAAATTACGCGATTTTCATAACCATTGTCCGTATTTGGCTCTAGAGCAGGATAGATGGCAAACTTTTGGGCACCTGAACTCCCTCCTGTCTGTCCGTGGAATTAATTTGGCAATTGAAAACGTCCCACGTTTTTTTAACCTTTGCCCGAATATTTGACCATTTCGGGCAATTTCTGCAAGACTACAGTAAGACCGTGGGATGATGAAAACCTTTTTTCACATTCTACCCAAATGGGTTGCAGATCTTTGTTATTTTCTATGAAAATTTTACTTTAAATATAGCGTTTTCTGTTTTTCGGCAAAGATTTGAAGCTATTATAATCGGCCATTTCGGGTATTGTGTTCCACAAGATTTTAAAACAGGCTCAAGAATGATTGTTTCCTTTAAGCCACAGGCTTCCCAAATGTGTCGGGATTTTTTAATCTGTTTTATTTTTCGTAACTTTGTGACCCTTACTATGATACTTTTCCATTTTCGGACAAATGCTTGGAAGAATTTGTATATTCGACAATTTCGGGCATTGTGTTGTGATTATCTGTGAAGTTAAAGTTACGAATAATTACCTTTTTGCGCTGCCCGAAGGTAAAGCGAATTTTTAGAACCTTGATTTGGTTTTTCATGAAAATTTTATTGCGGCTATATGACGTTTCTTTCCTTTTTCTGGCATATCTTTTATAAGATTTCGGCCACATATAAGGAATTTTCTGAAAATTCACCCCATTTTTCAAAATTTAAGGGCTGTCCGATTTTTTTTCCAAAACCCTGCCCGAATTTTCCCCAAATTCCTGCCCGAATTTAGATTTTGCGGAAATTCGGGGCAGTCTTCCCCCCTGCCCTGTCTCGTACGCCACTAAGAATGTCCACTCCACCCAAGAGCTAAGTGAGGTCCCGTGGGGTAATATTAGTAAGGTTGCGACCCTTGAGACTGCATTGACCCAACATGCGTTTGGTTGTTGCACTGGCCAATGACTGGCAGCAATGGCCGTGCAAAGTGCAAGTTCCTTCCAACCATATTTGACTCAAATATTCTACCCACCACACCAAGTATGATTTTGGAACAAATTTGTGCATCCCCAGTAATTGAAAAGTCCAGATGCTAAAAGCGGACTTTAAACCACACCAAGGTAGGCAATTTCAGCCACTCTTAATCTGTTAGAAAATTATCCATCCAAAAACCCGACGAGTAAAAAGTCAAGAGATTCCGAAGATATGAAGCTTGTCGCAATCTACCTGGATTTATTCTGAAATTCAGAGTACGGCACAATTGCAGAATACCCTGCAACTGCGTGGATTTATCGCAAGTGTATCTATGTCATAGTAGCCGGGTAGCCCGGATTGAATTTTATCATCGGCCAGCATCAATAAAATTTTTTGCCCAGGTCGCCGTTGGGAGGGGGGCTGCTGGGGGCTGGGCGATTCAGTGGGGCCCCCCCCCCACCGTAGCTACGCCACTGCACACAGCATGTCTCCACTGAGAGTGTTTTGATTACAGTGATTGGGCTCTTGCGTATACTCACCTGAAGCAATAAAATGAGATTTTGTCTAAATGAGGATGAGTTTTAGACAGTTCTGGGAGGGGCTTAAGGAAGAAGGTTAGGGGATGAAACTGTAAGTCAATTGGATGAAGTTTTAAGGCTAAGTTTCTAACCAATTGGTTCAAGTCGAGCCGTTACTCCCTTGTTTCCTGTTGTGTCTCACAGGCTTGTTTTCCGTACTCCATTGCCAATGCTGAGCACCAAGCACAATGACAGTACGTCCGGTTTGGGGGGTAAGAGGATTAGTTAGGACTGAAAGGGAAAGAGCTGTCACCCCAACTTGAATTAGTGTAGTAGACTGTCCTGTTTCATGATTGGCTCTTTGGAATCATGTGACAATATTTTTTTCTTCTCAAATGTGAAATTTAATAGAAGTAACTGATTGGTATATTATTACCTTGGAAATATGCCACAATATAGATTTGAGATCCTAAAATATAGAAAAAAAAATACCTTGAAAAGCAATAAGAGGAATTTTGAAGTCTTAGCTGTTACTTCAAAACTAGTTTCGCAATCACCCAAACTTGAAGTAGTAGACTGTTCTGTTTCATGATTCGTTGTTGAGAGTCATGTGACAACAGTTTTCTCTTCAAAATGTGAAATTTACTGGAAGTATACCGTACTGCTTTTTTCACTTTAAATATACAATATTGAAGTTACAATATATGAACGGAAAGATACTTTGAAGAGAAATAAAAGTAAAATTGTGATATTTCAGCTGTTGCTTCAAAACAAGTTTAAGGGGACTGCTCTTGTGCTTTTTAGCAAATTTCACATACCGTATCATACACATATTAGACCTTTAAACCTATGTGTGTTTATATGTGGCATGCTGTAAGACTTCATACTTAAGGGGATCATTTAGTATATAACAATTCACTTTAATGACTTCCAGCTGATGTAGATTTTGCATTATTAGCAACTAGTCTCCTGCCGCTCAGTTTATACGTAACGGTTTTACCTGGGTCAATATCCTTCCGCCAAAAATCACTATGAGTGGAGAGTGTCATTACCCAGATACGTTATGATTTTTGTGCCATAATTTTTCTATAAAGTAATGACCAACAGAAACAAAAATTATCAACAAATTCCCATGGTGGGCCCTTGGTTCAGTGGCGTATCCAGGATAGAATTTTTAGGGGGACCTACGAAACAAGTGGGGGGGGGGGGCTGGTACCTCCGAGGATAAGTCACGGTAAGGCTGTCTAAGCGGAGCGCCACCATAGGTTGGCGCGTTGCGTACAAGAAAATTTAGGGTTTTAAAAACCCTCCAGATGTCTGGAAACGGCTCTCCCCATGTGTTTTAAGCTGCATGCTCCCCAGTCTTGAAATACGAATCTCAAATTGTCTACCACTTCTCAAAAAATGAGAATAAAATATCAATCTATGAAAAAATGATAATACAAACAATTCTTAGGGACCCAAAATTTGGGCATTTCTGACCTGTGGCCTGGGGGATTAGTCTAAAGGAAACCGTTATCTCCCTTTCCCTTGGGAAAAATTGTGAACTTAACCTGTTAACGTAGTTCGTAAATGCGGCAATATTTGAATGGATTTCAGCTTTAAAAGAAAACCAAAATAAGTTGTGGGCCCCTCTGAGAAACTTTCTTTGCGTTAGATTTGCTAGATGCAAAATGGTGCTATGTTTGGCAAAACTTTGAGCTGATTACAGGCCTTTCTTTTAGGATTTTCCTATTTGGGGAGCATGAAGAATTTCATTTTTATTCTTTGTAGAGACTTTACAAGTGGCATACGTACTGCCAAAGAAACAATGTTTTCCGGTTTTCAGTGGTGTTTAGATCCAAAATGGTGCAGTATCTGTTTAGTCCTCGGTACATTACGTAATCAAAATTGAAATACTACTAGTAAATTCCTCAAAATATTTTAATCGCAAAGCAGAAGTATGGATCATGCGGGAAACACATGCGGACCTTGTGGACATTTTACAAATCCGCCCGGAAGCCAGTGTCAACTAGTAAAACGAGGACTTGTCGAAAAATAGTTCTAGAGTGGCACTTGTCATGGGAAGGAGTGAGACACGACATAGGGCTACTTGTTAGGGATGGAAGGGAAGAATTATTCTAAGGCAGTACCTTACCCTTAAGGCATATTTTGCGTATGATAGAGTATAGGAATGGTCGTGTAAGAATGGTCTCCAGAGTATAGAATAATGAGAATAAAATATCCATCCAGCCATCCCAAAGGCAGAAAGGGTCTTAACCTAACAAAGTCACATTCGAGCTTATCGTCGAAAAGTTCGTTTTATCTTCGAAGTGAAATGCAATAAACGACAGTGCACATTATATACCGTATCTAATTTAGAGAAAGTAGGCATTTTGAAGTTATTACTTGATTGCATACGTGCACACAAAATGTATTTTACATACATTCATGTATGTTTTCTTAATTGTTACACAATTGATTTATCAACTCTTTTAGAAGGAAATAGGCCTACTTCAGAGTTTATTTCTGTTCAAATATTTGTTCGCAATAACTTTTCAAGAGGCAAAACACCGGGGGGCTGAAGAAAATCTGGGGGCCTAGGCCCCCAGGCCTCCGTGGCCACGCCACTGCTTGAATATAGTTTTTGGATGATAAGTGGGTTAGTACCACACCGTAAAGCTCCGGTGTATATAATTTTGCTAGTGGCACGGAATTCTTTAAGAAGCTTACAATGCCTCTAAACATCTTGCTAAAACACGACGATTGGTTAATTTTCCAGTCGGATACACTGTGCCACCCGATTACAGCTTATCCACTCTAAAACGTTATAGTCAAATTTAAATATCCAATCAAATAGGGGCAGGAACCGGAATCTTGTCAAATCTCTGACTAGATTCAACTATCTCATGAATGACCCGAATAGTTTTATTTTTGAGCCATTTCTTTATCATTTTTGAAGCATATCTAGTCAAATGTGTGACAATAATCCGGTTCTTCCAGCATTTGACTAGATAAGTTTTTGTAATCAGAGGCGTCGTACGGTACCCAGTGGCATCACGAGATTTTTCATTCTATGGAGCGCTGGGGGCACACCGACTTTGCAGGGGGCACTGCCAGATTCCACTCGTGGAGCCGGAGGCACCATGGAGCGCAAAGCGCGATGCTCAACAGGTGGGGTCCAGAAGCCCGTTTTAGGGCTCCTAGTGGGGTCCAAGGGGCGAAGCCCCCGGAAGCCCCTGGTTTTAGCGTGGTCGGAAGTTAAAAAAGTCTTTAATTAAGTGTTGTTTTACACTGGTCTAAAAATTACTTACAGGGCAACTTCAAGTAAGATTTTATTATTGGTAACAAAACTAACGTTAGTGAAACTATGCTATCAAGATCGGATACGGCTGAAATTTTGAAAAAAGGTAAGGTGAACTAGGAAGAGAAAAAGTAGGCAGTTGATGGGCAATCCGATGTGATCCTCTTAAGGAAAATGTAGGTCTTATCCCGCTTGAATGGTTACCTGAGCTGTGCGCCACCTTCAACTGACGCAGTCTGAAGTGTGCAGACAATTTTGAAAAAAAAAAAACGCAAACCCTCAGACAGCCGAAAATGGCATTTCCCAGGTTTTTTGCGATATTTTCATTTGGAAAACATGAAAATTTACTGACTTTTCTTGTCGAAAGAATAATCGAACCGCCCCAAAATTTTATAGTCACTCTCTGACTACTGAAGTTTTCTTTTATAAAAAAGAAATCAAATCTCAGTTGGGGCACACGGGTGTGGGGGGGGGGGGTGTCCCCTGGTCCTAGATAGGGACGCCACTGGTAGTACCCTCTGAGTCCCTGACATGCCCCAGTTCTTAACGTTTGAAATGGTGTCTTAAAATTTTGTTTGAAAATGCTTTCTAAAGCCATGTACGTGTCGAGGTACTATGCGAAGCTAATTGCTTTCTAAGAAATAAAGTTCAAAGAAAGTAACGTTAACCGTAGCATGCAGGGTGGAAAATTGTTATTTCCCAGGTAACGGTTAAATTATTTCCCAGGAAAGGAGTAAAATTTTCCACGTAAAGGAAAGGGAAATTCCCCCCAACTGCCAAGCTGATTCCCCCCAGATACCCAAATTTCCAGGTAAAGAGCCTATACCAACTTCCCAACTTCTTTCACCGATATTAGCATGGCTGGTCAGTCCCATTTGCTGGGAAGGGCTGTTTTGGGGCTGTCAATTCTCACGCATTTCGGCCCAATCTCAACTGAAGCTTTCACAATGAATGTCTACATCTAGTGGAAAGGATCCCCTTATAACGGTTTGTCATGCAGATATGGATTTCTTGCCGATAAACAAGAGGAAATTCGGACCGCTCTCTTTTGATGTACACCCAATGATTTCTTGGACACAATCTTCAACACCAATCTAATGAAACTCGCATTTCAAGCATGCATTTGCCATTTAATAATCCATTCAATACAACCTACCAACGCTGCCAGTGGCGGTGCTACGTGGGAAAAGAGGAGGAACTTGAGATATGTTAAAACCTAATATTAGAGATACATTGTCGAGAGGTTAGTGGCGCTCGTCATGAATAAGATTTCTTCACTTGTCTCAAGTCACGTCACCCCTTTGCCTCCTTTGAGAGACCCAATGTTATTGAACCATCATCAGCGTCATTATCATTATTATTGTCGTCACTGTCATGGCCATAGCTTACATCTTGTCAACACTGCTGAGTGTTATAGTGTTACCATAGTGCGGTGGCACAGATGAGTTCAATACATCATGGTCATAGTACAAGACTTCAAATGAGATCTATTGTGTGATGTTTAGTGTCAATCAGTCAGTCTTTGTAAGTCACGGCGGAGGCAACTAGGGACTATGTCAGTCACATTCCTCAGGAAGACATAGCTACTACTGTCAAGGATATTGAGTTCAATCAAGAGGCTCTTCCTACAGAGAGGGCCCTTGGAGTTTATTGGATTGTCGGTGAAGATAGTTTTGGTTATAAGATAAATGTCAAGGAAAAGCCATTGACAAGGCGAGGTCTTCTCAGTTCAGTTAGTTCCATATATGACCTCTTGGGTTTGTGTGTCCGTTCACAATAAGGGCTAAGGCAAGAGTACAGGATTTGTGTCGTCTTCAGCTTGGGTGGGATGAGTCCCTTCCCAGGGAACATGTTTGTAGGTGGCTTGCATGGAAGGCAAAGATACCAAAGTTAGATCTGTTCAGGGTCAGTAGGTGCCTTGGCACAGGGGTACAAGCAGTCGCTCGACGAGAGCTGCATCATTTTTCAGACGCCTCTGAGCAGGCTTATGGGGCAGTTTCATACTTAAGAAGCATTTATGAAGATGGTACAGTTCATTGTGGAATTGTAATGGCAAAGGCACATCTGGCACCTTTAAAGCAGTTGACCATACCAAGGTTAGAACTTACTGCCGCCACTTTGTCTGTAAAATTGGATAAAATGATTAGGCGTGAGCTTGACGCTCTTATTGAAGAGTCCTGTTTTTGGACTATTTTGGACTATAGTGCTCAGTTACATATGTAATCAGGAGAAGCGCTTCAAAACATTTGTTGCTAATAGTGTAGCTTTAATTCACCAAGGATCATCTCCTAGTCAGTGGCACCATGTGCCTACACACCAAAATCCAGCCAATGATGTGTCTAGGGGTTTAGCGGCTGGAGACTTGATTGACAAGGGTAGCTGGGTCATGGGACCAGATTTCCTATGGGAGAGTGAGGCAAACTGGCCTGAGAGTCTAGTTGAAACTAAGGTTCTGGGGAAGGACCCAGAAGTTAGGGTTACAAAGGTGGAGTCCTATGTAATTAAACAAGAACCAGACAATGATGTTATTAACAAGTATTTTGAAGGTCATTCTGATTGGTTCAAAGTACGCAAAAATGTTGGGTGGATATTGCGTTTTAGAAAGTATATTTCTGTCAGAGTGAACAGAGGAAACATGGCTGATGTGAAGGGATCTTTGACTGTGACTGAGTTGCAGAAAGCTGAAAATGCTATAATAAGGCGTGTTCAAAGGGAACACTTCAAGGACTTTTATCTGTCTGAGGACAGTGGGCGCAGACCAAAGGAGGGTCCTCTGCGTAAATTGGGTGCCTATTTGTCACAAACTGGTATTGTATGTGTTGGTGGTCGTTTAAGTAATGCACCATTGAAGGAAGGTGTGATGCATCCACCTATACTACCCAAGAATAGTCATGTGACACTCTTAATTGTACGTTTCACACATGAGAGTAATGGGCATGTTGGTAGAGAACATGTTCTTTCACTGTTAAGAGAAAGATACTTGGTCATAAGTGCTCGATCGATTGTGCGTAAAGTTGTAAGGCAGTGTTTCACATGCAGGAGGGTGGTAGCTCCTAGGGTCCATCAAAAAATGTCTGATTTACCTTTGGACCGTGTTAAGCCAGATATGCCGCCATTCAGTTATGTTGGCATAGATTATTTTGGACCTTTCATGGTAAAGAGGGGTCGCTCAGAAGTAAAACGTTATGGCTGTTTGTTTACGTGTTTGGTCGTTAGAGCCATACACATAGAAGTAGCTCATAGTCTGGACACAGACTCCTTCATTCACGCACTCCAAAGGTTCATAGCTCGAAGGGGCGTGCCCGTTGAAATTAGGTCCAATTTCATTGGAGCTGAACGTGAGCTCAATGGAGTCATAGAGGCATGGAATCAGCAAAAAATCACATGTTACTTGCAACAGAGGTTAATTAAATGGAAATTTAACACCCTATTAGCATCCCGTATGGGAGGGGTATGGGAGAGATTAATTCGTGCAACCCGGACAATTTTGTACTCTCTGACAAGGGAACAAGTGTTAGATGATGAGAGGTTGCTTACGTTTATGTGTTCAGTAGAATCTGTTGTGAATAGTAGACCACTCACGCATGTATCAGTTGATGAGAAAGATCCCGAACCATTAACATCTAACCACCTGCTATTGTTGAGACAAGGCTCAGCTATTCCAGCTGACACATTTGATGAAAGAGATATGCATTGTAAAAGAAGGTGGAGACAGGTCCAGTACCTGGCTGGTGTATTTTGGAGAAGGTGGTGTAGAGAGTATTTGGTCTTAATGCAGGAAAGGCAAAAGTGGTTGGATCCTCAGAGAAATTTGGCTGTTGGGGATATTGTTCTTCTAGCAGATGAAGAGTTACCTAGGAATAAGTGGATTATTGGCAGGGTCACTGAGACATATGAAGGAAAAGATAATCTAGTTAGGTCTGTAAAGGTGAAGACATCAAGTGCAGAGTTTATCAGACCTGTAAGAAAATTATGTTTACTTGAAGCAATTGAGAGTGCTCATACAGAAAAGGCACAGACTTAGTGCTTTCCACTGATACAGTGGTATAAGTATTTATTTCAGAAGTGTATTGAATATGCAATTGTAGTGGAGAGAGTTGTGTTGTTGTATAACTATTCATTATTTTAAAGTGGTCATATTTGTTTAGTTTGTGTAAGCCTTGATGCTTACTGTTGATCAACCTGTGCATAAGGGGGAAGATCGTTGAGAGTTTGTGTAAATATTAAAGGGGTTTTAACATTTAGGGGCCGGTATGTTAGAGATACAGTGTCAGGAAGTTGGTGGCGCTAGTTATGAATAAGATTTCTTCACTTGTCTCAAGTCACGTCACCCCTTTGCCTCCTTTGAGAGACCCAATGTCATTGAACCATCATCAGTGTCATCATCATTATTATTGTCGTCACTGTCATGGTCATAGCTTACATCTTGTCAATAATGCTGAGTGTTATAGTGTTATCATAGTGCGGTGGCACAGATGAGTTCAATACATCATGGTCAGAGTACAAGACTTCAAATGAGATCTATTGTGTGATGTTTAGTGTCAATCAGTCAGTCTTTGTAAGTCACGGCGGAGGCAACTAGGGGCTATGTCTGTTACACCGTCAACACCTAAGAGAGCTTCCGGGAGCTGCTCCCGCTCCGGGTTTTATTTCACTCTGCGTCCGAAAATGTTGGTCCCAAAATTTTGATTTGCCTTTAGTTTCTCCCAGCCTTGACAATCTGACACTGCATTGAGTGTTGTCAAAGCTTTATTATGGTCCGCCGTGCCCTGTTACAGAGTTTAAAGAGGTTACGTTATCAAACATCGTTTTTTCGATCAAATTATGTTCGTCGATGAATAATACATTTTGAGATTCACCTACGCAGGGAGCAGCTCCCTGGCCAGTATCCTATAGTTACGCTAAAATTCACTCTAGGAAATGTCACGTTACCCAGCTACCTTAAAGGTCCAGTTCTCGCACCCCAAACAGAACCAATTCTCCTAACCTTCTTACTTAAGCCCCTTAAGCACAACAGCCAATCAAGAAATTTCAGTGTGCATCAGCCGGAACTTCCATGAAGGAACCTTCCAAAGGACACTCAAAATTGTCGCTGTCTATTGCATTTACAGGTGATGAACTAATTCCGGGAAATCTTGGGCTAAGGGACCAGCAGCTCGCCTTAAAATGGGTCAACGAGAACATCGAAGGTGACTTTACAGTTTATTCCGTTGGACTGGCTTGTTAATAGAAGTGGTTTTACATGACGTAATAAAGTAAACTTTTCCTTCTTTTATTGTGTATACGGCATTTTCAAAAACATTTTCTGCACCCAGTTCACCTATGTCTTTACACAACCTATGAACTCGTTTTACCCTTTGAAGCAGTTTTTGATAAAGAAAGTAAGACTCCTTGTAGCAATTTTCGGAAAAGAAAATTCCTGGCGAACTTTAGCGGGGTAGCTAATGTTTACACTAGACATTAGAAACGACTGTACTCAACAATTCATATGAAATAATTCTTAGAATTACCTTCCCTTTACAATTTTATCTGTTTTCTCATTTGATGGACAAGTTCTTTGAAGTGTAAACAAACTTGATTAATCTAAAATAGCCCCCCTGTAATTCTCTGTTTTCTCGACCCGTCTGTGAGCAGGAAGATTGTTTACTTCAGTAAGCAAAAGAACTGATTTCTTTATCTTTGCTTATGCTTTGGTGACATTCAGTTGCATTTTGTAATTAATACTAATCAAGGGTTCCCGTAAAAATGCTAGGCTCGCCGGGTATGTGGTTAACAGAATTCTAAAGCAACGTCTTCTAATGTGGGAGATAGTTGATGGACTTGCTTCCCGCAATTAAATACATTCTGGTTGTCCGTTGCATTCGCATGCACTTACCATCATGATTTCGGACGAGACGTTTCGCTTCCGGTTTATTATTGTATTTTGCATCTTATGTGTTCCTAGAGCAGTCTGTTTGATAACTGTTATGTTTTCTTGCAGCATTCGGAGGAGACCCCAACAAAGTTACAATAGGAGGCGTGAGCGCAGGCAGCGCCAGTGTGGGATTCCATACACTCTCACCCGGCAGTAAGGGCCTGTTTCAAAATGCTATTATGCAGGTAAGTATTTTGCATGTAATTTTGAAGAAGGCAGACTAAAATGAATTGAAAGGTTAAAAAAACAAAACTAGTTTGGAAATTGTTAGGAAATACCGCGGCGTTAAAAAAACCGTTGATTTCTACCGTTAGTTTGTTGTTGGTTTTTTTTTTTATTATTTTTTTCCGGCAAAGAGCTGGGATGGTAGGAACGCGAATTCGCAATAAAAGTTGTAAAATAGAGTCACTACATCCTAGGAACATGCTTGAGGGTTACAATGCACTTTAAAGGACCTTAAGTACAAACGAACATACGCCAAACTTGTTGTATAGCTGTGAAAGCGCCAGAATGTCAAATTTGGGCCAGGGGGTAACCTAAGGGCTAAGGGAAATGTTAGGGGGAGGGGCTTTCTGGCGCAGAAACCTAGCCCAAAGCGCTCCCTCTTGCGTTATTGAAATGTTGTAGAACAAAATGACAAATGTTTAATGTTTGACCAGTTTTCATCAATGATCTAAAAACATTTTGTGTTGCAGAGCGGAACGCCATTGGACAATTGGGTTACAAATCGTCAAGGGGAGGAAGCTAGGCTGGAAGTAAGGACACTCGCCAAGTTAATTGGATGCAGTCCTGAGGATATTGAAGATGACGCAAAATTGTTAGATTGCCTGTTAGCAGCCCCTGCCGATGCTTTCATTGAGAAGATTACTAAGGTAAGCACAGATGGGGTACTCCAAAGTACCTTAAAAGGGAAGATTAAGCAAACTGAATTTTTACCTGCGAAAGAGCATCGAAAGTTCCATTCAAACCGGTCATCTGTTTCTTGAGATATCAGTGAATGGAGTTACTAGATTTGTGTTCCAAGGGACAGCAGATGCTATCTTACTTCCTCACATTAACAATTAATACTTTGCTCCCTTTTGTGTTCCAGACTGTTGTGTTGACCTCGGAGTAATAGGACCTGTAAAGTTCTCATGCCACTTATGCATGCAATCACATTCTGATTCTCTGGCGTGGGTCCAGGTCCCGCCTTAGGGCCCTGGAAGCTCTGAGATTCTGCAAGCACTCCCGTGCAATCTAAGCCGTTTTTGGAACATTTTACAGTGAATTCGATGAAAAAAACATGTGCGAAATATTTGCGTTCACAGATAGCCTATAGGCTATTTCCCGACGCCGACCGACGCAGATTTTAACGTAGGCCTACGTATAGGCTAGGCCAAATAATGTCCGAGTTCACCTAGCCTAACCTGATTGTCACAGAACGAGCTATAACGCAACGACATAAGCCTAAGCATGTGTCATCAATTACGCAACATTACGTTGGATGAAAAAATGTAGTGGAAATAGCATACTGTAAGTGAATGACTCACCTATGATGAGTGCATAGGCGTACGGGAGCATTTCAGTTTGGGAGGAGGGGGGGGGGGGGCAGAGGATTCTCTGCCCGAAAAATGTAATTCTGCCCGAAAGACTATCTAAACGGAGCGCCACCATTAGTTGGCGCGGAGCGTACAGAAAATTTTGAAGAATCGCAACCTCTCAGACAGCCGAAAATGGCCTTTCCCAGGCTTATAAGCAGAATCAAAGCCGTCCATATTTTGAACTTTCGTTTGCAATAAAATTTTCACCAAAAATGAGCAAATCTACAAAAAGGTCAGAAAACTCCCAAATTAAATGTACCACTTACCACTGGATGACTACATTAAGCTTTAATCATTGGAAAATGAGTTTGCTTGCGCCTTCTACAAACTATTTTACGTCATGCAGCATGAGATTATCATCAATATAGGCCTAATTTTGAAAATTGAAAAACTTCAGAAACCCTCGAAAATCCCAAGGCTTCATAATATAATGATATACCACACCTGGGAATGTATAAAACATTACCTGGTCTTGTATCTTTCCTTGGAAAACTGTAGAACGGAATCAAAAACATAAGTACCGTACACTGTTAGAAATTTCTCTGTAAAATTTACATAATTTTTATGGCAAATTTTTTTCCAACCAAATAATGTTTTTTTTACAGCCAGACTGTAATCATGAAAAAACATTAAGTGTTTGTTTTTTCTTTACAGTTTTTGCATGTAAATTAGTTTACAAATGTCTACTGTAAAATCGAATTACAGAATCGTTCTGTTTTTTTTTTTACCTTAAATTTATGTGAATTTACAGCCAACTGTTTTCATTCTCGGCGTTTTAATATTTATTATAATATCGCTTTTTTCCTTTCATATGTTATTACGTAACATACGCTTCACCATTACGTAGATCAGGTATTTGCTTATCAACGTAATGTGTCGTTACGAAGTTATTTTCAATCAAAATACAATGAGGATACTTTGTTATCACATTGTTGTCCAGTAGACTGCTATCTCTAGGAACTTTGTAATTGGAAAGTCACATTTTTGGTACAATATAATAATTGTTTTTAAAATAAATATGACAAAGAATGCAAATACATTGGTTGCAAACATTTCCAGACAAGGTAAACAATAAGTTTATCATTTCCTGATTAAAAAAAGCCAAAAAAGATATTATTCAAAGCAACAGCAATCCTTTTGTTAGGAAAATGCCTACAAAATAAGCTCCACCCATTTATGCAAAATGAGATTTACGTCATAAAGTGGTAAATTTACAGACTCTTTCAAGTAAATTTGTGAAACGTTTTTAATTCGATCAAGTGCATGAGCGCCTGTGGCGATGAGTTGACATCAGTATACCAATTGTCAGTATAATAAATGTAAGTTAATTTTCAAATAGGGCCATAAATTTGCCAAAAATGTTTTCTTTTTTAACTGAAACTTCGCAGAACGATGCATGTTATATATTGAAAATTTTCTGGCTATTTCTTATTTGTTTGTTTGTTTGGGCTTATTTTTGTTTCTTTTTCAGCGTAAAAACAAAATGAATGTTTGTTAAATGACAGTATATTTATGTGAAATCAGAAAAATACAAAATACTGTTAAAATTTCTATACATTTACAGAAAAAGTTTTACAAAGCAGTAAAATTTGGTTAAAAAAGCAGACAGAAATGGTTTTTCAAATAAACAGAAAATACATGTTAAACAACCTTTTTTATTGTAGAAATACAAAGTGTCTGTAAAGATACAGAAAATCTCTATTAAAAGTAAAATACAAAAAGTTTAAGTTAAAAAAAGTCTGTAAATTTACAGAAATTTTTAACAGTGTATGTCTGTGACTCTGTTGCGACTCTTGTTCCGAATTCCAGTTCCACTGAATTGATATAACTGTCTATATATGACTCGACCCGAACTCCCGACTATATTCCTAAATGATTTTTCTACTAACGCCGTTTGAGAAAAACCCGGCTTGTCACGTTGCTGGATATTTTTACATGAACTTGTGGGCAGACTTACTGGCAGATTTGTTCACACTTACTTCGTATGAGTGAGCAAACAAGCTACGCTGATTTGTTCACCATTGCCCGAATTTCGGTTCCACAGCACTGCAGGTTATAAAGTTTCGCACTATTTTAAGAGGATCATTTTGAAAAGTGCAAAATCGTCATCTCATTCATATATGCTGCCCAAATACCTCTCGACCAAGTACGTTTCATCCTTCTGGTGACTACTGGTGATTGTCATTTAGTAATATGGTGCGTCACAAGATAGCTTTTGATTGATTTGTTCGGGCAAAATTTTGGGGACAGTAAACATCCTCTCTCCGATGAATCATCATCTGAGCTACGTTCACGACTAAAAGAAGCCCAGAATGAATTAATGCAGTACTATGATTATAAACTTCAGGGAACAATTATCAGGTCAAGGGCTAGATGGGTAGAGGAAGGGGAGAAAAATTCTAAGTATTTTCTGAACCTAGAAAAGAGAAACAGAGTAATTAATTCTATTTCCAAACTTACTAATGATCAAGGTTGTACATTGACTGGGGAGAAGGAAATACTTGATCATATTACTAATTATTACAAATCCCTTTATACTTCTAAATCATGTTCCCCAGAGAGATTTTTTCAGAATCTCACAGAAAATTGCTTTGAAAATGAAGATTTGCTTGTCTGTGAGGGGGAGCTTACAGTTAACGAATGCTTTCAATCATTGTCTTCCATGAAAAATGATAAGTCCCCTGGAAGCGATGGGCTTACTGTCAATTTTTATAAAGTGTTTTGGCCAGTAATAGGAAAGCTAGTTGTAGACTCATTGAATTATGGTTATTTATGTGGGCATTTGACTTCTGAGCAAAGCAGAGGGATCATAACTCTAATTCGAAAACCGAACAAAGATCATAACTTTATCTCCAATTACAGACCCATTACATTGCTAAATACTGATTACAAGATTGGTTCAAAGGCTATTGCTTCACGCTTAAAACCTATCCTGCAGAACTGTATTGGTCGGCAACAAACTGGATTTCTTAAAAATCGTTTCATAGGTGAAAACATTAGGTACGTTCTTGATTTAATTGACTATGCCTCTGATAAAAAGCTTCCCGGTTTTATTTTTGCAATTGACTTCGAGAAAGCGTTTGATAAGCTTGAGTGGAACTATATTCATAAATGCCTGTGTCACTTCCAGTTCGGTAAGAGCATCCAAAATTGGGTAAAGGTATTTTATATGGGAAGTAGTGCATGTATTCTAAATAATGGTTATTTGTCGGATCGTTTTCCATTACAGCGGGGTGTAAGACAGGGATGCCCCTTAAGCCCATATTTATTTTTATTAGCTGCAGAAACCTTAGCATTGAAAGTGTTGCAAAATGATTTGATAAAAGGGATATCAATTAATAATAATGAAGTAAAGTTACTACAATATGCCGACGACACCAACTTCTTTCTTGATGGCTCAGAGCAATCGCTTGCAGAGGTTCTTCGTATTTTAAGTCTTTATAAGAGTTCTTCTGGACTAACTATTAACCTTCAAAAATGTAGTTTATTTCCTTTAGGACCTTTTGTATCTCAATTACCTCATTTCGCTATTGGTTATGGCATTAATGTTACCTCTGGACCTTTACAGATGCTCGGCATTACCTTCACTTCGAACAGATTTGATCTTTTCCGTCTGAACTACCTTCCAAAGCTCTCAAGACTAAAAGAAAATTTAAGGCTTTGGGCTTCTAGGGATTTAACCCCAATAGGTAGAAATGTAATTATTAAAAGTTTCGCTTTATCTCAGCTTGTTTTTTATTTCTTATTCTACCGAGCCCTCCTAAAAAGTTTATTCAAGAATTAGAAAGTATTATTTTTGATTTTATATGGGGCGGAAACCCAGATAAAGTTAAACGTACTGTAATGGTTAGCTCGATAAGAGACGGGGACTTAAGGTTACACATATTCCAACTTTCATTAAAAGTTTAAAGTGTAGTTGGGTAAAAAGATATTGTAGTACGGATGATTCTCCTTGGAAAGTTTTCTTTGATATTTCTTTGAGATCTGTGGGAAAGACTTTTTTCTTTCGTTGCAATTGTAAATATGAAAATACCCCAGATACTAAGAACGTATTTATTCAAGAAGTTATTAAGGCGTGGTGTGAATTGTCATATCGTTGTCCGACGGAGAATTTCCATAGTGAAATTATATGGAATAATTCCTTTATACGTATAGATAACCAAACCTTTATGTATCATGATTTATTTAAAAAAAATGTATTATATGTAAAAGACATTTTTGACGAGAGTGGTATACCATTGACTTATCGTGAATTTATGAACCGTTACCACATTGTTAGTTTCCCCTTTTTGTTATATTTTGGTATCATTAATTCAATCCCACGCAGGTGGAGACCAGAGGGTGGGGAGAGGGATACTCTTGAAAATGACAGCTGTTGGTTCAATAAGTTTATGAATTCACCTTCTACATCTCAGTTTACATACAGCCATCTTATTAAAAGGATTATCGACCCCCCAACAGCCTTAAATAAATGGAGCAAGGATTTTGCTCATTTTACGGTATTAGATTGGCAGAATATCTTTGATATGCCACATTTGAATACAAATGAAACAAAATTACATTATTTACAGTTTAGGTTTATCCACAGAATTATTGGTACTAATAAGTTGTTATTTGCCATGGGGAAAGAGGAGAGTGATTTATGTTCCTTCTGCCACACTGAAACCGAAACACTAGAACATTTATTTTGGGATTGTAGCATGGTATCAAATTTTATTTTAAATGTAGAGAATACGTTTTTGAAAAAACAGTTTTTCTTTTCCAAGCAAGACATTTTTTTCGGTTTTAGTCAAGGGAAAAAACATCCCTTCAATTTTCTTATTCTTCATATGAAAAACTACATTTACCAAAATAGATGCAAGAAGTCACAACTTTCCATTCAAGAATTTATGTTCAAGTTTAAGTTTGCAATTAATATAGAAAAATTTATTTCTTCTAGAAGACCAGTACGTTCTACAAGACAAATTAACTATCACGATCTATATGACACTTTCTGCGATTTCATAGACGCTCGGTTGTAACCATTATGCTATTGACCAATGAAACTGTTCTTATGTGTTCATATAACTTTATATCTGCTAAGTAACTTGTATATATCTGTAAATTACTCATGGAAACATCAATTGTAAATTTACCAAATTAAACTTGAAATTGCTGATGCTGATGTATATGAATTGAAATAAAAAGGAGGAAAAAAAAACAAAAAACATCCTCTCTCCCCTTGTAATCTGGCTATTAAAAATATCCCAGAACTTTTTTGCAACTTTTGCCCGAATATTGTGTCATTTCGGGCACAGGTTTTCACAAGAATATGAAGTGAGGCTGATTTGCGGACCGGGCGAGGCTGCCAGATTCTTGTAATGATTTGTAGCCAAAAACTAGGTCACAGGCACAGAGCATGGTCGCAGGGGACCGTGGCAAGAATCAGCCAAACGATGGCAGAACATATAAAGGCTAAGTCAATTTCGGCTGCTCTGTTCGGTGGTGGGTTAACTATAGTCTCAACTTTGAATTGGTTCAAGGCTCCCAAGTTTCTTTTACTTCTTCTCTGATTTTTTTTGGGGAAGTCCCCTCGCTAAGAATTTTAGGAGGGGCCTCCCCTCGCTAAGAAATTTAGGGGGAGGGGACGTGTTCCCCGTCCCCTCCCCTCCCCCGCTTCCGCCGCCAGTGCCGGGGTCAAAATCTGAAAACATGTTCACACGATATTTCAAGCGGGGAAACTATCTTGAAGCTTAAACTGGCTGTGTGGAGAACGCTATTGTTTTTTGTGGAGTTCAAAGGTCATCTGGGTCACGTGAGGTCAAATCTTGGAAACTTGTCCACGCCATATCTGAAGGTAGGAAACTCGGATAGATCTGAAATTTAGTAAGTGAATGTGTTATGGTGGGGAGATGGTCGGTACTTCTTTTGGCGTGGATTAAAGGTTATCTACGGCCACCAGTAGTTTAAACTTTGAAAACTTTGGTATCCAGATATCTCAAGAAGGAAATCTGAAAGCTCAAAATTGGTATGTGGATGTGACATGCATGTGGTAAGAGGATGGTTCCTATTTTTCCCATTAATGTCAATTATCTTGGGTCACCGGTGGTCAGACTCTAAGTCTTTCTAAATCAGATATCTCAAGGTAGGAACATGGTCTCATTGTTTTTTATGGAAGTAGAAACAATGAAAACCTTGTTAACAAGACACCTTAAGGAAGACGAACTTGATAACATTCTTACATGGTGTGTGGATGTGTTATAATGAGAAGATGGTGTCTGTTGTTTTGGTGGAGGTCAAAGATCTCGCGTTGTCTCTTTAGGTCAAATCTTGAAAACTTTGTCAACACGACATCTTAAGGTAGAGGAACTTGATTACATTTTTATTTGATGTGTGGATGTGTTATCGTAGAAAGATGGTTCCTGCTGTTGCTGGTCGTCAATGTTAATCCGGGGTACAGTAGGCCTAACACAAACTTGTTTAAACAGCATGTTAGTGAAACATTTCACTGAGAAGATATAAACACCATGGTATCATTCATTTGGAATAGGTCGCAACATAGAAATCTCACTGCATTTTTGCACTCTGGCTTAAAAAATATGTCTTTTGGTCAAAATTGATGTTTTAGTATTGAAATATTCAAGTTTTGAATTAAATGTTTTAATTTGCCTTTCGAATTGCATGTAGCCTAGCGGGAAAACGTCATCATTTGATTCTTGGAAATTCGTCGCTCCATGTATCTATTGGTCACACTTGCAGAATTTTTCGTTAATGCTTATACCGCCATTTGATGTATACGTTAATCATATTTACAATCGTAAAGTATTGAGCACTTAAACTCAATGATTATTAAAGGGAAGGTTTAACCAAAAATTAATTTTCATATGCAAAAGAGGAACCAAAACTGCACAGGGTGGTGAAAGTTCCATTCAAATCTGATGTGTAGTTCTCGAGATAACAGTAAATGAAATCAGTAGATTTGTGTTCCAAAGTGTGTTTAAGGGCAGCAGAGCTTATAACACTTCCTCACATTGACAAGGAATGCTTTGTTTCCCTTTGTTTTATTAGACTGTTGTGTTGACCTTGGAGTTAACTGGAATAGGACCTCCGGTGGGAAGCAAAGTTTGTGGAGTTCTCATGCCACTTAGGCAATCACATTTTAATAATGTGGGTTTTTTGAGGAGAAAATAAACCCTAAAGTTTAAAGAAAAACAAAAGACTGTGCATTAATGTGGGGATATGATGTCATATATGCTTGCTTCAAGTTTACTTTATGTTGAAAATGTGAAAACTTTACGTGTTCATATCTTGAGAACTACACATCGGATTTCAGTGCAAATTTCACCAAAATGCTTAGAACAAGTATCCCTCTGATATACCAAATCCTGTAATGACCTAAAACCCCTTTTTTAAAGCCGCCGACACACTTAGGCGAAATCGGATCTGATTACGATGCGATTTTCTGGGTTTTTTCTTGGATCGCATAGTGACAAAAATTGTCAACCAATGTAAACGTGTGATTTGCACCTGATATCTATGAAAATAAAATACCAACTGATATTTTTCGTGACGTAACACTGGCACACAATTTTTATCGGACAGTCCGAAAAAATGTTTATCGATGTGCTGCTACGAAATAATTAGTATAAATATGATTTTCATAGTCCTGAAAACCCACAAATCGGAATCCAAACAGAGTCCGTTAAAATTGGAGCACGGCTTTACACGGGACAATCTGTAAAACGTTCAACATGATCAAAATATTATTGACAAAGAAGGTAGTCATGTACAGGGTCTTTGGAAGTTGGTTCATTTGGCATTTTAAAGTTAGTTCCGAGGAAATGTGAGAGAATATACTGACAAAAGTTTCTAATGTTTAACAAGGGACATCTTGAGATGAGGGAGTTGAGAGTGCATTAGTACGTTTTTTTAATAATAAAAATGAAACACTTTTGTCTTTAATGAATTTTTTTTCTGTCAGACTCTGCCAGATACAGGATTTTATCTTATTCCGTGCTGTAATCATTTCAGGTAGGTGAGGAAATAGGCGATCCACTATTTTCTCAGCCTGGTCCAAACGTTGACGGGGTATTCATGCCGAAGGATGCTTCGAGTCTCATTGCAGAGGGAAATTTAAATGGAGAAAATTACATCGTTGGTACCAATGGCGAGGAAGGGACACTCTCCCTTTTTCTATTCTTTCCGGATAAGGAAGTCAAACCAAGTGTGAATTCCACCCTCTTTCCTACAATTCTTACCACTTTCATGCGCGAAGTGCCTGATCCAATTGAAATTGAATTGATAAAAGTATTATATACTGATGATCCCAAAGATTTAGTCGACGAAAAGCGGGATGACTTTTTCCAAGAAGTTTCACAGTTCACTGGTGATTGGTTCTTCGCGTGTAGTGGATCCAAATTTTCCCGATTGGCGTCCCAAACGAAGAACGTCTACAGATATGTAATGACCTTTGTTCCCACTAATAACTTTATTGATGTAAAATGGGGAGGGGCTGCTCATGGCGATGAGGGACAATTCGTATATGGTGGGGTTTTCGAGCAAAAAAATAAAGACAGGACGTCAGCTGAAGAAAAAGAGATGTCTCGAAAGGCGATGCAGTATTGGACGAACTTTATAAAAACTGGGTGAGTGAACAACATCGTTAAGAGGCAAGAGGGCATAGGCGTACGAGGCCGATGCAGGGGGGGGGGGGGAGACACTTGCCCTCCCAATTCGGGCAAAACAGTTGGTCCATTTGGGCAAAAAATGATAATTGGTTCCATTGTCCACTATTTGGGCATAAAAATTATCGCGAGGGATAAACGTTTAGCACTAGGTAATCAAATTAGAAGTGAATTTGAATTTACTGATATGCCCCATCCTAGAGTATTTCCAGGCCCACGTACCGCCACCCTGTAAATTGAAAATATCACTTCCTTTGAAAAGTAATAGTTAAAAAAATTTAATCCAACACGTGCACTCTAAAAACATCCTGGTCAAATTAACCAGGAATGGGGACACCAATTTTCCATACTTTGCCTGGAAAAATGACCATTTTAGCCACTGCAAAATATATATGGAGTCATTGACTGTCACACATTTCCTGGTAAAAATGACAAGGATTCTTGGTCATTTTAAACAGTAAATGTTTGGACTCACAATACTTTAAATTTTCTGGTTAAATTGGCTAGAAAATTCTGGCCACTTTTAACCTGGATACGGTATGTGTAAGTCTTCGTTATCACACATTTCCTGGTTAAAGTGACAAGGATTATATGGAAAGTTGGTGACCACAATCCTGGTAAAAATATGACCAGGATGTTTTTAAAGTGTGTAAGCAAGAAGAGAAAACTGCGAAGTTGACGAAAGGACAGGTAGAAGAGAACTAGCAAAATAAATGTGTACACAGAAGGATATCTTAAAATAAAATCTTTTAAAGAGATCATGAGAGTTTGATTTTGAAAGTTTTCCACAACGTTAATTCTGCACCACAATCATGCATTGGGTTTAAACTTACTAAATTAAATGATCTGATATCATGGTTAGATGTTGCGATTGGTCACCGTATGGATGAGACTGGCTAGTCTTGCAACTGTGTGGATTTTTGTTACCCGAACAAAATCTCCACTCAACAGTAATTAACACAGTATTGACGTTTCTTTTCACCTGAAAGGTCGATTCAATGTCTGCTAATTCTGGTGAATAATCAGTTGAAAACGAAAAACGAAGTGCTGGAACAAAAGGTTAATAATTGCTGTGAAATTAATCGCCCTTTAATCTCTCTTTGACTTAGTGACCCTAATACTGCTGGAGAGGGCGACAACTGGTCTGTTTCAGAATGGCCTAAGTTCACCAAGCAGGACGAAATATTCAAGGATTTGACACCAAACATGAACAACAGATACTTTAAACAGAGAGAATGCTATTTCATGGAGGAAGTCCTCCCACCACTAAAAGAAAGCCTAAGTAAGGAATCACTTTTTGTTTCACAATTAAACAAGCGGTGTGTATGTCTCTCTTCTCGGAGAGGTGCTTCTATTTGCACCCCCATGCTCTTTCGTCCGTTCATCTGTCAATCAGTCAAGTCATTTCGTTTCTTCTTCTTGTGCCTGTCCGGCCGTCTTTCAGTGTTTTTACACATACATCTGTTTGTCTCCATCATGAGTCAAATCTAGCTAGCTGTCTTAGTGTCACTCTCCCTTTGTGTGTGTTTTTATCACGGTTGCTCTGTATGTTGGTTAGCTCGTCTTTTGTCTGTCTGTCTGCTTGTCTATGTTGCTTCAAAATATCACCTGTTTCCGATATAGTAGCATTAGCAGGCTATTAAACATCGCAGTACTGTGGCAATTCAAGTATATACATTCCGCCCTGCGTTTTTCAAATGATCGACTCTGGTGCATATGTGTCCGTCGCCGGGATGCAGTTATAAATTTCATACGTTATAAATTATGGAAAATTACCTTTGATTTTTGCCCTTCTTTTCTCTCGATTGCTGAACCGCCAAATGGCTGGAATCTGGCGATAAGTTTTCTGTGTCGACTGGTTGACTTTACATCTCCCTTAGCATTTCAATTAATTTTCGAAATTGACTCTAAACCTATTTTTGTGGAAAATAAAATCGTTTAAGGCATTTAGTCATCACCCCAGGCACTTTAAACCCTTCCAACGTACTCACTTTTAATGCCCTTCCATATCTGGCTAAAACTCATCGTTGTTGCTTCGGAGAATACCCTTGTGAGCCAAACATACATGTGTGATCAACACATTCAGTGCACGCTGTGTTATATGAGCTACTCTGCATTTTGTGAGTTTGATGTCAATCAAAGAGCTGTATTAACTGAGAATTTTGGTAAACTTTGGGGAAAATTGCAGTTTGGGAGGATGAATGACTGCATTTTATCTATTTCTGAGTTGACTACTTTCCAACATTTCTCTATTGTAACAGAGGAGTTGGCGAGTTTGAAGCCAACTGACGACGAAAAGTCCAAGTGGACGGAAGAAGGCCAATGTGAAGGGGAATCGTGTCATGTGGAGAAAGAAGAACCTTGAAAAAAACTAAAAAATACTGTAGCCATGCTGAATGATCCTTCTTAAAATTATAATCAAACATCACTTTTCTATTATGTAAGTGAGAGTACCCAATATACTGGCTGGAGGTGTGATACATCAGCAGTTCGGGAGATAACCGATTTCAGGGCAAAATGAATTTTCCCCAAATCGGGGGAAAATTGGCCTGTCTCAACGGTATGAATATTTGTGAGCACTTAGTGTCTAAACCTCTTCACAGTCGTTGCTGTGTGAAAGAAATGTGTGTGTATTCAAATGTGAGGTACTGTAATAAAAAAGACACAACGAAAGAAAGCATAAGGGAACTTCAATAACGTATTTACAAGCGCAAGTGGTGTCACGATCCACTCCCACACCTCAAAGCGGAAAATTAACCTCGTCCCAGCCAACATGCCTAATCGGGCCCCACTGGGCTTCAGCTGAGCTACGTGCTGGGCCCCAGCTGGGTCCTATTCGTGTTTGTCAGGTGCTCCCACGTGGGTCCCAACTGGGCTAGCCTTTAACAGCTAAAGCCTATCTTGAGTGCAGCTTGGTCTAGCTTTCATATCTGAATCCCAGCTGGGACCCAGAAAGTAGCCCAGCAAGAGCTCAGTCGGAGCTCAACTAGGCATGTTGGCTAGGGTGGTGTGTCGAGTCTATAAATTAAGCTTAGGGCAAAAAACGTAGCAAAATTGCTTGATATCTCACAATCAGCAGAGTGAACAACCAAAGACGTTAAATAGGTCTAAATTTCACTTCCCTAAAACCGCCTCTCACGCGGAAGGCCCGGGTTCTATTCCCATGTCGAGTCACTGGTATCAAAGACTGTGAACTTGAAAATGGAACCTACTGTCGTTGTACGTGATGCTCCGCATAAGCATTGGAGTAGGGAAAACAAGGCAGTGAGCCACAACTGGAAAAGAGGCGTGGCCGGCACGACTTGAACCAATAGGTTGGTAACTGTGCCGTAAAACTCCATCTAACTAAAAAAGTCGATAAAAAAATGCAAGGTTGCTTTAAGCGTTACGTTTCTCCGTTGAATTTACACGGTAGGATCGCAATGTATCATGGTAGATATTTGAAAATGGCGCCACACGATAGCAAAATATGTGCCCGATCAAACGGAAATTGATTCCCCCGAAAGCGGTTATCTTCCGAAAAGATTAAGCTTCCATTCTACTAGGATTCCAAACATTCACACAGGGATGAAAGTAAAACTCACTCCATATTCCTCGTTTGCCCTGTGTAGCGTTTTCCTGTTACTGCATTAAAGTCTGTGATTGGGATATAATCATCACGTTTAATTGCGCAAGAAAGGAACTCGAGTGGAGGCCAACTCATCTTAATTTTGTTAAAGATATTTGATTCATTGTGCCAAAATTTTGAACAAAAACGTGCTCACTTTTTAAGAACTCTTGCGTCTTTGTTTTTATCACAACGAAAAAAAGGGGAAATGGTTGACTTCGAAAGGAATCCGAAAGGATTTGACTTAATAAATAGTACAGACCCGGTTTTTTTACCACATGCTACATGAACGGAAGTGTAGTCATTATTGAATGAATCCCTTAATAAAGCATAACTTATCGTCTTAACTGTCAATTTGCTTTAAGACAACTTTATGGAGCTCTTTTTGGGCACATTTAATCTTGCATCCATTCAACAGAGTCCCTTTAGGGCAACTTACATGCATGAGAAGAACGAGCTGCAATTTGATGGAGATAACATCGAAAATTTTAATTAATTCTAATATATGTACATAAATTAGCGTGTGTGAACCTCATAGCTCCTCTTAGTCTCAAAAAAGAACTTCCGAAGTATATGTCATACCGTGTTTGCAAGGATCAAAGTCTAACAACGCGTAATCATTCCTAATTCAGTCTTACATAGCATCCACAGTTTTCATGCGCATCGCGTGAATATACCTTTTGCGCTTAAGAAGCAACCTTATCTGCTCTGAAAAATCAAGGTCTGAAATGATCATAGGGTAAAATCTTAAACAATGTGTTGAAACATTTAAGAAGGTGTTTAGGACTTAAACGCTTATCTAAACACTTTTCGCCCACTTTGCAAATATACCTAAGATGCTTAACATGCTTGTCTCATACCTAAGCATTTCGTTTTCAAACGCGTTAAATTGCTAAACGCTAACTGTTTAATTGCTAAACATTTTTAGAATTTAAACGTGTTTTCAAAGTGGGTGGCAAATAAGTGTTTAAATGCTAAACACGTTTTTGGAGTGTAAAATATCGAGTGTAGAAAGGCATAGGTCATACAGGCATACTGTAGTTGCCGTTAGGATCTATCTTATGAATTATTTTTCAACAGAGTCATCTATTTCTAAATATGTTTTGGTGTTACTCTAAAAAGGTGTAATTGTTTAAGGATGTACGGTACTTTCTACCCAGCAATTAGCTATAATTGATTCTTTCATAGACGGATTCGACAGACAGTGAAGTCGCTCGATAGTGGGGCCCTTCGGCACTAAATTCCCTTAATTTTATTGTCTACATGCAATGAAAAACTCTTACAGTCTTATATCCAGTGAAATTGAGGTGATCTTGAGACATTTTAGTGTACAACGATCTATGATACATTAAACCAAAGAATTGGAAAGATTAAAGCCGACGGACCCTAGTAGCAGCGGAGTTAAGTAGACCATCACTTTACTATTCGGTTTCGTCTTTAGGAAGCATACCGAAATCATTTTTAAAGGTTATCTCTTTACTTTTGGCTTCTCAATAATAAATCGTGCAATTATTAGAATAAATATAATAATTTTCTGTCTCGTTCAGTTTGTTTATTTTTCTCCTTTTCTTGAAGCTTAGTAAGTTATTAAAGAAGATCTAACGGCACACCAACACGAATGTGTTAAATAGTGTTATACTATTCAAATGCTGCTCAAGTCCTCCCGTTTAGTCGCCTCTTACGACAGGAATACCGTGGGCATATTCCACAACCCCGGCCCACAGGGGTCCTTTTCTTGAGGCATTTCAAAGTATATTCGATGTCAAAATTTAGCCCCGGTGGAGAAGTCAATGATGAGTTGGAACTTGCCGGGGGGGGGGGGGGGGCTCAATAGGTCATTTTAACCAAAATCATCCGACAAAATAGGGTTTTCCCGGGCGACCCTTTTCTCGACAAAGTAATAACACTTACCAGTAATTCCTTTTGTAAGAACGCTAGCGTTGTTGATCAAACACTTTAATGGTTTCTGGCCATTTCTTTATTTACAGCTGATATTTAGTGAGTCGAACGCCATTACTTACATGTTTCCTCGTATCAAGACAGTAGTTCGGAAAATGCGTCTACGACTAACGGACAGTGCATGGCCAGGTTCAGGTTGGGGTGACTAGGGTTAACTACATTGGATTCTCATTAGATGAATGGTGACACGATATGAATTACCTCTATAAACAGTGGTGGGGTTTATTCATCAGTCCGAACGTATGGCAAAAATTGTTGATGATTCTCACTCGATCGAAGATTTTCATAAAGAGGGCACCCACCAGATCATAGGTTCCCAAAAGTTTATCACTTTACCAGAAATCGGTGTAGTACATACGGATCTATCAGTCCAACACCTAGACTGCATGTGGCACCGCTGTTAATGCCTTGAACTGTGTATTCCCGACCGAAGAGTTCAACCAATGAGTTGTTAGAATCTGCCTGGTTAAAAAAATCGGAAATTTACTGTAGGAAGTGACAAAACTGTGAGTTGCTCTGGCACAAAATTGGGAGAACTTTGACGCACATCGGCGTCAACTCGTATGAACATGACGAACATTTTACTCACCACGGTCAAGGGGTCATATGATTCATTTTTCAATTGATGAGTGCATAATAGCCTTGTCGCCTGTATGGCAATGAAGGAGTTCCAGTCATATCGGTCGCGCCGTAACTAAACTGAAATATGGCTACCACAGCATTAAAATCGGACAATCAAGTTAATTTCCACATTTCTTTCACAATAATTCTTCACAACTATCGCACTAATAAATATCCTTATTTCAGAGTTTAACGTTATGATGGGTTTATGTGAATAGAAACAGTGTTTGTACCAGCGGGCAAGGAGCGAGACGTTGTCATGCCCTCATTGGGGAAAGCTTCCCCCAATGACAGAAAATGAATATGTGTGACGGATCTTGAACACTTAGCAAATTCCTTATTTTTTCTTTTGTTATATTATTGCAAACGAAAGCTCAAAGTAACGATTGCTTAGACTGTAGCTGCTAACACCAAAACCTAGAAAATGAAATTTCCTGCCATCTGCCAGGGGTCGTAATGTTTTCAAAATTTTGAGTACGCCTCGCGCTAACTATTGTGGCGCACTGTTAATGAGATGGACAATTCTTTTGAAGTTTAGACACCGAACGTGTTTAATCTAGACTCTAAAAACACCCTGGTCAAAATTGACTAGGATGCCGTCCCGGGTTGGCCAGTGACCGCATCCTGGCCCAATTTTGACCAGGATGTTTTTGAGTGTAAATTCGTCTCCTGTAATTCTCTGCTTTCTCCCACCAGCGAACAGGAAGATTTTTTCAGTTGGCAGAACAATTGCATTCCTTGTTGTTGCTTACATAAGCTTGGGTGACTTCTAGCTGCCTTTGGTAAATGATACCTATTCAGGGTCCCTCCAAAAATGCCTGATTGACCAGGTATGAGGCTAACAGATTTCTAAAGCAACTGTTTGCCTTATGTCAGATTGTCTTCCGGACAAAACGTTCAGGCAAAATGTGAAATTTTTGACTGTCTGATCACCCTACAGTTTTCTTAGTTACTTTTAAAGTGAACATTTTATTGCAAGCTGAAACTCAAAATAGGGACTGCTGGGATTCTGCTTTGAGGCCTAGGAAATGTCATTTCCGGGTTTCTTGAGGTTTTTTTTTTTTAATTCTGTTCGCAAAAACCTGTTCCCAAACTAAAATGCTTGCCTATGATTGATCATTATAGTAAGCAAAATGGTTTTAACTTCTTTGGGGCATTTATATAAATTTCATAATAGCTGAAAATGTGAATACTCTGGTACAAGTTTCTTGATATGGAACCTTTATCGTCGCTGAGAGTTGCTGCCCCCTACTTCGGGGAGGTCGCCCCACCCACGTCGGGCAAATCCTGACCTCACCCCTGAATATAGCAAACCGTCTGTCTAGCATGTAGACGTGGAATTTTCGCCCCAAAATATTTCAAAGGTCTCGTTTAAAAGTATCGTAATTAAGTCAATTATTAATGCTTTCTTTCATTTCAAATACCTCGTCAATGTCCCAATAGAAGACTAGTAGTCTGGTAAACAATCAGTCCAGAAGGGTCATCGGTATACCCCGCGGAGCGGACTCGGTTTTTCCACTCCCCCTTCAATGATTCACAAACCAGACTGACCCAGGAACATGCTCAACAATCTGCTACGCAGGTTGGGTAAGACGCCGTTATAATAGCCTACTACAGACTCCTTGCTACAAGCAAGGAGCTATGTTATTACAGCTATTGCTTCAACACTTTATCTTGACGAACAAAGAATAGGTGGTACAAAGAATAGATGTGTAACTGCAATGACGCAATAGCTTCTTAGCTTCGCGGTATGAGTCAACAACGTGCGTCATATGCTAAAACCATATAAGGAGATAGTGGGTCCCATGCTCGAACTCCATATCAACTTCCTTCTAACCAGGATTCTAGTACGTCAGCAACGTACACGTGTAATGCATATTAATGTTTATTTTTACGTAGACAGTAAATAGTCCTGCACTGAGATAAGGAGTTGAAAATAAACTTCGTGATCGATCAAGGCCTAACAGAGATCGTAGACTAGTGCTACTTGAAGGCCACCACAAGACGTGTAAAATAACGCGTTGGGTATTCCATTGCATTCATGTCCACGCAATTGTCAGACGTGGCCGTTAGTACTCCTGCTATCATCAATTCTACTTAATTCTGAATTTTTGATAAACCATCGACACCGGCTAGCCGGCAGAGTGAAAATGGTTCGCCTTGCAATTTTTGTCTATGTTCTCTACCAGTGTTCTCTCTCAATAGCAACGAGGCCTACCGTAACTTTAAAAGATGGCACTGTGTTATATGGTGTCAACGAAGAAGTCAACGACGATTTGTTACCAGTTCACCGTAAAATAGAATCTTTTTATGGGATACCTTATGCCGAGCCTCCTGTCGGACCTTTAAGGTTTAAACCTCCCCTCCCAAAAGAAAAGTTAGAAAGTCCATTTGAAGCTGTCAAGGTTGGTAGTTCTTGCATGCAGATGGATCCCGAGACACATGGTCTTCGATTTGCAAATGAGGAGTTATCCGAAGATTGTCTTTTCTTGGACGTGATGGTGCCAAAACCGGCGGTGAGTACACATTTATTTCACTTATCTGCAAGTTGGTGCTCAGCATAAACAAAGTAGTTGGAAACCCGTCCATGAAGCCACAATTGCAAAAATGACGTGGCCCGCTTGACTTAAACCAATTGGTTGGAAACTTAGCTCCTAAAACTCTAAAACTCCATGAACATAACTTAACCTTCATTTATCTGGTAATTGAGCTAATGCATTGAGTCATTGTAAACCACATGCATAGTAAAACTCCCTGGTAAAACTAGGGGCAAGCTTGTTTCATTGTAACATTCATCAACAAATGGAGGCATATGATTGGTGGACAAATTGGATCGGCGTAAGCTTACTGAGTAGGCGCTACCCCGCGTAGCGGACTCGGTTGGTTCACCTCCCCTTTTGTTGGGATATGACTAAACAAGGAATATGCCCTACAGTCTGCTAAGCAGGCAAACTACGCGCGTGCATGCGGAGCCGACGTTCGCCCAATGTTGTCGGTGTAATAGTTTGCCTTCAATATGACGTTGTGCGACCGTCAATGCAAAATTTTTTACAACCTGTTTGCCAAAGGAATTTCCAAAAGGAAAAATCTACTCCAAACCTTTCTCACAGACATTTATTGGATACATATGTACTATGCATTGTGGGAGTGGGATGATGGGCTTTTCAAGCCTCTCATACGGCCTACATGTGTCCCGCAAGTCTGCATTTGGTCTTACTGTTGCTCAAACTGTCAAAGGGAGAGAGATGTTCTTTTCAGTCTATCCTTTTTATATATAAATTTTTTGTTTGTTCAGGCAAAAGCTTTTGAGCAGATAAGCTATGGGGCTCATCTACATGTAGGTACCCAGTGTTACTTGAGGCGAGAAATTAGGTATGGGTGTGAGTGTATTTCAAGTTCATTTGCATTACTTATTTTTTGATTGAAGTTCAAAAAAGTAATTATGATTGGGGAAAGACAATGAAAAGTTTAAGATACACTTAAAAAGATATTGTTTTATCTTCATTGGAAAGGAACAAAACTTTGCAATCAGACGATCAAAACCAAACACAGAAAATTACATCCGGGTCGGGATAGCGTGCCACACTAAAATAATACTTATGATTGAAATATATGTAAAAAGGAAAAAACAGAAAAAACTGAACAAATCACCCATATCGTATCGTAGAAAGGGTGGAAAGTTTCATCAGTTTTCCTGTAGATTTAGCCTTAATACATAGATGTAAGTTGAAAATTTTCTGGGAATTCTCACCGTACCAAAAGATATTTTAACTAATCATCTCAAGAAGGACCCCTCACGGTAAGCGCATGCTCAAGCACGCATAAAGGAACACACAAACAAACAGTGGAAATTACAAAGAATCACGAGTGTGCTCTTCTGTTTCCATATACGACAGTATGATTTGCTTTTAAAAATGGAGGTCATCTGAACAATTTTAGCAGGACTAAGCCGGAGCTCGGCGAACCAGGACTAATGTTTACTTCTTTCCTCCAAAAATTCCTACTTCAGTGACATCAAGTTTCCTTGGTGGTTTGTCTTTTCAGCCAGAGAAAGCCCATGTTTTCGTTTCTATTCACGGAGGAGGGTTCTACATTGGTGCCGGACAAATGACGTTGGGGAACTTCTCGACTTTTGCTGCCTACAGCAATGTAATCATGGTGGCGTTTAACTATAGACTGGGACCGTTTGGGTTTTTAACAACAGGTAAGTTCTTATCATTTAATGAAATTATATCGACGGGGCAAATGCAGGTAAAAGTAGTCAGCAAAGCTTGTAAAGCTTATCTCAAAGGATTTGGTTATCGAGAATGAAAAGGGTGAACACCTTACAACAGTACGGTAGCCTGCGTAGCGCCTCTTTAGCTGCAGCCCCCTTCCCCCTTCGACTGACTCCCTCAGTTGGTATTTCGCAGGCGGGAATGGCCTGAACTAAAACAAAATCTATCCGGTCTGCGCGGTAGTTCAACAGAGGATTAAAGGTAAGCCCAGGATAGTATTAATTCAGGTCCATAGCCAGACAAGGCAATGCGAGGTGAAGGAGGGAGGGGTGACGAATTTTTGGGAGGTTAAGTAAAAATGCCAATGGTGGATTGCAACTTGCAAATTGTTAAGTGGGATCAACTCATACATCTCATCTCATTGGCAAGTTCCATATTTTCTCGTTTTGAATGAAGTGGGGGCAATGTACACTGTTTAAAATTTCCTTTCTGGCTAATGATAGTCCAAATTCCTAACCTAATCCCTAACCGTAACAAATAATACAATCGATACAATACAATCAGACAACCATTCAAGAAGCACCTTGATAAAGAGTGCCCATTGGCGAAAAATGCGGTCAAGGTCAAATGGAGAAGGAGTAATGATATTGGGTGGGTGTGTATTTTAAAGAGAGCTGAAAGATAATTGTCCTTGCCATGAACCAGTCCGTCGTTTACCCACTCAGAATATCTCCCCACCACTCACTGGAGAATACAAATTTTGGCTCGGCGCAGGCCGGAATAAATCAAACACTGCAAACTATATCTTTTACAAGGAGGAGTTCCTTTGGCAACAAACACTGAGGTTAAAAAATCCAGAATTAAGACGATTTGGCCAGTGAATTGGTGTACCATTGAAATAGAAGATTATCATATTTCATTATTGCCCGTATAGAACCATGCAACAATATTTTTAGCATTAAATTTTGAAATATTTTTAGGAATTTAAATTATTCTTTTGCCTTCAATAATGAAAAAATATTTAGGTATCGTAAAAGGTAATTGGAGAAGAAATGGGAGAAAACTTATGAACTTTGTAAGATTGACTTATTTCGAAATAAGCTTGAGCGGCGACTGCTTATGGCCGGTAAAGACACACTGAAAACAACATGTCTTCATAACTTGCGCCGATGATAATTTCTCAGTAACTTCAAGGCCTGTCTGTCAGTAAGGTTGGCATTACAAACGTAACATAGAAAGAAAAACCTTTTTCAAAGTCCTCCCCGGCGACTCTCAGTCTGGCAAAGAGTTGTTCGGCAAAACAAAACTGTGAAACTGTTTCCAAAGGAAGCTATGTCCACTAAAGGACATCAAACTGACCAACCTCACATACCATCTTGGCTTCAGTATATCATCACATTAACATATTATAATGTTGGTTATAATATAATGTGGGTAAGTTTTACCTACCTTACTTAAAGCGGCTCATTGAGTTGGTTCAGGGAAATTCCACAACTTTTTCAAAACCCATTAAGTTTTCTTCACATATCAATGAGAAATCGTCAGTCTTAGACAATCCCCATATCCTACATACAAATAACTGTTTTATGAATGAGTACTTAACGGTTCGATTCGGTTTTAAAAAAAAATGTGACCAGACACTTTTTCAAATTGTGCACAAAACCGTTACAAGTCAGGAAATTACAAAATTCAGACTTTTAGCTTTTTCCTCAACGATTAGGTATGGAACTTGACTTATTATACTATCTATAAGCATTGTCATGTTGTAGTGACCCTTTAACACTCCATTTAGTTATCGAAATCATCTCAATGAGCCACTTTAACCGTTCTTTATCGTGGGTTCCGTAGCGCCACATAGACCTATTATTTTCACAATGGATTAAAGCTGTTATTTGGCAAATAACAGCTCCCTGGTTCTATCAGGGAATTTGTTCTTTGTTTCTATAGACAGATTACAGGGGTTGCTAACAAGGAGGTTCTAGTTCTGCTGACACTGCTTATTTCCTAGCACACTAGCAGGGAAATCCGTTGTTACTGAGAAGGTATATGTTCTCACCGACGTCATTAGCCCCGCCCCTTTGACGGACAAAATTTTATGTACACATTTAGTGAAGCTAGTGAAAAGCAGCTCGCCAGGCAGGGAGTTGTTATTTGACCAAGTAATAGTAGTTCCTTTAGCTGACGACCCACGTGTGACTGTTGTACTAAACACTGTTGATTTTGGCCCCGTAGTGGGCATGGCTAACCAATTGTGACGTCACGTGAAACCACTGTATACACGAATCGGATCAGCGCTTGTGTAAAGCGACTGCAGGCAGCCATTAGTAGGGCCCATCAGCCTTAAAACGTCTTCATTAACCGTCTACATGAATTTCAAACCCTCATATTCACTGAAATTGAGGAAATCAAGATACAATTTCGTGTACAACCATCCATGATACAGGTAGAGGCAAGGAAATTGAAAGATTTAGAGGTGACAGACCCCAGTTATGGCCGACTGAAATCAGACCATCACTTGCTGTACGGATTCATATATAAATGGCACGAATTAGAGCCTTCTTACAGAAACAACATGGTTTCCCAAACCCATGCACCGGGTCCAGCCAACTAAAGAATTTGTGTTTCCCGCTGCCCTAAAAAAAATCAAACAAAACTTAGTTATTGTTAGTTACCAGAGTTGCTCGTTGAGTCCGGATGAACAAAACTTTTGTTTATTATCGCCTCAATATTTCTTGACAAAAATATTTACTTTTGGTACATCGGTAGTCAAAACTGGGGAAAGTCTCACTATACCAATTCGACAAGAACATCAATCGCCTTGAAATTTATATTGTGGATAGGTGTTTATTTGCAAAATCAACTAGTGTTACTTTGGGTTAGTTATCATCTTCATACTTTTAGAAATCTTTACTAATCAACTCTGTCCGAGTTACCTTAATTTAGAACCCTTTTCTAGTATGTAACTGGTTAGATTACCTTTGGCGCTGGGACAATTACTCGGAGAGTCAGTGAACACATACCTGTTCAGGCACCGAACCAGACTTTCCAAAAAAAGGGGGGGGGGGTGTGTGGTAGGGGATGACTTACGAGAAAGCAGGGAACTGACGGAGTTACACTGCTAATTTCCCGTATGTTTTCTTGTTGATTTGGTGAAAATGTGAGGGATGAGGCGGTAAAGCCCCTCCCCCCTTCCCAGATCCGCTCTTTCTGTCACTGATTATATCCACCGATTTCCGAGTTACCGAGGAAACAGCAACGATCTAATACTTAAATGGTGAATCCATTTTCGGACCCTGCTAAAACACCGGTCCTCGACAAAACGAAAACGTCCCAGCATTATTTCACAGTATCTTTTCCTACATGACTATAACAAAGGATAGTGAGAAAGAGTTTGTTGTTCAATATTTATATAAAGGGTAATCCTTTACCCCAAACTTCAATTCTTGTAGAGGGTAGAAGAAATTGTCAATTGGCTCAACTCTTTGATTGATAGCTAATTCAAATGTTGCAGAGTACCAAAGCCTATTGTATAGCATGATCTATATTGGGAGTGTTCTGATCATATATACTGAACTTTTTTATAATCACGCTGAAGGAATAAACTGAGACTGAGGTTGTATCTGGGTGGTAATGAATTTCATACAATCGTGGGAGGGGCTTCAGATAGAAGGTTATTGGTACTGTGTGGGGTGAGAGAACTGGGTCTTTAAAGGGCATTGTACTCTTGCCAAAAGTAATAACCAACAAAATACACGAATCCGAACTAATGAATTCGGCCTTTACTGGAGCCCGTCAGCCTTAAATTGTCTTACTTTTTGCCTGCCTGCAGTTTTGAACCCTCATATTCAGTGAAATTGAGGAAATCAAGAGGTAGCCTATGTGTTCCATAATACAGTAGACGCGGACAAACATTCCGAAAGGGGTTGGGGGCTGACTCAAGAGAAAGAAGGGATGTGAGGGAGTTTTACTGCTAATTTCCTGTGTGTTCATTGTTGATGTGGCGAAAAAGGGAGGCTGAGGCGGTAAAAGCCCCTCCCCACTTGGATCCGCCCCTGTACAGGCAAGCAAAGAATTTGAAATATTTAACTGCAGATGGACCCCAGTCATTCCATATTACATTAAATCAGACCATCGCGTGACTGTTCGGACTCGTCTATATCATCCTTTAGTTCGTTGTCATTATATAAATATAATTTGTCGCATCCGTTATCATGAATTGGATACCTTCCATCTTGCACACAGACGATGGGCTAATTCCAGGAAACCTTGGTTTAATGGACCAGCAACTGGCATTGAAGTGGGTCAACGAAAATATTGAAGGTATGGCTCTTCAACACTATTAGGTTTTCATTCATACCACTGAAGCTTACTTTAATCAGGGAGTTGCCAACTCCCTGCTTTAATTAAATTGGGATTCAGGATTAGAGTTAAGCTTAACCCTATCATTGGAGCAGGGGTTGTCCCTGACAACTTCCTGATTAGAGCAGGGTAATGTACTCTTGGTGGCCTGGGGATTAATGCTATTCCTGGATGCACTCGGGCTGCACCATCGTGCATTACTTTCCACATCAACCGATCGTACATGTGTACTTCCGTATTTAGAGATAATCCTCAACTCTTTGTGAAACCGTCGAACTGTTCTGACTTCTGTATGGCCCATCGTTATTCCACATTTCAGGGTCTTGTCCTCTAACCACAAACTACAATTTTTTAAAAGTCAACAGAAATTCTTTATTGGCTCAATGCTTTGATTGACATCTAGTTCAAACAATGCAGAGTACCAAAGCTTCTATTACATGACAAGAACTGTACTGAGAGTGTTTTGATTATACACATTGGGCTCTTCTATGCTCCCCCTGAAGCAAAAAACTGAGATTGCAGTTGAGGACGAATTTAAGGCAATTGTGGGAGGGACTTATGTAAGAAGGTTATAGGAAAATTGCTCCTTCTGGTGTGAGAGGATTAGGATTTTAATTAGCTGCTTTCTGCACACTAGCCCCAGCTTTTCAATTGATACATGGGTAATGATTTCTAATAATACCCCTCCCCTTATGAGAGCCCATTACCTTATTATGCCCTGTCTGAGTCAAAAGTGGTTAACACCACTCTTTTAAACTTTTTCGTTTTTTTTTATCTTGTTTGCATTTTCCTTCCTTCAGCGTTCGGTGGAGACCCATCCAAAGTTTCAATTGGAGGCGTGAGTGCAGGGAGCGCCAGTGTTGCATTCCATACCCTTTCACCTGGTAGTAAAGGCTTGTTTCAGAATGCAATTATGCAGGTAGGCCTACATTAGAGAATTCTTCCCCTTGAAAAGTGCAGGACGTCATGACTTGGCCGATGTCATCACTTGGCCGATTTTTGCACAACAGAAATCCGCAAACACCAATTGATGCTCAATGGATCATGTAATCTCTAACAATGTGATATTTTGTCAGTTGCCTAACAAGAAAGGATTTCAAGGGCATGATAAGTTTGTCCAGATTTCAAGGGAGCTAAATCTGTAATGTTAATTACGTTGCACAATACATGAATCTCGGTATAAAATAAACTTGAACAAATATATTTTACTGGTGGGTTCCTCCTCTAAATTTAAGCAGATCAGTCTACATATTTTGCGTCAATATCTATACTTGTCAGTTGATATCAACTTCAGGCTAGATAAGACATACTCATAAGCCCTGAAGATAGTATAAATGATCAATGTAGAACTGTAATATCCTGGAGAAAAAAAGAACCCTAAAACGTTATTGTTGGGTTTCCTTGCTATCAAAATTTAGAACCAACATTCACTGGTGGATCATATCCGGGCACAATAGGCCCCCTTTCTATTGTATACCATGCTTGTGTACATATGCTTCAAAATTTGTTGATGCTAGCATCGTTTTGCATCTAAGTTCTCTCCCGGAAGCGTAAATTTCCTTATTGACTCTGTTTCTATAATAAGTCTGTTTGCTTTGTGATTCTTCCTGGCTAACGGATGTTTAAAAAAAGTGACGTGGGGTAAAATAAAGTGAGCAAACATGCATTTCATTCCTCAGAGCAAATTCCTATCGCTGTAGGCCTTTTAGTAATAAGTACCATGTAAAAACCTAGTTTTTGACTCTTCAAAATATTACAAAATAATGTACGGTACAAAGTATCAACAACATTCATTGTTTTAATAAATCTGTTAACGAATTGCGCACAATTTATCCCGGCACTACAAAAAAAAAAAAAAAAAAAGAAAAAAAAAGCTCAATGCAGTCAATCCACCTTGAAGTACTGTAGTAGACTGTTCTGTTTCATGATTGGCTCTCGAGAGTCATGTGACAAAATTTCTTCCTCTCGATCGTGAAATTTATAAGGAGTGAGTGCTTGGTTTTGTTTACCTTGAATAAGCAAAACTGATATCCTGAAATATTAGAAAAGCTGCTTTTTAGGAAAATAAAAAGGGAATAGTGAGATTCAGATGTTGCTTCATAATGACTTTGGAACGACTGCTGGTGATCTTGATTTTTTCTTGCAGAGTGGGTCTCCATTTGACGATTGGATAACTTTTCGACAAGGAGAAGAAGCCAGGCTTGAAGTAAAGACTCTTGCCAAGTTACTCGAATGTAGTCCGGAAGATATTGAAGATGACTCAAAGTTATTAGAATGTCTTATGGAAGCGTCTGCCGAAGCCTTTATCGAAAACATTTTTAAGGTGAGCTTAAGAGTAGTACATAGCTCTACAGTATTTTAGTTGCAATTGAAATGAGTGTAGAAAAGCCACAGATAGGCAGCTGAATATATATGTAGTCACTTGCCGGTATTTTATTAGTGATTATTTGTTTGTTTGTTTGATTGCTTGTTTGTTTGTTTGTTTTTTGCTCTTGAAGTTTTATATTTCATTTTTGAAAGAAGAATGTACGCGGTTAAGATCCTAAATATGTAGATTAACGTTCACTGAAGCAATATTCATTTCTTATCTGGCTTGTTTAGGTTGGCACTGAGCTAGGTGATCCACTTTTTATGCCACCTGGACCCAATGTTGATGGGGTATTTCTACCAAAGGATGCTTTAAGTATAATGGAAGATGGAGACCTGAACGGGGAAAACTACATCGTTGGCACAAATGGCGAAGAAGGAACGCTATTTCTCACAATGTTCTTTCCGGATAAGGAAGCTGCACCAGTAATTAATTCTACATTTCTTCCAACCATTCTTGCAACTTTTATGAGAGACACGCCTGATCCAATAGTAATTGAGTTAATCAAAACCATCTACACAGATGATCCGAAAGATTTGGTTGACGAAAACCGAGACGATTTCTTCCACGAAACCGTACAGTACCTTGGTGATGACTATTTCATGTGCGGTGCTTCTAAATATGCCCGACTGGCGTCACAAACGAAGAATGTGTACAGATATACAATGACTTTCGTTCCCTCGAACAACTTTATGGAAATAAAATGGGCGGGATCGGCTCATGGCGACGAGGGGCAGTATGTACTTGGTGGAGTCTTCCAGGAAAACATTGTTAACAAAACTACAGATGAGGAGAAAGAAATGTCACGAAAGACAATGCAGTACTGGATGAACTTTATGAAAACTGGGTAAGTCATGAAAATGAAAGCGAAAATGCAGTTACCCCAACTTGAAGTAGTGTAGTGCACTGTCAGCTTTCACGATTGGCTCTTGAGAGTCATGTGACTATATTTTTCCACCTCAAGTGTGAAATTTACTAGTAGGTGTGTAGTACCGGAAGAACTTAATGAAGGTTGGTGAGTCTTGAAAATTTAACATTTGCACGATAGGAAAAAAATTCATACTTGAAAACACTGACATTATTAGGTGTTGGTAAATATCGACAGCTTTAGAAATTGCACGCGAGGAGTAAGCGTTTCATAAAATTACCTTCATGCATTAGCGACATCCTTTACTACAGAATTAAAGAATACAGTTTTGTCACTTCCTTCACCTGTTTTGTGAGTTTGCACACGAGGGATAATATTTTTAAAAATTTCCCATGCAGTGGCGTCAAGTTAATCTTTCAGAATCTAAAGTCAATGGGGATATTTCCAAAATGTATTGAGGACGCGTCTCTCCCGTCCACCGGGATGGACACCAGTGCCCATATGTCCGTCTTCACTTGTTGTCATACCATGCTGGGAGGTTGCTACTTGAAAATGCAACATAGACACCACAGTAGATTTAAGCAGTGTGGGGTGTAACTGGTATCTGAGTCTGTTACATGATCTGTGCTATCAAATGAGCGATACTTTCATTGTGTTCACACTGCGTGAAAAGCAATTAACACTTGCTTGACTTGCCTGTTGGTTAACCTAAAATGTTACGTAACTTTTTGTGTGTTTTTATAATTTTTTACTGTCAATCAATTAATCAGATGTAAAACTTGACACCATCAAGTGTGCGTGTAGTGAGCTTCATTAGGGAGCTTTCGATTTGCACGTTCACCTAGTCGACTGCTACGAGATTACGTCAATTTTAGCCTCTGCGCATGCGTCACGTCATCTCCCTCGTCGACTAGCCAAATCGAGGACGTGTCCACTGCGTTTTGACTTTCGTCCCAAACTGCAACGAGCGTTCACATGTGTGACGTCACAGAATTACTGAAAATGGATTTTAAGTGACAAGAATACATGCTAGTTTCCCTTCTGGTGATCTGTTTTGTACAAATGTGGTCACTTTTACCTAAAATGCATACGAGATGGATGTTTCATTGGGGAATGTGCTGTATTTTGGACGTTTTCTTGCAACTTCAACCGGCGGAGACTCGACTTTGAAATATGCTGTGTTCTCCATGAAAACATACCAACTTATGGTGGCGTTCATGTAGCAGACATGCATTTATATCGTTGAAGAAATTTAGAAAAATTACACTAGGCTAGGCTGTAAATTCGCCATTTTAATACCACTCGCCCACGTCGACCCTTGCACCGTGAAATCGAAACGGGCTTTAACAGTCGACGTACCATGCAGTGAACGAGTTCAAGAAGGCAAGCTGGTTGACTAGAACGAAGTCCACGTTCAGTCGATCAAAAGCTCGGTATTTCCTCCCTGAAACGATAAGAGGTACTCAGGCAGAGAAAGAGAATGTAACAAAAAGTAAGAGGGGACATTTCATAATGCGTTCTTTATTTCAGTGTTTCCGTTCATAACGATAGTCTTTTTACAATTCAATTTAGTGATCCGAATACTGTTGGAGAGGGCGACAACTGGTCTGTTCCAGAATGGCCAAAATTTACAGAGGAAAACGAAATCTTCAAGGATTTGACACCAGACATGAAGAACAGATACATGAAGCAGAGGGAATGTTACCTTATAGAGAAAGTCCTCCCTCCGCTGAAAGACGCCCTGAGTAAGTATGTTTTCTTCATTATTTCTTTTCTTCTTTTCTTTTCCTTTCTTTAAATTGAATTAAACAACCCAATCTCTCTTGCACATTACCATATATATGGACACCTTGGAGCATACCGTACACCATGCCCCTACTACCGGTTAATGATGTTATATCTCCCTACACTCTTAAAACGTTGGGTAAAATATCCGTTGGTTAAAGAAGTTTATGAAATGTGTTGGTTAAACTTTGCCCAACTTTGGGTCTAATTGGTGCAATGTTTAAACGCTGGGCAAAGTTTTTGTTGAGTAAAAGTAATTGCTGAAGTGTTGGTCAATCTTTGCTCACATAATGGTTAAATTTCCCCTTCCATGCACGCGTATACTGTTATACCCAACTGACTGGTCAAAATGACGATAAGATTTTATTCTACAGTTGAGCATATTTTCCCTTTACCCACTTGTTGGGTAACTTTTTGCCAATTTGTTGGGTATGGTGTTGGTTGCAGTGTTGTCACCAAACAAAAGTGCACTTGACCCGATTTGTTTCACAATTCTTCTCATAATCAGACCATGGTACCATAATCTGAAAATTCTCTTTGGCATCTTTTATATTGGCCAAACAGCTAAACTCGTACGTTACTTTAGACCATGAAATCGATCTCTATTTCCATAAAATTCTTTAAACAGTACTACGAACTAGAACACATTTGTATGAGATTCCATGATTCGTATTTGGCGCAAAACTGCTATCCAATGAGAGGTCAGGATCTGGGATATTCTCTTTCACGTCCGAATGAGCATTTATATATTATTATTTGAAACATTTCGGCATTAACAAGAAACCTGTCTCATAACCATGATAACAGTGTATGAGAGCTACGGACCACCTAATTCTCATGCAGCCCTTGTGTTCACATTTATGCATTGATGAAACTACAAGACTTCATCACATCATTAACACACATCATTTTACAGTGCCTTTTAAAATGATAGTTTTGGACGTACCTATACGAAACTCAGTGACAAACCAAATAGGTTATTAAGCCAGGGTTTTTTTAACCGGGACCGATGGGTTGCCATAACCTACAACCTAACATGTAAAGAAAGCACCAACGTTTAAGGAAAAGATGATTAACATATAACCAACATTTGGTTAATGCATTTGCCCAACAGCTTAATAAAAGAAGTGCCCAACAAGTGGGTATGTTTTAAAATGCTAATTTACCAAACAGTTGGGTAATCTCTTGCCTACCAGTTGGGTTCAAACTTTACCCAATTTGGTTGGTTAAAGTTTTGCCCAACTGTTTAGGTTGTTGAATAGATGCCCAGTGTTGGTCAAAAAGTTGGGCAAAATTTGCCCAATTTTTTTAAGAGTGTAACAATTGCTTTAGGCAAATGAAGTTTTTAAAATTTGATGAGTGAGTTAGAACAGAGATGAATGCTTTCTCCAAATACAAATTAACCTCATTAGCCCATGATTGCAATGTTTTTGTTTTTCAATTATCCTTTCTTCACAGAAGAATTGGCGGACCTAAAGCCAACTGATGACGATAAGTCCAAATGGACAGAAGAAGGTCAGTGTGAAGGGGAGGCATGTCACCCAGAAAAAGAAGAACCTTAAAAAATAAAAAAATACACACTTTTAGGATGATTTAAGTAGGGAAAAGCTTGAGGCAGGGACTTCGGAAACAACCCTGAAGTGGAGGGGATCACCTTCAAATACAACAAATTACTTTCAAAATAGTTTTCCAAGTTTAAGCAGGGTGGCCAAAATGCCTTCAGCAGAAACAAAACTGGTCTAAAGCCCACTCCCCGTCTCTGCGATCCCAGTGAGTAACGCTTTCATCGTCTGGAGAGTTTAGAATAATGTTAATGGCCTCGACCTCGTTTTATTGTATTCAAATCTGTTGTTAACAAATAAACAATTAATGGACAGGTGGTTTTACACTAATTCTTTAACAACGCGTTTGTACTGCAAAAAGTTGTGAAAATATTTTGAGAGGGCAAATGAAGTTTTTAAAATTTGATGAGTGAGTTAGAACAGAGATGAATGCTTTCTCCAAATACAAATTAACCTCATTAGCCCATGATTGCAATGTTTTTGTTTTTCAATTATCCTTTCTTCACAGAAGAATTGGCGGACCTAAAGCCAACTGATGACGATAAGTCCAAATGGACAGAAGAAGGTCAGTGTGAAGGGAGGCATGTCACCCAGAAAAAGAAGAACCTTAAAAATAAAAAATACACACTTTTAGGATGATTTAAGTAGGGAAAAGCTTGAGGCAGGGACTTCGGAAACAACCCTGAAGTGGAGGGGATCACCTTCAAATACAACAAATTACTTTCAAAATAGTTTTCCAAGTTTAAGCAGGGTGGCCAAAATGCCTTCAGCAGAAACAAAACTGGTCTAAAGCCCACTCCCCGTCTCTGCGATCCCAGTGAGTAACGCTTTCATCGTCTGGAGAGTTTAGAATAATGTTAATGGCCTCGACCTCGTTTTATTGTATTCAAATCTGTTGTTAACAAATAAACAATTAATGGACAGGTGGTTTTACACTAATTCTTTAACAACGCGTTTGTACTGCAAAAAGTTGTGAAAATATTTTGAGAGGGCAAATGAAGTTTTTAAAATTTGATGAGTGAGTTAGAACAGAGATGAATGCTTTCTCCAAATACAAATTAACCTCATTAGCCCATGATTGCAATGTTTTTGTTTTTCAATTATCCTTTCTTCACAGAAGAATTGGCGGACCTAAAGCCAACTGATGACGATAAGTCCAAATGGACAGAAGAAGGTCAGTGTGAAGGGGAGGCATGTCACCCAGAAAAAGAAGAACCTTAAAAAATAAAAAAATACACACTTTTAGGATGATTTAAGTAGGGAAAAGCTTGAGGCAGGGACTTCGGAAACAACCCTGAAGTGGAGGGGATCACCTTCAAATACAACAAATTACTTTCAAAATAGTTTTCCAAGTTTAAGCAGGGTGGCCAAAATGCCTTCAGCAGAAACAAAACTGGTCTAAAGCCCACTCCCCGTCTCTGCGATCCCAGTGAGTAACGCTTTCATCGTCTGGAGAGTTTAGAATAATGTTAATGGCCTCGACCTCGTTTTATTGTATTCAAATCTGTTGTTAACAAATAAACAAATAATGGACAGGTGGTTTTACACTAATTCTTTAACAACGCGTTTGTACTGCAAAAAGTTGTGAAAATATTTTGAGAGGGTCAGCGTTCCATTCATCGAGTACCCCCTTTAATACTGGAACTATCAATTTTCCTCTAATCTTCCATATACTGATATATGCACGAACTGGGTTTGCCTCGATCAGTGATCGCTATGCATCCACGTTTTCTCCGACTCCAAAATTACGAAACTTTTTAAGTTGCAACCGGTGATGGCGGCAATGGATTTGTCAGACGGAGGAGGGGGAATCTTCCTGATGAAGAGGGCAGCAACCTACAGCCTCCCCGATGAGGCCTCCGTCCATCCCTGACTGCCTGGTGGAGGAGAAACAGGTACAATAAGCATAAAATGAGGAACACACGATGAAACGTTCCTTCTTACTTTTTGTTACATCGGCTTTCTCTACCTGATTAACTCTTACCGCTCCAGGGATGAAATAAAGTTCGCTACACGCACACCTCATATGGTTAGGTTTCACATCTGATCAATTGATCGAGAGTAACAGATATATTAAAATTCAGAAAAAATTAAGTAACAGTTGGGGTTAGCTAACAAGACAGTTAAGCATGTGTTAATTGCTTTTCAAGAAGTTTGAACACAATGAAAGCAGAGCTCATTTGAGGGTAAAGATTATGTGACAAACTCAGATATCAGTTACACCCCACACCGCCTTTGATCTACTGGGGTGTCTTTGCTGCTTTTTCAAGAAGAAACGTCACGGCATGGCGCCAACAAGACTACGAAGAAGTGATTCAAAGTAGATACCGACATGCAGAAAAATAGCGTTAAAAAAGGAAAAAAAGCTCAAGAGCACCCATCCAGTAACTTCATTCCTTTGTCCTTCCCCTAGGGAACCGTAGCCACTCAGACGTCCACTGGCGCCTGTAATGAAATCTTCGTAGGTATACGAAAAGAGGAAGCTGGAAGGTCGATGTTGCTGGTTACAAGTATCTATTATATCTTACAAGTGTATTGGAAGAAGAGAGAAGTAGTAGAGTAGTGAGATAGAGATAGAGTAGAAAGAGCGATTATCTGAGGTCGATGCAAGCGTTACAATATGAATATATCACATCCCCCTTATCAAAAAAAAAGAAAGATAGGAATCACATACGCTTTGCAGTCAGGGATCATGAAACTTTAGGATTTTGGAAGCATTAGATTTTGGAGCAATTTGGAGGAAAATTTGGATAGCATCGGCTTTAGATAATTGGAAGTAGATAGTTCAAGATGGAAAGTGAATTACAGTCGTTTAAATTACACCACAGCGAATTACAAATTGTTGTTGGAATTACAGTTCAAAGAATTACAGACCGTTTGTTGGAATTACAGTTCAACAATTACAGACCGTTGAATAATACGAGCATGGGAGTAAATGCTCAGGACGGAGAAAATCTTTGCGGTGGACGGAAGCGTCGGCCAGATCGTCGGGGTGTTGTTGGAGTCGGGACGTCGAAGGTGACGTGTTTGGTGGTCTTGCCTGACTGCGGATCTGGTCCAGATGGAGTTGAAGGTGGTGGAGTTGTGGTCTGCGGTTGGGTTGGTGGTAGTTCCCTGAGGTGCTGCCGGTTACGTCTCAGGAGGTTTCCATTTGGGGTTTCCACTAGGTAGGATCTGGGTTCAGGTAATTTGGATTTTATTTTACCTGGAAATCATTGACCAGTGTCGGTGTTCTGGATACGAACTTCCTGACCTGGGTAGAGGGGTGGGCGGTCCGATGGTAGGGAGTACCGATCATGGTAACTCTGTTGTGTAGCCTGTCTTTTCTGGAGTTCTGATAGGATGTTGTCGGGGTCTTGTGTTGAGTTTCTGATCTTTGCAGGGAGTGTTGATTTGAGGTTTCTCCCCATGAGTAGTTTAGCTGGGCTTGGCAGTGACTGGCTGACAGGCGTTGTTCTCCAGAGTAGCAGAGCAATCTGGTAGTCGGTATTTGACTGCTTTGCTTTCTTTAGGATGGACTTGATGGTTTTGATCTGGCGTTCGATAAAGCCATTGCCTTTAGGTCTCCTGGGTGACGATGTGATGTGGTCAAAGCACCATACATCCGCAAACTCTTTGAATTGGCTGCTTACAAATTGTGGTCCGTTGTCGCTCACTATTCTATCTGGAATACCATGTTCACTGAATGCTTGCTTCAGGGCAGCTATAACAGCATTGCTGCTGCAGGTGTCAGGCATCTTCCGAATTATCGGGTATTTACTGTAGTAATCGGCCATGATGAGCCATTGATGATTGTCAAAATCGAAGAGATCTATCCCAAGGACACTCCATGGCTTGGTAGGGATAACGTGTTGATGCAGTGGTTCTGACTGTTGAGACGGTTGGTGTTGTTGGCAGATTGTGCAGGTTTGTACAAGCTGATCGATTTCTTTGTTAATATTTGGCCAATATACAGTGTCTCTGGCTAGTAATTTGGTCTTTTCTTGCCCAAGATGAGGAATGTGCAGTTGTTGAAGGATATCTTGCCTCATGCTTCGGGGTACCACTATTCGATTACCCTTGAGCACCAAACCACTCTCTACGGACAATTCGTCCCGAAAGCTCCAATAGGGTCTGAGGTCGGTCGGAAGATCTTTTATGTCTTCTGGCCACCCTGTGATGATAATTTCTATCAGATGGCTGAGAATGGGGTCGTTGCGTGTCTCTTGTTGCAATTCATTGGTTTTCTCAGAAGAGAATCTGACGAGGTCAACACGTACGTCGAGATCTATCACTTGGGAGTTGTCTGGGTTGGGAAATCGTGATAGGCAGTCTGCTAACTGGTTTTCAGCTCCTGGGCGGTGCTCAATGAGGAAGTTGTAGCCTTGTAGCTTTACTAGCATTCGCTGCAATCGGGGTGGTGCAGATGTCAGCGGCTTTTGTGTGATCATGATGAGTGGCTTGTGATCAGTGATGACATGAAATTGTCGGCCATAAAGGTATGTGTGAAAACGATGACATCCAAACACAATAGCCAGGAGCTCTCTCTCGATACATGCATAACGTTGTTCTGTGGGCGTCAAGCTTTTACTTGCATATGCAATTGGTTGGAGTCTTCCACTGGTGTCGGTTTGGAGGAGAGCGGCTCCCAGTCCTTTCAGACTGGCATCACACTGAAGGTATACTGGTTTGTCTTTGTCGTAGTAGGCAAGCAGAGATGAACTTGACACTTCCTTTTTTAGCTGTTCAAATGCTGTTTGATGATGGGCTTCCCATCTGAACTCGGAGTCCTTTTTGAGCAGATCTCTTAGTGTTGTTGACTTTGTGCTGAGATCTTTGATGAAACTTGACAGAAATGTGATTGAGCCCAGAAAGGTTTGTAACTCTGTTTTGTCAGTGGGTGCGGGCATAGCCTGTATGTCCTCCACCTTTGCAGGATCAGGTCGGATTCCTTGGGCAGTGTATACGTTGCCAAAGTAAGAGATGTTATCTGTTTTGATAACACATTTCGATGAATTGAGGACTAGACCATGGCTCTTGGCTTGTTCCATGAATTCTCTTAAGTTTTTGTCATGTTCTTCTGGTGTTGCGCCAAAAATAGCAACGTCATCTGCAATGCCAATGGCTCCTTGGCATTTTTCTAGAATTCGATCCATCTCTAATTGAAAGATGTCTTGACTAACGGAGAGTCCAAAAGGAAGTCGTCGGAAGCAGTACCTCCCGAATGGTGTTTGGAATGTTGTGAGCCTTTGACTGTTTTCGTCTAATTTTACGGACCAATAACCTGCTTTGGCGTCAAGTTTAGAAAAGAGCTTTGCCCCTGCGAACTTGTGGTTGAGTTCCTCAAGTGTTGGCGTTTTATGCACTGGACGGATAAGTGCTCGATTCAGGTGTTTTGGGTCCAGACAGACTCGAATTGTGTCATCTTTCTTTGTCACGTACGTTAAGGAACTGACCCATTCCGTTGGTTCCTCTATTCGCCGGATTACATGTTGTTTCTCCATTAAATCCAATTCAACCTTTATTTTTGGTTTCATGGCGATGGGAGTTTTTCTAGGTGCATCAATATGACTTGGAACATTGGGGTCTACAACAAGCTTGTGGCTGGTTTTGAACTCCCCTATTTTGTCGAATTGGTTAGGGTAGGCTTTCTTGAGATCTTGGATGTTGTTGATTGGCTCTGTCTTGTCGATGGAGCAGTGAAGAGTAACAAGTTTCAGCTCTTCACATGATCTGAGTCCAAGTATGGATGGCCCGTGGACATCTACAACGAAGAATGTGGTTCTCACCCAGTCTTTTTCAAAACGGCAGTCGATGGTGGTTGTGCCATAACACTTAATTGGTGTATGGTTATATGCCGTTAAAGAGCTAGAACTTGGTGTTAATGTACCTGGTAGTGGATCACCATTTTTGCCAATTTTAGAGGGATACATTTGGCGAAAGGTAGCAATGGGTAGGACATTGCCCTGTGCCCCGGTGTCGACCTTTACCTTCAAGTTATGGATTCCTGGTGTGTTGATGAGTTTGATAGCAACGTTAGCAAAGACTTCATTGCGAGGATTGGTTGATCGTACGTCCGAGATTGTAATGTAGCTGAATGAGAAAGTCTCGAACTCTGCGGTTGCGTTTTCTATTTCTTCGATTTGTTGGACAGATTGAATCTGTTTGGATTTTTGTTTGTTGCCTCTTTTGGGTCTATTATAGTTGCCATCTGTGTGTGATTCATCATGGCGTGGCCTCCCTTTTGATTTGCTACGTCTCCTCTGGTATTTTGTAGTTAGGCAATATTTGGCCCAATGGCCCTTCTTCCCACATGAACGGCAGCTGTCGTTGTAGGCTGGGCATTGGCCTCTTGAGTGGTCGCCTCCACAATTCTTGCACCTTGTGCCCTTGTTGTGTATGGCAGACACTTGTGTTGATGATGCATTGTGCATCCCTTGGATGTCATTGATATGTGCTGCTGTCGCTTCATATCGTCTGCCTAATTCAATTGCCTGGTGGAGGGTATATTGCTTGTCTTGCGAGAGGAGTTTCTTTTGGTATTCTGGGATTGGCGTGCTCGCGATGATTTGTTCGATTAATCGTTCATCTAGTTCTGCCGGTGTGAATTCACATTTTTTTGCCAATAACTTGCATCTGTTGACGAAATCATCTAATGTTTCCCCTGGCTTCTGGAGGGAGTTGCGTAGTTTCAACCTTGCAACTCGGAAGTGCTCGGCTGGCTCCAATTGCGCCATGAATTTTTTGAATAAGGTGTCGACATTCTTAGACTCTTCATCTGTCAGAGTCCAAGAATTATAGCGTTGAAGACCCTTTTCCCCAACAGCTAGGAGAAGAATTGGAACCTTTTCTGAATCTTCTGTCTTTTTCACTTGAAAGTACAACTCGAGTCGTTGTTTAAATATTTTAAATGACTCAGCTTGATTGGCTGAGCTCCAATCCATTTGTGGCACTTTATGAGACATGGCTTATCTGGATTTCCGTTATCTGTGGTATTTGTGTTTTGTAGTTTATGACTAGCGCCCTCTGTTAGGAGAAATCGTTGCAGCAGCGTTGAATGCGTTGAATTTGTGTTTAGCACTATGACAATGGTGCATACGTATACATGGTGCGATGCAAGAGCAATGGGCGTTAACGATGGTATAGGCTGACTGAGCTTTTATGGTGTCGCCACTTAAATATGATTAGAAACGTTGGCGTTGGTGATTTTCTTTTTAATCTGTTATTTTATTCCTGGTATAGCTGGTTTTGGCAGCTTAGTAAGAAGGCGATTACTACTCACTGGGTAGAGAGATCTGGATAGATTCCACTTTTTGCTTGCTGGTGGGGAGACTGGTACCTGTGGTAGGCTCGTAGGCGTTGTGTTAGGACTGAGGTGTTGCTTGCTCCCCGAATCCGGTGACTTGTTAGACGTTAGCTTTCTTCGCTTCCAGCTCGTTGATAGTTGGACCGATGGTCCAGTCGGTAATGATGTTTGGCGTTGGTTGTTTATGATATCCCACCGCTGCCACCATGTAATGAAATCTTCGTAGGTATACGAAAAGAGGAAGCTGGAAGGTCGATGTTGCTGGTTACAAGTATCTATTATATCTTACAAGTGTATTGGAAGAAGAGAGAAGTAGTAGAGTAGTGAGATAGAGATAGAGTAGAAAGAGCGATTATCTGAGGTCGATGCAAGCGTTACAATATGAATATATCACAGCGCCACCCTTGGTTGAAACGGATCTTGATTATGTAATTGAATTGACTTAAATAATTCTATTGTTATATATTGCCCTTTTCTATCTTTTTCAATGCATGGTCATCATCCAAAACAGACAAAAAAATCTCATTTTGGCAATAAGTGGGTACGGGGGCAAATGAATTTGATCTTCCTAAGCTATCTATATTCTGGCGTTAAATTCCAATAAGCATCAAAATGCTAGATTTTTTTGTATTTTTCGGGATCTTTTGTCTTCTTGGTTTTCTTCCTCCAGCGTCTTTCATTACATGGTTTGCTACATAACAATTTAATTGTATGTATTAGACAGTGTGAGAAATATACATCTCATCTTTGAAGGAACGTCATATAATTTCATTGTCAGATGTCTTGGTAACAATATGCAAATACCAGCTAGTTTTTTTAACAGGCAACTCCTTCTAGATGCAAATAAGAAGGAATAACAATAAAAATGTATATCATTTTGTCGTTTGACCTTATTTCAACTTATATTTTGGTTTCTTTTTCGTTTTGGGGATGTATTGAAAGAAGTTCTATTAGGTTAGATATAGTTTTACGCATGTTTTGCAGGAAAACAAAACATTGAGCCACAACTGGAAACATGACGGAGGAAGACCTACCTCGCGGAGCGGACTCGGTTTGTTCAGCCCCTTTAAGGCTTCACAAACCACCGTCCGCCAAAGCGAAGAGGCCTACGTCTATGGCAAGCTAAATGTGTAATAATTCGATAAACTGAGTTTTTCGCCGATAAACTCGGTTTTTCGATCGAAAAACTGAGTTTATCGCGAAAAACTCTGTTTATCGACCGAAAAACACAGTTTTTCGATAAACTTTGTTTATCAGGCGAAAAACACAGTTTTTCGATAAACACGGTTTTTCGATAAACTCAGTTTATCGACCGAAAAACTCTGTTTTTCGAAAAACTCTGTTTATCGACCGAAAAACAGAGTTTTTCGATAAACAGTGTTTATCGAGCGAAAAACACAGTTTTTTGATAAACACGGTTTTTCGATAAACTCAGTTTATCGAGCGAAAAACTCTGTTTTTCGAAAAACTCTGTTTATCGACCGAAAAACACAGTTTTTCGAAAAACTCTGTTTATCGACCGAAAAACACAGTTTTTCGATAAACACGGTTTTTCGATAAACTCAGTTTATCGAGCGAAAAACTCTGTTTTTCGAAAAACTCTGTTTATCGACCGAAAAACACAGTTTTTCGAAAAACTCTGTTTATCGACCGAAAAACACAGTTTTTCGATAAACACGGTTTTACGATAAACTCAGTTTATCAATCACGTGTTTGATAAACTACGTTTCTCAATTACGTGCTTCCGGTCAGTGTATGGAACGCAAAAAGGGCAAATATTGTCGACAGCGGTTACGGGGTGATTTGTATCTATGCCTTCTTAAGTAGTAACGGCAGCTTTTGGTAGTGAAGATGGGGTTTGAAGTAGTAACCCTCTGGCAGCGGATTATTATTACCATCTGCCCAGTTTGTCTGCGTCCATGGACACTCTGTTTCATGTTTTACCGTCAGCTAAAAATGTCTGCACGATAACAGTTCCATGCGCCATACATACTATGGCAAGCAGTGCCATACCCAGGATTTCTCTGAAGGGAGAGGGCCATGCAGTATGTTGCGTGATAGCCGGTCCGGGAGGGGTCAAAGGAGAGGGCTTCCCCTCCCTTGAAAAGATTGGAAAAATTAGGTGTCCTTGTATGCAATCTGGTGCTACATATGGTACAGTTTGAAGTAAATATTGTGTTAAAATATTTACGTATTGTTAGGAACTACAGAAAAAATTGGCATCCGTGAGGGGAACATGGCCCACTCCCCTGTGTACGCCACTGTAGCTCTCGTTAAAGATCCAGCAACCCTAGGCTGACCAGAACCGACGCTTTGCTTGTCGAAAGAATGCCGAACGCAAAAGGTTGGTCCCGAAGTTTCGGAGGGGTCTAGGGGGCCATGCAGTACATTGTGCGATCACCAACCCGGGTGGGGTATAAGGGAGGGCTTTGAAAATTTCTGAAAAATAAGGTGTCCTATCTGGTGCTATTTATTATACATTTTGAAGTATAATTTGTGTTAAAATATTTACGTATTTTTAGGAACTAAAGAATAAAATTGGCATCAGTGAGAGGGGTCTAAGGGAGGGGATCCATCGTGCTTCACCATGTGACTGATTAAGACACCGCATTGATATAGTGACATACAGAACCCCGCTTTAAAGGACACCCAAGGGGCCTGATAAAGTGTTCTGCCAATTAAGCGGGGTTGTCCTGATAAGTGAATCAACTTAACATTACGTTTTTGTTTGGGGGACTTTACAAGGTGGCCTCCTAGATGAGTGTCCTTGAAAGCGGGGTTGCACTGTGCATACATACACAGTGATGACGAAACCTGAGGTTTGGGGGCTCAGAACCCCAATGAGAAAAGTGAGTAGGCTAAAGCTATCTTCAGACAACCCCCACGCATATTTGCCAAGTGCAGAAAAGAGATCCATATTTCAAGGCTGGGTACATGCAGCCATCTGGAGGGCTTGTAACGACAAACGTTTTCTTCTGCGCTGCGCGCCAACCGATGGCGGAGCTCCGCTTAGCTTCCTGGCACTCAGACCCCCACCCCCAATATCTATTCCGTTCCGTGAGCCCGTACAAATATTTCATAATTATTTTCGTGGCTACAACTTTTGAAATCCTGGCTACGCCCCTGGAAAACCTACTTATGTTAGCAATGGAATAAGCTATGAAGATGAGAGTTGTGTGAATGGGATTTATTTTCAAGTCTCTAAAATATATATTGTTTTAATTTTTGAATAAGGTACACTTTAACCATACCCGCAAACACATTGCCGAGGTGGGTAGCCTATATTCAAAATGTTATCTACTGTTTATTAGTCACACAAAGGGCGAGCACATTGGGCCGTCGCCTGATTTGCAAAGGCTTCTTTAGTGGCCAATTCATTAAAAGATGAGTTGCTTTTGGGTTGACGACAGCTGTACACTGCCACCTTACTTAACACTCACCTTACTAAACTGCGACGACCCTAAATCCCCCCCCCCCCCCGACTTCACTCCAAATATTAAAGAATTTGGTATGTACAAAGAAGTCGAAGATGAACAGGAGTGCTACTTCCATGCCGAAGTCAACCTTACTGTTGTAGCAGACAAAGGAAAACGGTTACTCTGAGGTAAACTTGACCGGAGTGCCACGCGTTAAAATGCGTTTCCAGATGAGTTTCTTTTTCGTTTTATGCTTCATTTGCCCACCTGTTATTTTTTAAAACTTTCATGGTGTACTTTGTTTTTGCTAAAGATTACCTTCAAACGAGGGTTATGAGCATTAGCGCATTTGGGGCCACCAGGCCATGTCCCCCTCGCTGATGTCTAATTTTCTTTAGTAATTAAAATACGTAAAATTTCGATCCCAAATTTTACTTCAAAAGGTAGCATATGTAGCCCCAGATTGCTTACAAGGACACACCTAATTTGTAAAAAAATTTTCAAAGGGGGTATCCCTTTCTCTTACACCCCTCCTCGGGCCAGTGATCACATAACGTACTGTATGCCACCGTCCCGGGAGAGAAGTCCTGGCTACGCCGCTGCTTATGAGCTGATCTTTCTTGACAAAGGCATTCGTGTCATTCCTGTCTAGAGTTCAGCCCTATTAGTCGGGAAAAATCTCCAGCACCCCCACTCCCCGATCCTTGGGACGCCCCTGGGCAGACGGTAATACGGTAATAAACGGATACTTTCCGCTGCCACATTGCTACTACTTTAAACCCATCGTCACAACTAAAACGGCTGCCGGTATACTTTAGCAATCATAGATACAAATCACGAAACCGATGTTTTCGACAATATTTGCCCTTTTTGCGTTCCAAATATTGGCGGGAAACACGTGATTGATAAACTGAGTTTTTCAAACACGTGGTTGATAAACAGAGTTTATCGAAAAACTGTGTTTTTCGATCGATAAACAGAGTTTATCGAAAAACTGTGTTTTTCGGTCGATAAACAGAGTTTATCGAAAAACTGTGTTTTTCGGTCGATAAACAGAGTTTATCGAAAAACCGTGTTTATCGAAAAACTCAGTTTTTCGGTCGATAAACAGAGTTTTTCGAAAAACAGTGTTTTTCGGTCGATAAACAGAGTTTTTCGAAAAACAGAGTTTTTCGGTCGATAAACAGAGTTTATCGAAAAACCGTGTTTATCGAAAAACTGTGTTTTTCGCTCGATAAACAGAGTTTTTCGAAAAACAGTGTTTTTCGGTCGATAAACAGAGTTTTTCGAAAAACAGAGTTTTTCGGTCGATAAACAGAGTTTATCGAAAAACCGTGTTTATCGAAAAACTGTGTTTTTCGCTCGATAAACAGAGTTTTTCGAAAACAGTGTTTTCGGTCGATAAACAGAGTTTTTCGAAAAACAGAGTTTTTCGGTCGATAAACAGAGTTTATCGAAAAACCGTGTTTATCGAAAAACTGTGTTTTTCGCTCGATAAACAGAGTTTATCGAAAAACTGTGTTTTTCGGTCGATAAACAGAGTTTTTCGCGATAAACTCGGTTTTTCGATCGAAAAACCGTGTTTATCGGCGAAAAACTCAGTTTTTCGAATTATTGAACATTTAGCTTGCCATATTCGTCCAATTTTAGACGCAAACTTCATTACCATATGACTTATTCATGTCTCTCTCATTATTCATGTTATTGTTTTGGGACGAGTGTGTACTGTTGTAGTCGTAAACTGAAGGACGAGATTGAAACCTGATTCGATTATTACTGTGTTGCATAACCGCCTGTCCAATAGGAACTACCGGGAAGTGTGCTTAACGATGGCATACCAACTCTGTGGGTGGGATGGACGACTGCATGATTTCAACCGGACCAGATGTTGCGTTCTTGTGAATATTCACTAACATTGAACCAATCTCGAGGTCACATATTTCTCTGAATAACCACAGAAATCTGTTCGATGTTCAATTTGGCAGACTGTGGGGATAAGATTGATTAAAGAGTTTGCCCCTCAGTCTGCTACGTAGGCAATGGAAGACCCTACTTAATAACTGGACATCCACCTCCCAAAGGATTTAAGAATTGATTTATATTTTCACATATAATGCGACAAGTAGTATCGAATTCAGTGGCTAAATTAGTTACCAAATGAATCTTGAACTTTGAAAAATCAGTTCGGATTAGGTAAAGAAATGCAACATAAATCGAAAATATGAGAGTGGAATTAAAAAAATCCAGACTAATGTGTCAGTTTATTGGCAGTTGAGACAGGAACTATTAAATAGGTGCTTCCTGTTTTGAAATCATATACGACTCGGAAAAGCGTGCTCATAATTTCAAAGCATTCTTTCGTGGTACTTTCAGCGGTAAGGTGCACCTCCAGTAGTCTTTGTTTGGGTGAACACTTGGCAGATCAGTTTGTTTCTTGACATAGTTTTTATTTGATTGAAGTCAAGCCAGTCGTGGCTTTTTTCAGTTTTAGCTCCTGCAGTCATTGGTCTGTTTTCCCTAATCCATTGTTCATGCTGATCCAGTGGCGAAGCTAAAAATTTCCTCAGGGGGGAAGCACCCAAATTTTCCGATTTTTTTCAAGTGTGAACACTATTTCTTCGGGGATAAAAATTGCGGCGCGCGAAGCGTGCCATTTTTTTTTTGTTTTATTTTTCCTTATGAAGCAAATGTTTGAAAATATGGAGCTTGTATCGGTAAAAACTCTGGCTTCTGGGTTTCCTACTACTTATTAAGGAAAAGTCAAAAGTTCGGAAATTACCGAAGAATCTGCCAATGTGTACGGTACTTCGTGTCAGCAAGTCTGAGATTATAGGCGACCAAAGATCATTCTTGCTATACAATGTTATCTAAGGCTTACAAATTGCGGCTCTCCGACAACATTTTAGGATTCAAGAGCTTATATTAGAGAAAATTCGGAATTTTATGAAAGAAAATTCATGAAAAAAGTACCGTGACATATAGTTGCCGATATTACTTGATGGTCTGGTTATTTTGTCATTTCCAGAGTTTACTTAACTGATTTATGAGCGACCAACGGTTCAATAACTGCAAACTGATGCGCGCGAAGTTTGCGGAATTTCGCAGTTTTAAAACAATAATTACAAAAGTAGACATTTGATTGTAGAAAATTTTGAACTTCGTGAAGAAGAGTTGGGAAAACCATACTGTAGTCGACTGGTGACACATATGGCAAATTTCTGAATTTTTCCCTTTTCAGAGCCAGGGACCAATTGCCCTCCTGTCCCCTGTAGCTAACCCACTGATCACCACGCTCAATGGCCCGTTTCACGGGGGCAGAATTTTCTAATGATAGGTAGTTAAATATTTCATTTGGGAGCTTTGAATTATTTTGGCACAAAAAGGACATACTAATCAAAGGTGAATCCCTTTAAATTCCCAATCTTACCCCTCCCTGTGAGCTACATAGAAACACATACCATGTGAAATGCAGAATATCATCTTTACGGCATGCAGGGATTTCCCCAGAAACTAAAAAGGAAGGTGGGTTTACTACTGACAAATTCTGAGTCAAAATTGATGTTGCCCTTGTTCAAAGTTAAAGGATGGTTAACTAGCTTCAAGGCTCCTACAACGTTCAATCTGATGGGTTTTAAAATCATTTTTTTTATGTAGACCTACACTCTAAAAGTAAAAGAGTGAACTTAGTCACTCTTTGATAGAGTCAAAAGTGTAAATTCACTCTATTAGAGTGATAATTCATTCCAAGAGGAGTGAAACGCACTCCAAAAAGAGTGAAATTCACTACAGGAAGAGGGAAAATTCACTCTTCCACGAGTGCCTGCAATGATCGCTCTTTTTTTTTTAAAGAATAATCACTGTGGGCAATCCATCAAGAGTGAAACTTTGCTCGTTTTAAGGGAATTTCGCTCTTTTTTGTAATGAATTTCAATCTTCTTGGAGTGAATTATTACTCTAATGGAGTGAATTCACACTTTCCACTCTATCAAAGACCGTCTAAGTTCACTCTTTTGATTTTGGAGTGTAAGTTCATATATTACTGCAAAGGTGTCCTCTATCTTCTTTAAAAATAATCCAAGACACTGACATTTTGTTATTTTTGCGGTAAAGAAAAGGGGGAATTTACCCTCCTTCTTCTGGAAGGGGGGGGGGGACAACTCCCCCTTACCGCCATTGACGCAAACACTGGAATGGGTGGATAGCCTGATATTCTGCCCGGCATAGTTTTAACAAGAGAGGTTTTCTCCATTCAAAAACTTAAATTATAATCAACTTCACTCGACACTCAGTGGCGGTGGAAACAAGGAAAGGGGGGGGGGGGAGATAATTGGCTCACTGGCAGCCCCAATGAAAAGAGTGGGGTTACTGCATGTCCAGCCCCCACCCAATATTTGCAAAGAGCGGCTTCAAGAAGTAGGTACATGCAGCTTAGAACACTAGGGAAGTGCCCTTTTCCGGCCATCCGCTGGAGGGTTTGTAAAGCCAACCTTTTTTGTTGTACGCTCCGCTTCAACTTATGGTGGCGCAAAGTTTGGATGGTCTTGCTGGCACGTAGCACCCCGGTATTTTTCCGTTCCACCGCGCCTGTCGTCACTCCATGGGAGCTTACTAGGAAAATTATTTTTAACATTATTTATTATGGCCGTTTGCAAATCGAAATTCCGGCGTATGCTTCATGTTCATGTTATGCAACCTCAAACTGGGGTGAATAAACGCCAACTGAATCCTATTCACTCTAGGTTATTCAGTCTGTTCATCTCCCTTCAATCCGTTTATGTCCCTTCAGTATGAGGAAGCCTTACATGGAGCATGTACTTCCATGCGTGAAGCATCCCTCTAAATTTGCTTAAATCATGGAAGTACTACCTCCGAGGTAGTACTTCCACCCTTAAACCATGGAAGTACTCCATACATGCTCAGTCCATTTAAAAACCTGGCTGTGCCTGTAGGTCTATTGCATAATTCTGTTTACTTTAACGTTAGCGGTAAAAAGACTACACGGCTATAAGGAGTTACAAAAATCAATCTTAGGATCGATCCCGGTGTAGGAAAGATTGCAATTGGATTTTGAAGAACGGTTCGTCGTGCACGACAGGCCTAATGAAGCTTTAAGCCCGGCACCCAGTTTTTCTCACAGCCGTGGAACGTAGAACACACACACTGGATACCGATGAACCATCGACAACGGCTAGCAGAGTGAAAATGGCGCGCATTCTGTGTTTTGTCTTTCTTTTCTCCCTGTGGTCTTTCTCCACAGCAACAAGACCCACAGTGACTTTAAGAGATGGCACTGTGTTAAATGGTATCAACGAAGAAGTCAACGACGATTTGTTACCAGCCCACCGTAATATAGAATCTTTTTATGGGATACCTTATGCCGAACCCCCAGTCGGAACTTTAAGGTTCAAACCTCCCCTTCCCAAAGAAAATTTAGAAAGTCCATTTGAAGCTGTCAAAGTTGGCCGTTCTTGCATTCAAATGGATCCCGAGATTCATGGAGTTCGTTTGATAAATGAGGAATTATCCGAAGACTGCCTTTTCTTGGACGTGATAGCACCAAAACCGACGGTAAGTAATCTTTCATACATTTATTTGGCAATAAAATGGGACGGTTGGCTTTGCTCTCAACTTAGGTATCCGCCGAGGCAAAGGGGTCTAATTACGAACGGCTAAACAGTCAGACGTTGTATAGTCCACCCATACACATAGGGCCCTCTCGTTGTGGTTTAGCATTCCTCTCGGAAGAGCATGCTTCAACGTGTTGGTCACTCCATTGAGCTATCTTCCAGCTCCCTGGTTCCCCTGCTAAGTGGGAGGCCTTTATCGAATAGAAACCTTATCTGAATATAAACCTCACTTTACTTCCCATGGGGAGGGGGGGGGTGGAGGGGAGGGGAGGAGGGAGGGGGAGGGGAAGGGGAGGGGTGGTAAGCGTAGGCCTATATGATTGCATCGCCCACCAACTGATGTAGACAACTAATTTGTGCACCAGTGGGATACGTGTGTGCGGTATACTTCCTCCCTTGTCTCCAAATTGATGAAGCTTTGCCAATGTATGAAAGTAATGTACTAGAAATCCTCCAATTCCAACGGATTCTTTTCCAGGATCATGACTATACGAGGAAAGTTTTTGCTCGGAAAAATTCTTCAGGTCTTGTCAAATTCCAAACAGAACACTTTCGAATTCCCACACACTCCGAGTTTCATTAACAGATTGAGGTTAGGTTAGATCGAGTTGTATGGCCCAGTTTCTAACTAATTGGTTAGAAAGTTTCTCGCTTTGTAAGCTTTAGACTTGAGGTACACTTTAAACATAATCCTAAGATTTTGAAACAAGTTAAGAAATTCTTAGAAATCAAAATGCCCTTTACCTCGTGGGAATAAAAATTTTTCCGTCCGGCAACTTGTATAGCCTACATCAGGTAGGCGTTGCCCATACAAAATCTTTGTAGGCGATGCGACTTTCATTAGGACGTAATTATGATATTTACGATAAGTGCTGTATTGGGGAAAACCTTTGAAAAAGTGTTTAGGTTCAACCTACCACATCCCATGGCAAGTATTCAGGCAAATCTTACTGCTGTTTCAAGGAACAAATAATTTGAAAGTTTATTTCCAAACTTATGTTCATTATTACAGAATTCCACAAGTCCTATTGTGTTCACAAGAATTTTTCATTGTGTCTCTGATATAAAAAGAAAAAAAAGAAAAATGAATATGCAGTCCGGTGTTTTAACTGACGTCACAGGCGTTTTTCTGGTCATTATTTTCTCTCTAGATTTCTCTACCAACCCCCGTGGCTAAGGCCGCTGTCACACTTAACGGCGCATTTGGATCGGATTCCAAAGCCCGATTTGCGAATGGCGACTCCTGAGTGAGCCCCCCCCCCTCCCAGTTTTAAATATTGAAAGGTAAAAATAGAAAAAAAAAGTTTTCATCATTTTGAAAAAACAAACTTTTTCAAAATGATGAAAACTTATTTTTTTAATTTTTTGCTCTCCTTGATTTTGTTCAATCCTATCACGTCTCCGAAATCTCTGTAGGGCACTCTGCCTCCTGCTCCACTGACTGTACCACAGAGGAAGAGGACGAAATGTTATGCTTTTTATAGCTTAGATATCATTTAAGGGGAGCGGACCATGGCGGAAATTGCTGTGAAACAAATTCGTCCCTCTTGGTAACCCGCGGCCGACTCGTGCAGAGTGGGCAATTACATATCTGTAAATGTTTTTCGTTTTCTAGGTTAAAGGGCAAAAGCAGTCGCCCTAAACTTATTTTGAAGCTACATCTCACAATTTTCTTTCTTTTACCTCCAAGGATTTTTCATAATATTTTTTATGACATATTGAATATTCAATTAAGGTAAGCCAAGCAATTACTCCTAGTAAATACCCAATCTTAAGAGAGAGCACATTGTCACATGGCTCTAAACAGCCAATCATGAAACAGGACAGTCTACTACACTGCTTCAAGTTGGGGTGACTGCATTTCCCCTTTAAAGAAAAGAAAGCATAGGGTCCACATTTCTAAGCCTTTGTACGACTCAGTGCCGTCGGAAGGTGTCTTCGATTGGGGGGGGGGGCTGACTCGGGCTGACTATCTAAGCGGAGCGCCACCATCGGTTGGCGCGGAGGTACAGAAAATTTTGAAAAATTGCAACCCCTTAGACAGCCGGAAATGACATTTCCACGGCTTGTTAATAGTATCCAAGCAGTCGTTATTTTGACCTTTCGTTGTTATAAAATGTTCACTTAAAAAAAAAAAAAAACCCCAAAAAACAAACAAATATGGCAAAATTATTGGGGGGGGGGGCTGCAGCCCCCCAGCCCCCCGCTTCCGACGGCCCTGCGACTGTGAAATAATGTTGACCATTTCATTGTATTATCAGAAATGAGAGTTTCAGCTTAATAAAAGAGATGAACCATATTCTACCGTCTATCGTAGACAAAACATGTTTGCCTGCGTGTGTGTGGCGTGTGTAGGTGCGTATGTCGGAGCCAATTTCGTTTCCATGAGATGATTTCCTATTAAACCGAGGACAGACAGAAAGACACAAAGGTGGGGTTGATTGGCGTTGATTTACTTACGTTGTGGTGTCCACAAATTTGTGCTTGACATCTGGTGCGTTTTGTATTTTTTTACAGCCTGAGAAAGCTCACGTTTTCATCTCTATTCACGGGGGAGGCTTCTCCGTTGGCGCCGGTGAAATACAAATGATGGATTACCTGACATTTGTTGCATACAGTAACATCATCGTTGTGACGTTCAATTACAGACTCGGGCCATTTGGGTTTCTAACAACAGGTAGGCCCTATGCTTTTGGCAGCTTTGCTTTCATGAAATAAAAATTTTGAAGGGGCCGATGAGGAAAAATATCAGTAAAGCTTTTGTCACTGGAAAAAGGTTTGCACACCCTTGAATGAAACGACTGACCTTAAAATTAGTCCACAGTCTTACAAGGCATTTATTGCAGAAATTACTGCTATTAAGGATGAGGTAGGGGGGGGGGGGAGCACAGGAAATCAGATACGGCATTACAACTTCTCCATAGCCTTACTGGGAAAGCTTTCCTAGCCTGGGCAATAGACTGCTTATCGACTTCCCAAACTATAGGCCCGTGCCTTGACCTAGGAGGAATTTCAACGTTTAAATGTGGAACCAGTCACCCTTAATAAGATTATTACCTCCTTTTTCATCCATGAGTCTTTAATTCCTGGGTATGACGTTAAACTGGATCCAGGTAGGGTGAGGGGGTCGTGTGTGGCGAGTAGTTTGTTCCCAACTATCGTTTATAAAATGCACACGAAAGCCCGCTATTACTCATCCTACGGCTGGTGGGTTATCGGTGCCATAAAACCGAGCCAGCCCCTCCATGGTTGGCTCCCTGTCTGCCTGTGGGCTTGGGGTTGTAGAATATGCCCACGGTATTTCCCGCTTGTCTTAAGAGGCGACTAAAGGGAAACCAAATTTGAACTTGAACCATTCTTGGAAATAAATTTATAGACTGAACTTTTGATCGAGTTGACTGACACTATGTAACTCATTGGTGTTGGCGTGTCGTTAAACCCCCTCTAAGTAACTTCATACATGACTCTTGTCTAGACCGACTGTTTGTTCAAGGGGTTAGAGCGACCAACTTGCAAAGTAGAGGTCTGGAGTTGGAGCACTAACTGGTTTATACCGCATACTTCAAAAGTGGAACATGCTGCCATTGCGCTTGGTGCTCAACATGAGCAATGGAGTAGGGAAAACAAGCTGGTGGGCAATAACTGGAAAATGCCGTGGCCTAACTGACTTAAACCAATCGGTTAGAGACATAGCCGTAAAATTCCATCCAACTAAGTGACCAAACGACCGACCGACCGACCGACTGGCTGACTGACTGAATGACTGAGTAACTGGCTGATATGACTTATTGACTGTCTGATTGACTGAACTAAACTATAACTAACTTAACTAACTAACTATACCCTTTAGAGTCATTTAAAAAACGGCAACACTTTCAATTTTAAAATGTATGGGGATTAACTTCTAGTTTTACCTTGTATAATGTAATATTCATTATATTAAATGATACTTGAGAAGAAAATTGTGAGATTGACATGTTTACATCATTAAATGACCAATTCTCTCACCTCAAACATTACCAATTTTTCTAGCCTTATTACTCAAGCCCCTCCCACAGTTGTCTGAAATTGATCCTCATCTCAGTTTATTGCTTCAAGGTGAGTATAGAAAAGTCTAATGTGTATAATCAAATCACCCTTGGTCCCATTCATACTGTGTTATATAAGCTCTGGTACTCTGCATTGTTTGAATTAGCTGTCAATCAAAGAGCTGAGCCAATTGAGAATATCGGTAAATCCCTATACCAAAATTGTAGTTTGGGGTGAGAGGTTTGGCCCTTTAAGTTTGTGGCGACTGCTTTGGCTCTTTAAATTCACTAGAACATGAAAAGAAGAAGGCAGTGACTTTGATAGGCCTATATCACGAATATAACATGAAAAGTACGTACACCATCGCTGCAGTGTGACATGAAATCCTTTATCGTAAGTCAGTAGGAAGGTCACCACCTATACATGTTGCGCAATTCATTATGGAAAGTTTTGCAACCGCTTTAAGTCTTTTAATTCTATAGGCAGCTTACGGGGGTCTCAAAAAGGGGATAATACGTTGTCTATTCATATTAGCTTGTACCGTGATGCAAATTCGATGTTACTGAGGAGACATTGAATAAGAAAATCGCCCCCAAAAGGAATTTTTCCTGGCCCATGCAGGTCCCTTCAAGACATTTTGTTCCCTGGTACCTTTTTTCATAAATAGAAATGCATCTGGCCCGTAGGTTGCAATATGACCCTGCCCACCGCTAGTTACTATCCTCAATGTCAAGCTACTTCTTCACTATCTCCATACGAAACAGGGGTGCTGAGGGGACTGCACTCCCTCATTGTCCAAACCCTTGCTGAATAGGACAGACTTCGGTAACCCAGTTGGGCAGAAAATGGGAAACGGGTGGGATCTGGAGTCGGGCAAAAGTCATCATCCCCTGCACTGAGAAAAACAGTCCCGTACATATATCATGCACGCTTTTCGCTGATTTCTCGTCACTGTGGGATGAGAAATGTAGGCCTAGCTCACTTAAGTGCTGTTTCTATAGTACGCACAACAACTGTTAAGATAAGTTTGTCGCTTTATAAATGACTCAGAGAACAGTGACTTCATGCAGGTAACTTACATAAATTAAATCATGTTCACCAATTTTCAAGTTAGTCAGAAAGCAGCAGCAATCGAAAAAAGAAAAAAAAAATGGAAAAAAGAATAAAATCTTCCTTTTTTAAGTTGATGCTAGCACTAATTTCAGATCTTTCTAAAAACATAAGAACGAAAACTTTCGGAGATATTTCAAAAGACACTTTTGTAAATAACGATTTCAAAGGATTGTGGGACGGTATTTGGTACTTGTCGTTTTGGTCAAACGACGGCGACCAAAAGAATGATCGTTCTGTAATCATTTAAACTAATATGAAACAGTACATTTCGCACTGGCCGGTTGTGAAACGTGACTTATTATGCTGATTGTCAGCATTGTCTTTTTCTAAAGTCCTCCTGACTCTCTGGCGGTGGGCCGTTCGTCGAAACCAAACAATAGGGAGCTTTCGATTTGCACGTTCACCTAGTCGACTGCTACGAGATTGCGTCAATTTTAGCCCCTGCGCATGCGTCACGTCGTCTCCCTCGTCCACTAGCCAAATCGAGAACGTGTCCACCGCGATTTTGACGTTCGTCCCAAACCGCAACGAACGTTCACATGTGTGACGTCACAGAATGTCTGAAAACGGATTAAGTGACAAGAATACGTGCTAGTTTCCCTCCTTGTGATTTGTTTTGTACAAATGGGGTCACTTTTTACCTAAAATGCATATGGGATTGATATTTCATTGGGGAATGTGCTTTATTTTGGACGTTTTCTTGCAACTTCAACAGCAGGAGACTCAAAGTTGAAATATGCTGTATTCTCCATGAAAACATACCAACGTACTTAACTGGCGTCCGTGTAGTAGACATGCATTTACATCGTTGAACAAATTTGAAAAATTACACAAGGCTAGACTGCAAATTCGCCATTTTAATACCACTCGTCCACGTCGACCCTAGCGCTGGGAAATCGAAACAGGCTTTAACAGTCGACGCACCATAGCAGTGGACGCGTCCAAGAAGGCAAGCTCATCGACTAGAACGAAGTCCACGTTCACTCAATCGAAAGCTCGGTATTAGGGAGCTTTCGATTTGCACGTTCACCTAGTCGACTGCTACGAGATTACGTCAATTTCAGTCTCTGCGCATGCGTCACGTCGTCTCGCTCGTCCACTAGCCAAATCGAGAACGTGTCCACCGCGGTTTTGACGTTCGCTCCAAACTGCAACGAACGTTCACATGTGAGACGTCACAGAATTTCTGAAAATGGATTAAGTGGCAAGAACGCATGTTAGTTTCCCTCCTCGTGATCTGTTTTGCCCAAATGCGGTCACTTTTTACCTAAAATGTATATGAGATCGATGATTCATTGGGGAATATGCGTTATTTTGGACGTTTTCTTGCAACTTCAACAGGCGGATATTCGAAGTTGAAATAAACTGTGTTCTCCATGAAAACATACCAACAACTTAACTAGTGTTCGTGTAGTAGACATGCATTTACATCGTTGAAGAAATTTAGAAAAATTACACAAGGCTAAGCTGTAAATTCTCCATTGTAATACGACTCGTCCACGTCGACCCTTGCACAGGGAAATCGAAACAGGCTTTAACAGTCGACGTACCATAGCAGTGGACGCGTTCAAGAAGGCAAGCTGGTTAACTAGAACGAAGTCCACGTTCACTGAATCGAAAGCTCGGTACTACTCCGGAAAGAGTTCTAGGATGCTACGTCCACTAAAGGACAATACGTAAAGGTCAAGAGTAGTCTCACCCAACTTATTTCAAAGCAACAGCTAAACATCACAATTTGCCTCTTTATTTCTCCTCAAAGGATTTTTCAAGATATTTTTTGTCCTATGCAAGGTAAACCAAGCAGTTACTTCTAATAAAATTCAAATTTGAGGACAAAAAATGTCACATGACCCTTAATAGCCAATCATGAAACAGGACAGTCTACTACACTACTTCAAGTTGAGGTCACTGGTTTTGCCCTTCAACTGACCAACCTCGCGGCCCTCAGGCCATTTACATAATTGGTCTGTCATGTATGGCTCCATTCTAGACCGACTGAAAAGAACAGATACTACACATGATGTCAGCCAAAATGCCGAGAAGGTAATGATTGTAAGCATTGTGGTATGGTAATATCCTTCAAGAGCTACTTAAATCATCGATATCAATCAGGAACGAAGGTCCCTTTTAAGCTTGTCACGTATTGCTCCCAAAGGGAATCTACTACAGCGCCAAGTCTAGAATGGAGCCATATACTGATATATGACAGACCATAACATAATGTGAAAGGTCTGAGGGCCGTGAGGTTGGTCAAGTGTTGTCCTTCAGTGGACGTTTAGCTTCTTTGGGAAGCAGTTTAAAGTTTGGTTTCGCCGAACGGCCCTTTGCCAGAGGGTCGGTACCACTTTAGAAAAAGTACTACAGCGCCACCTTAGGAAGACAATTTCTTAGTTATTGATTGAATGCGTGTTACTTCCATTTTGTTTACAGACGATGAATTAATTCCAGGAAATCTTGGTTTACTAGACCAGCAGCTGGCCTTAAAGTGGGTCAACGAGAATATTGAAGGTATGCATCTAAACATATATCATAAAACCGAAACGAACTTATTATCTGATTATGGACGGTACGTGATAGCTAGGAAAATGTATGGGACTGCTTAGTATTTTTTGTTCGTTATTCCAAAATGTCATAAAATGTTAGCTTGTATGATATCACAATAGAAACTAATGGTTTCGGTTTGTTCTACTGTTATAGTGCGACACATTTTCTTACACATTTCATTCCCAGTTTACGTTTTAACCGGCCATTTCCTACTCTTCAGTTCCTTCTGACCCTGCATCATCAATGCATGGCCAAATGGTTAGAGCCTTCGGCTTGCAGTCGGGAGTTCTAAAGTTCGATTTCTGGCCGTTGATACCGACTTTAAACATGGAACTTTCCATGTTGAGGATGAAATAAATTTCTTCCTAGTAAAAAAAAAACAACAAAAAACATGGAACTTTCTGCCATTGTTATTTTGCTCATCATGAGCAGTGGAGTATAGAGAAAACAAGCCAGTGAGCCACAAATGGAACGAAATGATTCCTAGGCCAGTCCGATTTAAACCAGTTTGTTAGAAACTACGCCGACGTAAAGTTCTTCCTACAATTGAATTATTGAATTATGAAGTTAATGTAATGATATTGTTCTTTGAATTAAGTAGTTCGTAAATATTTGTAAGTATTATATTTATTTTCCAACCTATGTTTTATATATATGTACATATGTATATATTTTCAAGATGGGAATAAAGTTCTTCCTTAAAAAAAAAAAAAGAGTTCTTCCTACAAAAAAAAAGAAAAAAAAAGAAACTACGGCGTAAACTCTTTCTAGCTTACCAACTTATCATTTCAGTTTCATTTTGTTTTGAGGGGAATGGTGATGGCCTACATTGTAGACGAACCCGATCAGCCCTTTTGTTTAGTGACTGTAGGCAGCCATTAGTGGGGTCCATGAGCCTTAAATCGTCTTTATTCACTGTTTACATAAACTTCAAACCCTCATACACACTGAAACTGAGGGAATCAAGATTCTAATCAGTGTACTACCATCCATGATACAGGCAAGCAAGGAAATTGAAAGATTAAAAGGTGATGGACCCTAGTTACGGTCGATTTAAATCAGACCATCACACGCCAACAGCAGTTACACCACTCGTTTGCCCCCCCCCCCCCCAATAAATTAATTAAAAAAGTAGCAAAAGTCTGTTTTGGTAGTCTGTATCGTTTCACATTTTCCTCTCTGCAGCGTTTGGCGGAGACCCAACCAAAGTAACAATTGGAGGCGAAAGCGCAGGAAGCGCAAGTGTTGCATTTCACACTCTTTCACCTCTTAGTAAAGGCTTGTTTCGGAATGCCATTATGCAGGTACAGTTACTTCGTGCAATACAGAGGACTCAGCTTAAATATGAATATATTTATTTGCAAAGTTCCTGTGTAATGTGATGTTTTAGCTAATTCAAATTAGATGAAAATTAAAAACAGCCATTCGTCACGCCAAACCCTAACGAAAGCGCCTATTAATTAATAAATTAGCTAATTAATCAATATAATTAAGATCGTATTTTATCCTTCAGTTTATTCTTAAACGAATTCTCCAATAAATAATTTGAAAGAAGCAGAGGTTCCACAACGACGGAAGGGTGTATCGCAGCTTATATATTTATATAAATATATTTACTATAAATACAATTTGGGCAAAAGGAGTCCAAATCGATCAAATACATTTCGTTCAATTAAGTTTGCGTCGGGGGTGACGATTACTCGATTACTCTCCTTTTCTTCACTGGGCATGACGTTAAACTGCATCCAGGTTGTGGCTTCTGTTCTATTCAGCCAGTCTAGAGCAGGACCACTCAGTGTTTGCCCTTTGGAGGGCGTACTTGTCCATTTGGGACGTTAAGCTCCTTAAGGGAGCAGAACTCCTCCGGGAGTAATCGTTTGGTTTTCGCCCCTTGGCTCTTCGCCAGAGAGTCGTGGGGACTTTTAGAAAAAAGCTCTCCTTTTCTTCACTTCGTCTATAGTGGTATCCAATAAAGATCATTATGACATACATGTAATATGTTTATCCAAGTGTTACATGGAACCGCTAAGTTCGGTAACATAATTAAAAAGTCTTAAACTTATTCCATCATCCATCATTTGCAATGCAGAGTGGGTCTCCATTCGACAGTTGGATAACGAATCGGCAAGGAGAAGAAGCCAGACTGGAAGTAAAGACTCTTGCCAAGTTACTCGAATGTAGCCCAGAAGATATTGAGGATGATTCGAAGTTATTACAATGCCTAAAGGGAGCACCTGCAGAAGCCTTTATCGAGAACATTGATAAGGTGAGCTTTAGCCTAACTAACACCTAGGTAGTTGGCCGAACAAACAAGCAATCAGTTTTAAAACCACATAATAGGTTTTTCTACTTATTGCGTTTAAGTTTTACTTCTTACTGAAAGGGTTATGTATGCACTCATTTTGTTAAAGTAGAAGTACAATTATCTGAAGCAATATGTGCATTTTGTGTGTGTGTGTGTGGGGGGGGGGGGGTGTTTGTGAGTGTTTTCTTGTATCTAGAAAAGTCATAGTATTCTTTTTCCCAATTGTCTGTTTTTTTGTTTTGTTTCAATTGTTTTATGGTCACAAGCTTTGATGAACAGTAATGTTTTTTTTTCTAGTGTCCATCATATGTTTATGTCGAGGGTTGTTGAACTTAATCTTGTTGATCTGAAAAATACATATGAGAAATAAATTGAATTGAATTGATTTGAATATTTATTTTTTGTCTCTCTGATTAAGGTTGGCCAGGAACTAGGTGATCCACTTTTTATGCCGCCTGGACCCAATATTGATGGGGTATTTTTACCAAAGGATGCTTTGAGTATCATTGAAGAGGGAGACTTGAACGGGGAAAACTACATCGTTGGCACAAATGGAGGTGAAGCAACGATTTTCCTTTCGATGTTCTTCCAGGATAAAGACGTCAAACCAGTTATTAATTCCACCTTACTTTCAACAGTTCTTGCAACTTTTATGGGCGATGTACCTGATCCAATCGTAATTGAGTTAATTAAAACCATTTACACCATTGATCCGGAAGATTTAGTTGACGAAAAGCGAGACGATTTCTTCCACGAAACCGTGCAGTACCTTGGTGATGAATATTTTGTGTAGTGAATCCAAATATGCCCGATTGGCGTCCCAAACGAAGAATGTCTACAGATATGTAATGACTTTCGTTCCGTCAAACAACTTTATGGATGTTAAATGGGCAGGAGCGGCTCATGGCGACGAGGGACGGTTCGTAGTTGGTGGAGTCTTTCAGGAAAATTTTGTTGACAAAACTACAGATGAGGAGAAAGAAATGTCACGAAAGACAATGCAGTACTGGATGAACTTTATGAAAACTGGGTGAGTCTTGAAAATGAAAGCGAAAATGCAGTTACCCCAACGTGAAGTAGTGTAGTACACTGTCGGTTTTCACGATTGGCTCTTGAGAGTCATGTGACTATCTTTTTCCACCTCAAATGTGAACTTCTAGCAGGTATGTAGTACCGAACGAACTTTATGAAAACAGGATCACTCTTAACAAGTTGGTTAAAAACATTCACCAACACTGGTCACGTATGTCAAATACCTGAAATTGGTTAAAGTTTACCCAATAATTGTTGATTGATGGGTTATCCAAGAGATTTTTTACCACTTTATTGGGTAACCAGCCTGTGTGGTAACCAAATAAACAACAAATATTGGGGCAAACTTAACCAATTTCAGGTATTTGACATACGCGACCAGTGTTGGTGAATGTTTTTAACCAACTTTTTAAGAGTGATGAGTCTTGAATTTTAATACCTGCACGATAGGAAAAAGTTCATTTCAGAAAACACTAGGTTTATTGATAAATGAAAAGGGCAGTTTTCTTCTTGTGAATGTTGACATAGGGAGAAACAGGTTAGGAAAATTACCCACTTTGTCTGATGTTCCTTCTTCAAGTGTACCGCAAGTCTGAAATGTCAACTGAAAATACATAATGTTGAGTATGAAAAATGAATTCCAACAGTTGATCTCTCATCATTATAGGACAGCTGAGATGTTGAAGTTTATTGACTCATAAGTAAAAATGGTAAATTTTGCAATAACTTGTGATGTCGTTGTTGTACTACCTAAATTTCAGTCTTTATATTTCTTGGTGTTTCTGAAAACTACGGTACTGCACTTGTACCAATATGTGATAGAAAGGCTCTTTGTTGTTGATGTGATTGAAGGACCATTCCTCTCACCTCAAACTACAATTCTTTTACGGGAGTACCACACCTCTTTATTGGCTCAGCTCTTTGACTGACAGCTTATTCAAACAATGCAGATTACCAAAGGTTACATTACACAGCATGAACTGTACTGAGAGTATTTTGATTATACACATTGAGCTTTTCGTACTCACCCTGAAGCAACTTAAACCTGGAATGTATCTGGATGAGGAGGAATTTCAGACAATTGTGGGAGGGGCTTAAGACAGAAGGTTGGGAGAATTGGCACAGATTTTGATGAAAGAATTGGGCCTTTAAGCAAGTCGTCTCTGTACAACATGGCTATGGAAGAGAACAGTGTATGAGTGTTCAAGGTCATATAAACACGTTCCAATATCAAAAGGAATAAAAACAGGTACAGTGTGAGTCGAACAACAAGAATGAAACAATTTTTTACACAATAGACTGTTTTGATTAAAATGATTAAATTTTAGCATATTATATCTCAATGACTCAGAAAATGTAAGTTGGGTATACAAAATTTATTTTGCAAATTTTAAAATGTATATTTTCAAAAATTCTAGGTTTGAGGTACACTTCACTTTGTTGAAAGGTGTCGCATAGGGACATACTGTCTTGATACTGTTAAGCCGCGGCCACACTACAAAGAATTCGGATCGGATTAGGAGCCGATTTTTGTGAAATTTTGTTAAACAGTTTTCCCATTTCTTGTCTGAAAGTACCCAAAATTTGCCAAATTGTGTAAATATATGAGTTATACCGCAGGGTTATGAAAATTAAATTTATGCCAATTATATTGCGTGACGTCATATCATCGGCAATTACTCTGTCCGATAAAAAAATGGATGTCGGAGTAACGTTATGAAAAAATGAGTAAACAATTCATTCTAATCGACATGAGCTGCAAAACACGGTTTGTTAAATTTTGATTTTCAACCGGAGCTGGAAAGTATTTTAAAAAAACCTCACAAAATCGGATAGGAATGAGATAGGAATTCATTGAAGTGTGACCGCAGCTTCTTCTAGCAAAGGTTACACGAAATGGCAATGCATATCATAATTGGTTTAGTTTCACATTCAACAGTAATGCAGAATTTTTTTTAAAGGGTTTTTATCCTGCTTTGCAACGGTTTAATGCATAACTTGAAAGCATCTGGTCACGATTTTTAGAAACCAAAAATGGTAATTTTAATGACTCAGTCAAGAAACAGTTCTTTGAAATGAAAGACACGTGGATTGTCTAAGGTCAACCATTTGCCATAAGTATGTTAGAAGTTTTGCCAGGTTTGGGAAAATTTGACAGATTTCACGGTTCAATTCGACATTAACCTTAAGAGTTATAACCAAAGTCAATTCACCATTCTATAACACAGTGATCCGAATACTGTTGGAGAAGGCGACAACTGGTCTGTTCCAGAATGGCCAAACTTTTCAAAGGAAAATGAAATCTTCAAGGATTTGACGCCAGACATGAGCAACAGATACTTTAAACAGAGGGAATGCTATTTTATAGAGAAAGTCCTTCCTCCGCTGAAAGAAGCCCTGAGTAAGATTTTTGATTCATGTAAAGAAATTTGGTATAATAAAAGGGTGTGACCTAAATCTATCAATTTGTTCTCTTTCTTTCTTTCTTTCTTTCTTTCTTTCTTTCTTTCTTTCTTTCTTTCTTTCTTTCTTTCTTTCTTTCTTTCTTTCTTTCTTTCTTTCTTTCTTTCTTTCTTTCTTTCTTTCTTTCTTTCTTTCTTTCTTTCTTTCTTTCTTTCTTTCTTTCTTTCTTTCTTTCTTTCTTTCTTTCTTTCTTTCTTTCTTTCTTTCTTTCTTTCTTTCTTTCTTTCTTTCTTTCTTTCTTTCTTTCTTTCTTTCTTTCTTTCTTTCTTTCTTTCTTTCTTTCTTTCTTTCTTTCTTTCTTTCTTTCTCTCTTGTCTCTTAAAATTACGTACAGAAATCAAACTGAGCTGTCTCTTCCATAATAGAAATTGTTTCAATTATATTTGTTCACAGAAGAATTAGAGAGCCTGAAGACAAGTGGTGACGGAAAGTCCAAATGGACAGAAGAAAGCCAGTGTGAAGGGGGGTCATGCCATCCAGAAGAAGTACAACCTTACAGTTAAAAAAGAAAAACATTCTGGCTAATATGAGAAAGTTTTAAGGAACTGCAGAGCCAAATTCTGAGGTGAAGGGGTTATTCAAGGAAACGGCTGGATATGTTTTAGAAAATAAAATTCCTATCGGTTTCCAGTTTGTTACATTTATTTAGTAACCTCTTGACCTTGGCAAGTCTAGTTTTCTAACCTTGCATCTATCCTAAGTAGCTTGGTCCGCTACACTTCATGGTCGTGGTGAAGATACGCTCATGTTCTGTCTGGCTCTTATTTCTCGGGTTACAAAACATTTATGGATCATTTGGAAATGAATTGAATGCATGCTTAGGTATCAATTTCTCTAAGTCTATTAAACATCTTAAAGGTCATGAGCAGTCTTCCCCAAACTTAATTTGAAGCAAAGAGCTAAATTTCACACTTTTCGTCTTATTTCTTTCCAAAATGTCTTCCATCATTTTCTATTAATTAACTATTACATATCGAAGATAAACCGAGCAATTATTGCTATATAGTAAATTTCACATTTGAAGAGATAATGGCCATCACATGACTCTGAACAGCCAATCATAAAACAGGGCAGTCTGCTACGCTGCTTTAAGTTAGGATGACTGCTCTTGCCATTCAAACCCGGATGCAAAATGGAGGAGGCAACACTACTGTTAGTCATAAGTTTAATCAATGGTAATAAATTCAACTTGAACCTCTGGACTTATTATCCTGCTTTGGCATTAAAACCCGTGAGATTACAATTTTAGAAACTCTTCTCTCTTAAATCGTAAGATTTAAAATATTGGAGTTTAAATCTAAAAGAGTGGAATTAGTGACCAATCGGGTTCGATTGGTCACTAATACCAATTTTTAAGGATTTATTTTCACTCCAATGGACTAATTTTAACTGTATTGATTTAAGAGACTGTTAACAGCTCTTTAGTACCAATTGTCATGTTTTATCTGTTAGTAAAGATTTATGTGCCTATTGAAGCCAGGAAGCTGCTCCCTGGTAGACCGACAGCACATCTTGTTCAACAGAATCATGTGGAACCCCACTTTGCAAACGAAAGCTAATTCCATGCACGACATGAACCAATTCGACGGAGTAGTGGAAGGGGGGGGGGGCGGCTGGATATGTTAAAGAAAATGAAAGTCTTAGCGATTTCCACTTTCATTTCTTGAGTCTACCCTAAAAATAGCTGAGTCCGCCTACGCTTCATGGTCTGGGTCTGGGCCTGGAAAAATTCTGTAATCCATTGAATTCTAAGAATTCTGGCATGTTTTTAATTTCAATTAAAACTCATATTTCATGACTGTATTATTTCAAACATACACTAAATCAAATCCTCACATTTTGGACTGTAAGGTGTTATATTCACGTCTCGAGACACGCACATCTTGCGTAACACCATGTCTCCATGTCAGGGCTAAAATAATGAGATGATTGTTATAGTTTAAAGGTCTCGCGACTTAATATTTTACAAGATACACTTTGAGGATTGGGTGCAAGCAATTGCTCTAAAAATGCATAATCATAACAGCCACAATAATATTTTCAAGAAAACATAAAAACTTTATAAAAGTCATGACATGACACGTTATATAGGGCAGCTAAGGCTATACAAAGCGTATAGGCTTGTGCAACAGTCTCGAAATGGTAGTCATATCGGTTCAAAGTAGCAAACAAAATCTTGCATGTTTTCGATTGTCATGCAGGTTACAGTGGTCGACGGGCACAAGGGGGGAATGGAGGTGTATACACAGTTCTTAAAGTTGTGCCCGAAATGGTGGTGGTAAAATTCATAGGGGAAATTTTCTGACCATTTCATACTTTGTTCATATGTTATCGAAGTAAACATTTCATTTCAAACTCAAACGGAAAAAGTGTAGCTTCTACTTACAGGTCTGAGAAATGCTATTTCCGACTATCCCCACTCTGTTACGAGTTTTCTAAATTTTACATAAGCTCCATGCAGAGAATCATCTGTCCCTAAAGCAACTGATATGATGCGCTCTTAAAGCAAAAAAAAAAAAAACAAAAAAAAAAAAAAAGAAAAGAACTTAATCACTCTTTAGTAGAGTGAGAAGTCTTCATTTCGTCCATTAGCTGATTAGAGTGTTAATTTACTCCAAATAGTAAAATTTACTTCAAAAAGAGTGAAATTCACTCCATGGGGATTCTGCAACGATCACTCTTTTTAAATAAGTGATGGCTGTAAGCCCGAAGGCACTCGAGCAAAAGTGACCCTTAGCTCTCTTTGATTGAATTTTACTATTCTTGTAGTATATTTATTAACACTGTAATGTAGTGAATTCAGACTTTTCACTAGAGAGTGAATAGGTTTCCTCTTTTGCCTTTAGAGTGTAACGCATACCTATGACCTAGTTTCAAATAATTTCTTTAGAATGTGAATAGCCCTCTGTTTCGGTATATTATATCGAAGGTTAAAATACGCTACTGTTGCCGCCCTGACAAAGTGACCTCATGATTTACCACTGGATACAGATATTGTCTAATCATTTGTCAGTACTAAGCATTGGAAAAAAATGTGAATTTCAGGAATCAACATAATGCGCCGCTAAAGTACCTACTTGTAAAACAGTTGATAGCTCGTAAGGACAGTTCCGCCGTGACATAAAGTAACTGGAATTTACTTAATGCGAGTAAGCGCATGGGAACACCAAATAAACGTGAACTCGATCAGGAAAATTTGAAATGAACTTGGACGCTTAATCGAATTTGGTAGCATAAAACATTTGGCAATTAAAGCAACGACACATTATCATTGTACAACTGTAGTGACGGCAGTCTTAGGGGGAAAACCCTGCCAAGGCGGGATGAGGAGGGGGAGCCCGATAAGCTCCTCTGTAAACATATTAACATTTAACCTCTTGCTGACTGCATGATCAAATGGTTAGAGCATCCGACTTGCAACCGGAAGGTCTGGAGTTCGAGTCCCTGTATGTCCATAGCGAAGACTTAAAGGGAAATATCAAGGAAATTACATCCTTTTAAAAATCACTATTTCATATTTCAAATTTGTAAATAGTGATTCAAGATGGCGTCTCTACAGAGAGAAGCATCAGTACAACTTCAGTTTGAAGTTGGTCAAAGTATTGAGAAAGTTTTTGAATTTTTGACAAGTAAAGGCATTGATCCTGGAGATCATCTTTTGGCGGTGCAAGGACTACCAGGTTTTTTGTGGGATATTACGTTTAAATCAGTTGAACTACGCAGAAAGTTTTGGCCTGCTATCTCTGACGGAGAAGGCTATTCAGCTAGTGTGTATACTGAATCCACGAATCTTGTCACGGTACTTCATGTACCGCATGAACTAGATGATAACGTAGTAAGGTACTATGTTTTGGGACGTTATGGAAGGGTTATAAGTGGCAGATTTTTGATGTGTAAAGACTACCCAACTGTGTTTAATGGAATTCAGCAGTACAAAATGAAACTAAATAGTGATATTCCTTCTAGTGTTGTATTTGGGGGAAGAAGTTGCTGGGTACGGTACCGGGGACAACCGAGAACTTGTTTAAAATGTGGAGAAGCTGGCCATGAGGCAAAGGATTGTGGAGCTATTAGATGCTTTAATTGTCAGAGTCTTGGACATGCATCGAAGGATTGTAAAGTACCCTGTACGTGTACTATTTGTGGAAAATCAGGCCACAATTATCGTGACTGCCCAGTGTCTTTTTGCAAATAAAATAAAGCCAAGCTCATCTTGGATTATTGGAAGCCATGCAAAAACCGATTTCAATGTGGATGATGAGACGGTTTAAGGGAGCGCAGCGGATGTCGTTTCACACTCGGCTGCAGGGACTGACCCCGGACCTTCCTTTTTATGGGACAATCAACGCTCCAATGAGAACATGCCTGATAAACAGTCAAACGATAGCCAGATTATCTTCGAAAATTCTGAGCCTCTAGTTATACCAGACTCTCAAGTCTCCGGTGATGAACATTTTGACAAGAAATCTTCTGATTGTATCATGGACACTTCCGTTGGCGGACCAGAAATTAAGGCGTTGGAGACTAATTGCGCTCCTCAACCCCACCTTCAGGACGATGTAAACTATTCCGGTAAAATTAAAGGGAAAAATTCTGCGGAAAGCAACATGGACATTTCCGAATGTAGACTGAAAACGTTAGAGAATTGTACTCCGCCTCAACCCCAGCTTCAGGCCTTTGCGAAATGTTCCAACAAAACCCAGTCGCAGCCAGCAATTTCTGAGGATAGCGATTCAGCGTTTGTGAAACCCAGGAGGTCTGTTTCCTCCCAACATGAAACAGGGAGAAGATGTAAAAGGTCAAGGTCAGGGGTTCGTTTTCCCCTTGAAAACCCCATGGACATGATCAAAATGACCCAATTATTCTTGGAGGATGATCCATGGCATTCCTGTTACGTAAAGACTTGCTGTGAAGCCTTCTCTAGATTTAAAGACCTAAAAGCGCATGTTGCAAAACATCACCGAAAGTTAAAGCAACATGAGTATTCATGTGCTCGCAGACGCTGCCATTCGACCTTTTCTACCCCATGGGATTGGATCCAGCACCTCGCCTGTAAACACGCCGAATTTGTGAGCGGAAAAGAGGTTGAGTTCTTTGACAAGTACTTTCTAAGACAAAAATTTTCCTATGGCCAACCTGTCAATTGCTACTCTTAATGTTAATGGCCTACGTAATCATTCAAAACGATCACACATTATTCATTGGTTGAAAATCTTCACCTTTGATATTATCCTGTTACAAGAACTTTATTTATCATCAGAAATCGATTTTACGTGCTTTAAACGGGAATGGGACAGACCAGTTTATTTTTCTTCCAGTTTAACCTCTCACTCAGGGGGCGCGGGTATCGCTTTAAACAGCAAGCACCGATGGAATGTTTCCCAAGTTCGTCGGGATATTAAAGGTCGCTGTATATCCCTTCTTTGTTCTCTGAACGGGGCCACCTTCCGTGCGTGCAATGTACATTGCCCAAATCCCCCCCCCCCCCCCGGAGAAAGAAGGGAATTTTTAAGTAACCTTGATTTTTACTTGCGTGGTCCCAATCCTTTGATTCTTGGTGGCGATTTTAATTGTGTTATGGAAAGCATAGATCGCGAAAATCTTTCCCTTAACTCATATTGCACAGCCGGTCAGAACGAAATCACCGATCTCGTCTCCGTTTATAACCTCGTTGATAGTAACAGATTTTTGCACCCTTTACATCCCGGTTATACGTGGTCACGGGTGGGCAATTATCTGAAATCAAGACTGGATAGAGTCTACCTTTCAAAAGATATTGTTCTCAATAGTGCTCTAATTGCTTTGTGTCCTTACTCAGACCATGACTGCGTTCATGTGGCTTTCAAGTTTTCAAGCTCGTTTAAGAAAGGCAAGGGTTATTGGAAGTACAATACTTCCCTTAGTAAGGACAATGCTTTCTGTGAGGATTTACGCTCCCGTTACAAATTATGGTCCACTCTCAAGCCTGGATTCAAATCTACATCTCTTTGATGGGAAAACAGTAAAGGCAAGATCAAACAGCTTGCTATTGAGCACAGTGTGCGTATAGCTCGTGTAAAGAGGGATCATAGGTTATCTTTACAAAGAATATGTAACAACTTAAATAAAGACGAGGTTGATGGTATCATAGAAAGCGAACTCCGAGGGGCATGTACTATCCGTTCTCGAGTTCAGCTACTTGATGGAAGCGAAAAACCCTCTGCGTTCTTCTGTAGAGAAGAGAAACGCCGAGCTCAACAGAGGGTTATTAATAATATACGAAATAAGGATGGAAGAATCGTTTCCAGACAAAATGAAATTTCAGACGCATTCCATAATTTTTATACGTGTCTCTTTACTGAAGATTGTACTGTAGATACAAACATGCAAGATGTTTTTATCAATTGTTTAGATTCCAAAGTAAGTGATGATGATAGTGATAGAATGGAGAAAGCCATCAGTCTAGACGAAGTTAGAAGTGCTCTCTCAACTTGTACTAAGAATAAGTCTCCCGGTAATGACGGCCTGCCTTACGAATTTTACCAACATTTTAGCCATTTGTTGGAAAACGACCTGGTCGATGTGTTCAATGACATTTTCGATAATGGCACTCTGACCAGTTCGGGAGATAACCGCTTTCGGGAGAAAATGAGTATTACCCCGATTGGAGGAAAATTTGCCTGCCTCAACGGTATGAATATTTATGAGCACTTAGTGTCTACCTCTTCACAGTCGTCGAATCGTTTAATAAATGTGTGTGTATTCAATTGTGAGTAAATAGTTTAGACATATAAAACGAAATTACCATGGACCTTCAACTACGTATTTACAAACATATGTGTTGGCACCACCCACTTGCACACCTTTAAGTGAAAAATGGTGTACAAAACTTGCGGCTGCGTGGAGTCTATAAATTAAGCTTAGGACAAAGAACGTGGCAAAATTGCTCGGTTTCTCAAAATCGGCGTGGTGAACAACGAAACATGACGGAGCTTTTTTATTCCCCTTTCAACAGAGTTTTTAAAAATGCCCGAATTTCTCTTTCCTAAAATCGATAAAAATTGCAAGGCTGTTTTGAACGTTATCTCCGTTGAATTTGCACGGTAGGATCGCAATGCATCGTGGGAGATATTTTAAAACGGCGCCACCCATGCAAAATAATCCCCCGATCGGGTGAAAAATGATTTCCCCCGAAAGAGGTTATCTCCCGAACTGCTGACCGAAAGTCAACGTACTGGTGTTATTACTCTGATCCCTAAAAAGGGCGATACCACCAACCCGTCTAACTGGCGGCCCATCAGTCTACTCAACACTGATTACAAGATTCTTGCCAAAATCTTGCAAACTAGGCTGAAGTTAATCCTTCCAAACATCGTCAATGAGTTTCAAACTTGTGCTGTTCCAGGGAGATCTATTCATGGTAATTTGATTATTGTAAGAGACATTTGTGATTTTTGTATATTGGGGAATCACCCATGTGCTCTTATATCTATAGATCAACAAAAAGCTTTTGATATGGTGAACTGGTCTTTTTTAATGAAAATTCTACGAAAGCTTAACTTTGGCAACAACTTTCAGAGATGGATCTCTATTTTGTATGGCAATATTTACAGCCGTTTGCTGATTAATGGGTATCTTTCGGATAAAGTATACATATCAAGAGGAGTTAGGCAAGGGTGTCCCTTATCGCCACTGTTGTATGTCTTATTTATCGAGCCCTTGGCAAGATTCATTAATTATTGTGATAATATTAATGGTTTTGTAATTCCAGGAAGTACTAAGCGGGTCAAATTCCTTCAATACGCTGACGATGCAACATGCATCGCAACGCGTGTTTCAGACATCTTACAGTTTTTTGAAACCTTAAAGAATTTTGAAAGGGCGACCGGTGCTTGCATCAATTTGGCGAAAACGTATGGGTTGAAACTGGGAAGGTTTTCCTCACAACCACTTCCGGGCAATATACAATGGAGCACCTCTGGCATTAAAATAACAGGGATAGTGTTCGGTACTTGCGATTCCGTTTTTAGCAATTGGGCCACCAAAATCACAACTACGCAGTCTCGAGTCAGAACTTGGTCAAGAAGGCATTTAACCCTCATAGAGAAAGCCAGGGTCGTTAATATGGCGGTTTACCCACTATTTTACTTTTTGGGCCCAGTTTTTCCGATACCTGAACGGGTAGTTAAGGAAATACACAAAGCTGTGGAGTAAACAAACCTGATCTTGTCTCCCGTGACGTTATTACTTTGCCAAAGAATTGTGGGGGATTAGGTATCGATGACTTGAAAGTTAAAATGAATGCCTTGCTGGTTAAACCGTTATTCCCTTTCTCTTTGGAAAAGACCTGCCCTCACACCTATTGACAGCCCGCTATTTCGTTGCAAAGCAACTGCGTAGTGTTTACCCCTCTATCTGGTCCAATTCTAGGCCTAATAGTGATGTGTGTTCCCCTTCCTTAATACTTTCGTGTTCCATTTTGAAACAATTGTTTAGTGCGGACAAAAGCTTTGCCAAGGCATGTCGGAATACTAAGGATATTGTGAAAAAGTTACGACTGGATGTTACTATCTCTATCGTTAACAAGCACCCTAACTACCCTTGGAACAAAATTTGGGATTTAGTCTTCGGTTTGTTTCTTGATAATAAGCTTATTGATTTCCAGTGGAGACTAGCTCACCAAGTTCTTTATACGGGGAAAAGAATCAAAGACTGGGGTATGGGTGATGGTATTTGTCCCTTTGACGGTTGTACTGACGTAGAGACTTTAGTCCACATTTTTTGGGATTGTCCAAAAGTCCAGCCCATTCTAACATGGGTCAAAGATATTTTCACAAAGCTAGGAGGCAGTATTGTTGATTTTGACACCCACTTGTTTATGTTTGGCTTTTCCGATATAAACTGCAGGAAGCAGGTTTTTAACAGAATTTGGTTTTTCTTCTGTGTGACTAAATTTATCCTCTGGAAATCAAGATGTTTACATGTTTTGGAGTTAGAAGTTCAAAGCTATCAAGAAATACTGCCAATAATTATTAAAACTATTAAAGACAGAATCGAAGCCGATTACAGAAGATTTTCGAAGGAAAAATTTTTCAAAATGTGGATTAAGGATAGGTCATGTGTTACCCTGGGGAATGGTGACCTCATTTATAATTTATAACAAAGGTTTCATACTGTAATTATACTGTTAACACTTGCATTTTATTTATTTTCCAATTTTCGTAGGTACATATGTATATAAGTCAAGAAAAGAAGATTTCTTCCTTCCAATTTAAAATGTGATGTAGGTTAATTGAGTTATGATGTTAATGTAATGATATTGTAAGTTGAATTAATAAGGTCGTAAATATTTGTAAGTATTATATTTATTTTCCAACCTATGTTTTATATATATGTACATATGTATATATTTTCAAGATGGGAATAAAGTTCTTCCTTAAAAAAAAATAGTGTTAACATGCTCATGATTGGAAATACAGTTTCGCTTCAAAAACAAAATCACTTTTATTGGCAAAGAGTGACAAATAATGAAAAATAAGGCAGTATGATAGCCTTCTTTTCAAGAAATAAGCTCCCATCAGATAGAAATTCAGTTGTTTGTTACTCAAGAATAATTTGTTCACCCAAACTTTCAACATTTTAAAAGATGCTACTTCCATAACTCTTCTTGTGCGTAATATTTTGAAGATATGAAGCTATTGCTGGGATTTATTGTTGACACCGAATGATTTGATGACTAGAGCTTTTTACTTTTAATGCTATGTTGGAGAATTTTAAACGCAATATTTCCCTTTAATGAAACCTACTTCTACTGTATTCGGTGTTGATGATCAACATATAGCACAAGCCAGTGAGCCACAACTGGAAAGGAGGCCGCGGTCGACCTGATTGAAACCAACTAGTTAGGAACTGAGCAAACTCCATGCAGCCTATGTCCTATGAAGTAACTGAACGATACTAAAGTTAGGCTTCACACATTTAGCCTCCTACCTCACTTTTGTTAAATTTCATACAAAACTTCAACACAATCTACTTTTAAGTCTCAAAATGATTTAATAATACAAAAAAAAAAAAATCATTACGGCATTCACGTTTTGTTGTAAGAAATTCAGATCTACAGATGGAACGGTTAAACAAAGTGCCTTCCGTATTCGTGCAAGCCATTTCGAACCGTAGGTCAAACATTTTTCGACTGGGGTAAATATTGCGTGTTTGCTTGTTTTCTTTCACAGAATTCCGTCAAAGCCACATTGCTGCACCGTGGCTAGCTTAAAGACCATGCTGGAAAATTTTGACAATGAGACGCGTTACCTTCGGAGATTAGTCTGAGTTGCAATGTTTAGACTGCCTTCTTACTCATTGAAACTTGCTAGGGCTGAGTCTAAACGCTTTAACACACTCGAGATGTTCACTGCCGTTCTTACAGAAGAGCATTTTTTAGTTTATCTAAGACGCATTTTCACAGGGGTAGCCTAAACTCTGAAGTTGCCTGTCATTTTGTTGTGTGAGCGAATGCTTTCTATTATTCTGCAACTGGCCCATCCAAGTATGATTTCATGGAAACTAGTATTTGGGTCGCCATCATATACAGTCATCGAATCTTTTCTTAATTGAATCTGGCTCCCTGTTGTACACCTGAGTAGTTCGTGGAGATTTTCTGAGAGAGCCTAAGTTTTTAACATTCAACAAGAGCACATGGGCCTATTATTCAGAGCAGTCCCTGCTCCGAGAATAGACTCTCTTATTCCTGCCCCTGCAAGTGCTAGGGGCATTCCCCCCAGGATTTTTCCTTTTCACCTCTCCCCACGTGCCTCCGAGTTAGGTCAGATCGAAGTAAGGTTACCCGATAAGGAGGAAGTAATATACCGGTACGTCTCCAGAGACTTATTTGTTCAGCCAGAGATAATCTAAAACCTCATAGCTTTCGGGAGACTTTTCCCCTGGACCGCCACCACCACGAACGGACGCTTTGGGATCCGTTTCACGCTGTGCCCGAAAATTGTTGCCCCAGCATTATCCCTTGCCCAAAGTTTGCCCTTCCCCCAATTTTGACATTGTGGCGCCGTCACTGGCTGCAGTAGTATACTCATTCAAGAAATGAGAAGTAAGCAAACTTTTTCATAAACCCGTACTACCAGGGAGTTGCTAGAGCAACTCCCTGGTACTACATGGGGCATTTATGCATTGATTATTGCGAGGTAATTGCTTCACACATGATCCAAAAATTTAACACATGCCCAAAAGTGTTCATGTATCGTATCACTCTTTATACCTTATGCATTGTCAACACACTGACGCCATCCTTGGGGGCAAAACAGTGAAATACGTGGCCACATACATAAGAAATCGCCTTGTAGGCCTACGTGTAGCAGACTATGCGTGTATTCGACTGCTTAACAAATCAGCTGTCTGCATTTGTCGGTGTTAATTGCTTTGCCCCCAAAGGAGGGCGCACTTTTTGCCCTGTGACATCCTACTATATACCTATCTATCAACTAAAAAACGTTCTCAAATAAGAAATATTGAACATCAGTAAATCTGACTGCGCCCCCCTACAGCCTCTCAAAACTACTGTAGGCCTATATTCGAATTACCCTTTTCACTTGTTATTTAATTCACGGAGACTTATACAGATATTTTCGATTTGACTACGGAACCTGTCCTTGTAGGACGTTAAGTATTTCTTTTGGGGACTTCGAATTGTTTTTACTTAAACTTGAAAAGACATTCTGAAAAGGATATTCCCTCTTTCGTGCCCATATACTACCATCTTAGAAATATACCGTGTCCCTTACAGCACAGAGTAGTAGACTACATGGGTCATAGCGGCACGTGTCACCCACTGCTTCTCTTAGCTGGCATAGCTTTGGCATATGGGGTATTCAATGACGGCACCAGGACTTCAAACATGGTGCGGACAAAGGGAGGGCCATGATAGGAAAATGTGGATGGGTGGGTTGCAGGGGCCCGCCTTAGAGACCTTGGTGGAACAAGGGGAAATGCCCCTCTCGGAGGTACAGTCTAAAATCAAAAGAGTGAACTTAGTCCCCCTTTGATCGAGTGAAACGTGTAAATTCACTCCATTAGAGTGATCATTCACTCCAAGAGGAGTGAAGTTCCCTCCAAAAAGAGTGAAATTCCCTTAAAACGAGCGAAGTTTCACTCTTGATGGAGTGCCCACAGTGATCGCTCTTAAAAAAATAGCGATCATTGCGGCAGGCACTCGTGGAAGAGTGAATTTTTCCTCTCCCTCTAGTGAATGTCACTCTTTTTGGAGTGAACTTCACTCCTCTTGGAGTGAATTATCACTCTAACGGAGTGAATGTACACTTTTCACTCGATCAAAGAGTGCCTAAGTTCACTCTTTTGATTTTAGGAGTATGCCCCCTGAAGTTCGAAAGTTTAAGCATATATCTCGGTCATAAATTTAGTCTCAGGATAGGTATAGTCTCAGGATAAGTATATTTGGTTCAGAATTGAGCGCATTCAGGAGAAATAGGGTGCCTTGGGGGCACATGCCCCCTGCGTCCTTAGTGCAGTCGCCTGAGTATTTTAAAATTACTCCGTTTTTACTCCAATTTACTAATTGTCAAGACAAGGGCTGGGTATAGTTAGAATAATTTTAATTTTAGTTGTCAGTTAATATTTGGAAATTAACGTGAACATTTTCTTTAGCGGGATCCGACTACATTGCCCGGTCAAGCAGTTAGAGCACCCGACTTGCAGCAGGAAGGTCCAGAGTTCGACTCCTGGCGGGTTCAACTGAAACATATAGCATAATCAATGGCGTTGGAAATCAAGCCAGAGAACCACAACTGGAAATAGCCATGGTCGGCAATACTAAAATTAATTGTTTAGAAACTGAGCCGTATACACCTCATAACTAGCAAGATTTAAAGTGTACTTCAAGTTAAATATTTTAGAAATACATTAAACAACATGAAAAATGAATTCTAACAGCCCAATCCCATCTTCATAGGACATTTTTGAGTGGAGATATAAAATGTTGACGTTTATTAACTCAAATTAAAATGATACATTGCGCAATAATATGTGATGAAATTGTTATATTACTCAAATTACAGCCTTTGTTTTTCTTTGTTCTTCTGAAAGTCACTGCACCTTGTGCCAAGGTGTGATAGTACTCTTACTCTTTTGGCGTGATGTAATTACTTAAACCCTCTCTGTGCAACATGCTATGCAAGCAAACAGGAAGTGTTCAAGTTCATAAAAACCTTTTTACTTTTAAAGTGTACCTAATTTAAGTCAAAAAATTCAAAAATACATATATATTGAAGACCATGAAAAATGAATTCTAACAGTTCAACTCCCATCTCCATAGGACAATCCTGAGCTGAAATAATTGGTGACTTTCTTGTTTTACAACTTACATTATCTGCTTTGTTTTCCTTTAAAATTAAAAATGTTTTTATGACCTTGAACACTTCCTGGTGGCTTTCGCAGCATGTTCCACAGAGAGAGATAATTAATTACATCACCCCATAAGAGTAACAGTCCTTTCACACCTTGGTACAAGGTGCAGTAACTTTTAGAAATACAAAGATTGTAATTTGAGTTGTACAACAACAAAATCATAAATTATTACGCAATGGACAAGTTTGTTTTAAGCGAATAAATTTCAACATTTAGGCTATATATCAGCTCAACACTGTCCAGTCATGATGGGAGTGGGACTGCTAGAATTCATTTTTCATGCTGTTTAAGACATGGCCACTTTTCTAAATAAGGGTACCTATTAATGACATTTTGGGTAAAAATTGGGTATTACATTAAAAAAGAAGAGCAGAAGAAGTTATATGCCAGTTTAAAGATAATATCACTCCTCATTAAATACACTGAAATTAGAGCCTGATTGCATAACCAGATAACGAAAATAAAAATATTGTATTAAGATGGCATTTTGTGTTTCACGTGTAAACGGGACACCAAAGCCAATTTTTAGAATGTTATGCCAAATATCATACAGCTTATGGGATACATGTCCTTCCAAACTCATATTTTTTCATTAAGTTACCATTGGTTCCCTTAAATCAGTTGCAAAAATTATGTGCATTTTGGGTTTGCAATTTTTATGGTCTTGTGTATAAAATGGTGTCCTGGGTAAAATATTTACGCGTGGAACTCGCGACTTTCCAAAAATGATACATGTTTAACGGGTAAGTTAAAGTAAAAATTACACATGTGAAAGAAGATTTAAATCTACACAGTGTGGTGTAACTTCATTCAGATCGGACATGTATTTCTCGTGATATCAGCAAATGAAGTTACTAGATTTGTGTTCCAAAAGTGAGATTGAGGGCAACAGAGAATATATATTTCCTCATATTGACAAGGAATGCTTTGTTTCCCATTGTTTTTTCGGAATGTTGTGTTGACTTTGGCCTTAACAGGAATAGGCCCTCCACATGGGGATTGCAAAGTTTGAAAAGTTCTCATGCTACTTACGCAATCACATTTTGATAATATGGGACTGCTGACGAGAAAATACGCTTTTAAAAGTTTAAACAAAAGAGAGAAAAAAAAAGACTGTACATTCCCACCCATGGTAATTTTCCCCGACGACTTCCCACTAACAATATGGGATCTTCATACGGGGATTGTTAGATAAAAACTGTCAAGATGGGCTAAATCCAAGTCGCGTGAAAGCGCACAGGGTTTGTGTGTGTGTGTGGGGGGGGGGGGGTGCCCAGGAGCCATAGTCCATGCAGCTCTTGTGCAGCACTGATAGTGCTACGGATTTGTCACGAATGCAAAACAATCAAATTACTCATACTGGTTCACTTGTCCTCATCCTAACTCCATTCCAACTCACACAGCAAAGGGAAACCCCGTTTCCTAGAAAGACGGAAGTATAGTCTAACCTACCGCAAATAAATATAGGCCCAAATCGGGTGAACATTGGTTCCCCAGCCGTATTTGCTATTTGCTCGAAGGCAGAAACCCAACCAATATTCCCAGTTGGACCCCGAATGTGCTACTGCTAGCCAATTGCTGGGCCTCAGCTGGGACTCATTCGTGTTTGTCAGATGCTCCCAAGCTGGACTCAACTGGGCTAGTCTTTACCAGCCAGCTGGAGCCCAGCTGGGCTTAACAGCTTTTAACAACCTTAACAGCTGAAGTCCAGCTGGGGTCAAACTGGACTGACCCCAGCTGGGTTTTGCTTGGTTGAAAGGCTAGCCATGTTGGTCCTAAAGTGGGAAAACCTGGCAAACATGAATGGTAGTTGCCCATTTATAGGGCCAAACTGGGCGTGTGGGCTTGGAAGACTCATGCCTATTTTACTATAGCCTAGTAAATTCAGCGAACAATGGCTTTGCTTACCCTTTCCGACCTCTTGATTTGTAAGCTAGGGACTCAACAAATATTCAACGTGGTATCCTAGCGAAATGTTTTCTCATTTGTTTTTTACAGCCCGAGAAAGCTCACGTTTTCGTATCGATTCATGGCGGAGGGTTCGCAATTGGGGCCGGTCAAATGGACCTTTTGAATTTCTTGACATTTGCTGCATACAGTAACGTAATCATTGTGGCGTTTAATTACAGACTCGGGCCACTGGGGTTCCTTACAACAGGTAAGTTGTTACCCCACCGAGCGAACTCGAGTTTCCTCAGCTCATCAGCTTCCAAAATATATTATTTTTACCAAAGATACCAAACGGAATTTTCCGCTCGGTGGGGTACTTGGTTTTTTTTATCCCTGCCATGTTCATTAAGCCGTGCAACAGGCACAACGGCAGTTAACTCTAAAAAAGGTGTTATTAAACATATTGAGGTGCTAAACACGTGTGTCCGAGTTATTAGTAAACATTTTAAACAGTCGCGTTTACTTGCTAAACATTTCGTGCTAAATTGATTAACATGTTCACAAAGTGGGTACAAAGCAGATGTTTAATTGCCAAGCACGTCCGAGTGTAGGTTCTTACATTAAATCTTTGGTTATGACGTTGCACGGAGGTTGGCACCCCATAACCAAAGCTTGAAAAAAGATGTTGACGAATAAAAAAAAATGGTCACAGCAATATGTGATGCGTTTGGGGTACCTATTGGGACCTAATTGCATACGTGGCCCATAAAAGCTGTAGGAGACTCCCTCGGTCCTCCTAGGCCCTTCCCAAAGACGCATTCGAACTCTATAATGGGACAATCCTGGCTAGCACGCACTTTCGGAAACAGTAGGTACCCATGATGTTCATGCACATACTGGCGTGCCACAGTGGCAGCTATACATTGTAGCATTGCAAATGAAAACACATCCACTGTGCTATTCTATCAGACATCCTTATTGTATATTAAGTTTGAAAAGCCCGCACACGTGTGAATAATCCATTGACTGGGGTTATATGACAAGATGCGATGGGCTGCAGTGGCTGATGTTTTCACAACGGATTAACCTCTTTACCCTATACCGTGCATATTCTAGGGTCGGTTATGAGAGCCTCCATTATCTAGGGCTTCCATGGGGATGCCATTGACTTTACCAAGACGCCCATGATATACTTGCATAAGAGCCAAGTGTGTAATCGAATCCTATGGACAATAGCCTAATACAGATCAGTAAAAAAGCCTGTTTCTACTCAATGATGGTTGATAGTTTTATTTTTTCTCTGAAATGTAAATAGTTGCATATACCCGAGAACTGACCCTACCTGTATTTGACAAGCAAACATGTGATGGAAATTAAGGAGACAATTGCGGTAATGACATTTTGTTACTAAAAATGCCTTTTCAAACCACTCTGCTAACATTTTGGACAGTTTGAGTACTTTTAGCGTCGACCAAACAACGACGAAATCAGTACATATATGGTGAACAGATTGCAATGAAAATATGTCAATACAAAGGCGTACATGTGTCTACGGCTGTCTCAGCGACAGCAAGATAGAGAGCTTAATGGATGGTGCAAAGTAGCATCATGTCCTGCAATGGAAACCCCTTTAAATTCGATTGATTGTAACTGTTTGACCAGGATACTGGTCTCACGCACTGTGAAAGGCAAATCTGTTATTGTAATGTAACGGTCGTTTCCCAAAACCTCACAGCCCTACATCAACCCACAACCCACGGCCCCATCCACAATTCACGATCTTGGTCGACTTATAGATTGTGGGTTGTGGGAGTTTAAGTAATAATCATGTATACATTACTAAAACCCACACGACCCACGACCTTGCCCTAGCCTCTGATGACTGTTGTGCAATTGGTCGTAGGTTGTGGTCGGGGGGGGGGGTTGAGATAACCATATATACATTACTTAAACCCCCCACAACTATCGACCTAGGAGTCAACCAATGTTGTGGTTCGTAGGTCGTAGGTCGTGGGTGATGGGGCTACGTGGTTTTAGAAATAACTTTTTTTTATTGTTGACATGTAGAATATGCCACACACTGATCAGTAGAGGGAAAGTCTAATCTGACCGATGTTCACAGAAGAGACCGCAAAGTGGTACACTGAGTTGGATGATAATTTACCAATTACTTCCAAAGAGTTTCCTTCACTTGCGAACAACAACAGTCATGGTTAAACTACAACAAAGCTCATGTCCCACACATGGATGATTGAGTCATGAGTCTGAAATGAACGATTCAATACCGCTTTCAAAGCTTTGAGAGCAGACAATTTTCAAACTACACATAGGCCTACAACCGTTACAACTATACGACCCGGGGTTGTCGCTGGTGGGTGTTGGGGCTGTGGGGTTTAAGAAACAACCTTTTTTATTGTGGACATATAAACCCTTTTGAGCTTGTCATTCCCCAAAACATTTTCTGCCCACAATGGCAAGCAACAGCGCCGAATTATTACACATAATTTCTAGAAATTATAAACTGAATCAGTGTTTCTTCCATCTTGCTTACAGACGATGAGCTAATTCCTGGAAACCTTGGTTTACTAGACCAGCAGCTTGCACTGAAGTGGGTCAACCAGAACATTGAAGGTACCATACGCCTCTTAGCCTCTGAAAGTGTACCTTTAAGCTGATGTCAAAATACAACGATTTCGGATCGGATTCCGATCCGATTTTTTTAAGTTTGTGTCAAAATCTTCTCCATGTCTGGTCGGAAAGAGCCAAAAATTTGTCAACCTAAGTAAACATATGAATGTTGTACATCATAACTATTAAAATTAAATTCATTGTTATTATTTCGTGACGTCACATCGATAGATAGATTTTATCTGAATACGCTGTCCAATGAAAAGTGCATATGGGTGTGACGTAACATAAACAGTTAGCATTTTATTTTCATATAGAGGCTTTTCACATGACGTCATAATACTCTCCGGCGGCCATGTTGGAGTACATGTAGCTACGTAGTTAACCACACTGGGCGCGCTTGTCCGTTGGATGTGTACACACCGTGCATACCACAACGCACTCTGTGCAGTGCGTTCGGTACAAAGCCACGTGTATTTGGCATGAATGTCCTCCAGCATGGCGGTTCCGTGACGTAATTGCAAAGCCTCTATACTTACATTGAAGAATTCAAACAGTCTAATTTCATCCATTTCCATAGGACATTTTTGAGCTGAGACACAAAACGTTGAAATTTAATTTAATTGCGCAATAATTTATGAAATCATTGTTGTGCTACTCTTATTTCTTATTTCAGTATTTTTATTTCTTTGATTTTTGGAAGGCTACTGAGGCTTGTGCTCAGATCTGGTCAAAGTCTAATTGTCCTGATGATCTTGGAGAAGTAAAATTCTGGTTGAAAAAATTATTTCTTTGCCAAAATAGGGTTGTACATCCTTTACGTCGCTTGAATCTGTCTGGCACTGATTGTTACATAACAATTAATCGATGTATATCATTAAAATATTGCGACACACTCTCTCACAATCCCAGGCGCGGATACGGGGGGGGGGGGGGCAGGGGATTCGAACCCCTACTCTTTGTCACCCCATAGTTTCAAACGCAAGTTGGTTTTAACTTACTACATGTATATCAGAAGGGTGGATTTCCTTAAAATTCAGGTGTTTTTTTCACCAAGACAAATGAAATATATTGTGCACTCACGCAACTTCAAATTGCCTAGGAATTCAAATTTTTAACTTTGAATCAAGTGACCATTAATCTAGTTGGAGATACTCGCCGACGACCGAAAATTATTGAAAGCGTCATAATATGTGTTTTTCGCTAACACTTAGTTGCGTTGGTTGCGGACATATTAAGTTGAGGGTGAGTATGTAGGAAAAATTTTAGCTTGAAGGTTTCACAATCAAGACCTAGAGTTGGGGTCTTGGGTTGGGTCGTCGAGCGGCCTAGAAGTCTAATCCAGTTGTGCATCAGTGCGATTCACATGTGCACGGGTTCCAATAACGCTCAATGTATGTGGGTTTTTTCCGGTGACTCCACCGTGCTTCCCCTTGGCATCATGACTCTCCATTATATAATCTTGTACCCTGTCGAAGAAGCTGGTTCAGAGCCGTACTGAAGCACAATCCGATGGTCTAGTTAATTACTCGACTTTGCCCTTCAGGGATGTCGTGGCTCTAAGCCCCACTGAAAATCACGAGGGAAGAAGTTTCTTTTAGCCCTCACTACTGAGGTAAAAAAAACTTTATTTCCCGACATACACTCTAAAAACAACGGGGTTCAATTTAACTAGGTACGGTGTTCTATTTACTCCAGCACAATCCTGGTTAAATTTTAACGCAATTCCTGGTTGAGTAACACAAATTCTGGTTAAAAGAACTAGGATTTGAGTTTGTTTAACCAGGATTTGAGTTAAAATTTAACAAAGATTGTGTTGGAGTAAATAGAACACCGATCCTGGTTAAATTTAACCCCGGTGTTTTTCGAGTGCAACTTCTCTAAATGCCCACTCAATTATCGCAGAAAGTTTAATCTTTTCATAGGCAAGAGTGCAACAAATTTCTTTCAGGACCTTTGAAATTGCGACTATTTTCAAAAGGGGAGGGAAACACACCTCCCCTCACATCTCTCCCACAGCAACTCGATCAGACTTTTGGAAATCCTTAAAAAATTCTTTGATCGTCACCCTGTACTCAAGATTTCACCAAGCTGTGGCCTTATTACTCACCCAGTGGCGGAGCTAGGGGTTTCGGTCAGAGGGGGCGAAAATGGTCTGCAGGGGCGCTTCGAAGGAGTAAATACCCTGAGCCTCCGCACGATCGAAGCCACGGCTTTTCAGATTTCATTATTTTGATTTTCACCTGGTAGAAGACTACTTTGACATTTCTCCTCAGCAAGTTTTTCTATTAAAACATGTTAAAATTTCTATCCATGGGCCTCCGCAGAAGAAAATTCGGGGGAGGGGGGATAAATTCTTGTAGGGGGAAAGCTCCGCGCCACCATGAGTTGGCGTGGAGCGCAAGAAAATTTTGGCCAAAAATGCCGCTCAGATCGATGGAAATGACATTTCTAAAGCCTATTTACCGCATATAAATAGGGAAAACACTGAGTGAACTGTTAAGAAATATTGATGTTAATTTATCTTCGTCTTTTTCTTTATGTTTTCTTCGTTTTTCAGTTTTTTTTATTTATTTTCCAGGGAGGGGGAAAGTACCCCCTTGCCCCTACCTGCGGACGCGCATGTTTCTATCCTTCTCTTCGACATTCTAGTATGAAGGCAGTCATTATATTTTGTTTGTTATTGTCAGGTCTCGATTTAAGATTTTAATGTATAAAATGGGCTACTTTTTGAAGGTAAAGATTAAACCTGCTAAAGCTAAATAGCAAGCAATCTTACAGAAGGAAAAGTTATGGAAATTAATCACCGGTGTACATTTTGGCACCTGTAAAACAACATAAGTACACGAAGAAACATTAAATGAGGTAATTTACATCATGCGACCACTCTGAAATAGCCATTAATTAAGTACATTAAAAGAAATAGCCAAGACAAGATGTCTGCTTGGCTTTCTAGATACCGAATTCATAATAAATAAAAGTAGCTTTAACTTAGGCTTTTTTGATGCAATTTTCTGGCATTTTAGACCACGGAAGTTCAGAAATAAGCATCTTCGTAGAATTTTCGTGCAGTGTCAGAAATAGCCATTTATTATGATAATGGTCACTCGAAGAAGAGCAAAATGAAAACTACTCATTAAAACTCTTAAATTATTACCACTATGATAACAGTTTTATTTTATTTTAACCTGAATGTTCTCTTCAAATGATTTTGAAAAACGTCTTTTTATTGTCTATGTTGACAATTATCCCCGACAACAAGAGGGCTATTTGCGCTACAATTATTGCTGCGCCCTTTGCAACATCTTTTACTGGCCGGGAGGGTTAATGTCAGTCTGTGTATTTTGTAAGCTTATTATCACGCTTGGTGTGGAAGCAGTGAACTTAGCACAGCGACAACATTCATTAGTGCGTATAAAGTATACATTTGCGGCAAAACCTATCCCTATATTACAGAAGATGACCTTTTTCATCAGAATGAAGTGCAGTTAGTACATTTATTGGTGGCTGTTTGAGAATTTTGTTATCGGGACCTTAAAACAACGCTATTAAATTTTGTCTTTTGCCAAAAATGGTGCAAGAGTAAAGTATGTTGAAAACCCCAAAAGGGCGCCGACAGACGATTTTGGTCCGTCGGGGGGGGGGGGGGCGACCGCCCCCTGACCATATGGCAGCTCCGCCACTGTACTCACCTTATTTTGTTTATGAAAAAAAGGTCTTAGCATTATGAAAAAAGGGTCTTAGCACCTCACTAAGACCAGGTGAAAGTGTTTATTTTCAGTTTAAAACATTTTGAAAGCAATAGTGTCGCGCGTTGCATTTAGAGTGTAGTAACTCTGAATCATGAGCACCGCTAAGTAGGGACCGAGTGCAGGGCTTGTATTTCGAGTGGGACGAATATATTAGGTTCTTTCCTATAAGGTCCCTTGATTATGAGGTCTTTTCATGGATGTTATAACTTAGGCAGACAACTTGAATTTCGTTCTTACCATTAATCTTCAAGCCATATGTTTTTTTCGCTTTGAAAGTTAGCCTATGACCTGATGACCCACAACGCCCGCCGAACAACCATAGCGATTTAAACGCTTGTTTTCAAAATCGACTCAAAGTTTTTTTTTTCTGTCTACAGCGTTCGGCGGAGACCCAACCAAAGTTTCAATTGGAGGCGTGAGTGCAGGGAGCGCCAGTGTCGCATTTCACACTCTTTCACCTGGTAGTAAAGGCTTGTTTCAGAATGCCATTATGCAGGTACAGTACCAATGTATATACAATACAGAAGGTTCGGCATAAATAGGCGTAAAGTGTTAGTTATTTTGATTAGCGAAGAGACTAGGTGGTTTGTAATTCTCTCTTTCCAATTATGTGTCCTCAGATCTTTACATTTAGGTTGGAGGAAAATTGTATTTATCAACAGAGTTTGTGTATTTTTCGACTTTCAATTTACCAACGCCTAAAGATTGAGGGATGGGGACAAAGAAACATGAATTGTGCAATCAGCAATTGAAGGAGATCACTTGTGTTGAGGATTAATTCCCTGCCGAGGTGGGCTCTTATGCAGGGTGGATTAGGAACAGCATTCCGAACAATTACATCGAAGTAATTTTGGAGACCTAATTCTGAGATCGTTTCTCTGCCTCTCCTGGAGTTTATTTCCATATGAACGAACTATTGAAAAACATATTCAACCACTCATATGCAAACTACCCAGTTATGTCCGAGCATGATTTTTTTATGCGAAAGAACACGTTCCTTCTTCAAGAACTCAAAAGCAAAACCAATTGTGCAGAATAATTGTGGGCCTTTAGTTGAAATACTCAATTATATTCGTCTTGAACCCACGCAGTCGTGAAACACATCAGTGCAGGACAACTGTGATAAGGAAACTCTGTAACTGGAGGACGTGATTACGCCCTCTATATAAAACGTCGGAGTCGAACAATGTAAGGGAAGTGATAAATCGCACCCCTCTGGCAACCACTTCATATTAATGACACAGACGACACACCAACGTCACAAGGAACTCAATATTCATATACTAGGTAGCATACGAGCGTTTGAAAAGTTCCCGATGATCTTGTGAATATATTCGCGTGTGGCACAACGTAACACGCTAGTTAGAGCTTGATCTTGCGAATTATTGGAATCTATGCTAGGGAATTTGTGAAAAACAGTATTAGACGAACTGCAAAGTTGATAAACATACTTGTGACGTTGTTTGAAACGTTATGTGTTCCCCTTGTAAACAACTTTGAACCCACAAAATATCTCCTGTCGAAGCACTTACAGAAGATATCAAGGGTGTTACTGCATGCATGCACAGCTATACAATACCGTGCAAAGTTGTAACCTCCTGGAAAACAAAGTTCCCGTAGAATTAATCGAAAGAAGCATTACACGTCGGATCGGGCGGGGCACGGTCTTTTAATTTCTAACAAACACGAGCACGTGAGAAAAGTTAAAATTCAAATAAAATGCCGAGAGCAAATGCAAAGACCGAGAAATAACTGGACTCCCCAGCTTTGGTCATCACATTATTCAAGCTTTCAAAAATCTTTACCTGCGCATAGGAAAATACCATAGTAACTTACACGGATCGTACACAAGAGAAAAATGGCTGCATCATTTTGTCATGGTGTTGTAATTAAGTGTTTATTGTCATGTAGTATGGTGCACCTTCCCTGGCCTTTAACATAGACGCCATCTTGTTGTTTACGAGCTTGTCCTAGATTCGCAGGGCTCTTACTGTTTCCGGTCACGTGTTACCGGTGAACGTGGGCGTCTACTTCGTTCTAGCTCAACGTGTACGCCGTATCCCGTATTTTCAAGGTGTGGCCAATTTCACCCTCTACAGCCTCCTCGTTAGTCTTTTAGATCAGTAAATTCATTAATATTGATTTAATTTGGTGCGTCACAACTTTTAACCAATCAGGGGACTACATGTGTTCCGATCTCCCATGAGGTTTGCAAGCTCAGGGACTGCCGCTCCCACTATTTTGTTTTAATTGGAACTCGTGCAAGAGAGCTCGAAGCAGAAGCATGCAATCACCATGTATATAATTAAATTTTAATAATTATTTTGCCGGCCGAGTCAAACTTGATCTTTTTGGAACTAATCAACGAATTAATAAACCAATTTGAAAATTAATTGGAACTCTCATCCGTTTTTTTCTGTTTCCGGCTACGCAAGTAGTATACACCCCCCCCCCCCCCCCATGTTGCTTCCCTGAAGATATCCGGTGTCGGAAAGCTTTGTCCAAAAACCGATCCTTTTCTCATTTCAAATTGTTTTAATAAAGGTAAGCTTTATTGGTTACTAGTTTGCTTCGGAATGATATGTCTTGGTGAAAGCAACTCGTAATACCGTTTCCGATCAAAATACACGACTTTTGACAATTTCAACATTTCGTGACGTCATAATTTGGGTAATTTCCCCAAAATAATTCCCCTGATTTCAAGCCTAGACCCACCACTTGACAACAAACCCATACAGCCAAAATAAAACCAGCTCTTCTCTTCTTGCTACCTGTGACATGTGGCTCTCAGAAATACGTAGATCCATGGCAATGAACTTGTAGCTGGACTACCAGAAGTCATTTACAGCACAATATGTAATTGTGTGGGATGAAAAACGCCTTTTGTGCCCAGTGACATCAAATCCCATGATCAAGGACGGTGATCTTACTCATCCGTATCAGATATTGGAAGGGAGACATTTTCAACGAAAGACGGGTAACCAGGAACTCTGATTAGGGTGAGGGACACCGGTGAAGGGTTATGTATAACTAGTATAGTGACACCATGTGGTACCCACTGTTTGCAAGAATCGCGAGCCATAGGCTTATCAGTGGACTGCCTTTGGTAGCTTAGCCGTGCCGATAAGGCATCCTTTTTATTGGTTTTAACGTTTCACTGCAAAAAGAAAGCTCAAAATAACGACGGCTTAAAGGACAAGAGCAGCCACCCCAACTTGAAGTGAGGTAATATACTTTCCTGTTTCATGATTGGCTGTTGAGACATTTTCTCTTCAAATGTGAAATTTACTGCTTGCTTTACCTTAAATATGAAACACTTATTAAGTCAAAATAAGATAAAAGATATTTTGAAGAGAAATAAGGAGAAAACTGAGATATTTAGCTGTGGTTTCAAAATAAGTTGACTCCTAACCTGTGAAATTTGCTAAAAAATCTGGGTAATGCCATTTCCGGCTGTCGGGGGAAGGAGGGTGCAAATTTTCAAAAAAAATTCTATATGCTCCGGCCAACCGATGGTGCGGCCACCGGTTAATTTTTGGACAGGATAACAAAACGCGACTGCTTAGATTCTGCTTACAAGCTTGGCGAATGTTATTTCACCGTGACCTCGCTGAGGGGTTGCAATTTCCAAAATTATCTGAATGACCGAGCCAAACATGGTGGCGCTCCGCTTATAGCTTATAGATAGCCTTTTGGGCACTATTGGATTTCGTGGCAGAGGATTTTCTCCCCAAACTAAAATGCTCATGTCTGTAGGCCTATGCCTGTGTTTACCCGCTTATGGTGATGACGCTCCGCTTAGTCCTGCTAGTATTTAGCGTTCCCCCTCCCCCATATTTATCCATTCCACCACAACTGACCTCCCCCCTCTGGCAATTCCTGACATGAAACCCAAAGTGGCGATGCACGCGAACTAACTTTGAGCGTTCCCCTAGCTTTGCCTGGAAACGCCTATACTGTTAACATTTAATGCTAATAAAGTAAAGTATATTGGTTCAACTTGGAATGTGAAGAATGCCGATTTTTTCAAGCACACAGTAAAGGAGTTTATGACAGCCTTAAAGGACATATACAATACAAGAAGGGTTGGGAAGCAGCTCTATCTGTCTATCCAGTCGAAAGATCCAGCAACCCTTAGCTGAGCCACAAGTGCCGGTTTTTCGAAACATGCCTGGAACGAAACAGTTGGAAAATTTGTGATTTAGCTCCAGAAATGTGCATGAAATATTTGGCTCAGTTAATGAAATGGAACGTTTCCATTGTTCTCATGCCAGAAAATTGAAATTTTCCAACTATCTTGTTGCTTCCAAAAACAACTTAAGTTCAGCTCGTCCTTGTGCAGATGGAAACCCCATTACAATATTCACAAAATTATCCTGAGTGGCATGCAAGTCCATAATATGCCAACCAGCAAACTCTCTGTGTATGTTTAAAAATGTCAGCTACTCTGTGCCTTTTGGCTGCGATGATAATCAAAGATCATTCAGCAGTTAAGAACTTTGCCTTCTCCTAAAAAATATACTCGGGAATATACTCGGGGTTAAAAACCAAGGCACTGAATTTCTGGGATAATCCCTTTGAATTTCCATGAACTTATCATTGAGACACTTATTTTCTGCACAATATAATGATGCGTCTGAGTAAAGGATCTTCCAAACATCAGCAAAATTTAATATGTAGTTCGGTAAAACAGACTACATAATAGGCTTTTGGCCAAAACTATAAACTTTCATTCAATCAACATAGCCGACTATAAACAGGGACGCATCCCTGATCTGAAAGTCTGTAACCGTGGAGCAAAGCGTGCGTAGCGGGCGAAAATTTTTGTTACGAGATGGGTTTAAATGAATTCCAGGCTAATGGGAAGACATTCTCACACTGTCGTTATGACCTGAATTACCTGATTTTCTTTAAACCACTGCCCGTATTTGTCTCAGGATAGATGGCAACACGATGGACGGCAAACTATTTGACCATTGGGCACTCTGCCCGAACAACCTCACGTCTGTCCATTGAATAAATTTGGCAAAAAGTTCCAACATTTTCCCAATCTTCGCAAGAACATTTTACCATTTGAACAGTTTAGGAAAAACTTCTTTTGGGGCTGAGGAAAACCTTGTTGTCACAAGCTATTGACAAATATGTTGGCAAATCAGGCTAAGTTGTTAGCATTTTCATTTTCCATGAAAATTTTACTTTCATCACAGTGTTTTCTGTAAGTTCCAGAAAAGATTTGAAATAATTAAAATAATCGGCCATTTCGCGGGCATTATGTTGCACAAGATTTGAAACAGTCTGCAGAGGATCGAGTGATAGTTTTTTTAAAGGACCAGTCCTCTTATTAAAAAATTCTCAATTGGCTCAGCTCTTTGATTTACATGCTAACTCAAACAATGTAGAATACCAAAGCTAATTATATTACAGAACGTGAACAAGAGTGTTTTGATTATACATATTGAGCAAGTGTCTAAAGGCCTACTCCTCTTGAAGCAATAAACTGATATAGTGTCTGGATGGGGATGAATTTCGGACAATTGTGGGAGGGGCTTAAGTAAGAAGCAGTGGCGTAGCCAGGATTATTGAACAGGGGGGGGGGGCAAACATACCGAAAGACTATCTAAGCGGAGCTCCACCATCGGTTGGCGCGGAGCGTACAGAAAATTTTGAAATATCGCAACCCCTCAGACAGCCGGAAATGGCATTTTCCAGGTGTTTTTGCGATATTTTTAGTTGAAAAGTATGAAAATTACTGCCTTTTCTCGTCAAAAGAAGAATCCAATCTTAAATATTTTCATAGTAACACTCTGACTAAAGAAGGCATATCGTTTTTTAAAAATCTCAAATCTCATTGGGGGGGGGGGGGGGGGGGACGGGGCCCCCCGCCCCCCCCTTGGTGACGTCACTGCTTTTATGGTAAACAATGCTCCAGAAATAAAGGGCAAGAGCAGTTGCTGCAAAAATTATTTTGAAGCAACAGCTAAAATGTCACAATAATCCCCTTATTTCTCTTCAAAGCATCGTTTATAATATTTTAGGACCCGCTCCATATTGCATACTCAAGGTAAACTGAGCAGTTACTCTTACTAAATTTCACATTTGAGTGCAAAATATTTTGTTACATATGACTCCAAACAGCCATCTCATGAAACAGGACAGTATACACTACTTCAAGTTGGGGGGGGGGGGGGGACTGCTCCGCTTATATGTTGTAAAATTTAAGATCTATTGTTGTGTATTTACCTGACTTACGTATACTTTTTCTTAAGTCCTCCCGACCCTCTGGCAAAGGGCCGTTCGGCGAAACCAAACTTGACTTACGTATTGTTAGTATTGCAAACTTCATATGAAGATTCAACAGAAGCCAATTGGCAGGTTATTTATAGACCTATCTTACAGTATCCCAAAATAAGTAACCTTGTAATTGCCTTTGTAGAAGTAGCAGTTAGATGAGCAGCAGTGAAAACCGTGCAAACTTTTTGTAAAATTTGTATGAAGAAAAAAAACAGGTTGCAAAAATTATACAGGCTCATTTTTGGAGTCCATAACAACAAGGAAAAGGATTTCAGAAGATTTACTGACAATGCTGCAAGCCGCGAGGCACAGACAGACCATATGTTCATTGTTGCAAATTATAGTGGGCAGAGTGTATGAAAAAATCAATTGGCATGTATTGTACAGTACTGTATATACAATACAGTAACAAAGAGAAGTTAAGTTCAAGTTTCAAGGTATTCATACCTTTGCCACACATAAGGCTATACACCACACCAGCTTGTGGCCTGTACTGTTTTCCTTGAATCATCCAGTACTTGAGTGGACCCAACAAATCTGACTGCTTTGTTTTAAAAACAAACTGTTAATTGACTTCAAATTATGCAGGAAAATAGAAAGGTACAGGTTACTCAAGCACAACCCTGGATTTAATAAACTAACATTCCTTGCTTCAAGTTTATTGCACACATCTACAGTACATTGACAATGAACCCCTAATTAGATGGATGTCAAGTCCAATCACAGCAAACAGTTCAGGGAATTGTCTACATTTATATGGACAAAAGAAAAGAAATCAATTTACTAAATTGCAAAAATATTCTAAGTAAAATAATTGAAATTAAGTGTACGAAGACGGCAAAAGGATTTGGCATATAGGAACATTTTTGGAGGGGGGGGGGGGGTTGAGCTGTTATATGTACCTATAATTGGAAGGGTAATTAACTATTTTTAGGAGTCCCATATGCCTTCCCTAGCATTTTAATGGCATTTGTCTAATTTTTGAGGGGCAAGGAAAATTTTAGGGTTCTTCCCTAGAGCATGGTACTGAGAGAAGAGTACCATGTTGCAACTGTTTTACGTTATTAAACACTTTTTACACAATATTATGCAAGAAACAAACTTCATGCTAATCATGTCAACACCTGGCATGTGACACTTGAAAATGATCAAGTTACATCAAGACATGCAGGCCAATATAGTCCTGTATCCTATATTAAGGAAAATAAAGGCCAAGTATATGTTGAGTGCTGGGGTTTTTGTTGGATCGATCATGAAATTATAAAGAAAGAATCAGAGAAAATGGCTGCCGGACTTAAAGGACTCGACTTCGAGTCCAAGCCAAAGTCCAAGTCCAGAGAGCCCGAGTCCGAGTCCAAGTCCGAGTCCAAAAAGGGGGACTTAAATCCGGACTCGACCTCGAGTCCAGACTCGAGTCCTCCAGCCCTCCCATTTTAAGTCTTAGCTGGATAAGTATGGGCTGATCTTAAAATCCAAAGTCGAGACGTCTATGTGTTTTTTCACAAAAAAAAAAAAAAAAAATCAGAACCTCGTCAGTATCCATGGTGCTTACCACCTCCCGTTCAACAGAAAGAAGCATGAGGATATGAACCGTGTTTGTGCCATAGTGGAGCGGAGCTTAGATTTAATAATCCCCATATTTCAAAAATGCTCTTTCTGCTGAAGCTGAAGTAACTGGCATTGAGGCAAACCCTATCAATACTTAAGAGAGCGATTTGTACACATTGTCGCGTCTTGCAAGAAAATATTGGATTTTAACTGCTCCCAGATGGATGGAAATGGCATTTGTCAGGTTCAATTGTCTTTCATTCTGGTGAGAAAAATTTGTGTTTTTTCTCAGATTCAAACACGCTTTTGAGATACTGATCAGCTCAGTTCACCACTCCGCTGGACTAGAGAAGATTTTTTGCCCGAAAAATGTAATTCTGCCCCAAAGACAATCTAAGCGGAGCGCCACCACTAGTTGGCGCGGGGCGTCTAGAAAATTTGGAAATTCGTACCTCTCAGATAGTCGGAAATGACATTTCCCAGGCTAATGAAGGAGATCCAAGCTGTCAATATTTTTTAGTTTTCAATTGCAGATAAACGTTCACTTCAAACTAAAATTCAGCCAGAAGAGACATAGCTGATCGCCACCATTGGTTGGCGTAAAGCGTACAGAAAATTTTGAAAAATGGGACCCCTCAGACAGTCGAAAAGGGCATTTCCCAGGCTTATAGAGGGCTCTAAGCAGTCGCTTTTTGAGTTTCCGTATGCAAAAAATTACACTTGAAACTTAAGTTCTGCTAAACTAGATTTACTAGATCACCACTCGAATGCTGAACGGTAATTGTATTTTGAACATTGTACCGTATGTAGCCTAACTAATTATCCCAGCTAGCCAGGAATATTTGATCGGTCCTTTGACGGTCCATTGTCGGCCCATCGTCGGAAAAATGTGAGGGTCTATGGTTCGCTGACGGGCGTGAGGTATTGGATTGGTAAAAACTCTCTACCCATCATGCACTTTTCACAGTGTCAAGCCAGCGGACCTCCGATAGATCTCCGTCGGTCAAATGGCCGCCGATAGACCGCTGGCTTACAGGGTATGATGCATCAATATACTGTGGGCCTACGTGACATTTGGTTGTTTAGTTTCGGCGATCGATCAATCAGCTATCGATTTTGGGTGATTGTAGTGCTATAGGCTATTACAGTGTTGACGCTTACGCCACTGATTGGCATTGGCTGGCATAGAGCATTCGCAAGAACACATGGGTGTATATTTGGTGTTGCGCGTGTTAAGGCTTGCGCGGTTGTCCGCAGAAAGTAGACAAACTGGAACCTACCGTCCATTGTGGCCGTGACGTCAGTGTAAGCGCGCCCACTGAGCTTTGCAATTACGTCACGGAACCGCCATGCTGGAGGACATTCATGCCAAATACGCGTGGCTTTGTGCCCAACGCAATGCACAGAGTGCATTGTGGTATGCAAGGTGTGTACACATTCAACGAGCAAGCGCGTCCATTGTGGTTTACTACGTAGTTACATGTATTCCAACATGGCCGCCGGAGAGTATTATGACGTCATGTGAAAAGCCTCTATAGACGAATCCGATTAGCGCTTGTTTTTAGGGACTGTAGGCCGCCATTAGTGGGGTCCATCAGCCTAAAATCGTCTTTATTTATTGTTTACATGAATTTCAAACCCTCGTATTTAGTGAAATTGGAGAATTTAAGATGCAAATTCGTGTACAACCATCAATGATAGAGGTAAGCAAGGAAATCGAAATTTGACGGACCCCACTTATGGCCGACTGAAATCAGACCATCATTTCCTGTCCGGATTCGTGTATAGCATAGAGCTCAGTGAGCGCGCCTTACCAACTCTTTTGACGCCCAGCCGTGATAGCATTTGTTGTAACACTGATTGAGTCTATTGAAAAAGTGTTCGCGTTCAGCGTGCGTGCACCGTTGGACATCAACAGAAATGCGAAGCGAACCCTGGAATATGTATACTAATTGTACAGTATGACCCTTGAAGTGCATAGGGTCAGCCTAGGCCAAGGCGACTAAAGTACCCTTTACTTTCGTAATTTATTTATTTATTTTTCATTCATTTTTTTTTTTTGCGGACATGAACAGGGGGGGGGGGGCATGGTCCCCTTGTGCCTCCCCCCCCTGTCTACGCAAGTGGTAAGAATGCTAGGAGAATTGATACTGTTTAAAGTTAGCCTGAGATTTTAGGCGATAGGCTTCCCAAATGTGTCCCGATTTGGTATCTCTTTGATTATTGTGAAATATGTTACCCTGGCCTGATTATGATCATTTACTTTTGTGTTTTCCGATAAAAGCTTGAAAGAATTTGGATATTCTACCATTTCGGGTGTTGTGAAAAAGTGTGAAGTAAAAACTAGTAGGCTCACGAATAATACTTTTGCGCTGCCCGGATGTGTAGCAAATTTTTGGAATCTTTGCTTTTCATGAATTCTAGTACCGCGATTTATGACGGGATTTTTTTTCAGATTGCGGGCACGTCAAGGAATTTTCGGAAAAGACTATGCCATTTTATAAAATTCCAGTGGTTGTTCATTTTTTTGGAAATCTCTGTCCTAATTTTTCCAATTTCCCGCCACATTCTAGAATGTGTGGATTTTTTGGAGGGGGGGGGGGGACGGAGAGGGGCAGATTGCTCCCTTGCCCCCAATCCCTAGCTCGTACGCCAATGGAGATATCCTATCTAGGGTACATTGTCGGTGACATGGAATTTTCAGTTGGGTCAAATTCTTCTCCATTCTTTTTCTAAAGTACTCCCGACCCTCTGGCAAAGGGCCGTTCGGCGAAACCAAAACTTACACTCCTTCCCGAAGAAGCTATATTACGATTATTCACGATAATCCACACGTCTGTTGTGCCACTGTATGGATAGTTGTAGTTCCAGAGCAGTCACTACAAATACACTTGAATGCCTTATCTGAGTAAGTGCTGTTATAGTTTGATAAATTCTTCCAAAATCAAAGCAATTTGATAATTACCATACACCGTTTGGGTCCTGTCAAACCCAGATTCAGCCGTCGATCGCGGACAAGAACTGTGAAACATGTTACTATCGTCATGAGTCACACTCCGGACTTAGTTTCTATTTGCGTCGCTGTGAGCTGTACTGTTCACCGGTAAGACATGATATGAATATTTAAACATTGACGTATCAACTCATTAATATGAAGTGGTTGCCAGAGGGGTGCGATTTATCATTTCCCACAATGTAACGAGAGGCGTACAATACCGTCCACTTTTGATATACAATAATTCTATTGAATGTATTGAATGCATGTTTACAATTTTACAGGTAATATAGAAAAAAGGGAATTTAGGTATACTTTATTCAAAATATTTGGAAATGAAACACTTCATCGCTTACGTTGCAGAGTGGGTCTCCATTCGACAGTTGGATAACTTATCGACAAGGAGAAGAAGCCATGCTTGAAGTAAAAACTCTTGCCAAGTTACTTGAATGTAGTCCAGAAGATATTGAGGATGACTCGAAATTATTACAATGCCTTTTGAAAGCACCTGCCGAGGCCTTCATCGAAAACATTGCTAAGGTGAACCTAAGAATATAAAATTTTCAGCACTACCGGTGTTAAAGCTGCAATTACATTGAAGAAGTAATGACGCGAAGGTAGCAAATGACTTATAATAATTATTTAACCTCCCCATGTTTGAAAAAGAAAACAAAAACATGATTTAAATCACAAAGCCCACGGTGTTGTCTCTTTTCTGATAATTTATTAAGTTTTAACTGTACTCAACATCCCCCACTTAAGTAAACTTGAAGGGCTGATTCCGTCATCCCAGGCAAGTCCAATTCTTGCAGATAGCTTTTAGTTGGTCCGAGAAGTAGATTTCTCCCACTTAATACGGCCTACAAATTCTATGCTGCTGGAAAACAGCTGTGAAACTTATTACAATAGAATCATTCACGGTGACGTTAGTTGTTGGCACTGGTTGGCATGGAGCATGCGCAGGAACATATGCGTTCCTGTTAAGCTTTGCGCGATCCGGGATCTCCCGATTGTGCGCAGAATGTAGACGTATTACACATTTCATTACGACTAACATTTAAGCACGCCTCAACAACTCTTTTGTCCAGCAGGCGTGACTCCATTTGTTTATAAACATGGTTGAGTCTACATATACAATTTAAAGGGTATGAATAGGATCAATGTTCTTTTTCCCTTTAAAGCGGTCGGCAGAAGTGTGAAAGTACGAACTTGTTGAAGAATATGTTTATAGTACCCTTTAATAAAAATATGAGGTACTGCTAACTGAAGAAATTAATCATTTTATCGTCTCTTTCTGGTTTAGGTCGGCCAGGAGCTTGGAAACCCCTTCTTTATGCAGCCCGGGCCCAATGTTGATGGCATATTTCTCCCAAAGGATCCTTTGAGTATCATTAAAGAGGGTGGCCTGAACGGAGAAAACTACATCGTGGGCACAAATGCCGAAGAAGGAACTCTTTTTCATATGATGTTCTTTCCAGATAAAGAAGTCACACCTGTCGTTAATTCTACCTTTCTACCAACGGTTCTTGGATCTTTTCAGGGCGACGTACCTGATCCGATTCTCACTGAGTTAATTAAAACCATCTACACAGTTGATCCAAAAGACTTAATTGACGAAAATAGAGATGATTTCTTCTATGAGGCTGTACAGTTCCTAGGTGACAAATATTTCATGTGTGGTGCTTCTAAATATGCTAGATTGGCGTCCCAAACAAAAAATGTTTACAGATATACAATGACTTTCGTTCCCTCAAACAACTTTATGGAAATAAAATGGGCGGGAGCGGCTCACGGCGACGAGGTACAGTATGTACTTGGTGGAGTCTTCCAGGAAATTTTTGTTAACAAAACTACAAATGAGGAGAAAGAAATGTCACGAAAGACAATGCAGTACTGGATGAACTTTATGAAAACTGGGTGAGTTTTGAAAATTAAATATCTTCACTATAGAACAGATTTGTCGTACTCGAGTACGTACCGGTACTCGTAATCGTACTCGGGTGAACTTTTCTGAACCAGGCTCTTACTCGTACCAAAGACTCTGGACTCGTACTCTTACTTAGAGTATTTAAAAATCAAGTACTTGCACTTTTATTTGTAGGAAAGGCTTTCGACTCGTACTCGTACTTTGAGTATTTGAAAATCAAATACTAGCACTCGTACTTGTACTGATGGCTTTGGACTCGAACTCGTACTCAGAGGATTTGAAAATCAAGTACTAGTACTTCTACTTGTACTCATGGCTTTGGACTCGTACTATAGCACTTTGAGAAATGTACTCACGGAGTATACAGAAGTCTTGAAATAGGAATTCTTTTTTGCAATATTAATTGATACTTTACTAATTTAATGGAACTTGTAAGAGTTTAAAGATTCCTTTGATTAACACAGATTCTATCTTAGTCTTTGTACAAACTGAAGAAATTTCTGGTGCCAATTTTCAGGTGGTAATAAATAACATTTCCTGTGAAGTTATACATACAAGCCAGTATTTTCCCCTTTACTTGATGTAGTATACAGAACTAGGCATGAAGCTGAAATTAATTGAATCTGTAACTCATTAAAAACTGAATGGCTCAACTCATGTTACTTTTAAGTGTTTGCAAAATGAATATAGCTAGTAAAAATATTTTTAGACATGTGACATGTTTGTGCCAAGATATTTGCATTTTGCCAAAATAAGATAAAACGCAAATTTAGAATGAAATCCCGTGTAAGTTTCTCTCTTAGGCTTGAACCAAAGTCAGTCTCTTCTAACAATTTGCTTGTACCAAAGTTAGTCTCTTTTTATTTGGTAAGTGTAAAAATCTAACCCTTCACTGACTTTGGAAACCTGCTTTTAGTACACAGCTGCAGTTTGCCAAAAAGTTTACTCTTAGAGCTTTTACTCCGGAAATTATAAACCCATTTAAACAATATCGTTCCATCAAATACAAAGCGATATCAAGTTGAAGCAACTGGATTTGTCTTGACTACCCACTACCACTGGTCGTATACCATAGCTTTCAACTGATTGACACCATAAGTGTTCATGATATCTACAAAATTGTGATCTATACAGTAAATAAACGTATGGCATCCTTGCAAGTACGTCATCGGCTTCAAACCCGGTTCAATATTCCTTCTACAGATCTGCCACATAGAAGAGAGCATAACGTTTTACAGCAGTATAGTAACATATTCAACATGCAATAGTCATAATATACCACTCGTATTGAAATCCTTTTTTTTATCTCTGGGGTCAGTCATGCACCACTAGTTCATGATTCTTAAAATGTAAAAGTGTTAGTGGTGCATGAAAATGTAGCAATTAGTTTTTAACAGAAACTGTTCAAAACAATAAAATAAAAGCGAAACGCTGAAGGGTCAGGAAATCGCTTGACTCATCGAAGACCCTAAGCTATAATGCATTAGGAATACAAATAATGAAGACCCTGTGCAATACTGGATAAACCCCGGCACGATTTGCCATTATCTTTTCAACAATTGTTCAACTTGGTAACAAAATCAGGTTTGAGGTAATAACTCCCTCCAGTCCTGATTCTGGGATAACCGTGTGGCGTCCTCACAGGGGAGTCGATCTGGATTGTGGATGGGGGGGGGGGGGGGGGAAAATTTTTCCAACAATTCGAGACCGGACTCGTCTAAAAGCAATCCCCACACAAACTCGAGTACATATCCGCTATATACACATAAACAACACCCAAACACACACACACACACACATTGACACGCATATACACGAAACATAGAAAAATGACGCATTAAATGCAGTATTATTGCTTTAAATAGGCTCAAATTGACATTGTCTTGCAGTCCTAAAACCAGCCGTACATCACGATGTCACATTTTGTTGATTCTGCTTGTTTTTCACTATAATTTGCTCGATTATGGGGTGGGGCTGTATGTTTTTCCCACCAACATTTTCACTGGTGGAGCGATTACCCGCTGCCCAAGGATCGACACCCTTGTTTCCCCATAGAACACACATGATTATAACCCCGGTATTTATCCACCATTAAGCAAGTGAATTAAGTCTACAAGAAATGTTTTACTATGTTTATCCTCGGAATTAGTATGCAGGACAGCATATTCAAACTAAAAGGCTGACTCCACACTCAAACCTTGAACATAGTTAAGACAGATAAAGCCTTTAAATAAAGACGAGGCCTTCTTACCTTTCAATTATCTTTAAAAACAATTGTTTGTTACTATATTGTTATATCACTCCAGTACTGAACCCGTACTAATAAATGTTCATACTTGTACTCGTAATTTTAGTATATTTTTCTGTACTCGTACTTAGGGCTTTAGACTCGTACTACGAGTCCAAAACCATTAGTACGATATAAAATCTTTTGAGAACGACTCGTACTCGATGAGTTATACGTGTTCTCGGGGTTGCACTCGCACACAGTCTGCAGTATTAAAAAGTTCATTTCAGAATACATGGATGTAACGGTGTTAATAAAATAGTCTCACTAGGACTGATTTTGTTATAGTGGCGGCGCCAGAATGTCACATGGGGGATGTCAAAATAATTGCAAAGATATCATTGTTTGGGGAGAGAAATTCGCTAACGCAAAGCAAAACCGATCACGAAGCATGAGCTCTTGCGGGTAGGTCCAGGGGCAAAGCCTTGGTGGGGGTCCAGGGTCCAGTGAAAATTTAGTCTCAGGATAGGTAGGCCTACATTATTGATTTATTCGGTCTAACTAAACTGACCTAACTTGGCCGACTGCATGGGGGGACTGAGGGCAAGGAAAACACTCTGAAGCAACACAAGCTATTTCATCCCCAGAAGCGCCGTCACTTTATTTTGCTTCATTCATTCATTCATTCATTCATTTATTCATTTTACATTGCTTGTTGAGGGGAATTTATTTGTGGAGAATATCCGCCGCGTGTATCTACTCTGTGTTCTTATTTTCGATATGTCCTTCCTGAAGTCAAGACAGTGATCTCGCTACTGTTCTTTAATTTAGTGACCCGAGTACTGCTGGAGAGGGTGACAACTGGTCTGTTCCAGAATGGCCAAAATTTACAAAGAAGAACGAGATTTTCAAGGATTTGACGCCAAGCATGAGCAACAGATATTTCAAACAGAGAGAATGTTATTTCATGGAGGAGGTCTTGCCTCCGCTGAAAGAAGCACTGAGTAAGATATCCCATGTCATGTATGAAAATAAATTGCTGTTTCTCTCTTCATTTCCCCACCTTTCATTGTGTGAATATGACATAGGACAACCTGCCCTCAGTATATAGTAATAAGTTTGTTTCTCTGTAAAAGTTTCATGGGAGGGGGGGGGGGCGATTTCCCAAACTATTAGGCTGGGTTAGAAGTAAACTACGTAGTTGGTGGCTCATTCCAAATTCACTGAACTCAAACTTATGTACATGGTAGCAATTTTGTTTCAATTTTAATTTCTTTGCAGAAGACTTGGAAAACCTGAAGACAAGTGATGATGAAAAGTCCAAATGGACAGAAGAAGGCCAGTGTGAAGGGGAGTCATGTCATTCAGAGAAAGGAGAACCTTAAAACTGAAAGAAATGCCTCAACGGACGAATTTTCTTGGGGAATGTATCGGATTTAATGTATTCGGCAGCCCCAAAAGTCATTGAGTCCTTTTTCAGTTGTCAATGTCTTCCTGAGGTCTAGCTTCCCTAAGAATCGCCTTCGCCACACTTAAGCTGTTAGGGGTGGAGGTGCAGTCACACTTCATGACCAAGCTTGCATTTATACATATGTTACGATTTTTTGTTACTGAAAACTTGAATCATTTGTACTGTTAAATGCTATTAAACTGAAGTGAACAATTGTTCCAGTATCAAAGACGACTAAAAGGCAGAAGGCAAAGAGAATTACAATTTTCCACAATTGATGAACTTTAACAGTTTAAGTAACTTAATTTATTTGAGAACACTCACTAGGATTTGCTTGTAAGAAGTGCATATGTTTATTTTATTTTTGCAACTGCTTTTAGTACATTAAACAGGCCCTAAGAAATCATCGTTCGCTGAAAAATAACAGCATTTAATGCCATCTGGGTGCCAATTGTGTGTTTATTTCACTTGATTTTCATTTCATTTATTTGTTTCTTCGCAGCATGGAGCAATAATTGCACTTGAACAATAATTGCAAGGGAACAGGCAGATATTGTGTTCAATATTACATGCTACGAATGAGAGTGGTCTAAAAAACCTTTGTAGGCTTGTGGGGCAGATGGCTCCCATTTTAAAAACACCAAAAAAGGGGGAAAGCATATACATAAATAGTTGTATATAATGTCCACGTACGCAATCATACAACTCTGTGAAGGCTCATATACCCTTTTGGAGTTCCCTCACAGACTTCCTATACATGGACAGAGCATACTGCACGGTAGATTGTCGCTACCGTACGTGTGAGAAAAAGCGCACCAAGATGGCTGTCCGCTATGGTTTTGTATGAAAGCTTGGACTTGCTCAAGTAAATCACCATATTTTGCAAGGAAGATGAAATATTTTTCAAATATGGCAAGGTAAGGTCAAAATCACTTCCGGCATTGCAGGAATATGATATTGTTTCCCATTCAAGTTTAACTTTTGTTTAAAATATCACAGAGTCGTCGTCAAATCAGACGATTTACAGGTTCACGGCGGCCATCTTGGTGCGACTTTTTTGTCCCAGTCGGTGGCGCCCATCTACGGATAGGACGTACACGTTACATGCTCTGTCCATGTATATAAGTCCGTGAGTTCCCTATACAGAACAACTACTATATCATTGTTCATTATATCATTATAAGGTAAAACATTGTACTCTTAGAATGAACAACTGTTTCTCAGGTTTAAAGTGACTTTGTGACTTTGTGTAGTGAAATAAAGTAATACGATGGACACCTCCATTTTTTACTGTATTAATTTTGTTAATTCCATACGAGCATTTTTCATGGCTCTAGTCCTGTATACTTATAAGCTTTAGAAACATTACTACCAGCAGAGAATATCGGAAAGTATGAAAAATCAACACTCTCCGTGAAGGTGTTTTCAAAATAACAGATAATGATCGCGTACATGGGCCACGCCCATCGCAACGACTGATCATGAATACTCATGGCTTACTTTGATGACGGAGCTGTTCACTAGACAGGCACGTAGCCAGCCCATGTGGAGGGGTGGGTCTTTTTTCAAAGATGTGGACCTTTTTCCAAATATGGAGGCGGATGGCACGTGCCGCAAGCATGCAGTTGCTAGGGGTCCGGGCATGCTTCCCCGGAAAAGTTTGAAACCTGCAGATCTCCTGCAATCCATGGAGCATTTTAGAGGACTTTTGAACACAACAGAAGTCCTTTTTCCCCAGGAATTCCACACAGTACACCACTTTTAAAGAAGGGAACGGAAATAAGAAATATTTCACAGCTGACCCTTCAAATACAGGGCTGAAAAAATGGACCTCCCTCGAGTTGGGGTGGGTCGTTCGAACGCTCCGACCCCCCCCCCCCCCCCGGCTACGGGCCTGCTAGAGAACTGCCGCAATTAGGCTACTGCCGTAGTATGTGTTAGTTATGTCCAAACGTTAGGCCTCACGTCCTACACAGGCCAATGCAAAAACTATCATTTTGTATTTTGTACTAAATCAATGGAGGACATCTTACTTAACAAGTAGCAGTCTAGCCATTTCTTATGAGAAACGACTATGTAATCGGTCATGGGCACTTCCGATCGCCATTTTTGTTTTGTCCGCCCTTCGCCGATTCTCAGCTGTCGTTTAGTCGTGCTTTTCGATGTAGTGTTTGACCCTTCGCCTTCTATGGGCTATTTGCGCGATTTAGTTGCTTCCATATTAAAGTCCCTGTCACGCTATTCCGGACAGGCTCTACCGTACGGGCCTGGAATTTGTTGCACCCAGAAAACGTCCTGCCAGCAAGTCAAGATTTGGGTGAGTTTCGCGTGGAACATGCCTGTTTGATGCGTGATACTTCCGTGGATTTTGCGTGCTCTCCGTGTGACATGCGTGCAACACGCGGAAGAGTCCCCATAGCTCAGGGACACTTACGGGCTCTGCGAGTTACCTGCGTGCCAGTTACGTATCACCTGCGTGGGAGTTGCCAGCAATGTGCGAGGTTTACGCGTGCTGATTGCGGGCAAATTAACATGGCATAGGTATTCCCAAAATGTCAGCAACTTGACAACAGCAAGTCCTCTGATAACCAGCAGGGAGACAGTAACTTGCCCGCAACATGTCCTCACTTTCCTCGCTCCATACCCGCAGAAGTGAACGTAAGTTGGCAGTACCAACATCGTTCCTTGCCCGCAAAACACACGTTCCATGCCCGCATCTGACACGCGCTCGTGGCGAAATTGTCACAGCCCCACGGCCAACCTACGTTCTTCATGAGGGTTAACTGCTGGTGACTTAGGTTCGTTACGGGCCTTCTGCTGGTTTTTTTACGTGAACCTCTGCGGGCAAACGCCCGCAGTTCACCCGGGGCAAGTTTTGAGCATGTTCAAAACTTGGCTGTGGGCAAATTTCTCTTCCCTGCACTTAAGCGGGCAAGTACGGGCAAGATACGGGTGAGATACGGTTAAGTCCGTGCTATTTGTGGGGAGCTGCGGGCAAAAAATATTGTCTCCCGCAAGTTGCCCGCAGTGCTTGCCCGGAAAAGTGTGGCAGGGGCTTTAGTTTATACCTTAAAATACGAAATCAGTACCATAGGCCTACACTGCACATTGCAATACGTACATCTTGGACGCGCGATGGCACAGGCTAACTTAGCTACCTGTAATGATGATGCGTATGTATAGCTATCGATTGAAGAATGCGTACATGTTACCATGCAGGGTTAGCGTTGTCCACGTAAACAATATCGAGTTGTGAAATGTAAACTCACTTCTTGCATCCTTCAATTGGCTTATTCAGCTACGGGTCTAGTTTACCCGAAAACATGATAGACGTCCAACTTGATTTTCATGTATTGGGGTATTAATTGAAAGGGCCAAATCTCTAAACCCAAACTACAATTTTGGTACCCGGGTACCGAAATTCTCAATTGGCTCTTTGATTGACAGCTAATTCAAACAATGCAGGGTGTCAAAGCTTATATTACACAGCATGAACGGTACTGAGAGTGTTTTGATTATATAAATTGAGTTTTTCTATACTCACCGTGAAGCAATAAACTGAAATTGTGTCTGGATGTGGATGAATTTCAGACAATTGTCTGAGGGGCTTCAGTAATAAGGTTGGGAGAATTGGTACTGTTTTGGGTGAGAGAAATAGGCCTTTAATGTTATGAAAATTGACTAGGTTGGTGTCAAAACGGTCCCCCTGCGATATTCTTAAATTCTGTGCACGGGTATCGTGATTGAGGAGTAAACTAAGGTTTTGATCATGAACTTTTTATTTATTTTATTGTATTAGCACACTGGGTAATTTGTTAGGCCTAATAATATTGTGATAGGGAGTCGGGTTATACTCTTAAAGGTAGTGTGACATGAAAATGACAGAATTGAATATTTGAGGTAAAAAGCATTTAAAACCATGAAAATAGCAACAATATCCATCAAAATCCGTCAAAAATTGACCATTTTTCAGAGCATTTTTGATTGTCACTTATTGATTAACAGATATGAGCTCAATATGGAAATTTTGTGATGTCATGGGAGGAACATACCATATATGGCAAATGCTATCCTTTGTTTTACAGTCTTTATTTCAAGAACAGTTGTGACTTTTGTTTGCCTTGAGGGTTTTATTTTAGAAGTTTCATTTGTGTCCTTGAAAATCATCAGTGTCAAGTTCCAAACCAAATGCTATCTGATGAGTAATTAAGAGACAATTTATATGGAGTTTACAAAAGAAATTTTAACATTATGCAACTCTCCACATCATTATTTTGGCATTAGCAACAAATTTCTTCAGAAACACTCGAACTTTGAAGAGGTATATCAGGAGAACCGTAAAAGATATTGAAATAATTCCAACGGAGTTTTCCTTTGAACAGTTCACCTTGTCAAGTGAAGTCAGGTCAATTTGCTGACGTGTCACACTACCTTTAACACAGTTTGGTAAAATGCGTTGGGCAATATGTTCAGTGCTCAACATGGGCAAATAATTGCCCAACAAATAGATAGACAATCTACCCATATTTTTGAGTAAATTAAGGTGGAGTAAGATCCAGAGGTTGGTTAAAATTGTTGGGCAAATTTTAAAGTAACAAACATTTGGGTAAAATGTAATTGACCAATCATATATTTAGTAAAATATCAGTTCAGTTTTACAGATAATTATTTTACTAAAAATTAATAATTGAATTTAGATCTTATGATAATTAAATAAGGTTGGATTTGGTTAATAAAAAGGAAGAGATAGAATAGAGGTAAAAATTTGGACCAAATTACGTAAAGAGCAATGGTCTTAAAGAGAAAAAGTTTTCGTAATCAATTGGACAAGTGAGAATTACAAAGATTGGGCTTATTACCGGTACTTCAAACTACACACTTCACTCTTTATTTATAAGTGCCTTTTCATGTGTAGTATCATAGGCCTATGTACATTGTCATGTGTTATCCTTTAGTGAACGTACCAATAGCTTCGTCGGGAAGAAGTATATTGTTTGGTTTCGCCAGATGGCCCACTTTGTCAGAGGGTCGGGAGGACTTTAGAAAATGTATTGCCACTGGTTCCCCCAACCACCACTGGAGGGCAAAAGGTGCAAGTTCTATAGGGTCTCCTTCTTGTCCAAATCATATAATTATACATGTGATTAAATGGAAACCCATACAAGCAAACAAAAGTACAACTGTTAAGCAAATGTGTTTGGTACAAAGATTCTTGGGCAAAATTATTGGGGTGAAATGGTTGGGTTATTTCTTTTGCCCAATTAGTAAGTAAAACCAAGTTATTTGGGCAGGAATCACCCAATTCTTGTCAAGAGGCATCCGGAACCAACGGTTGGGGATATTTTATGCCCAGGTTGGGTAGCCATTTTTTTAGAGTGGTATAGCCACTTTAGAACAGGACAATGGATTACATAAGTCAAATCAGCACGTGTCACCTGCTGTTACTAAAGCATAGGTCTAGTGTGGGCATACGTCGGTGTATTCAGTGGCGGCAACAAAATTCAATAGTATGTAAGCAAGGGAGGGGGCGGTCGGTGTATAAAGGAAACACAAAGTGTTGGTGGGGACAAAAATTTATTCCCGTATCTTGGTGGTGGGCGGTTGAGATGGGGTGGTGTCCAGGGGCGAATCCGATCTGTTTTCTTCAGTTTACCTTTGGGTGACAAAATTCAGGTAAATTTTGCTTTAATTAATAATGATAATAATAATACCTTGAACTTATACAGCGCCAAATCAGCAACAAAAGTGTAGCTGCTCTAGACGCGTGACAAAAAATAAAATCAAACAAAATTATTTCAATCAAAGAAGCAAGCAAACAAATGAGTCTTGAGGTTACGCTTAAATCAGGGAGCTGCCATTGACAATGGCAGCTCCCTGCTTTAATGTAGAAGAATTAGTACATAACCGAATATGGTCGGGTAACTGGTTCCACAAGTAGTGAGCAGCATATGCAGATAAGGTTAAGTTAGGGTCTGTTTTAGTTTCCTGATAGATTTCCATGGGAGACAGCCTAAGTCGTCTGGGAGAGGAGGGGGGAGGGGGTGCCCGGATATTTTAGCATATTTCAGACATCACTGGAAAATTATATCCCTATCCTTAAGGACAGGGTATATTTGGTTCAAGACTGGGGACATGGGAATGAAGCTCAAATTTTCCATTCCCCCCGGTGCCATCCCAGGGGCACCGGTATTTCACAATTCCTTCCTTTTGTACTCCAAATTATCCCCCGTATATACCGAGGGTATACTGTAAAAATGTTTTACTAGTTGTTTGACTTCTTTCGTAGTTGAGGTTACGCAAATTTCCTTCAGTGTAGATCCTAACTCTATGAAGGTCAAACGTGTAGGTCTGTTGCAAGTTGCTGTTTACATTTGCTGTGACTGTCAATAGTCTGTGGTGTGATAAGGAGACGAAATCAATACTTCGCGTTCGATCCAAGTTTAACACAGACTACAATTTGTTGTTTGAAGACTAGTTCGTGAGACAAAAAGAAGTGTTAGACCACGGGCTCCAAGTTCTCTCCATGCATTCTTAGCAATGTACTGTGCCAATTACACGGAGTGTACACTGAACACCCAGTTCATGACATAGCTGACTAGTCATGCCGTGCAGAAAGGTTGGATAGTACACACACCATGGAAGTAGTACTTCCATGCACACACGGACTACCATCCTTCAGGTTCCTTTCTTAATGTAGAACAATTCAAGTGACATTAGCACAGTAAAAATGGCGCGCCTAGTATGTTTTGTCTTTCTTCTCTCCTTGTGGTCTTTCTCTTTAGCAAGGAGACCTACAGTGACTTTAAAAGATGGTACTGTGTTAAATGGTGTCAACGAAAGAGTCGGTAACGATTTCTTACCAGTACGCGGTGATATAGAATCTTTTTATGGGATACCTTATGCCGAGCCCCCCGTCGGACCTTTAAGGTTTAAACCTCCTCTCCCTCCCAAAAAGAAAATAGAAAGTCCATTTGAAGCTGTCAAAGTTGGTAGTTCTTGCATGCAAATGGATCCCAAGATTCATGGTGTTCGGTTAGTAAATGAGGAGTTTTCCGAAGATTGTCTTTACCTGGACGTCATAGTACCAAAATCGAGGGTAAGTAATTCAAATTTTTTACATTCTAAGTACCAAATAGTGAATTACGTCACTCTTTAAAGGGGAAGTTTAAGCAAAAATTAATTTTTCATACATAAAAGAGGAATAAAAGCTACACACTGTGGTGATCGAAAGTTCCATTCAAATGGGCTACAGTATTTCCCGAAATATCAGTAAATGAAGTCAGTAGATTTGTGTAAGTGAGTTTTAGCGCAGCCTATATCATTTCCCCAGATTGACAAGGAATGTTTTGTTTCCCTTTGTTTATCAGACTGTTGTGATAACCTTGAAGTTAATAGGAGTATGATCTCCCCGTGGGGGATGCAAAGTTTGTAAAATTCTCATGCCACTTATGCAATCACATTTTAATAATATGGGATTTTTGAGGAAAAATCCAGTATAAAATTTAAAGAAAAACAAAAGATCGCCCATTAATGTGGGGATGTGATGTCATATGTGCTTGCTTCAAGTTCACTTTTTGTTGAAAATGTGAAAACTTACATGCTCATATCTTGGGAACCACACATCGGATTTCAATGCAAATTTCACCAAAATGCTCAGAATAAGTACCCCTCTGACATATACCAAATCCTGCTGTGACCTTAAGCCCTTCTTTTAAGGAGTGAGAAATGTGAATTCATTCCATAAAGAGTGTTCATTCCCTCTAAGAGTACTGAAGCTCCCTCTGAAAAGAGTGAAATTCACTCCAAGAGAGTCGAAAATTTACCCTTTAACGAGTGTCACAGGGACAATTCTTTTGAAAGAGTATCTCCTCAGTGAGGTCACTCCATCAGGAGTAAAACTTCGCTCTTTTCTGAGAGTGCAAATTTCATTCTTCTCGGAGTGAGTGTTCGCCTTTTTAGAGTGAAGTTTGCAATTTTCAGTGTTATTAAGAATGAAATTTCATATCCTCTATTTTTTGAGTGTGCAGGGCCTATTTTAAAATGTGGCTATGTGGATCACACTTATTTAACCGAAACTGTGCATGAGTGAGCGTCCTTCTCGTGACCGTTAACTTCTCAGGGACAGCCTCAGCCAAGACTTTGCCCCCTGGGGAAAGTTCACCCCAGACAAGTTTAAAAAAATTGGGAAATGTTCTTTCGCAATGCATCATGGTCATGGACACGTGAAGTTTTCTACTAGCCTCCTTCATAGCCCACACGGAAGTTAAAGTAGGTTTACTTCCCACCAAGAAAATCTAATTTGGACAATGACAATCACAATTTCCCCAGATGACTTTCACACTAATAATATGATGGGATCGTCATGGGGGATTGTCAGAGGAAAATTGTCTGGATGGGAAAAATCCAAGCCGCTGAGAAACGTCGAGGAGGAGTGGAAAGCGTGCGGGAATCATATCCTGTACACCCAGGAGAAAATTCCAAATGAAACCTGTTTTAAAGGTTTCAACAGGCAAAACAGGCAATTGGAAACAAAATCAACAGATTATAACATGATTTTAACAGGTACCAACGGGGACCGAACAAACCAGAGCCCGCTCCGCGGGGTACCACGGTCAGTGAGTGGCAATGACAGGGCTTAAGCCTAGGTCACACTACAGCGATATCGGATTTCTATCCCATTTTTGTGAGTTTTAGTAAAAACCTCATCCATCCATTGTCGTAAAGAACCAAAAATTTGTCATATTTGTAATATACGATCGGTATGAGAGGACCACGGAAATGAAATAAAAATGATTTATTTCGAGACGTCACATTGACAAATAGCTTTTATCGGACTAAGCGTATCCGATAAAAGCTGTCTGCGGATGTGACGTCACGGAATGATTGGTATATAACGTAGAATTTCGTAGTCCTGCGATACAATTTATTAGGCTACACAGGTTGGCAAATTTTTCTTTTTTCACTACCAAAGATGGAGGAGATGTTAATAAAACTCACAAAAATCCGAGAGAAATCCGATCCGATATCGCTCCGCGGGGTAGGCAAAGGCCCGATTTTATTTATGTTGGGACTCAAGAAATTTTGGACGTGGCATCCAAAATGGTTTTGATATAGGCCTACTTGTTTTTACAGCCCAGGAAAGCTCACGTGCTCGTCTCTATTCATGGAGGGGGGTTCACAGTTGGTGCGGGTCAAACGAAGCTGATGAATTTCTCGACATTTGCTGCCTACAGTAACGTGATAATCGTGGCGTTTAATTACAGACTCGGGCCATTGGGGTTCCTTACGACAGGTAAGTTCTTTGCATGCTGGGTCGATAGAACTATGCGCGAAGAGATAGTTGGTAAGGTGAGATAATATACATCGGTTTCTAACCAATTGATTTTAAAACAGTCGTCTCTCACCTCAAACTGCAATTTTTGTACCAGTCCACAGAAATTTTCTGACAGCAAGTTCAAAAATGCCGAGTACCCTAATTCAGAACACACAGCATATAGTTAATGTCCTGAGACTGTCTTGGTTACACATTGTGACCTGTATACCCACCATGAAGAAATAATTTGAGATTTTGTCTGGATCGAGGATCATTAGAGAATTCATTCCCTCGAATATTGGACAAACTTCCTGTCCTTGAAGTCCTTGCTTGTCTAATAACTGACAAAAGCCCCATTGTTACAGATTATATGGTCCATTGACCGTCTATCATTTTCTGCGGTTTTCTGTTGTTGTAATCGGCCAACTCGTTTCGCTATCGACCAAGTCATGACGTCCACTTTCAAAGAGCAAAATTCTCTAATGTGAGTTTGAAGGTCAAGAGAAGTACTTCCGAACATATTTTGAAGCAGAAGCTAGTCTAAATATCACAACTTTCTTGTTTTTTTCCAAATTATTTGTCATCATAACTTCAGTATTGAACCAAGCAGTTATTTCTAGTAAATTTAAAGAAAGTTATTGTTGTCACATGACTCTCAACAGCCAATCATGACACAGCGCAGTCTACTACACTACTTCACATTGGGGTGCACCTGGGATTTATAGGGGGCCATATAGGTTATCCCCCATGACCCACTCATATAACCAATATGGGATAGTTCTGGGGCAATGTAAACAAATGATATGTGAGGAAAATATGGGTCGGCAGCCCTCAAATGTCCCACATAATGTGGGCCACCTATTTAGGGCCCTTTTTAATTGTGGGTGCAACATTAAATGGGCCCAATGGCATGTGAATTTACTTACATGTGAATTTATATGTGGCCCGTATAGTTTTGCTTCCTGGAATGGGTAGCTAAGGAGAGTGGTGGATGAGTTATGTAGTTAGAGTTCAGTTTACGTCACAACTTACAATCTTCTAATTTAATCTAGGAGCTTCAGATGGTAGCCTTTGGAAAACCCCTTTGATTCAAAGGGTTCTCTTTGATTTTTGATGGAAATTGGACTAATCGGAAACGCAAAAACAAAATTAACCTATGCATAACCCAAACTTTAGAACCATTTGGAATCCGTTGAAACCCTTTGGTTAATGGAACTTTCAGGTGAAGTTTCCAAAGACTTTATCTTGGCTACTCCATTGTTTATGGCGAGCATGACACACAAAGGTATAGGTTCTATCTTTTGGGGTTTTGGTGTACTAAGAATAAAAAGTGAAAGTGTGCTCGTGGAAAAGAGTGATTGATAAAAAGTCCATTCCAAAAGACCAGGATTTCTTTCCAAGAAGAGGGAAATTCACTCCAAAAGATCTACGTTTCACTCTTCATGGAGTGCCAACAGGGATCGACCCTTGAAGGGTAATCCCTGGAGGTACTTATTATAGAGTGAATTGTCTTTTCTTCTCGGATGAATTTCACTATACTTGGGGTGAATCACTGAAATAACTCTCTAATGGAGTGATTCACATTTAACTCTATTAAACTAAGAGTGGCTTAGCTCATTCTTTTGTTTTAGAGTGTACGTCGATGGATGGGTTGAAACCCATGACCCAAGCTTGAACTGTTGTCGTGTATGATTGCCGGCTTATTGCAAACAAGGTGATCACTACTTCTAAATGCTTTACACTCTAGGAAGAAAAGAATGAAGTAAGTCACTCTTTAATCGAGTGAAAAGTGTGTACTCACTCCATTAGAGTGTTAGTTCACTCCAAGAATGGTGTCTTTCACTCAAGGAAGAGTGGAAATTCACTCTGAAGTTAACGAGTGGCTGCAGCGATCACTCTTTTTGTATGCCAGTTTGCACTCCATCAAGAGTGAAACTTCTCAGGGGGGGGGGGGGCGGGGGGTTCCTCTCTTTTGGATTGAACTTTATATCTCTCACTAGGCGCTCTGACTCACTCACTCACTCTTTTTACTTTGGAGTGTACGTTTGAGACACCAAATTGTAACCTTTCTGAATCCGTAGACCTTAAAAACCTACGAACAAGAGGAAGACGCCTCCTTCTATGCCTTTCCCAAAGTCACATTCCACGCCCCCCTGACGAATCTTTGCTACGCCCTTCGGAGAAATCTTGAGTAGCCCTACCAGGGAGTATCAACACCCTGGTCCTACTATGAAAGTAGCCTACTACCTCGGGGTACTGATTCCATGGTTACCCAGAACGTTCATGCATACTATTTGCAATGGTGATAGTAAAACCATCCAAGGCATTGCGAATGAAAACAACCACCACTGTGATAGTATATCTGACACCATCATTGCATTGAAGTGGTAACAGGTCAAATACGTGTGAATGGGAAGTTGTATCACCTTCGAGGTGTGAAAGAATCCATTGACTAATAGGGTTGCCATGAAGCGGTGCAATAGGTTATTCACTGGCTAATATTTTTCACCACGAGTTATTAACCTCTTTACTACTCGATGCAGATGTCAGGGTCGGTTGTTAGCGCTCCGCGCCAACTTAAAGGCCCAGTACTCTCACCCCAAACAGTACCAATCATCCCAACCTTCTTACTTAAGTCCCTCCCACAATTGTCTGAAATTCATCCTCATCCAGATACAATCTCAGTATACGGTTTCAAGGTGAGTATAGAAAAACTCAATTTTTATAATCAAAACACTCTCCGTACCGTTCACACTGCGTAATATAAGCGTTGGTACTCTGCATTGTTTGAATAAACTGTCATTCGAAGAGCTTAGCCAATTGAGAATTTCGGTACCCCCGTACCAAAATTGTAGTTTGGGGTGAGAGGTTTGGCCCTTTAAAGAAATTGTGGTCAAGTTAATTTCCATGACACTCGTGTACTTTACATAAGAGCCAACTAGTCCGTAATCGAATCCTATTGGCGGATACTATAGATTAGACTCAACAGGCTGATTCTCTCACCCCAAACACTTCTCCTAAATAACCTACTTACTTAAGTCCCCCCACAACTGTATAAAATGCATCCTCATGCAGACACAATCTCAGTTTTTTGCTTCAGGGCGCCAGTGCGTATGTACAAGGCCCCGTGCGTAATCACACCTAGAGTACATGCTGTGTAATATGGGCTTTGGCACTCCTAAATTTGGAACTAGTTGTCGATCAAAGGGCTGTGCCCATTGGCGTACGAGGCGGGGAGGAGGGGGGAAGACTGCCCCCGCCCCCGCCCCACATTTTCTCAAGACCTAAAATTCGGGCAGCCGTTTGAGTCTTAAAACCTGGTTTGTTTCTACTTACACAGAAAACTCCTAGGCGCGCCCGAATTCCTTCAAACACTTGGCCGAAAAAATAATAAAAAAGCATCATAGTCACGTTCAATTTTCATGAAAACTCTAAAAGATAGCAAAATTCACGACACATTCGGCAGCTTATGAAAAAAGGGATCAAGTGTGCCGAAACCGTTGAAATGGACTTAGGTCGTTTGCTCACTAGGAAATAATTTGCGCCCTTGTTTGTTTTAAGAATGCATATAAACAGGCTGCTATCTTGCTTGGGAATCGCGCGAAAATTGAGTTAATCGTTTTTTAAGGGCCAATTCTTTGCATGGCATCCCCACTCAGGTAATTCGGGCCTCTGAATCTGCGCTAAACATGCTGCTAAAACACACGGGATCCTTGTAAAGTTCGACGAAACTTATATTTAACAGGCAGCCGGAATGCGATGCAATGCCATCCTCCCTCGAAGCCTTGGGATTTTCGAGAGTTTCTGAAGTTTTGCAATTTTCAAAATTATATTGATGATAATCTCATGCTGCATAACGTAAAATAGTTTGAAGAACGCGCAAACAAACTATTTTCCAATGATTATAGCTTAATGTAGTCATCCAATTGTAGTGGTACATTTCATCTGGGAGTTTTTTTACCTTTTTGTGGATTTGCTCATTTTTGGTGAAAATTTTATTGCAAACGAAAGTTCAAAATATGGACGGCTTTGATTCTGCTTACAAGCCTTCCTTCCGGCTGTCTGAGGGGTTGCGATTTTTCAACATTGTCTGCACGCTCCGCGCCAAGTGATGGTGACGCTCCGCTCAGAGAGTCATTCGGGCAGAATTACATTTTTCGGGCAGAGAATCCTCTGCTCCCCCAAATGAAATGCTCCCCGTACGCCTATGGCTGTGCCAAGTGAGAATCGGGACTTCTAGATTAGTGTGTTAGGATTAGTCCTAAGAGTCCTAAGGATTAGTCCTACTAAATAATCGTAAATAGTTTTTTCCGCAATTTAAATATCCCTAGTTGCATACTGATAACTGATCCCACCTGTATTTGTCAATCAAATATGTTATGGGGATTAATGGGACAATTGCCACAATTAGAAAAAGTACTAAAAACGAAATTCTTCAACCACTCGGCTAACATTTCAGACAGTGGCAGTACCAAACAAGGACAACAGTACATAATGGTTTACGGAGTGCTTGTAGTAATTATTGTAGTGCGCCGCACTACAATATTGGCATTTACTGGCCGACTGACAATTTCTTTTGTGAAGCCTGTTATGGCCCACAACCCATTTCCCTGCGCGTACCGTAACTTAGTTCGTACAAATATCCATGCTCTACCCTTTAACAATAGCAGTAAGTGCAATCTGTGGCCGTCTTTAAACAAAAATCAACTTCAGAAAAGCAAATACTACACTTACAAGGCTGATTTAGGGAGTTAGCTTCATGAAAGAGCATTGCGGATAAATTTCCAGAAAACGCGATGTAATGTGGTTCGGCCTTTTCACACTGAAGTTATAAGCCTGGAGAATCAATCGCTGCTTCCAAATTGTTATACATAACACGGCGCCATTGCGTCCACTATCGTTGAACAGTATCAAGACGTTATTGTACAGTATCTTCATCTAGCTACTACGGAGCAGGGTATTGCCAATTCCCTGTACGGAACGAATTGGCTTTACTGCATTGGATTAAGCGACTTGTGCTGTAGTTCTATTATCATGCTTTATTTCAATGGTAAAAGCAGAAGCTATTTTGACAGCAGTCTGACCGAAACGTTTTGACAGCATGCATGTAGCATGCATTGCGAATTAACGAAACACGGATGTTAAAACACACAGCGTCAACAGTTATTCGGCCTTCCACGAGACAGTTGTCATATGCATGAAGCGGTGCAGTCAGAGAGCCTGAGAGGGCGTCATTATTTAACATAAAGAACGGTGAAAGAGGAGTCGAGAACCGATAAAACCATTTCAGGCAGGAGTAAACAACACAACAGAGCATAACGTATGGCTAAGTAGGCTACTCAGCACGAGTCCTTGAACGGGACTATGCTTCGTCCACTTCATTTTACTCCACACTAGACTGTATACGGAGTAGGTCCTACCGTTAAGCGCAGTACACGGTCTTGTTCAAGGACTACTCAGCACTTGCTTCATTGTTGGCAAATATGCTTCAAAATAAAGCTAGTGACTGACTATTAGCATAGAAGGTCCGGATTTACTCCATCATTGGTTACTCTTCTATGATTTCTTTAAGCGTCCAGCCAAGGAGCTGGGAGACAAGTGGTCCATCTTTGTACCATCAAGAAATAGGGTTGAGAGGAGTGGCCAAAAAGAAACAACAGCCCCTCTTCCCGCCATGAACAAATCCTAAAGTTCAAATAAAAACTGGGCTACTGTACTAACTGAAAAGACATCTCTAACACGCACTACAATTCTGCGTATTTGCAAGCAAATGCAGTTCTAGTTTTCAATACGAAGACCCACCGTGTTTATGGCTGTCTCAGCGACCGCAAGATAAAGGGACTAGGTAGTTTACTGAACAAAGTTACACATGACCCTCGATAAAATTTGAGTCTGTCGGTCCATCCCGCTTACCGCATGTACTTTGTGAGGCAAATACATGATTATCACAATACATAACACGTATTGAGACATTGTCACACTAGCCAGTGGATGAAATTTCTTTAGAGCAAGGGAATGTGACTAGACCAGTGGTCAATGTCTTTGAGAATTTGAGAGCATGTTCTTTGGCCGAGGGAGAGAAGACATTGCATTTTTCACATTAAAAAAGTGATGGTTGCTAAGTTATTTTGGCATATTTTATGTATGGTTAAACTCTTCAATTGTCATGGAAACTTCAATTTTCTTTGCATATAGCACGTTGGTTGCTAGGCACAGATACCTACTGACTGAAACTGTTTACACTTTGTAGTTCAACTTTCAGATGTTGGAGGCTTGGTGTCACACCTCTGCTAGATCAAGCTTGAAGTAACTGCAAGATAATCGTGTTTAGTCAGACTATAAACAAAGGCTCTGTGAGCAGATATTTCCCAAGAAATAAACTTGACATTTTCATCTAGTTGATACAACAATATATAACACATTCGTGTTGGTGTGTCGTTAAATTTCATCTAACTAAAACACATCAAAATTAACTTTTTACTTAAAGTTCCACTTTAATTATCAGGCCTATAATTAAATGATTGTTTTTTCTCCTTTAATTATTAGGAATTTAAATTGAATGATTGTTTCTTCCATCTTATTTCCAGACGATGACTTAATTCCAGGAAACCTTGGTTTACTAGACCAGCTGCTGGCACTACAGTGGGTCAACGAGAATATCGAAGGTAGATGCCTATACAACATTTTTAAAGCGTTCTCGCATTTTTATTAAGAGCTTTGGATAGCACATTCCAAACTCAAAACTTTAATGCTTTCATATGAATTAAGATTTAAAGAAAATCAAAGTCTCACCGATAGGGTTGTCACCACACCAGGCCACCGGGCGGTGCTAACCAGCTCTGAAAATCTCCGCCCGGTACTCGCCGTCAATTTCCGCATCACCTTCCGGCACATATTTCTTACCCTAACATGATAAAAAATCTTAGATTTCCTCAGAATTGAGTGAAATTTTTTTTGTAAGCAATCTCAAATCTGCAATAAAGGGGGAGGGGCCGGCGATCACAATTCACCCGGCTCTCAAAATGATCTGGTGACCCCCCACGGATATTCGTCTGTTCGTGCATTTCGTTGCTCCGATGTGTCAAACATGATAGCACAAAGTACATTTCAACAATGTACTTATCCTAGCTGACTTCAATGTACAGGACGATTTTCCGTGATGATCTTGGAGACATAAAATTCCTTTCTTGCAAGTATTATTTTTTGTCAAAATAGGAGCTGTACATCCCTAACCAACTGGAATCCGGCACTTATTATGGCATCACACTCTAAAAAATATTTAAACGATTTTGTTTAAAAATTAGGATACTCACGAAGATGAGTATTTCTACTCGAAATAAGTGAGTACTTCAACTGAAGTAGTGCAAAATTTTACACAAATTGCTGAATTTGTGCAAAATTTTACACAAATTGAGTTGAAGTACTCACTTATTTCGAGTAGAAATACTCATTTTCGTGAGTATCCTAATTTTTAAACAAAATCGTTTAAATATTTTTTAGAGTGCATAAATGATTGATGTACTCCATACGACACACTCTGTCACAAACTTGTAGCATGCCAAATCCAGGATCATTGGGGGAAAAGCTAACATTTGCTCCCTTGATTTCATGTCGATTATCATGATCTGCAAATAATAACACTAAGCACTTGTTAAGACTAAAACGTGTTTAAAGGTAACCCTTGTCAAATATTTTTTTTTATTTATTTATACACTTACGCGTTACTGTTAAGTCACTTAACAGTCAGACGGATTAAAGTGTAAATGTTTTAAACGTCAGGTAGTGTTACAGCATGGGATTAACACATTCATGTGATAACATCAAGAGCACCTTAACATAAAAATTGCCGCACCTATAACGCATTCATGTATTAATAAAGCAACAAGTCAGTCTTATACATTAACTGTGCAAAGATTAGCAGTTAATGTCCAAGTGATAATGAAGTGTGACGTGTTATTTTGTATAGGGTTGAAGATAAAATTGCGGTTGCAAAGATTATTTCTTTGCCAAAAATTGGGAGTTCCTTACGCCCCTGGAATCTGGCACTTATTATGACATCATAAATGATTGTTTTACTCTATGAAAATAATCCGGCACAAAATTTTACTGCCACTTTGTAAAGCTAATGCCATATTCCTTTATGTGCAACCCTTGCTTTAAAAATTACTCACCTCTGTTGCTTAATTACTCACCTGCTTTACTTTATGGAAAACCCTTTTAAATACTTCGCAAATGACGCCAAACAATAGTGCGCGTGTCTTTTCATTTTAGGAAATTTCAAAGCAATTGTGTTGTCAGTGTGTTTATGGCGTAACCCTGGACCATGACAAGGGTTCAATGGGGACTGAGGAGGGCCTGTACTACGTATAAGGGAAATATCATACTACCTAAAAAGGTACTTCTAATGAGGTCCTTAATCATTACTTATATGGACATTATGTTGCTTAGGTCAACAACTTAAGTAATCGTTCTTTAACCCGAGTCCCTTCGCCCAAGCTTCCCTTTGACTATAGAGGTCAGCATATAGCCGACAACGTCCGTTGCAATGGTAACGGGCGTGGTCGGGAGATAGGGAAAGCCATAAAGATTAAAAGAATGATATCCATATTTTACTCAATGTGTGTGGTAATTTATATCAAACAGTTTTGTTATCTTTCTGTCTACAGCGTTTGGTGGAGATCCAACCAAAGTTACAATTGCAGGCGAGAGCGCAGGAGGCGTCAGTGTTGCATTTCATACTCTTTCACCTCTCAGTGAAGGTTTGTTTCAAAATGCAATAATGCAGGTATGCAGGTACACTGAGTTCCGTTATTATTCATAATCAAAGGTGGGTGGGGAAGCGTCCGGTCCCCTTTTGGCACATTAACAATAAAGTGTACGGAAATAGTAGAGAAACATAATCTAGGAAGTTATTAACCTGGGCTATTTCACTGGCTTACCCTTTTCCTCACAAAACAGACACCAAATAGCCTGCACGAACAGACGAATGACATTAATTCATTTTTGATGAATGGCTAGTAAGGGGCTTTTCCTTTGCCACAACCATATGAATATTGTGAATAGCCGTATTTCATGAGCCTTCCCTTGCTGTCTTCGCACAGTCACAAGTTAGTCCACATTTATGAAATATTAATAGTGTGTTGTCTCAGCTTTCAACGTTGACCTGCATAAAGCAGGTGTGTACATATGTTTGGGATTACCTCACCAACCGCCCCAAAAATTAGGTTGCTGTACTTACCTGGTAGGGCAGCCTTTCAACTCACCTCTTCTTCCATACATTTCTGTTAGATTGGACAATGTCCTTAAGGCATACCCACGTAAGCTCGAATAAGATTGTAGTATGCGTCCACCGATTGTTGACGAAAATTGCAACAGTATGGCAAAATTTGTACTTGGTTGACAAAAAGTCAGATTAAGATTGAGTCTTTCATTTCATGACATTTTAAAATGGTTCATGGTAGTAAAAGAGAGCTGTGGAAAAAAGGGACGAAACGAAATTGCATCGATGGCCGTACAGAAGGAGACCACGAGTCGCATTTTGTCCACTGGCCGCAATTTACACACTATAGGCCCACTGGTAAGGGGAGCAGCTATCACAAACAATTATGGGGGAGAAACGCGAAACGCATTTCAATGCAAACGCGAAACGCATTTCAATGCGTTTCAATTTTATGCCAAGAAAATAAAGGAAACTGTGTTCTTGGTGATAATTCATGATGCAAAACTTAAAGATGTAGGCCTTTGAAGTTGGTGATGCAGGAAATGGAGACTTAGGCAATTAGCCTATGATTTTGAGTACTGTTTTTTATTTGATGTGTACGGTATGGTTTGCGGGAATCACTTTTGAAGAAACCGTTGATATGGACTATAGGCCGTTTGCTGGCTAAAGAATAATTTGCGCTCATGTTTATGTGGGATGTATATCAGCAATTATGTTTATACAGAACTTTTCACTGGAAACTCTTTAAGATTGGGTTACTTCGTCTTAAAGGGTCACTCATATTGTCAGGCAATTTTCCACTTGAATGAATTCGGACGTTTAAGCCCCTGAGTCTTAGTGGAGCGGTCTGCCCAAACTCGTGGAATGCTGTAAAGTAAGTTTCATTAAACTTAAGAAGGCAGTCGGTATGAGATGCATTTTCTGATTGTCATGATCCTCCTTTGAAATTTATAAATATAAAAGGATTTTCTCCTGCAGTTGCTGCAGTTGTCCGTAAAAGTAATGTTCATCATAATCCCATGGAAAACTTATTTTAGTACTCACATGAGCTCATTTTCCAGTGACTAGCCTCATATACATTTTCATTCCATCCAATAGTATAGTAGCATACGCCCTATTTTATGTGGTAATTTCCGGTCACTGCGCAATTCGCTTATTTGTATTGAAGGATGAATTTTAATTGTTAAATGGCTCAATGTAACGGCTGTTTTGACTTAAATCCTGCCAACGAGCCCGGGAGATTCAGTTTCCGACTGTCTGAGGTGGTCGCAATTCCTTCAAATTTTCTGAGCACCCCGTGCCAATTGAGGTGGCTCCTCCTAGATAGTGTTTCGGTAGAAAAGTCCCAAATTTCGAAAAGTCTGAATTCGCGCCTGGTAGGAACAGAATTCTGGACAAATATATAGATGGAGGTATGGCTTTTTTGGGAGACACAATTTCTGTAACCATTTTTCTGCTTCTCGGGAAGTTTATTTATTTCTATATGCAAATGGAGAAGATGAAAGTAAGCACCTTTGGGGTTCAATGCCCTTAAATAGTCTTTACTTTGTTGCCTTAAATCAATTACAGACCTTCATATGCAGTAGAATCTTGGCAATGACGACTTATTAGTGTGGTCTGACAGACCACACTCTTGAATCCGTCTGGTTCGCGGACTCCAAAATGACGTCATTCAGCTATTGAAATATATTGCAGTATATGGATTCGTCCGATTTCGAAAGACGCTCTCTGTCCGTTACGTACGGAAACGTAAACTCGTGTGTATTTTTCTCTCCTGAGTTCATTTTCCTTTTTCAGTGAGAAATAAACATCGGCAAAACACTAAAGACTTCAAAATGTTTTTAACAAGTATGTTTGTTTATATTATAACGCCATGCACTATCAAAAGCTTACGTATGCCAGGGAGAGCTCCCTCCATAGACTGCATACATAACAACGATCGACTTAGTCGTACGTAAGTTACGCCGATGCCAATGGCTGGTGTCATTCGTATCACCGCAAACATGTTGCGAGAAAGAAGGCGCTATCAGCTAGCTGCGCAGGTTACTATCGTCTGTTGACTAGCTCTATTCGCACCAACGTAAAGCAAACGCTCGCTCGCAGAAAAATTTTCGTAGTAATCTTAACCGTTTCGAAGTGAGATTTACTGATGAATGATGTTTAAGGTTCAACTTGAACTTCATACGTGGTCTAATGAAGTCTTTGGGGTTTGCAGTAAGACTAAAGTGGTCCAGGGGCCCATTCCACAAAGAGTTACGCACAATCTTAAGTTTGATTCACCATACTTAAACCAACAGTAAATCATACTTAAGATCGTGCGTAACTCTTTGTGGAACGGGCCCCAGGTGTGCTCCCTTTGGTAGATTTCGTGGGTTGAGTGATCGACCTTGTTAGTTTATATTTAGTGTACACTGTGCAGTATATGCTTCGAACGCTTGTGGTTCTATATACGTACTGATCATACTAGCGTACTCTTGCCTATTGTATAGTATAGTAGTAGCCTTAGAGAAAGGGTGGTCCTGATTCCTGCTCTATGAGAATAGCCCGGCAACATTCATATAGGCCCATTATTATTACACGTAAGGCTTAGCCATAGTCATTCTAACCAGACCACACTCTATTTGCAAGCAAATGCGTTGTTCTAGTTGTATTGTGCAGCTCATTGGAGAACTCTGCCCCTTGAAAGCAACAATAGGCGGTCACTGGGACATGTAATGTAAAGTTTTAAGGGAGTGGATTCTGTAATGCATTCATTGCAGAGGTAAGCAAAGAATTTGAAAGATCAAAGCTGATTACTCCAGTTATGGACTTCTAACTCAGACCATCATTTAATGAGTGTTCGGATGCGTCTATATGAACGAACATTTAAAGACCTTATTTAAGCATCTTATTGGAATGTTCAACCCAGCTTGGCCGAGCATGATGTTTTTATGCAGAAGAACGGGTTCCCTTTTATAAGATCTCAAAAACCATTAAGTATATCAATTGCGGAATAATTACATGGCTTTGGTTCAAGTGTTGCCTCTTGTTTACAGGTTATAAAAAAATTCACGTCATCAAATAGTCACGGTCCAGGCATTTTAAGTTACTTCTATCTTATGCTCGATTGCAAATCCCAACTTCCTAACCGTGCGCGGAATAAGACGTCAGGTATTTTTGTATTAGTGTGTATTAATGGAATTTAAGTTCCTAATGTTTGTGGTCAGTAATAATTGGTAACAATATAACATTGGTCGAGAACGAAATATGGCTTCATAAAGTCGGCTGGTAATCTGGTCATACTAGCGAGCTTCAATGTAATGAACGACTGACTTCGTCACCCCGGCAACCAATTGAGTTAGTATCGAAAACGAGAGGAAAGCCGTTGTACTTGGAGGGAGAGGTACATGTATCTCCATCGAGATTGATCTCAAGTACATGAAACACATTCGTTCAAAACAACTGGAATAAATCACTCTGGAAACGGAGGACGTATTAACGCCCTCTTCTTTATGATAACGTCTGCAGTGAATACAAATTTAGGAACGTTTTGACCAAGACAGTTAATAGAGAGGTTACGTAATTGCCCTTAAAAATAAAAATGCTACATTTATGTTGTATGCATGTTAAATGTATTGAATGCATATTGCATATACAGTTTATACAAGACAAAGCAAAGTTAAGTATAGCCTATACTTTCTTCTTATTTGAATATTAATCAGTTATTTTTTGCGTTGCAGAGTGGGTCTCCATTCGACAAATGGTTAACTAATCGACAAGGAGAAGAGGCCAGGTTTGAAGTAAAGACCCTTGCCAAATTACTTAAATGTAGTCCAGAAGATATTGAGGATGACTCGAAGTTATTAGAATGCCTTTTGAAAGCACCTGCCGAGGCCTTCATCGAGAACATTGCTAAGGTGAACCCAAGATTATTCGCCAGCAGCATTAACAGCCCATGCAGACCCAAATTTGTGTTTGGTATTTTAAAAGGGAACATATTTTAGGCATTCTGATCGAATTTTGGTAAATTCCCCATGTTTGGTTCTCGTGATCTAAACAATTGAACTTGATTCGATTTATATGATAAGTGAACTTGGAAGCAAGCAGATGTCACGACATAGATTCACACTGATGTTCAGTTTTTGTTTATCTTGATTTTCCATCCTGATGCTTGTCGGTGGGTTGATTAGGAATGTCATCTTGACCAAAATCGTATATAATTTTCAAAATTCAACTCCCCAGGATTCCCTTGTGGTACAAATGTATCAGAGTTAAAGGTAGTGTGTTACGTCATCAAGTTGACCTGACTTCACTTAGCAGTTATGGGGTGGAGTGTTCTAAGGAAAACTCCGTTGGAATTATTTCAATATCTTTTACGGTTCTCCAGATGTACCTCATCAATGTTCGAATTTTTCTGAAGAAATTCGCTGCTTATGCAAAAATAATGATGTGCAGTGTTGCATAGTGTTGACATTTCTTTTGTTAACCTTATATAAACTATCTCTTATTTACTCATCAGATATTTTGTGGTTTAGTATTTGATGCTGATGATTTTCAAGGACACAAATTAAACTTACAAAATAAAACCTTCAGGGCAAACAAATGTTACAACTGTCCTTGAAAGCCTTGAAAGGAAGATTGTAAAAACATTGTAAAAACAAAGGATAACATGAGCCATATATGGTATGTCCCTCCCACGACATCACAAGATTTGCACATTTAGCTCATATTTATTAATAATTAAATGAAAATCAGAAATTGTCCCGTAAAATGGTCAATTTTTGATGGATTTTGATGGTAATTGTGAATATTTTCATGGTTTTTAATGTTTTTTACATCCAATGCCCAATTTATCATTTTCATGTCACACTACCTCTAAGTTGCATAAAATTGATGTAAATTTTAAGGAACATTGACTACCGATGTGAGTCCATGACATCACACCTGCTTGCTTTTGTAGATAATTTTTTAACCTCAATCGCCGGGAAACCTACAGCGGGAAAAGGAAGAAGGCATCGCTAGTATCCTTCAACACATCAGACATAATTTGATTCTAGACTGCTCTTTCAAAACTGCAATCATTTGGAATAACCAATGACACGAAGCTTGGAAATAACCAGACAACATATGCAAATAATATTTATACACTGGTTGACAAACCTTGGGCTCTTCCCGTCCAGAGCTTAAAACGGATTTTAACAAAAACAACAACAACAATCCGATCGGAATCCGATCCTAATTCGTTGTAGTGTGACGGCGGCTCTAAATGGAGTGCTTAATGCTTAATGCAGTGATTAACCGAGAATAAAAATGGAAATGCCATCACTCCAATTTGAAGGAGTGTAGTAGACTGTCCTGTATCATAAAGGTTCGTGACAGTTATCAGTTCTAAAATATTGTGAAGATACTTTGAAGAGAAATACGAAGGCAAATATCAGGAGTTAGCTGTTGCTTTTCAAAATAAATTTGATACAACTGTTCTTTCATTTTAGTGCAGAGTCTTGAAAAGGACAACAATAATAATAATAATAATTTAAGCAGAAAAATTACCGTTTCCCCATGTTGGTCTGAGAAGTTGATTTCTCCCCCAATTTAAGGGTGTGAATTATAAAGTGCTGGTACAACAGCCATATATTTACAGACTCCTTCACGGTTACGTCACCGGTTGGTCCTGGTTGACAAAGAGCATGAAAAAAGAGCAGGAACATGTGAGTGCCTGTTACGCCTACAGCGATCTCGCTATTGACATGAGAACAGCAGAATGTCGACGAATTAAATTCTACAGTCAATTAAATTCTACCGTTCATTGTGTCAAGCAGCCGTGACGCCATTTGTTTTTTAAAAGAATTAGTCAATTTCAATTTCCAGGGTATGGATGGGGCCGATGCCTTTTCCTTTTAGACCTTCGGTGCAATTGTGAAAGTATCAGCTAGCTGAAAATGTGTTGTTAATACTCTTTTCTACAAATATGGGGTACTGTATGCTGAGGAAATATATTTGTATCTGGTTTTCCTGTTTAGGTTGGTGTGGAGCTAGGAAACCCCTACTTTATGCAGCCAGGACCAAATGTTGATGGACTATTTCTCCCAAAGGATCCTTTGAGTATCATTGAAGAGGGGGGCTTGAATGGGGAAAACTACATCGTGGGCACAAATGCCGAAGAAGGAACATATTTTCATATGATGTTCTTCCCAGATAAAGAAGTCACACCGGTAGTAAATTCCACTTTTCTCCCAACGGTCCTTGGATCTTATCAAGGCGATGTACCGGATCCGATTCTCATTGAGTTAATTAAAACCATCTACACCGTTGATCCCAAAGATTTAATTGACGAAAATCGAGATGACTTCTTCCATGAAGCTGTACAGTATCTGGGTGACAAATATTTCATGTGTAGTGCTTCTAAATTTGCCCGATTGGCGTCCCAAATGAAGAATGTCTACAGATATACAATGACTTTCGTTCCCTCAAACAACTTAATGGAAATAAAATGGGCGGGAGCTGCACACGGCGACGAGGCCCAGTTTGTACTTGGTGGAGTCTTCCAGGATAATTTTCTTGACAAAACGACAGATGAGGAGAAGGAGATGTCAAGGAAAGCAATGCAGTACTGGATGAACTTTATGAAAACTGGGTGAGTCTTGAAAATTTTATCTACTCGATAGCAGGAAGTTCATTTCCGAATATTGATGTGACGTAGTTGATAAATTAACCTAAGTAGAAGGGATTAGTTCGGTGGTGGGGCCAGATTTCCAAAAGGGAGGAGAAGGGGACAAACTAGGGCTAAACGGTAATGTCGAAGGCTCACATTTTCGCGCGCAGAGCAAAACAAAGTCAGAAGCGTCCGATCGTGCGAGTGGGTCAAGGCTCAAAGCCCTGTTGGAGGTACTGATGGCGAAGCCGCCGGAAGCTCCGTTGGTGTAAAGGTAATCTCAGGAGAGGTATATTATCACATATTTCTGTTGACCTAAATTCTAAACTTTGGAGTGGGAGAAGGGGCAAGGGAAAACTTTGAGAGTTTCACTTGTTTAGGGAGCAGGCAAAGAGTTACCGTTCCAGCTTGTATCTACTCTTGCTTAATATTTTCAGTTCGTCTTGCGAAATATTTTTTGACGTCATCACCTTGGTTTCTTTACCATTCTACAAAATAGTGATCCGAATACTGCTGGAAAGGGCGACAACTGGTCTGTTCCAGAATGGCCAAAATTTACAAAGGAGAACGAGATTTTTAAGGATTTGACACCAAACATGAGCAACAGATATTTCAAACAAAGAGAATGCTTTTTCATGGAGAAAGTCCTCCCACCACTGAAAGAAGCACTGAGTAAGACATCTCTTGTCATGTTAAAAATGAGTATTATTTTCTTTCTTTTCTTTTCTTACCTATCATTGTATATCATGGGACATCCTGTCCTCACTGTAGACTAATTCGTTTTCGATCCCAAGCTATAAAGTTGGAGTGAAAGTAAAATTACGTAGTTGACCCAAATTTAACTCCGACTTTTGTCCATGATAGCAATTTTGTTTTTTAATTATAATTTCTTTACAGAAGAATTGGCGACCCTGAAGACAAGTGATGACAAAAAGTCCAAATGGACAAAAGAAGGCCAGTGTGACGGTGAGTCGTGTCATCCAGAAAAAGAACCTTAAAATTGAAAAACATTCTGCAAGGAATGAATTTATTTGGTGGAAGGTGTGGGTTAAATGTATTCAACAACCGGAAAATTTATTGCCTAATGGCGACCTACTTTAAACGATAGCGGCTATGTTTGCAATCCACAAAATGCAATAATCACTGAGAGCACCGAAAAATAGGTAATAATAATAGTAAAATGTTATTAACTGTGTTCCAAATCAGCTAAATCGAAGTAGCTACGGCTATGTTAGAATGATGGCTCAATTTTACTATTGTCAACCTGTCAAAGTTAAGTGAAGTGAAGTAACAGTCTGAATACAGGTGACGACGTGTTTTGAAACTGCCCAAACGTGTCATTAATCAACGGAAGTGAATTCCATCAGTGTCATTGATATGATAATAATAAAAAATGATACAGTTGTTTTCTCAAAAGTCTCTGAAATAAATGTTCGAGGGTGAGATATAATCACTAGCTAAAGAAAAACTCATTTTCATTAGACAATTAATATAATAATAGAAATCGAAGGGAGGTTTAACAGCATCACATTTGCTTCGGCTTACGCGTAACATCTTAGTTGAAACATTTAAAGTTAAAACACCAAAATGGTATTCACAAACCCCCCGCTTTTAATTTATAATAAGTGGGGTTCTTGTAACTCGGAACCTTTAAAAAATTCAACATTTACCTTCCTCTCATCCCTGTCCATAAAAGACCGTAGAATCAGAATAATAATACCATGTATTATTGAAATAGTCTGCCGTCCTCTGGAGGCCCATGTCGGCCTTTGATCGCCGATGAATACGTGGTTTGCCACTGAAAGACCGCCGGAATGCCGTCGGCGGCCCACTGGCTACATCCGCCTCAGAAATAAAATTGAATGAAAAATTCTATGCTGGGTAAAATTTTCCAGAAAATCAGCTTTATCGCCGTCGTTTGAACGCTTTCGAGCCACCTGATATTTCTCCGACATACCACCAAAGTGGCCTGTGGCGGTGCGTTGAGTAGTCTACCAAATTACTAGCTGACAGGGAATTAAGCTTTTGGTAAGAAATTGGGATGTATCAAAATCAACGCGGAAAGGTATATGAGCAACATATATGAAGGGGGTGGGGTGAGATGTGAATAAACAGAAAAATCAATTCAAATGGGCTCGGTAATTACATTTCTGGCGATCGGAGGGGGGGGGGGGGGTTCTTGCCCAAAACATTGCTCACTTTCATGTCACGTGATTTTGGGTAGAGGTATTTCTTGTCAAATCATGACCTTACTTTTAAAAAATTATTGACGCTTTTGAATAGTTGCGGCAAATGTTAACTCGGAAAACATGTAAACAGTGCAATTACAGGTCATTCGTCAAAACATCACATGGGGCTTTTTCGTCACGTTTCCTTGTATTGATCTCCCCTCATAAGGCGGACTTGTACTTGACCGGAAAAATTCCACCCAGGCGAGTACCATCGAAAACCTCTTATGACAATTTCCCATCCTTCTTCCTTCCTGGAAAATTCCTACCGACACCTTTTATTAATTTCCATACAGCATCATTTGGGCATTATCAGGGGATAGAGACCTGGATAGTGGATCCTTCCTACAGCATTTATGGTCACATGCAGCAGAGAGTTGCCAGAGACCCCTGGTCATAGTAAAGTGTCCTGTTTTAAACGGACATACATTACGACCCTATCTCACATTGCTTCGTAATGTCTATTAGGCCATGGATCTATCGTAAGAGAAGTTTTGACAATGTATTCCACAATTGATAAATCGAAGGACATTTTCTTTTTTTTCTCGTCATCAATACAACAAAATTCCAAAGGATAGAAGCTGCTCTCTTCCGTTTCATAAAATAAGAAATTAGTATGTTACAAAAGCGAATAATTTTTTAAAACAAATCAATCATTTGCGATGATAAAATAATGATTTTTATATTATGGCATTGTTGGACAGTCTTTTTTTAGAGTGCTTTTAATGCTTAATTGTAAGTTGTCGCTTACTACCACAGCCGCCATTGCTTTAAAACAGTTCGGGAGATAACCTCTTTTGGGGGAAATCAATTTTCCCCCGATCGGGGGATTATTTTGTTATGGGTGGCGCCATTTTCAAATATCTCTCACGATGCATTGCGATCCTACCGCGCAAATTCAACGGAGAAAACGTTCAAAACAGCCTTGCAATTTTTATCGACTTTAGGAAAGAGAAATTCGGGCATTTAAAAAAACTCTGTCGATAGGGCAATGAAAAAGCTTCGTCATGTTTGGTTGTTCACCACGCCGATTTTGAGAAATCCAGCAATTATGCTACGTTCTTTGTCCTAAGCTTAATTTACACACTCCACGCAGCCGCAACTTTTGAACACCATTTGCGCTTAAAGGAGTGCAAGTGGGTCGTGCTAACACATTTAATTTTAAATAAGTAGTTGAAGGTCCAGTAAAATTTTTCCCCAATCGGGGTAATACTCATTTTCTCCCGAAAGCGGTTATCTCCCGAACTGAAAAAACGGTCCCTTTCAAACGAAAAGACGCTTCGCCACCACTACGAAAGGTGCGGTTATCAAGGACGTCTGAAAGCTAGCTAGAAGGCAAAAAGGCGAAGAATGACGACTTTCAAGTGGAATTGGTGGCCTTTAAGTAGTTTAAAGGAGCAGTTAGAGTTATAGCACTTTCGCTTTTTTCTTCCTTTTTAATTGATTATTTACTAGAATCGGCAACATTGCAGAAGTTTTTCAAGTTAAAAGAAATGTTAATTCTCTGTGAATTACTGTTGAATTGTAATTTGGTAATTTTGTTCGGGTAACAAAATTCCACACAGGTGCAAGACTAGACAGCCTCATTAGTACGGTGACCAATTACAACGTCAAGCTATAATGACAGATCATTTTTGTTAGTTTTTACCCTTTATATAATTGTGGTGCAAAATTCAAGTCATGGAAGACTTGTATAAACAAACATTCTGATTGTTCCTTTAATTTGTTTGAGAACATTCACAAAGTTCGTATGTATTAAGGAAATATATTTATTTTGTTTTTTCCAACTGCCTGCAGAACGGTAAACAAACCTCCTTGAGGCAGAAATCATCGTTTTCTGAAAAATCACCAAATTTTACTATTTTCTTCTTGCCAAATTCATGTTCATTATATTATCGTAGGGTAAAACCGTTAACCCTTAGAATGATCAACGATTTCTCAGATTTGATTTCTTGGGCCTATACTCGATGTTAGTACTGAAATGCTAGACGTGAAATAACGACGGAGTCTAGGTTAGTGCTTAAAGTATGAAATTTATGGGAAGCCGTTTTAGCTATTATCTCGCATTTAACTTAAATAGAAATCCAACGGAGACCGACGTTAATGTTTGAGCACGTGGAAATTTTTATCTTTGTGAATCATGATCGTGTTAATTGTTCTGCATATCTTTTCATTCCTTTATTCATTTCTGATTCCTTGCCAAAGCAGGCAAGGAATCTATGCGATGGTAAAGGGGATACTTGCCGAATGCAAAATTAGCCATGAAATTGAATCTCTCACATTTCCAGGATGTACCACAGCAACTTTGAGGCATTTTGGAGTTTTCCCCAATTTCCATGTGATGGAGCTAACATTAGGTGACAAACCGTGGACTAGTGCATGGGTGTATGTGTATTTGTGTATTAACAGTAAATCGAGGACATGAGCGTTTTTTTCCCTAGTCAAGTGTCGATACACCCAAAGTGGGGATATCCACATTTTCCTGGTTAAAAAATGTGTCCCCGATTGACGGTCAAAACATGTATGTGTGTGTGTGACGCTTTGGCATGTAAACACCGTATCCCTATCACCATGGTCCTATTAAATAGATGATCCATATTGTTCTTGGTGGAGGTCAAAGGTTATTTGGGGTCACGAGAGGTCAAACGTTTAAAACCTTGTAAACGTTATATCTCAAGTACGGTACATGGGACTATGCACTTTTTTGGTGTGTAGGTTGGTCATATCAAATAAATGACAACAATTGATTTTTGTGGAGGTCAAAGGTCATTTGGGGTCACGAGAGGTCAAATGGTATATTCCTTGGAAATTGCTTGTAAACACGGTATCTGAAGAAGGGTAATTGTGACTAATCTCATATTTGGTGTGTGGGTTGGTCTCATTAAGTAGACGATCCGTAACAATTTTGGTGGAGGTCAAAGGTCATTTGGGATCACGTTAGGTCAAAAGGCCAAAACGTAAACGCGATGTCTCAAGAACGGTATATGTGACAAAGCCTATGTGGTGTGTAGGTTGATTGTATTTGGAAGGTGATCCCATTTTCTTTTTTTAAGGCCAAATGTCATTTGGAGTCAGGAGGGCCAAAGCCTAACAAGCTTGCTTGCACAGTTTTAAAAGGAAGGTGACTTGTAGGGTCCTGTTACTTGTCATGTAGATGGTGCATAGTGAATAAATGGTCTCAATAGTTTTGGTGGAGGGTAAATGTCATTTGGGTTCACAAGGGGCAAGGAGGATCTCAATGTAGGAAGATTGGATGCCTTGCATGTGTATTTTGTTTGCACATTACGGGGTGTTGTTAATGGAAAAACAATACAGAGCTATGTCGATGTGAAAAAAGCCTTACATTTCAGCGGCAAGGAATGACTAAGCCTTTTGACTTTTTGGTTATCTCTTTTTGTTCTGTATTTATTTGTGCAATTGAATTTGTTTTGTGTGACTCTAAAATCTCTTTGGAGGTACAAAGAGCAACAAGACGGCAGGATGAAACTGAAATCGGTCCCAGGAAAAGGTATCCTGGCATATTTAGAAACTTTGTTGTCAGGAGAACAAAAAAAAAAAAAAAAAAAGAACAAGTAAATTGGCAGTTTACGACACCCCTTCTGAGATAACCAGCAGTTTCGCCACTTTCTATGTCCAAAGCTGAAAGGGCATATTGCACGACTTGTGCAATATTTTCTAGACACGACTATGGCAAAGCTGTGTATGTATGGTCACTGCCGCAATACCATGCTACATGGTGCATGCAGCGCTGCTGGCCGTATGCCGTTAACTTACCGCGATGATACGGGTTAAGTTAGCCCTTCTTACGTTTAAAGCTGAAAAAGCTGAAAATCCAGCGTAGCACGACACCACAAAACGTTGATAAGAAGCATGCCTAAAAATTCATGGAGAACGTTTAGTTGGTGGAATCCCCAAATTAGAGTTCTGATCAACTAATGCCACTTCACTGCACGCCATGGTAGCCAAAGAACGTGAGGCAAAACTGTTGAATGATGGCATTTAAAGTTGAACTCGGACTACTGACGTTTGCCTAGAACCGTGTTAATAATCCGACGGGATCTTGACATCCTAAATGCTAAGGGTTTCCCCTAACGTTTGCTCTAAGTTAAACGTTACTAGGCCCAACGTTACTGCTAGGTAGCATACTGTGTTCCTCAGTTCAGGTACATACACAGTGTGAAAATACCGTCCTGCTAGCTAGTAGAAGTAGCTGTGTGCTGTTTATGCAACCTATATGCATGCCTGTTCATACTGTACGTACGTTAGTGCTTCAGTTTGTACGGCACGTAATACACAGTATTCATCACGAACTGTAGTACAAGGCTGTAATAAGCGCCATGTACTTCGTAGGCTAAATGCAAAACTTTGTTGCTAAGGGGTTAGGTTGGTATGAGTAATCTTTTAGTTATCTTAATAATACCAAGTGCAAATTTTTGTTCTTTCTGATTTTCCTGTTTTTTTTTTAATAATTGCCATATTTTGCAAGTCTTATGGCATTGTTGTGTTATTTCATGAATTATGAATATTGTTATGGAGGTAACTTTGTTGCACGGTCGCCTTGAATTGTGTGGAACATTTTTACAATGGTTGTGGAGAGGTATCTAGGGGTGTGCTTTTAATAAAAACTTGGTAATTTAACAACAATATTTTCTGTTTTTTCGTCCTTTAAATCAGAGTATTGTCATTATGGATGAACAAGGTTTATCAAGATGGCCCTGTTGATTAACTGCAGGATAATTCATTTATGCATGGGGGTAATGCTACCGCTGGAAGCATTCTGGCTGCGCCCTCGTGCATCGTTTGCATTAACCCCGATCGTGCATTTGATTCTAGTTTCTGCACCGTCCAGCGTTGATTAACCTATAATTACATTTTAGCGACTTCCAGACAGTCAATCAGGCAGTCAGCTGTCTTGACGGTGCGCATGAAGCTACCCATAGGCGGAATTCCCGGGGATGGGGACGGGGAGGATATATCCCGCCACTTTTTGACAAGGGGGAATGACCTACACAATCACCACCAACATTTTTAAAAGAGTAAGCCTAATCAAAGGCCTTGCCTTGCCACTAATCATTAACTTTGTAATGTATACACATTGATTCCAAAAATATGGGTTCTTCTGTTCTTACAAAATAAACATCTAGTTGCGAACATATTCTCCGACCGCTAAATCTACGAAATCTTTCTTCCACGCACAATCCGTATTCTCAACAAATATGTTAGCGTATTACGAATGCAGCTACAATACAATTGGTATGTGTATTCCAGGGAACCCACTAAGAGACATAACTAGAACGCTCATCGATAAGAAATGGTATTATAAGTCCACCTAAGTAATTAGTTAGATAGAGTTTTACTGCCCAGTTTTCCAACCTATTGGTTCAAGTCGAGCCGTCCACGACCTTTTTTTTCCAGTTGTGGCTCACTGGTTTGTTTCCCTACTCCATTGTTTATGCGGAGTATCACGCATAACGGCAGCAGGTTCCACTTTTTAGTCTTTGGTATGACTCGAACTAGGAATAAAACCCGGGCCTTCCGGAGGTCGCAAGGTGCAGGAGTTACAGGAGTTACACATGTCAGCTGAGCGGGCAAGGACATTTATGCCACGCTACGTTTGTTACTAATAGATGGGAAAGACCGAAAATTCGTCAGTTTACTTTTGTTTTTCAAACGAAATGTCAACTCCTCCATTAAGTTGTGGGCCAGTACAATATTAATGTTTCTTTTTTTTTTTCCCTTTTTTGGAAGCATTTTGGAACGTGAAATTATGAAGAATGTGACTTTATATTGTCTAACTGCAAGTATGAAATGGTAGATGCTGATCATTTTCTGTGGTCATCTTCAAAATGGTTAACACTTCTTAGTACAGTCTACTGTGAGACGTCGTTGACGCTATTACAGCTGTACAGCTTCTTATGGCTCAACGAGGTTTTTAGAGGTAATTTGAAGCATAACCTATCACTGCGAAAATGTTTGTTTAAAAGTCACACAGAAAGTCCTTCTATTAGGATATAAGACGTTTACTACCTGTCAGCAAAGTCGGTTTGCACCAAATTTCTATGCAATATTCGTCGATGTTTTTCATCAAATTGGATCATTACACTCTAAAAACAGTTGGGCAAACATAGCACATGCTAGAAAGTTGAGGAAAAAGTTCACTAAAAGTTACGCAAAACAACGCGATATTTCCTAATTGTTGAACATTTTTTGTGCTAAAAAAATGTAGCACGTGCTATGTTTCCCCGACATTGAGCAGTTTTTCCCCAACTGTTCTAAGAGTGTACATTTCTTTGATTGATAAATTTGCTGTTGCCTTATACTTCATTCTTATAACATTGCAAAACCGAAAACGCCCTCTGTTAGTTGAGTTATTGCACTTCTAGCCTTACGTCTTACACCATTACAAATGCACGCATCTGATTGGTGCATAAGAATTATACTCTCGCATGTTTACCTATCACGTGTCTGTGATTCTACCTTTTGGGAACGATTTGCTTCCGTTTTATGTTAACCTTAGGAAGGTCGTTACATCAGTGAATAAGGTCTATTTCTTTAAAGGCCTAAACCTCCCCCTTCCTCTTAACCTACTAACTTAAGTCCCCCCACAACAGTGAAAACTCATTCCCTTCAAGACACTTTATTGCTCTGGATGTCTATTCAAGACCCTGATTCGTTATCACAGTACTCTCCGGATGGCAAACAAGACCTTAGCAAGTGACGAAACACAAACGTCATCCTTAGGCAAAACAATGGAACACATGGTCGCACGAATAAGAATTAGTCCTGCACGTGTAGACAAATCGGCTGTCTGTATTTGTCGGCGTTGGTTTGTTTTGTCCCCAAAGGGGTGGACCTTTTGCCCTTTGGCGGTTAGGTTAGGTTAGATGGAGTTTAACGGCCCAATTTCCAACCATTTGGTCCTCGCAGACTTGTTTTCCCTACTCCATTGCTTGTGCCGAGTACCAAGCATAATAACGGTAGGTTCCATTTTTAGTTTTTCATATGACCAGGCCAGAACTCGAATTCCCGACCTCCCGATTGCAAGTCTGATGCTCTAAGCTCTTGACTAAGCTGTCGGTCAGTCGGTCGGTTTACCCCGTGACATCATATGCACAAGGTTTATTATATCTCTAGAGCGGTAAATATATATATTCCATTGGATTGTTTACTGAATGGAAACCAAAGTGTCAAACAAGAAGAACCCTTTCAGGTAGCATCTATTAATGCCCTTGAAATGGTCAAAAATTGTTATCTTAATTTATGTACGATTTGTTTGTGTTAATGTCACATATAATTTCTCACAGTTTCCATCCGTTCCAGAATTTAAGTCTTTTAGATCACTAACGTGAACGATTGACATGGTCAAAAAGGTCCGTAAAACTTTAGAAGGCAACATGCAGTTACCTCAATTTTTTTTTTTATTATTCATGTCACTCTAGTTCACGAATGGCTCTTAACGCCACGGTGTTTTTCTCAGTAAAGAATGAAACGCACAGAGAGTAAATCCATGGGATATTGCAATATTTCTTTTCTGAGCGGCATATCATAGTAGACACCCGAGGGGAAAGGGATGTCATACATGAGATATAGACATTATATATACGATGATGTCATAAAGCAAAAATTACCTTCTTGTTTTGAGGTATCCTTGTATCGTTGGAAGTTATTACAGCAGAATCAAACAGCTGAAATGCCACCAATTGGATACATACACAAGCCCATCAATTTTACCATGGTAGTACTTACATTATTTTACTGGGTGTAGCCACGTATTCAATAATTTCCTTTAAACGTGACTTTTGTGCAACGTCAATGTATACTCAAGACCTATCCACACAAGATATGTGTCCGTTGCCGAATCGTCCATATACGTTTGTTCCACATCCTCCCGTGGATACGTCACAACTTATGCGAGTCTTTACACTAGGACGATAGTTTTCCGAGACTCAGATGCTACAATCTCCGTCCCTGAGGGTGTTCAATATGGCTATCAAGGCCAGGTCACACTTCAGCGATATCGGATCGGATTTTGCGCCGATTTTTGTGAGTTTTCATCTCCTCCATCTTTTGGTCGAAAAGAAACAAAAAAGCCAACCTGTGTATATACATGAATTGTACCCCAGGGCTACGAAATTCTAAGTTTTACCAAACGTTTCGTATACGCGTAGTCAGATAAAAGCTATTTGTCAATGTGACGTCACGAAATAAGTAGTTTATATTTCCCCTCCGTGGTCCTATCATACCGATCTTTTATTTACCTAGAATGGCAAATTTTCGAAACTTTCCGACAATAGGTGGAGGATATTTAAACTAAAGCTCACAAAAAACGGATAATAATCCGGTCCGATATCGCTGTAGTGTGACCTGGGCTTTATACGGTATAAAAAACTATATGCTTTAGCTACTCATGTACCGTGATTGCTGTCAGTAGAGTCATCAGGTCATGCCATGTAAACCGATTACCCTTTCTCGCCCCCACAAAGGGGTTACAATTATTGTTTCACGACCGGCCACCGAAGTGAATAGCGTCAAAAGGAAGATAGCAAACTAGAGATCCAATCGATTAAATACATTCCCATTGGGGAACTTTTCAAACCTCCTTTAGAGGCAATTACTGTGCTTTTGACTCCAGTAATTGTACAATTTTGCACTTCCAGACTTCGTTGTGTCCAGTAGACACCCCTTTCTCGGATCCGCTGAGCTCCTTTTGGAAAATCTGTGACTACATATTTACTTGAAATTTCATTCGAATTTGGCCATAATGGGTATTTGTATAATAAAGTGACATTGTTTGAGGAGGACTTGAATAGAATTCCTCAATTTCCGTAGTCGATTTTCCTTCGTGTCTCATATGTCCTTACAATGGAAGAAAGTATGGATGAAATCATACTCGACGCATCATTGCCCCACCTCAGTTCTCTTTCTGAACGCCGGGGTATGGACTTTGCCGAACGTTGACGCATCAGGAAGGCATGCGTAATTTTTCCGCATCGAACGTCACGTGACGCAAAGCGTACTATTGGTTAACGTGACTGCTAAGTGATAAACTGTTGCGACGTTTAGAAGTCCATTTTTTACTTCAAAAACTTCATAAGGAGAATATTTTGAATTATGAGCAAAGAAAACCTGCAGGAGAGGAGTTAGAAAATAGAATATCTTGAAATTCAAGCAAGCTATACACTGTAAAAAAGTCGCAGATATATTGTAAAATTAAAGAATAAAAACTGAAGAAATAAAAAGCGGATTCAGAAGAAGTGTTGTTAATTTTTGAAACAAATGGACAGGATTTTTTCTTTTTTCTGCTTTCTTTATGCTCCTCTTTATTATTTTGTTCTGTTCATCTAAAGAATTTTTACCACATTGGAATTAAAAAGAATGAGATGGAGTTAGTTACTTAGACAGAGTTTTACGGCCCAATTTCCAACCTTTTGATTCAAGTCTAGACGGCCAAGGCCTTTTTTTCCAGTTGCGATTCACTGGCTTATTTTCCTCACTTCAATGCTCATGCGGAGCATCACGCACAACGGCAGTAGGTTCCATTTTTAGAGATGGAAAATCATTCAGTTGAGATTGGCGGAAATGGCATCGACTGAAATACCAACGTTCCTCAGTTCAGTATGATTAATAAGGCGTAGTCTTTTTGCTCTATGTGACTAGTCTCTGGTCCCATTGATGTGTAGGTGGAATCTGCCGGGATATCCTATGATTACTACGTAGTCTGATGTTTGCCTCAACTTTAAGGTAAATATCCCTTAATGACAAAGGGATCTAAAACAAACAGAACATTTAAAAAAAGTAACTCGTGGAGAAGAAATTTACAGACTTCCAAACTGCGATGTAAATATCTTATATAGAATCAGTTGACGCACCGAAGAGGTATTTGCGTTTAAGCACAAATGATAGAGGCACGTGCGTCAGTTCAACTCAACCACTTTCTTGATCAGTATACTGGAGTAAATATGACTGACCTCGCTTCTGTGATTCTGATCTTACTGCTACCATTTTATCTTCTTTCTGGAGCATCTCAACCTACCGTTACGTTAAAAGATGGCACTGTTTTGAAAGGCGTCAGAGAACCCTTTATCAGTGATTTACTTCAAGTGGAATGTGAAATAGAATCCTTTTACGGAATACCTTATGCAGAGGCCCCAATTGGTTCTTTGAGATTTAAGCATGCGGTCCCTAAAATGCAGATAGATAGTCCATTTGATGCCAGCAGAGTTGGTCCTTCTTGCATGCAGCCAGATCCAATAACTCATGGCATTCGCATGGTAAACGAGGTTTTTTCCGAAGACTGTCTGTTCATAAATGTTATTGTGAAGAAACCAAAGGTAAGTCTATTAATTAACATTTATTTTGTTTTCTCGTTCGTTTCTTCATTCCCCCACTTAATTCTTCATTCAGAAGTTCAAATCTTGGTTCGTTTATTATTTCATTCGTTCTTTCATTCTTTTATTAGTCGTGAGGTCTACCGTCTCAACAGTTCAGCTGTTCCGATTATCCGAAACTCTTTTCTTGTGTAAAGGGTCTTACAGCATTGAATGCCATGAGAATGACGAACTGGGATGCAAATGCACATTATCAGTTATGATGTACCTCAAGTCTAAAATTTAAAAAATGTATACAATAAAAAGCATGAAAAATGAATTCAAACAGTTTAACTCGCATCTGAAAGTTACTGAACTTTTTTCCGAATCGAATATTCCGCGTTAGCTCTGTACTTTTAAGGGATGATGCAACTAATTAAGCGAATTTTGTACAACATGCTACGCAAGCAAGCAAGCAGGAAGTAAGCATTTACGGTCAACAACGCTTTTAATTTTAAAGGGAACAGAACAGGAAACGTGAGTTGCACAAAGGGAAAGTCACAAATTATTGAGCAATATACTATTATGTTTTAGGGAATATTTTTCAAATTTAATATTTCAAAAATAGAAGGTGCTATGACAATGGAAATTGGATGAATGAAATTCATTTTGCAATTTCTAAAATATATGGTACACTGTGGTACAGTGGATCTTTTTTGTTAGTACTGGAACCTGGTGGACCACAAGAGCATCTTGAAAATACCCGAATGTTTAAATACGGAATATGAGTGCATTTGTGTAAACTTAAAGTCAAGTATTTGAAAATAACAAAGGAATTCGCGTCATGTATTTGTTAGATTACCTTGTTCGTATCGCAAAAGCAAACAATGATCAATTTACTGTATTTATCAACTCAACTCAACTGTGAAAAAGCTGGGTGACACAATAACAAAAGGCACTTGATTTCTAAAGTTACGACATTACAGGCATTTTTTGCTCTGACGCCACCTGATGCAGACCCGTAAAAGGTACTGAATGGGGAGGGAATGGGGACTCTCCATACTCCGAAAATTCAAGCTTATCGAATTGATAAAACTATCAATCAAATTGTAAAGCAAGTTTATTGAACTTTAAAATGAGAAACTATAGAAACAATTGGTTCATCGGTTGATGAACCAATTTTTTTTTAATTATGGAACTGTTTTGAATTATTGAACTGAATATTTTTTTTTTCGTTTTTTTCGTTTAAGTTGAAAGGCTTGGAATTTTGGAGTATCTTTCCCTACAAATTTATCGTTACCCCACACATTTTCAAGGGTATAGTAAATAATCTTGATTAATATTCCATGCAGTGGCATAAAAATTGTAAATTAATTGCATTCAAAGTCAAATTAGTGTGCCGCGATGACATCCCAGATTTCCCATAATGCACTAAATCTCAAGCATAAAGTGCATCGCTTTAAAAATAATATCTTTCGAACGCTACATGCCATTGAATTGCAGTTTTCACCTCTTGACAAAGAAAAGTTTTCTGCGTATTTTGAACTTCATGAATGTTATGGTCTCTGGGACATCCCTTCAGATTATCATTTCATAAAACACGCTGTCCATGTCCTAAGCGAGTTATAACCTCTTAACCATACCAAACCAATTAACCCAATATAAAGCAGTGTTGTGTTAATGTCAATAATCTGAGTCAGGATATTAAAAGTAACTCTATTGTTTTATCAAATTAACGTTAACCATATTTTTCTCCACATGAAATTATAGCAAAAGGGAGCGTCTGTTTTCGTTTCGATACACGGAGGAGGGTTCACAATTGGTGCTGGGGAAATGTCACGTGGTACCTTCCAGACATTTGCCGCCTACAGCAACATTATCGTTGTCACTTTTAATTACAGGCTAGGACCATTTGGGTTCCTTACCACTGGTAAGTTTTTCTTTTATTTTCCGACTCCATAAGAACAATGACAATTGAAATTTTATATCATCAGATGTGATGTTAAAAATCAAAAGAGTGGACGTTTACTCTCTGATAGAGAAAAAAGGGTGAATGCACTTCAATGGGGTGAAATTTACTCCAGAAAAGGTGAAATTCCCTCCAAGAAGAGTGAATTTCACTCCAGGAAGGGCTAAAGTTCACTCTTCCGCGAGTGCCTGCATGATAACTCTCATTTAAAGAGTGATCACTGCATGCACTCCATCAAGAGTGAAACTTCACTATCTTGAAGGGAAATTCACTCTTTTGGAGTGAAAGTCACTCTTCTTGGAGTGAATTAAAACTGTAATGGATTTTCACTTTTCACTCCATTAGAGATCAACTAAGTCCACTCTTTTGATTTTTTTAGAGTATAGGGTTTGTTTTAAACTTTCTAAATCAGTCGGGTAAATTGATCACCAAAACCCGGTTACTCATGTGACGATACTGAAATTGAAGTAAGGAGTAAAAGATTTCATATACATTTAATCTGACCAAATTTTAATTTGAACAAATTCGGACACAGGGTTTATTATAACAGCCGCCAACTCTGGTTGGAAAGAGCCAAAATGTGCCATCTATAGTGAAAGTACCGTATATGAATTGCATCAGAGGTCTATGAAAAATAAAGGGTTGTCTAATTTTTCGTGACGTCACACCAACTTAAAAATTTTATCGGACAAGTGTAGTCCGATAAAGTTGTCTGTCGTGTGACGTCACGTTGTAATTCCAATGAATTTAATTTTCGTAGTCCTGCGATACAAACCATGTATTTACACAGGTTTGCGAATGTTGGGCTCAGCAGATAGATTCATAAAAACTCACAAAAATCTGATCTTAATCCGATCCGAAATCGTTGTTTTGACGGCGGTTTTGGGAAGTTTCAGCACGAGCGTCAATCTGTACTTTGGGGAACAAGGTCACTTCTTTCGAAAAAATTTTGTTTAAAAATGTAAAGCCAATGGTTGTTCTTCCAAAAAATGGGAAACAAGCATGCATGTTCCCGCCCCATCTAAATCGAGGCCGATGGCCCATGGGCTTCAGTGCAATGCCACGCCAGACATATTTTCGATACAGATTTAACTGTGCACAGTAAACGTATATGTCTATGTCAATATTCATGTTAGATGTAAAGTAAATATTTAAGTCCTATATAAGGTCATTCGAATTTTATATTATGGACTGAAATTTTATTAGGCCTGTAGATGCTAAAAAACTGATGAAATTGTGTCTTATTTGAAGATCAATACCAGTAGACTCATTCATGTTGACAAACGAATGTCGTCACGTCTGTTGAAAACAGAGTTCATGAGGTACGTTCACATATTCGTCACGCCATAAACTGCTCGCGCAAAACCTAACATGCACATACATGTTCCTGCACGTGCTCTATGCCAGCCAGTGTCAACCAGTACCAACTAGTGGCGTACCGTGAATGAGTCTTTTAAATTCTGCATAATTGCAGAAAGTATTCCATTGGTGTGGTTCCAGATTACTAAAATATGAAGATGATTACAATGCACACATCTTTTCAACCTGCAGATGACGGCCTCATTCCTGGAAATATCGGCCTGATGGATCAGCAGTTGGCCTTGAAGTGGGTCAATCACAACATTGACGGTAACATGGAAATTCCTCATAAGGTTTAGGGTCTTTTCTTTTATAAATATTGACAAAATTGCCCGCTTTATCATTGAGCAAATTAAAGGAATTTCGTTTTGGTTGAATTTATTATGAAACTGAACCGTGGATGGTTAGTTGTTTACCAAATCGAAAGGAGACAAATTTGTTGGTTCTGAACATATACCAACAGAGCATAACCAGTAACATAAATAATAATAATGATAAGAACCATGTAGCATCTCTACTTGGTAATGCCTTAACCTAAGCATAAGCCTTCAAAATGTAAGCAAATTCCATCATCAGAACCGTAGCGTGAGCGAAATTTCTCTAGGCAGTTCAAGACACTGGCTGCAAGCAGGGCACCAAGTGGCGTGCCTACATCAAATTGACGTCCAGAGGGAGCTTTGCTTGCTCACCTCAGTACCGGTACCATCTAATGCTGGGGTTGCTAATGGGCAGGTGCAAGTTCTAGCTTAGGTGCTCACGGCTACATGTCGGATTCCTTAGAGGAATGTCGCTTTTCGTATTACAATGTTTAAAATTAATGTTTATTGTTTGACTTAACTTGAAGACGACTACATGGTGACTCTTTTAATTGAATAAGTAGGCCTACAAGGGTTGATAGATCATGTAGTTTGCCCATTCATAATACATCACAGTGTGAGTGTGTGTGTATGGGGAGGGGAGTGTATGGGGAAAAATTTCACTTCTTGTGGGCTTCACATAAAAAAAAAGTTGTTTAGATTTCGTATTTAGAAACAAATTTATATTTCAAGTTTATTTAAATAAAAAGTTACATAAGCTGATACCTATACATGCTCAATGAGTGCATTATATAGTTATAAGTTATAATGAGCCGAGTATTTTCCTTTTAACCTGAGAGAAAAATACAAAGCTGCCAAAGAACGACCTCTCTTTCATATAAACTTCGTTCTTTCAAGCCTGAATAGAATGTGTAATGGGTACTTAAGATAGGCCTATAGGATATCAAAGGAACCATGGATACAGGTTTAAGGGGAATGTCAACAGGCGTGTTACTTTCAGCGAAAAATGTTCTGTCATATAAAAAGCTTATGCCTTTTCCCATCTCTATTATTTTGAACACTATTAAGGCGCTTGCATATTGACAAAGGCATGCATTAAAAGCACGTGTTTACTTAGTAAAAGCAAACATTAATCAACTTGCCGTGTTTACAGTGCAATTCTATCGATAAGAGGATTTCTTAATAGGGTACTTGGATTTTGAAGTTACGAACTCATTGCGGAAAAGATCTCTTTAGGGGATTGGAGAATCTTTATTTGTCTATTTAAACTTGAAACTCTCACCCCGTTTTGAGAGAAAGGGCCAAACAACCGACCTCTTATAGAACAGTGGTTGTATAATAGAATTTAAGCCAAGGAATGGTCATGTTTGTGCAACGTGTCTACAGTCAATACCCTCTGTGATTGGTCCCATTTTATGTAAATCTTTTACCTTCTAAAACTGCCTGATTCTCTTACCCCAAACTGCAATTCAGTTGTAGTACTCATCAGAAATCCTTAAAGGGCCAAACCTCTCACCCCAAACTACAATTTTGGTACCCGGGTACCGAAATTCTCAATTGGCTCAGCTCTTTGATTGACAGCTAATTCAAACAATGCAGAATGCCAAAGCTTATATTACACAGCATGAATGGTACTGAGAGTGTTTTGATTGTATAAATTAGGTTTTTCTATACTCACCCTGAAGCAATAAACTGAGACTGTGTCTGGACGAGGATGAATTTCAGACAATTGTGGGAGCGGCTTCAGTAAGAAGGTTAGGAGAATTGGTACTATTTGGGGTGAGAGAGCTGGGCCTTTAATCTTTGATTGATAGCAAGGTAAAAATACAGAATACAAAAGTAATTTAACACAGCATGTGCTCTGCTGAGATTATTTAAGAATTTCATGAATTCAGAGACTACAACTTGTCTACCTTGTTTTCAAATCCAGTACAAATTAAACACAACCATTTAGAAACTTATATGGTGCGTACACCGGAGAGGGCAGTTTGGTTTCAATTAGACCATGTGCCGCTTATTTGCAAGGACATGCATATGTACGCCCGAATTAGAACACACCTTGCTGGAAATAGGATCATGAGATGAAGTAGTTTCTCTCCGCTCCTGGGCCTATGATAACAGGGAAACCCATACAGAACACTGACGTTGAAATGTTTTTACTTAATTCTTATCGAGCCATTTGGGGTTTCCTATAGCCTGATAGTTTTCGTTCCATTGCTCACTGTCTCGTGCCTGCTTGAGGTCGATTCTATCTTGCATGTGCGTACACTGCTTGTTTAGTGAAGATGACTTAGAAATTGGAAGTTGTTGGTTAAATGTTGTTTAATGCAAAGATATGAATGTAAGTTGTTCAAACTGGATAAAAGTGACATTGACTGGAATTCCGACCTCAGAAAAGTTGTGGCACTACACCATTGTATATAATTATGGAACTATCACAGACAAACACTCTCCTTGTTTTAGCAACTGTCAAGTTTTCCGACTAAATCCTCCCGATTGTTTGGCTCTTGAAAGGATGCTCCTCATGAATTGAAGAAACTAAAATACCAAGGGGATTATCGTAATCACTTTAAAGTGAATTTACAGTCGTTTAGAATGGAAAACTCACAAAACTTCCGATACTTGTCGGCAACCTTGATCATAGTAAAAGCGCCCTGACTTGAAAAACTACTGTAGTATCAAAGGATCGTACTCACAGTAGGGAGGCTAAGTCAAACAAGCTTTGAAGATTAACTAAAGGACCTGTCAAGCCAAATATCTTTCGACAAAAAAGGGTTGAAGTGGGTATTTCAAACTCCCGGCGACAGTAAAGTTTCCATGTTAGGCCTACGTATATAGCCTAACCGACACATCGGAAATGACAGTTGCAAGGTAAATAATTTGTTCTACCAATTTCTTTCTCCATTTAGCATTCGGAGGAGACCCCAAAAAAGTCACAATAGGAGGCGTGAGCGCAGGGAGCGCAAGCGTTGCATTTCATACACTTTCACCTGCCAGTAAAGGACTCTTTCGATATGGTATAATGGAGGTGAGATATTTTAAAAGCTTCTACACTCTAAAGACATCTAGTCAACAAACCAATTTTTAATTGAAAACAGCAAGTACAAAGAATTGTGGGATACATTTTTGGCACGCGTCGTTTTTGCCAGGTTCAAAACGACGCACACCTATGTCGCTGTACTGTTGTAATCCTTTGTACTTGCAATTAGGAAAATGATTTATTGAGGTACGTACTGGAATCTAGTCAAACATGTGACGAGATTTGTACTTTCAAAGTTGACTGAAATTGGGTAAAAAATGAAACTATTCGTTTCATTTTTTTACCAATCTAACCAAATCTTTGGGAAGATTATGATTCATACCCATGTCGATTAGATTCTATTCAAATTTGACTAGGACGTTTTTAGAGTGAATATTTCGTTTAACATTTGAGTCAAAACCTGCTTCATATCCTGGAGAATGAACCACCAATTTTCCGGGTTATTTAATGTTCGTGAATCTCCTTATGGCATTCTAACTAGAACAGTTTCTGAAATGCACTAAGTGTCCTAGTTTTGCTGCGTAGTTGGTCTTTCTGCCTTTACTTCGTATTATGCAATAAGTAGTTGGTAAAACATATACCCCATACTTTTATGTGCGCTCAGTCTTTATTAACTGTTGTTCCTGTCGGAAGCTGTTTGGGGTTTCATAGCTAAGCTTAGCTCAGTTTTCTTACAACAAACTTTTTGTACTTCATGTATTTTCATTTTTCCTCTTTTTCACTTCTAAATCCTACTTTACATTCTCTCTAGGTTTCCGTCGTCCATATAACTTCTTCTCTTCTTCTTCCTCCTGAATTTTCTCTAAAGTTTGTCTTCATTGAAGGAATCTTCTATGTAAAAATCGCCCACTAACCTCTTGTCACAGGTGTTTTCAAAGAGCTTTAGCTATCCCTCACTGAGATGTACCCACTGGCACTGACCAATCTACCACACACGGCATTGAAAGTCTGTATACACAGTACGTTATTGTCAGAAAATTAGCGTAACTAAACTAGTACATACATTGAATATTTAACGCAATATTGCCATCAAATCAACATCTGATTTGGGAATCTTATTCGGACCCTCAGATACATGCTAAGACGATTCCACAGAACTGCCTGACTTCGGAATTGGCAATAAAGTCCAAAGCCTGGCACATCCGAATGGACACTAAATAACAATAAATTAATTCCACACCTTGAATTTGTTCTTTTACTAGATACTTGGCATGTACGCAAAACTGTGGCTTATATCGGAAAAGCCTCCCATGGGTACATTGCAAATCTTGAAAGCGGAAACAGTTTTCATATACGGTCTGCTGACTAGGTCAATGGTAGCAAACGAGAACTCTACGCTGATGTTGCAACACATCTTATCTTTTGCGTATTCTAAATAAATGATAGTCTAGATAAAGATGTAACAATGGAAACTATACTCTAAAAAGATCAACAATTCTCTCTAGTCGTGAAGTATCTATGTTTACTTAAGTTGTCTGTCTTTTAAACTTTGAAGTGTCATCTGATTCAATTCACTAAGGACCAATCTTTCAGAATTCTTTGTAAGCAGATATTTGAAAATCTCTCAAACCTGAAACTCAAACTGATTGTTTGGTCAGGGCGAAAAGCGCCTCCCTTGGCTTATTTATAAGTAGCAAAATGAAGTTTTCCATCCCGCTCAGGCTTTGAGAATGTGTATTAAGGGGTACTTAGAATCTAACATTTAAAATGTACATTTATTACAAAGCGTAATCAGTCGAATACAAAAGCGCTATTCCCTATCTTAGCAAGAAATTTCTGAGCGCGGGTATAAGTACTAAAATTTATACAAACACTTTAAATGGTACCACAGATTTCGCAGCAATTCGAGATGTCATTCTTGTGTTACACATGTAATACTTTTTGTTAGATTTTGTTTAACCTACAAGCTACTTCACTTATTCATTACACAGTGATCATATTCTTTCTGGTGTTAGAAGTTTTCAAGATGGATACACTCTGTTTGAATCACGCAGAGAAAGATAATAATTAAGTTTCGAGGTATCAGCAATCATCTTAATTTCAAACGTAGGTCAAAATTAAAAGCAGCACGAATGCTCATTTTCCCTACCATTCTTCGCAAACACACCTATTGATCTTAGATATTTGCTTTTGCCGTGCCCCCTTTTCTGAGTGCACTTTGAAGTCCATGATGCAGAGAAATGTAAAATGTTTTCAAGAGGGATATCAAAAAGTTTGAATGAATTTCAAGCTGCAATGATGATAATATCCCTCTTTAACAATTTGCACCAAGAAACGTAATTAATGTCAGCAATTGAACATTTCTGTCATTAGCGGAAGAGAATAAACCTTCAAGATTCTCCATCTCCAGATTATAACTGATGATTCGTTATAAGAAATAAGTGATTTTTATGACATGGTATTACTGCTTTTTCTGCAGAGTGGATCTCCATTTGACCCGTGGATAACATATCGTCATGGAAAGGAGGCCATCTTAGAAGTAAAGACGCTTGCCAAGTTAACCGGATGCAATCCAAAGACTGTGGAAAATGATACTGAACTGTTAGATTGCCTAATGAATGTACCAGCAAACGTTATCATTGAGAAAATTTCCATGGTAAGAGGTTTTGATGCTACGTTGAAATCCATGTGTTGGTATAGTTTATAAAAGGTAACAAAGAAAACAGCTAATGCCTTAAATACCAACATATTTGCACCATATTAAATAACCGTACAAAAGTTTCAAAGCCCTGCTTCTTCCTCGGTATACAACGAAACAGTTTCGTTGTATACTGAGGAATGAAGTTCAATTAAAAACGCAAAGTGTAGTGTTAGACGCCCTTGGTTTAAAAAATACGACAAAGCCAGGTAAGGAGAGCATAAATGTCCTACCAATCTATAAATATCTTTAATTATTTACTAAGGACTATGTGTATAAAATCTGACAAGACAAAATGGGGTGTATATTGTGAAAACAAGACTCGTTCCAACTTCAAAGGATAAATAATACATAACTAAATTTTATTCATTAACGTTTATGTTTGTCTTGTTACTGCAACAGGTTGGCCAGGAGCTAGGGCAACCTTTCTTCCCACCTCCTGGTCCCTCTGTGGATGGCGTTTTCCTGCCACGGAATGTTTCTAGGGTTATAAAAGAAAGAGCGTTGAATGGAGAGAGTTACATTGTTGGTACAAACGCAGATGAAGGAACACTACTTCTGTTACCGTTATTTCCGAATAAGGACGTTAAACCAATAGTTAATTCAACAATGCTTCCAATAGTTCTCGCGTCACATATGGGTGATACACCAAATCGCATAGTACAGGACTTAATCAAAACTATTTACACAATTGATCCAAAAGATTTAAATGACCAAAAACAAGATGATTTCTTTCATGAAACCACGCAATACTTAGGTGATGTAATGTTTACGTGCGGCGCGTCCAAGTTTTCCCGACTGGTGTCCAAGACTATAAATGTGTACAGGTATATAATGACTTTTATTCCTACTAATAACTTTCTTGATATTAAATGGGCTGGGGCGGCTCATAGTGATGAGATACAGTACGTACTTGGAATGCCCTTCCAGGAATGGGCCAAAGACAGGGCAACTGATGAGGAGAGGGAGATGTCTCGAAAGGTGATGCAATATTGGATAAACTTTATGAAAACTGGGTGAGTAAACTGTGCTTTTTTGTGTTCGGTTCAGTTTGGGTTGCCGAAGATGGTGGACCCTCCCAATCCCCTATTTCCGTTGCTTTTATATAGTTCTTTATAACGTTAGTAAACTGTAAATAACGGTTAGAATGTGGCCGGTAGAATTCCTATTTCCTATTTCTCTGCGCTGTGGTTGCGTTTGGGAGTGTTGCTGTCTTTGCGTTTGGTGTTGCCTAAGGCGTATGGAAGGTTTGCTGTCCTTAGGGCGAGTTTTTTGCCTTTGTGCGTGTGTTTGATTTTGGCTTGTGTCTTTGTACGTTGTGATGGATGTGCATAATGCTGAGGAATTATTTTTCGTTTTCCTTTAAAAGTTTAACTGATTCAGTTTTTTCAACCATTTGTAATATGATCTTTTTTTCTTCCAATGCCACTTCAGGACAGAACTTGATGCTTATTATAATCTTCACGCCCTTGTAACTGATTCACTGTTGTTCCAGAACGACAATATCAGTTTTTAGAGACATATTCTTGTGACTCTTTATATACGAGGGTTTCTTTAGGAAGGGAAACTATTCCAGACCATGCCCTTTTACACAGGCGTTAGAGGATGGGCAGGGGTCAGATCGACTGCTCCCCCTCCCAAAGTTCCCCAAGATATAAAATTTTGGGAGGAATTTTGGAAAAAATTTCGGAGGATCTTGGAAAAAATTTAGGCAGCCATTTGATATTTAAAAAAGTATGGTTTTTCAAAAAAATCTCAAGCGTGCCCGCCCCCCCCCCGCCCGAAATCTTACAAAAGATATGCCCGAAAAAAAGATAAAAAACCTCATAGTTTGGTTAGAATTTTCATAAAAAATCAGCGCGATTACACATACACATTCGATCAGCGCAAAAAGGTACTATTCGTGAGCCTTTCTTCATAGTCTCACAACACAATGCCCGAAATTGTCGAATATCCGAATTGTTTCAAACATTTGTCGGAAAAATAAAATTTAAGGGTAACAAACTTATCAAAACATTGATATAAATCAAACAGATAAAAAAGCAACTCAATTAGGAGGCCTGTTGTTTAAAACAAACAATTATTATTCAGCCTGCTTTTAAAATCTTGTGCAACATATTGTCCCAAATGGCCGAATATTTGCATACTTTCAAATCTTAGCCCGAAAGACAAAACGTAAATTGAAAAAGGTTAAATTTTCAGAGAGGATAAAAATATTAAAAGAGATTTTCGACATATTTTGGCCAGTGTTGTACTCGAGACTAGCCTTTACGATACCGACACCAAGACTGAGACCAGAAGGTGTCAAGACCAAGACCGAGATCAGGAGTAGAATTCGAGATCAAGACCGAGACCGAATGTACACATTTCCAAAAGAAATAAACTGTAAAAAATTGTGAATACTTTTTTTACCTAAATTTATTACCTTATGCTATAAAAATGACATGTAGTATGAACAGTGCATCATCATTGATTTGTACATGTTTTATCATATGCATGACCGTACCGGACGGGGCGGGGTAGCAGCCCACATTTGCCAAATCCTTGCTGAGTCAGTCAGACTTCGTTCGGTTTTGGGGATCTGGAACCGGACAAACAGTCACCTCCACCCTGAGAAAACAGTTCCGTACCGCCATTATCATATGACAAGTATAGAATCAATGACTAATCCAAGTATTTTTCTGTTGTGATCGGTGACTTTTTGCCCGACTATAGATATCCAACCAGAGCATAATCAATGCCCAATAGAGTCAACGAAGTCTACCGGATTCAGCAAAGGTATTTGCCATTTGGTGGTGGCAGCCCCCCCCCTTGCCCGGCTCGTCCCATTAGGCCCAGGTGGCCCTACTCATCAAACTAGAGTAGTTAGTGCTACAGGTGTTTATTGTTGTAAATTTCATGCCGATTGATGCATGAAAGACAGTTTGTCTAACCCACAGAAAATGAGTCGCAAAACTTTTAAAATAGTTAATCCCAAGTTTTCCGTTGGACCAAACATGAGCATGGACTACTCGCACTTTCAAAGAGTGCCTTCGTTGCATCTGAGGAACGCGAGGGTTGAATGCATGCCTGCAGTAAGGCGTGCTCGGAAAACTTAAGAAATTTTGATTTAGAAGTGGTATATTTGTTCATCCTGTTTTTAAATTTTGCCAAATTATGGGTTATTAGAAGCTTCTCTAATGCAGTAAGTGCTCCCTCATAAATCAGTGTGGTAAAATTTTCAAGCTAGTACGGTGCCGTTTCCCCAAAGTTTCTCCAGTACAGGCTTTCTTGGTTTTGAAATATTTTGTCTTTAAAATGAAACAAAGTTTCGGAATCATTTGTAATGTCGCCTGGAAGCCTCAATCTGTAGACCTTAGATAAAAATATGTAACAAAAACGATCTTCAACGCCTTGCAATTTCAGATGTATGCTAATAGGACCGGCAGATTTTTTTAAAAATTCCAATATTTTCAAATCTTTTTTGGCCCACAGGATACCCAGAATGAATTTAATATGTTTGGCAATACAAGCCCGGGCTCATATTTACAAATATTTGTTTAAAAGGGTCTAAATTCTCGGGCTTACTCCACGGGCCGCAAATTATGTTCCTAATACAGTTGTGTTTACTCTTTAAAAAGTCGGAAAATTTGGGGGCTTTGCCCCAGGAAGAAAAGTCTATAATAGCTACGCCACTAATTAAAATTTTAGAATAAACATATTCATGTACTTCACTATGGCCCAAAGATGAAAAAAGCTAATACCATCCGAAAGCGATGCAGTAAGTGGTACCGCCTTAAAGTTTAAAACGCTTCACACGAAAAATGAATAAGTTTAAAGGGAAAATAAATGTGAAAAAATCCAAATATCTGCAAAAAAATTTCCGTAAGAAACACTTCATGAATGCCATGTCTTCCTTTCTTCATATAAAATGATTTCGTAAAATAGTAAATGCTTAGGTTTGTAAACTTTTTCTGCATTTATAGTACAAATACAGTTATTCGATTTCATCCGTCAGACTTTATCGTATTAGATAGAAAACGTTGGATTCTTCTAATTGAGTTATTTTATGAGGTAGGGGGCACAGCCCATACACTGTTAAAAATTTCTGTAAATTTACAGACTTTTTTTAACTTAAACTTTTTGTATTTTACTTTTAATAGAGATTTTCTGTATCTTTACAGACACTTTGTATTTCTACAATAAAAAAAGGTTGTTTAACATGTATTTTCTGTTTATTTGAAAAACCATTTCTGTCTGCTTTTTTAACCAAATTTTACTGCTTTGTAAAACTTTTTTTTGTAAATGTACAGAAATTTTAACAGTATTTTGTATTTTTCTGATTTCACATAAATATACTGTCATTTAACAAACATTCATTTTGTTTTTACGCTGAAAAAGAAACAAAAATAAGCCCAAACAAACAAACAAATAAGAAATAGCCAGAAAATTTTCAATATATAACATGCATCGTTCTGCGAAGTTTCAGTTAAAAAAGAAAACATTTTTGGCAAATTTATGGCCCTATTTGAAAATTAACTTACATTTATTATACTGACAATTGGTAAACTGATGTTAACTCATCGCCACAGGCGCTCATGCACTTGATCGAATTAAAAACGTTTCACAAATTTACTTGAAAGAGTCTGTAAATTTACCACTTTATGACGTAAATCTCATTTTGCATAAATGGGTGGAGCTTATTTTGTAGGCATTTTCCTAACAAAAGGATTGCTGTTGCTTTGAATAATATCTTTTTTGGCCTTTTTTAATCAGGAAGTGATAAACTTATTGTTTACCTTGTCTGGAAATGTTTGCAACCAATGTATTCGCATTCTTTGTCATATTTATTTTAAAAACAATTATTATATTGTACCAAAAATGTGACTTTCCAATTACAAAGTTCCTAGAGATAGCAGTGTACTGGACAACAATGTGATAACAAAGTATCCTCATTGTGTTTTGATTGAAAATAACTTCGTAACGACACATTACGTTGATAAGCAAATACCTGATCTACGTAATGGTGAAGTGTATGTTACGTAATAACATATGAAAGGAAAAAAGCGATATTATAATAAATATTAAAACGCCGAGAATGAAAACAGTAGGCTGTAAATTCACATAAAATTAAGGTAAAAAAAACAGAACAATTCTGTAATTCGATTTTACAGTAGACATTTGTAAACTAATTTACATGCAAAAACTGTAAAGAAAAAACAAACACTTAATGTTTTTTCATGATTACAGTCTGGCTGTAAAAAAAACATTATTTGGTTGGAAAAAAATTTGCCATAAAAATTATGTAAATTTTACAGAGAAATTTCTAACAGTGTAGAATTTAGATTCAAGAGAGTAATCTGAAACTTAATGGAGATTGGTATCTGTAATCTGTATATTCAGAGATCCGAATACTACGGGAAATGGCGATAACTGGTCAGTTCCAGAATGGCCCAAATTTACATCAGCGGATGAAATCTTCAAGGAATTAACATCACAAATGGGCAACACATATATGAAGAGAAGATCATGTTACTTCATTGAGAAAGTACTCCCACCATTGAAGGAAGCACTCAGTAAGATTGGCAAATTATTCTTCGTACAAGATAATTTCAACAGTCATTCTTATTCAAAATTTTAATAACTTTATGTCATGTACGCTTTAACATTACGATGTAGAGTCAAGCAACTTTATTTCAACCTGTCACCAGAGTTACCATTATAATTGGGAGATTACAATCGACTTATTGAAGAAAATGTAATCACGTTAACCCTTTATGGTTTACATCATTGGGTTTTAATGTAAAACATACGAAGGAAAAAGTAAATCAGTGTACTGCCGTTTGGAACATTACACCTTTAGATCATTATTTTTGACAATCTTGAGAATAAAGTTTGTTTCAGGAGTGAGAACCACTTCATAGAAGAAAGAAGGATATGGATTGTCTTTCCTCTCGAAATGGTACTTTTATAAGCTTATTTTACAAATGCATTAAAGTGTGTAAGAAATTTCTGAATGTTTTGAAATCTGAATACGTTTGAATTTCTTATCCAACCTCAAATAAGGTGCTTTAAACACCAAATGAGGGCCATTATGGTTGATTTTTAGTTAAGTTGAAAATGACCTGGTATTAAAATACATTTCTCTCTTCACAGAAAAATTAGATAGTCTCAAGAAAAATTGCGGCGGAAACTTCATAAAGACGGCGGACATTTGCGGAAAACATTCAAGTTATTTTAACAAAGGATAGCATTTGCAAGGACATAAGAATTAAGGTGATACCTTGATCTATGGTAGAAAAAAATGCTGAAACGGAAAAGAAGCAATGTTGGAGACGTCAAAGTATCCGAAGATAGAACTTGAGGTTATACAAGAATCTCCTGTCGGCCTTAAACGTCCAATGTGGAGGCAGGAATCACTTTGGTAAACCCACATTTCCCCTGGTCTTCACTCCAGCTGGAGAAAAAATCTGAGATTGCACGGTTAGGTTAGTTTCTCAACCGGCTTAACAAAGATTGAATTGTCCAGGCGCGAATCCGGGGCTGGTCCCTGCTCTTGGCCACCAAAAATTTTGAAAAGCCAATTTTAAAATTGTACATATGTGTACTCACGAAGGTAGCTTTCCTCACAGGTCAGGTGTGTTTTTTTCTCCAAAAAAAGCTACCACATAGCGTGTACGCGATCTCAAAACTGCTTAAAAATATCCAATGTTTCCCGCTCCCGAGCGCCTGCTAGTTTCACTACAGCCTTTATTAACAATAGTGTATAAAACATGTTCACATTTGTCTTAGACCCGATTAGGTTGGTTGACTGAGTGCATAGACAAAAAGGTTTCGCTATGGAGGAGCACAGCATTAAAGAATGCACCGAAAGGGGTTTATTTTTTGCCTTCCTCGTTTTCAAAACCATGCGTAATCAAAATTTAAAATTTTGTCGGATGTCCAGGCAGCAGATTCTCCTGGTAAGATGTCTAAACAGAGATTCCGTCGTGGAAGAAAGTAATTTTCAATACATAATTTCGGGTTCGCATGTCATCACATTCGTCAATTTGTATTAGATTATTGCTAAAAAAAAGATATCTTCATCCTCTGTCTGCAGAAGTTCTTTGAGGTACATATTGCTGGGACTCAATTTCTAATACTTTTTCAATTTGCCAATTTTCCTGAGATAAATTCAACTTTGCTTCTATTGTTCATTTATTAAAATCCATCTCAATAGCGTACACTCTAAAAACAGTTGGGCAAACAAAGCACATGCTACATTGTTGGGGAAGAAAATTGCTAAAGGTTGGGCAAAACACAACGATTTTGCCTTATTATATCATAAATTTTCCCCAACAAATTTAATGTCATGTGCTATGTTTCCCCAACATTGGGTAATTTTGCCCATGTTTTCTTAGAGTGTAAGATTTTCAACGGTAGTCGATTTTACAATCCAGGGTAACTGACTTTTTACAATTGCCTTAGTAGCGAACGGGTGAATGATGAATGGGTGCGCATTCAATTTTCCTAAAACTCCTAAAAGAGTTGTAGCTAAATCCCTCTATAGAGGCTTTGCAATTACGTCACGGAACCGCCATGCTGGAGGACATACATGCCAAATACACGTGGCTTTGTGCCGAACGCACTGCACAGAGCGCATTGTGGTATGCACGTTGTGTACACATTCAACGAGCAAGCGCGCCCAGTGTGGTTTACTACGTAGTTACATGTACTCCAACATGGCCGCCGGAGAGTATTGTGACGTCATGTGAAAAGCCTCTATAGGTAGGATGAGGAATGTCTTCGACCAATTCAATTTTTATCTATATCATCTTACAGTAGCTTAATCTAGTTCTATCACAAACGGTTTTCAAACTTTTAGGCTACCAAAATTTTCTCTCGCTTCTTATACCCTTCCTCAACATAACCTCTTCTTAAAACCGTCTCTTGATTGCTTTAGGACGTGAAAACCCAAGAGCTTCTGGGGGATTTCCCCCTGGCCCCCCCCCCCCCACCGTGGCTTTGACACTGGACCCCACCCGTTAAGGGTTTCGCGCTTTGCTTTCGCCGTGTACGCTTCGTGTGCACACTTTCGAATAGTAAGTTTTCACCCGACCACCTCCCCAAAAGTTGAAAAGAAACTTACTTCTCTGCTCTGGTGGAGCAGTTCAGTATCGTTTAGTCTTTGAAAGCTGAGGAAAAAATCTTTTTCAATTGCCTGACTAATTTTCCCCTATTCCTATCAATTTTCATGGCAGAAAATTCTGTCTTTGCACACGAGTACACCGTCTGCATTTCAGGACCCTTGAAAATGCAAACATTTTCAGGAGGGTTAGGAAACACTCCTCACCTAGGCCGGCGATCACACTTCTAACCCTCTCTGAAAAACAATCCTTAATCCGCCTCTGCTGTCCAACTGTCCAAGGGTGTCAGGTTTTACCTAGTGCCATTTGTTGACAGTCTCTATTGGGTTAAGATCCACATGTATAATTGAGTGCGGCGACGTCAGGATCACAATGGGACAACTGTTGAAAAATGGACTTGGATAGATTTTCGTCATGAGTACCAGCATATAATATGAATTTGATAACTTATATTGTTACCTGAACACCTCAAGAGAAATATTAAGATAGTTGCATCACAATCCTGGTAGCAGGTCAGGGGAATACCACTTGCTACCATTAGGCAAACTTGCAAGGGTTAATCACATACCTAAAAATGTTCTGTTTGTGAAAATTAACTTTTTTAAAAAAGTTTTTTTTATCTGAATGACTGGATAAAAGTAGACTAACTAGTTGTGGCTGAAATCATCGTTATTGCGTCACATTAGAGAATTCCTTCCCTTTAACGGTGGACTTTTATACTTGGAACTTGATTTCCGAATCTAGAAGTACAGTTGTGTATTTTTACGGTCAACCTTAAGATACTGGGCATCCACCTTCAAATGATTCTAAAGGATTGATTTGTATCTGCATGTATAATGTCAGTTGAACCGAATTCAATGGCTAAATTGGTTACCAAATGATTCTCGAACCATCAAATTCGGTTAAAATTTAGTGAAGTATTGCACGAAAAGGAAATTAAAATGTGTGGCAAAATAATTAAAATTTTCCAGACCAAGTTGTAAAATTGTTCCTATTTGGGACAAAAACATATCAAGTAGGTACTCCATGTTTCAAAATGAACGAAAAACGTGCTAACAATTACAAGCAAGCATTATTTCTTGATATTTTCAGCAGTAAGGTACATCGCCCCTAGTCATTGTTTGTGTAAACACCTGATAGAAATCTCATGGTCAGTTGGTTATTTGCGGTTTTCTATAGTAAAAGAATCGGTCAAGTCATGGCACTTTCTGCCAAGTCATGACGCCCAGTTTGAAGGGGATGAATTTCCTCATGAATCTTTGTCAATGTAATGTTAGACTGTAGTTTTCAGTGTCAAATAACAACCGGGAAGCCCAAAGTCTTTGTAATGTCAATGTCAGTGTCCCAAATGATGTTGAAATTCAGCAATAACTAAAAGTTAACTTGAAAGAACAACATCAGTAGGTGTTTAAAACAGTGAGTCTATGATATTAACATAGATTTTCTGAAATCACTTTACTTTAGCCATCTTTTCAATAAATAAAATGGTGATATCTTTCTAAAGGACAAGATACATGAGGGTTTTTGCATAGTGTTCAAAATTTTAAAGAGTTCTTTTAACTTTTCAATCAGTTGCATAATCTAAATTTCAATATTTCTATCTCCATTAAATCAATGATAAACTGGCACTTGAAGACAAATTGACTTCCGATTTCGGGTAAACTGAACCTGTTACCGTGGCAAACAACTAATTGGTTAGGGTGAACTTATGGTTACGGGGAAACACGACTACCTTAGTGGCTGGTGGCCTGTGTTGATATCAAATTTGAAATGGTAAAAGTCAACAAATAAATGTTATAAAAAAGACTGACAAATGAGGCTTTCATTTCAAGAAATGTTTCGTTTCATTGAGTGACTTGTCAACAATGCACAGGTGGTATTTGGATGTGCCATCCATTCCAAAGAAGGCAGTCGCAGAAAGAAGCCAAAAAAAAAAAAAAAAGAAGAAGAAAGGCTGAGAGGCAGTTATATGAGGGGTTTATGTAAGTAGGTTAAGAAATTGGAACTTTTGGGCTGAGAGGACTAGGCCTTTGGCATTAGCCGCATTCGTAAAGCCATGGCCACACGTAGTTACAGGTTTGGAAAATTAGATGTATATATATTGTGAAACCAAATCTGATCTTTAGTTACTCTTTGTCAGTAAATTTCTTTGGAAGGTCACCATGGAATGATCATGATGGGAACACATCATTGCTCTTTTACGATTATGGCGCATGGTTAACACCTAAACCGGTCTAATAGGAGTGAATGTTCTTGTTTTACAACATAAACTGTCACGGGTTACGAATCTTTCAGTATGGCAAGGGGCAGTATTGCAGAGAAATATACCTTTTATCTTTCCAAAAAATTGTTTCGTATGACGACTTATTTTGATTATTTCTAGTAAATAATTTTCTCTTAATGACACTTCCATATGGCGATACAGTTAAGCCTACATTTGTACATGCAGAGATGGCACTACGGGGCACTCAGAGGGGGCATTTGCCCTCCAAATTGTATCATTGCCCTCCATGTTAGATCAGTTTAGGGTAGGGTTAACCGAAAAAATAAGTAGTACACCTCTCCAGAGACTTAATTTGTCATCCAGAGATATGCTAAAACCTCGGAATTTCCGGGTTTTCGTCCACTGGACCCACACCACCTGGAAGGGTCGATTTGCCCGAAAAGGTTTGCCACCAACATTATCCTTTGCCCCTAGTTTGCCCCACAGATTTTTGACATTCTGGCGCCGCCATTGCCTACATGACACCATCTTTGGGTGGTATTAAAGTTCCAGGGTCAAATTAACGAAACTGAATTGAAATGAAAGCATCATCAAAGTCTGAGTTGAACCTCTTCGACCTATCTCTACACCTCTGTAACAAACATTAGTGAAACTTCAGATTTCAACTGCTTACTACGAATACATTTAGAAGTTAACTGTGTAGCACGCTTTTATGAACAGATCACTAGTCTGCTTCGAAACAGAAGGGGAAAATGGAGAATGTCAGCACAATATAGAAATAACTTATATATCTTGGAAAAGCAAGATTGTTGAAATATATATATCATACTGTTTTGATTTATTCATTTGTTCGACCATAAGTAAATACATTTAGTTCCGTGATGGTGTTTTGACAGATACTCTCTAGCCGACATGCTATGTTTCATTGTCCAGAGAAGAAAAATAACAAAAGAAAACTTAGTAGTGTGTGTACTTTTTAACGACAGAGGCCTGCTTTTACATGAAATCCAAACGTCTTACCCCGCCGTTAGATATAGAAAAGAAATTCCTTTATTCACATTTTTCAATAGTCATGTTCAAATTCATCTCCACAGGTGATTTTATACGATGAAGAATACTCGATTGTAACTTTGCTTGCTTTCCTAAACAACTTTGTGATGACTACCTTTCGCTTTTAATAAATGTTACCTTAGGACGATATTAAATACTCTATTTCCTTAATGTTATTCTGATTGATGTGCTACAAAGGTCGTGCACTGACTCAATGACGTCAGAGACAGGTTTATGGAGCATGCAGGAAGGAAATCAGCATTTACATATGGATATTCATTTTTATCGAGCAGCAGTGGCGACGCTACGGAGGAGGGGAGCAAGGTGGGTGGTCAAGAGAGACTTTCCTTCTCGGATTTTTCCTTGTCTTCAGTTGCCCCTCCACAAAGCTTTGTCAGTTAAGTGTATGGCCGACCTTAAAACTGAACGTACCTCCACTGAGGCTTAATTTTTCACCTAGAGATATTCTTAAACCTCAGAACTTCTGAAGGGTTCGCCCCCTGTCCCCGCCGGTAGGAGGTCTAATTGGCTCTTCTTTACCCCTTCCAATTCTGACGTTCTGAGTTCTGAGTGGCTTACTTAGATATGAAAACTATTCTCTGTGCAGTACTGTGCAGTAAAATATGACCGCAAAGCTGTGGCGCAAAGGATGACGTCACGTGCAATGAAGTTGAGTATATGATACCATGAAATAAAAATTATAAGTTAGATCTGATTTGAACTTCCAATTGAAAAATCGTCTTAAATCGTACTTTGTATCCCTGTTTATGCTGGTGACGGAGAGCAGGGAGGTGTTACGTAACAGCTCCCTTCCGAGAGTCATGAGCCTGCACGAGAGACAGTCGATACGGCACGTTGGGGTTCGCATTCCTAAAAGATTAAATGTTTTTGTTAATATCAAGCTATTCGGGTGATGACTAATCAATATTAGACGCAGGTCCCATTAACCAAGGCATCTACTTCCGCCTACACATTTTCAGATAAACCTGAGAATCAAGCTTGGATTTGTCAGTTTTCTGACGGTAAGGTACTAACTTTTCCTTGAAACAAACAACTTCATTTCCACGATTCAGTTCGACGTTAGAAATCCAGGTACCCAACTAGGAACATTATCGAAAACAAAGGGAGTAAGCGTTTCGATTGCTCGCTCCGGAAATTATGGAAGATAAGAGAGGGACACAATTGTGTCCGGCTGTTTCGCTTTTGACTGTCCAGACCAACTGTAAATATTACTGAAAGGAAATACTGCGTTTTCTTTCAAAGAAAATATTATATTTTCAAAATCAATATTAATTGACACAAAGTGATAGGTAATTCAAAGTAAGGCGGAAATGAAAACCCCTTATTCAGATATTATAGTTTTTCAGTGATGAATATTCTGTTATTGAAAGTTCGAGTTATGCAACTTCCATGGCCTATTCAATGCTTTTTATTTTTTTTTTTTGGGGGGGGGGGACACTTAACTATATCTGGGCCGATGCGAACTGTTAGGCAAGAAATTTTTTAACTATCTAACGATAGTGCTGATCACTTATAAAATGCCTAACCCTAGCAAAGAATACAAGCGATACAATACAATGAGAACAGCCAATCGAGAAATTCCTTGAAAAACAGTGCGCGTCAGCTGCTTTATCTTGGGTATATACCGTTTTTTCTAGTTGGTTAAAAGGATTTGTCTGAGAGTAAATTCGAAGACTTCAACAAATGGATTTTTTCTATTTCAGGAAGGTAAGACATTGTAAAAATCATTACAAAGTAACAGAACAAGAAGTAAAAAGAGAGAGATTAAACCCCAAATTCTGGCAAATAAAGCTGCCAATATTGTTCTGTAATTTTGATGTATCTCTGTATATTTTGTTTTGTAAATTAAGAGAGATTTTAAACAGTGTGTAACAGAACTTCAAACGCATGAAGCATTCTCAAACTGTTGACTCTACAGTAATTTAATAATTATATAAAGGCATGGATTGCATTTTGGAAATCTGTGATATCAGACCGGAATATTAATTACTATATATAGCCATGACTCACAATTAAAAGCACTGAACAGTGAATTTACCCACTTTTTCATGGAGCAGAATTCACTCCATTAGAGTGTTAGCTCACTCACATAAGAGTGAAAATTCGCGCTTCAACAAGTCCCTGCATGGATGATCACTCTCCTTTAAAGAGTGGTCCTGCAGACACATCAGCAAAAATGAAGCTTCACTCTTTGAGGTGACTTTCACTCTTCTTGTAGTGAATTTCAGCTCTTTTGGAGTGAACCTTTTAATTTTCCCTGTTCAAACGACTTCAAACGGTAGAAATAGGCATAATAAGCCTTTATTTTCCTATGCCCATATGGTTTTTTTCTATGCCAGATCTATATGGAAAGCTATTGAAACAATCCTTATACAATGGAAAACAAAAGAGATCTGAGGTGATGTGCACACATTACTTAATTCTGAAACCTGGTAGAGAACTGGCGGTTTTATTGTACAAAATGAACTATCTTTGTTCATATATCTTGAGTTGGGAATATAGCTAACAAGTAGGATTACTGTATGTCACATACGTTTATATAGTAATACGGTGAAATAGTTTAACAGTGTTCCCTTGCTTGCATAAACTGATACAGTGTCTCCCCACAAATTATGTCAACTGATGAGTATGGACTGGGGAGAGAAAGTTGTGGGTAAACTACATAAGAGGAGCGCCACCCTCATTCTCCACGTCGGTCTCAGAAAAATTTTCCGGATACAAATACCCTCTATATCGCCATAACCCCTAGTAGACCTTCTTGGGTGAAAAACCAATTTCAATATCTTTTAAGAATTGTGACGTCTGTTACGCTGCACAAACGTCTGATAAAATGTACTATTTTCTCACTGTTAATGTGTTAGAAAAATAATAATAATTTGCCCAAAGCTCTTTTGGAAACTGAAACAAAATCTTTTATCTGGCAAAATCTAAGACCCTTCTGGGGTAGTTTGAGGTGCCCCTTTAGCCCCTCCTTTTCCCACGGTTGTGCCTCCAGTTTACGTATTGGAAAATTAGAAAGAACGAATAAACCGGAAGGGATTATATAAAAGACTGTATCGATCATGGTCCCACTTCTACGTATGAACGGTATGTTAAAAAAAAAAAACTCTGACAAAATCCATTCCAATTGCAACCGGGATAAAATTTTCAAATTATATAAGCTAATTTAGTGTGCCACGTTGCCACATTTAAATGTCGTGTGACACAAAAATGACAAAGTTGCATTAAGAACTGAGAATATTGTAGGAATTCTGATCAAAATCCTTGAAAAATTGATTATTTTATAGGGTTATTCCTGATTTGAACTTTACAGGCATAAACATGAGCTCAATGTACAAGTCTTGTGATGTCTTGGGAGGGCCATGCCATGTTTCGCCAATGTTACCCTTTACTTTAGCAATCTTCATTTCAACGACACTTGTTATATGAGTGTTTCGAGGGGGCTCTATTTTGAAAGTTAAAATTGAGACTTTGAAAGTTATTAATATCAATTACCAAACCATAAACTGATGAGTAATTAGGAGATAAATGTCAACACTCTGCAACTCTCCAAGCGATTTTTCGTTATGACAGCTTAGACTTTAAGCTTAAGTAAAGTCAGGGGTTTTTGCTGACATGTCACTCTACCTTCATATGCAATATTTCTTAGAACGTCCTTTCTCACCTAAGATCTGGAGAGTAGGCCTAGAGGTAACAGAGAATTAAAGATAACTATGTAATGTACTGCATTGTGAATTTCTACCACCTTTGATCTTGTGATACAAGCAGTTTATCAGAGACCACACTACTTCCTCTTTCACATTCGTTAACAGTAACAGCCTGCTAAAGATGCAACATTTTCAGCGTGGTTCAAAGGTTTCCACCATTTCAATACTGTAGCTATGCCGAATTGAAATTTACTTCGATGAAGATCAGTTTTTGGAACTGAAGGTCTTTTTCTTTCCTTAGTTGCACTCAATCCTGTACGTGTGTAGATATCATAATTACTGCCAAGTGCTAAGTACCAGTCACCGAGTCTTAGTGATTTTCCCTTGGACTATTTATTATTTACGCACTGGTCACATCTGTAGCTCTTGCACAGTGTTCTTCGTTGGCATGTTCCTTGTTGTGTATTCCATTTCCAGTAAGTATGTGTTTCAAATTTAAAGTGATGGGATGAAAGAAAATATTCCGTTCATAGCCATAAATACTTTTATAGTTCACTGTAAGGCTAGACATTACCAAATCACTCCTAATTTCCCTAAATGTAGTGTAGGCCGTTGCATGGGAATCTAGCCATACTTCTAAGTTACTGTTCGAAATAAAGTGCTGGATTTGATTAGCCCTTCCATATCGAATTTCTATTATAGGCGGTAGACACCAAAGTTTAACGGAATACCAGACATTGATGTATATATGTCTTGTGGGAGGGGAAAGATATATTTCAGATTAACCACGTTGCAAGTAGTTATTCTAGGGGGCTGCCGGTAGAAATGTAAGTTGAGGCCTCTCGTGGGTGCAAACAAATTGAGAGAGCAGAAGATAAAAAGAATGGTTAGCCAAAAATTAAGTAATAAAATACGTAGGGACATATTTCGCCTTTGCGTTTTTAGATATATATGCACATATACATCGCTTCTCTAGTAATTGAGGCTTTGAACAGACGCGTTTGAGTCGAAGGGCACTACTATATATATATATATATATATATATATATATATATATATATATATATATATATATATATATATATATATATATATATATATATATATATATATATATATATATATATATATATATATATATATATATATATATATATATATATATATATATATATATATATTGAATTTAAAGAAGTTCGAATAAAAAATTAAAAGAATAGTTATTTGAAAATAAATCCCATGTTGCCTCTGTATAGACGCATAAAACAAAGCCTTAGATGGAAAACAATAGCGTGCAATATCCCATGTTTGATCCACCAACGGAATAGCACAACCAATGGAGAACATGCAGGAACTACATACAATTGTAATTCGTCAGGCCGTACTTTTAATGGTTGGTCTACATTATTCCATGTTTTCCCGTGATATAGCTTGCTAGAGCGAAATGCTAGTATTCGATATGGCTGATGAACAAAGGTGCAGAGTAAGCGTTGCAAAAGTAGATAAAATAATATTTACAATTATGTTAGAATCATCTTTGATTAATTAGAAATTTTAATGCCAGAGTTGTTGACTCGAGTCAACGACTCTCGACTCGAGTCGACTGGAGTCATTTTTTTTTGGTTTGTGACTTGACTTGAAGAAAAAAGACTTGTCAACTTCCCTGTTTGAAGCATGTCTGTATTTCCTTCTATTTGGCAGGTGTGCAAAAATGAAGTACTGTTTTAGATTCAGAAGGTCTTTAGCAAGAAAAATAACAATATTCATGATGACCATTTGGTGTTTAGAGGCAGCTCCCACCAAAGGTAACTAACATCGTTTTGAAGTCACTTGGTCTCTACTACTCTTATTTGAAAGCATTTTCTTGTAAGTTTGGTAGGTGCATGGTGCATGAGAAGTTTCTTCTAGTACAAATAAAAAGGTAGATTATTAAAATTTGCAAATCGTGAAAAGAACTATTTGAAACCTGAATTGCAATGTCTTAACGAGGAATAGTTAGGTAGTTAGAAGGAGTTTTACTGCCAAGTTTCCAACCTATTGGTTCAAGTCTAGCCCTTGGCATTTTTCCGGTTGTAGCTCACTGGCTTGTTTTCCCTACTCCATTACTTATGCGGAGCAGCACGCACAACGGTTGTAGGTTCCATTGTTAGAGTCTTTGGTATGACTCGACCTTGGAATCGATCCGGGCCTTCCGCGACAGTAAGAGGCGAATGTTCTACCGTTAGACCAAACACTAAGTAATCAAAGCACTTCTAGTGCAAAATCATTCACTTTTTAGAGTAAAGTTAAGGAACAATTCTGATACCATTAGGCCTAAAGAGTCATAATCTAAAAACGAATAATGCTCACCCTCATAGACAGAAGATTCAGTCGTACTATTAGAAAATTTCTTATATCGGCTGTTGTGGATTTAGTGTGGAAGAGGTGTGAAAACTAGTTTTAAGATGATCTTTGGTGTGAACCGAACCATCAGTTTACCTTAGTATTCCAATTTAAGGCATAATTTACGCTTATTCACACGGTCTTGTACTATACAGACAAACATATTTTAGACCATATCTACCACACCCTGACGTGATACCCTTTTATTTTTGTTTTTGCATTAGAGACAGCTATCAACAAAAGAACAAATTAACTTGCAAATACAACTACTGACAATGCTGAAATGATAGGGGGGGGGGGGGAAGTCACCGATGGCACTTCAAGACCAGTTCGGTAGATAACCTCTTTCGGAGAATAGTTTTTCATAAGATCAGTGAAAATCCTACCATGAAAGGGGCCATTTTCAAATTCGTTCCATGATGTTTTGCGACCCTCAGTACCGCGAAATTTCAACGGAGGCGAACTTTCAAAATGTCTTAAAACTTTATCAGATATTAGGAGAGAAAATTTCTGGCATATCTAGGCCCTTTGTTGCTAGGAGAAAAAAACCCGAATCATGTTTGGCAGTTCACTTCATAAATTTTTAAATATCGAGCTTTTTTGTCACGTTCTCCGTCCTAAGCTTTAAATATAGACGCAACGCAGACGCAAGATTTGCGATCAGAAAGCTGTGCAAGTGACTCATACCTGCAGTTGTGTTCTTAAACACATTTTTTTCAAGTTTCTTGTGATTTCGCTCTGTGGTGGTGAACAGTTAACTTGTATTTGAATACGTTCACAATTACGAAAGAAAGAGAGACTATGAAGAGAGTATCATATTAAGTGCTCGTGAATATTCATGTTGAAAATTTTCTCCCCGATGGGGTTTAATTCTCATTATTACCCGAAAATAGTTTTCTCCCGAACGAAAGATGTAGCCGACGTCATGAATCTTTGTGCTTAGTGAACTACTCTTTTTATGCCTTTTGAACCCGAGTAAATTCAAAGAAAAGATACGTGCGGATGCTAAAAAGTGAAGTAAGATTTACCTAAAATCGTTCATAATAGAAGTTTCTTCTCCTGTTAAAGTATTATGCCACTGTCCCACTTTCACGGTCCGACATCCCTGAAGGCCACGGTTATCATTTGTGACTATCCGTAGTGAAACCTTGAAGAGGATCGTGGCCTTCGCAGGATGCACCGTCGTGATTCAAAAATTTTATTCTTTCCGTCACCACTGATCGTAGGTAAACGTAAAGCATCGTAGCACAACCGTAGCCACCGTGGCACAACCGTAGAATGTCCACAGCACGTCCAGCAATAACCATGGGGTCTGATTTGACCACGGAAGGCTACGGATAAACCGCGGTTGTGCCACGGTGCCTACTTTTACGATACGGATATACTACGGTTATGCTACGAAAGGGTACGGTTTTCATCTACCACATGCCCACGACACGGATAAACATTCACTTAATTCACACACCGTAGAGGTTGCGACGTATTCACATCGCGGCACACACAGAGAAACAATGCCAGCCAAAACCAGAGCAACCGGTGAAGGGGCGGGTTTCCCTATCACAATCTGTCTCAAATAGGGCAGATTGAGAATGAGCATGAATTCTTCTTCGTCCAGGAACTTCACGTGGAGTTGTTTCCTGCTCAACATCATGATGTAGAATGATACAGTATTAGATATCCAAGTGCACAAAATAAAGACGGTCGACCGTAGCAGAGCTATAACAGAACCGTAGTATATCCGTCGTCAATGCCGTACCATATCCTTGGTTAATCCGTAGCGCTTCCGGCGGCACTGTAGCCAAACCTTGGGAAACTCTTCACAACCGCAATTGTCCCTGGTACCTTGGCACTTCCTTAGCACATCCGAATTGCATCCTTAGCCTTTCCATGGACACCGTAGCGACACCCTAGTTCCATTCTGGAAGGTGATCTACAGTGTCCAAAACATGTCGGTTTCACCACGATTCATAACCGTAGGAAACCGTGACCCAAACCCTGAAAGAGGGACAGGGGCATTAGCTCCAAGGGTTTACTAGTAGCAACACTTTTTCGAAGGTCCTCCAGACTCTCTGGCAAAGGGACGTCAGGCGAAACCAAAACTTTCACTGCTTCCCGAAGAAGCTATTACGTCCACAAAAGAACAATAGGTGACCAACTGCAAGACCCTCAGAACATTTTCATATTTGGTCTGTCATGTATGGCTCCATTCTAGACTGGATAAAAAAAAAACATATACTACACATGATCTTAGCCAAAAGGCCGAGCCACAATGTTTAACATTCCATGTAGCGGCACCAAAATTTTATCTAAATTGAATGCATTGACAATGTGATAAAATCAGATTCACCAAATTTCATTACACCTCAAAAAATACATTACTTTGAAAAGAAGTTTCTTCGAACGCTATATGAAAATTGAGATACAGTTCTCCTTCTAAAATATAAAATATATCTGCACAGTTTGAAGTCAATGAAGTTTTCAGGCTCTGAAAAATCCCATCCAAAGACAATTCTGCGGACAGTCGCATATACCGATATTAACCAAACTCAACTATAAGTACACCAGCGGTACCCAATAAAAAATGATACGACTTTGGAAGATTCGGAGGAAAAAATGAAGGACGGTTTTTCAAATTCTAACTACAACTTCTTCTTACGTCTTTTGGGCGATTGCCTAAAAGCAAGTTCTAATTTTAAAATGGATTGCTAAAATCCACGTCTTCTCACCATTTTCATCAAACATGTCTGTTTTCTTCGTGACTCATGTTTACAAATACTGGGCAAGGTCATTTTGGCCAATTCCTTGACTTTTTTGTCACACGTTTGGCAAGTAGTTAGTCTACGCATCCCAATAACCTGTCGCACATGTGACAAGGAGTCTGTCCTGGCCTGAGAAAATGGCCATTTGAAAATAATTAAGATTCCTTGTCACACATGTGACAAGTAGTCAGTTCTTTTACTGACCTTGTTGGGCTATAATTTTGTCAAAAAGGCAATAAGTTATGCGAAACGAGCTGTCCAGATAGACAAAGAAAATCCATTTTGAAAATAGAACTTGTTTGAAGATTTCCAAAATTTTCTAAATTTGTCCCATTTTCACTTAGTACTTCCAACGGCTAGTCCGATTCAGGTGTGGCGCCAGAGTAATTTGATAGGAGAGCAAAGCAGTGATCGTGATCCTTTTCCTATAAAGTTCCTCTTTTCCTTCTCTTTTCATATTTTCTTGCGAATATGGAGGCGGTCCCTGCCTCCAGGACGACGCCTGTGATCTGATGTCAACCTTTCTCTAATGTACCCACTAAACTCCTTCGTGTAAACTTATTGCATCTTGCCAAATTTGAGAATATAACGCTAAAGCAACTCAGTGGTCGGTGCATGATTTCTAACACATTACGTGTTCCGAGGAAACAGAAGCAATGGTACTGACGTGTATATAAATAACTCGACAGTGGTCCCAAAGGCAGAGGAAACCAAATGTTCATTAGCATTCCTTGGTAATCTAAGGCCGTACATGAGTCAAGCGTTGACAGTGGCGTCACCAGATTTTTCATTCTTAAGGGGGGGGGGGATAACAATTTTGCAGGGGGCACTGCAAGACCCGGCTTATGGCCCCTGAGGGCTTATCCGAGCGCGAAGCGTGAGGCTCATCGGGTGGAGCCCGCGGTAGCTCGTGGGTTTTAAGGTATTTGAATTGAACTAAGGTCGTCATTATTTAAGGGTAATTTTATTGTCGTTACACTGGTCTTAAAATGGGCAACTTCAAGTAAGGTTTTATTGGGAACAAATCTAGTGAAAATACTACCAAGAGCAGATTCAGCCGAAATTTAGAAGTAGGGGTAGCTGAACTAGAAAGAGAATGAGAAAGAATTGAATGTGCAATTGAGTGAAATTCTCTTAAAAAGAAATGCAGGCCTAATCCTGCCTGAACGGCTACTTGAGGTGTGCGCCACATTTACTTGGCGTAGTCGGAAGTGTGCAGAATATTGTGAAAAAAAAAAAAAAACGCAACTCTTCAGACAGACAACCGGAAATGGCATTCCGAAGGTGTTTTTGCCACACATTTCCCTTTGGAGAACAGGAAAGCTGCTGCCTCGTCTTATGAAAAGCAGAATCAAATCTTGAAAGTTTTCACAGTTACTCTATGACTACAGAAGGCATATCGTTTTCTGAAAATCCCAAATCTCAGTTGGGGAGGGGGAGGGGCTCTCGGGGCCAGAAAATTATTCACGAGGCTCATGCCCTACCCCTTTGGTGACACCACTTGGCGTTGATAAATAAGAATCAAAGATTTCACAAGTTAGAGTAATTGTTGTCTTAAACTTATTATCATAAAAACTTGAACAATTACAATTAAACAGGTAACTCCACCGTCTTTCGTGATGCTTCTGGACAGTTCCAGTCTCCAGGCTACCCCGAACTTGACGGCAGTTGTGCATCAGCGCACTGTACCTGGGAAATTATTGCTCCGCCGCACCACAAAATAGTCCTAACTTTCCTTGATTTTGACCTTGGAAAAAACTTTTTTTGCATCGACGAAGTAGAGGTAGGCTTGTATATATAATTTAATTTTTATCTTAATTATTTCACTTTAAACTTTAAATGGAGTAAAAGCTATGGAGTTCATTCATTTCAGACGAATGCTTTACATTTTTTTTTTGCTTGCCCACTCTTTTGAATTTGTAACTGACTTGTGATTATGCTGGGGAATATTGTCCCCTCTGTCTTTCCTAGGTTTCATTAACTTTTTCAGATGTCCTGTTCTTAAACGCTCTTATCTTAATGTTCGCGCTTTGGTCTTTTTGCAACAGATTTACGATAATGATACCTTAAAAGGCACTTACCGAAATATGGAGCTGCTCCAGCAAAGTCTTACATCAACTAGCAATCATGTATCAGTGGTTCTGATAAAATGTGTAGTTATCTTCTTGGGCATCAACAGAAGGGGATTAAATGTGTCATATTCGACAGGTAAATCACACTAAATGAGGAGCAATAATGGCTATTTGGCTCTCTGCGTACGTGTAGTACATATACGTTAGATATTAAGACTACTGTCTTGTTGTTCTGTAATAAAATCTAACAAAAAGAAATGTTTTAAAATTCCGGTTTTCAAGGCACGCGCATCGCGTTACTCGTAAGACGACCATCGATCAGCTGTTTGTTGACGCAAAATCTTCACCTGATCAGGTTGCACTAAAATGGTTCCTGACTTACGTAGGCTAACAGTTAAAATATAATTTCACTTTGGGAAGCTTGAAAAACTTTATAGTTGTACTGTCCATGATGTCATGGACAGTGCCTTAGGAACGCTTCTCATTTTTGAGGGGCAGTTCTTGCGTTCAATGTTTTTTTTTTATTCTCAGAGAGGGATTTGCTCTACAATTAAGCTCATATGTAGAGTGTGTCATGTAGACGGGAACGAGACTTCATGGTCGCTTTTGGTTATGATATGGCCTAAAATCAGCGGTTTTTATTTTGGCATTTAGGCTAAGTGTTTTATTGTTTTGTAAAAGAATACTTGAGAAAGTCAAATTCGAAAAAGGTTTGTATGCAAGTCTATGGAACATCGTTCACTGTACAATATACCTATGTATTAGAGCGTAAAAATTCTTTTAATATGTTTAGAAATACCTTTCTGAATTCATATTAACATTTTCTTCAAAGGCGTAAATTCTGTCATCAAATTTCCTTTATTAAATTAAAAAAGATTTATTTGAAGTTGTTTTCTGGCAAATAGCAGTTAATCCATAGTCCGAGCGCTAGCATATACAGTATATACTTGCTCATCACACGACGACATTGTACCTGTAGTATATCGCGTACAGTTTCGCTAAACGCTAAAAGCATTGTAGTATTGTGGCAAACATACTGTACTGTCGTATCTCGCAAGTAGTTTGGAGAACAGCCATGGCATTTATGTCCGCATCTAGCTGCCTGGGTCCTAGGTTTAATCTTAGCATTTGACGTCAGCTCTCTTGTTATATTTCTCTCTTGGAAGCAGTTACGTTAGGCTTAACTTAGGCTTGCCAAACCCTAAGTGTATCTTGAGAAGTAATAAGAACTTATCCTGCTCTATGCACAAACCATAGCAGGCAGCCATCTTAAGTTGCTATAATCACACGTACGGTACCGACAATCTACGCTGATATTGGGTCTAGCAGTCGGTGAATATAACCCTGTTTGCATTTGTTTAAAAATTTAGACTTTGGTATGGGCCAATTTCGACACATTTTGCAAGAAAGTTGTTACATTTTGGAAATAATGTAAGTTAAGGTCAAAAATACTAAACGAATTGAAAGATATGATATCGTTTCCCATTCACGTCCAAAGTTTTTCCGAAATATTGCAGATTCGTCGTCAAATTATTACCATTCTCAGAATCAGCATACGGGTCTATACTGTTCTTTTTGTCTGCACTTAGGGTTACCATAGGCCTATTTATTTTCTCGCAAGGAGGACATGCATCGCCACCCTTGTGAATAGGTCGAAGAGCTGAAGAGGAGGAGAGAGGTGGGGAGTTTGGAAATTTCGTTTTATTTTCAAAGGTGTCTAGATGTAAAGTGGTGCAATATCTGTTATAGAGTTTCTTTTAACTTGAATGAAGCAAAATTAGGGAAAACGTGTCAGATCATGTGAGAAATAAGCTACATGAAATCCGGACAAAGTGAGTAATTTTACAAAACCGCTTGGACACCGGCACAAAACAATAAAGAGAGGACGTGTCCTGGTAAAACCGACAGTCTGGTAACCGGCCTACCTGCAGTGCCACTGTGAGCACTGTAGGCATACTTTGCGACTGAATAGCCTTAAGGGGGTGATTCTTAAATTAGCCTGATGAGCAGTCCTGCACCACTCACTTGTATCACGAGATTGCGAGTCGAAAGTTACGAAGGATTGATACCCACAACAAGCAACCAACACAGTGCTGCGTTGATTATATTTAGTTATATCACATCGACCAACAAACTTGAAAGGACGAAAGGCCTGTTCTAAGCTCTAGTACGTTGGCACTGAAACAATCATGGACAGTAACTGGTTACGATTTTCGTAACCACATTTTCTAGTTCCTTCTGCTTTACTAATAAAATTTTGATACACCAGTGACTGTTTTGTTCTCCCGTCTGATTTAGTTTTCCTAAAAGAAAATCCTTATTTCTGGCCGATTATGTAAAGAGCGTAATTCTACCAGACCTTGAAATATCAATCTATGACCAGCAAGATATTTTAGCTTGCTTTTCGGTACAACACTAAGGTTCATCCCCACTTATTTTCGCAAAGACCTGATCCAGTCGAACCTTCTGTAATTCTCGTATGGTAATAAAAGGATATTCGAGGACACTTTAACTGACCATTTGGGGAGACATCCCCTTTCGGGCGAAATCAATTTTTACCCGATCGGCGGAATATTTTGCCATGGGTGGCGCCATTTTCAAATATGTCCCATGATGCATTGCAGTCCCACCTCGCAAATTTAACGGAAATAACGTTAAAAAGCAACTTTGCATTTTTATCGATTTTAGGAAAGAGAATTTCGGACCCATTTAAAATATCTGACGATAGGGGAATAAAAAACCATTGTCCTTTCCACTTGTTCCCTGCGCCGATTGTGAGAAATCGAGTAATTTTCCTTTGTTTTGAACCTAAGCTTAACTTATAGACTCGACACAGCTGTAAGTTTTGTGCAACTATTACCGCATAAAGATGTAAACGTGGACCGTTTCCCTATTTGAGTTTGTAAATACGTTGTTGAAGGTTCCTTGTGGTGTCGCCCTTTGTGTCTTTACTAGGATGTATCATTTGAATAAAAATCCTTTGTCCTTTTAAGTTGTTCCCTGCGCCGATTGTGAGATATCGAACAATTTTCCTATGTTTTTTTAACCTAAGCTTGCCTTATATATTCGTCACAGCCGTTAGTTTTGTGCAAATTTTTCCGCATAAAGGTGTGGACGTGAATCGTTCCCCCATTTGAGTTTGTAAATACGTTGTTGAAGGTTCCTTTTAGTTTCGCCCTTTGTGTCTTTACTAGGATGTCAGATTTGAATACACAAACATTTGTTAGGCTTCGGACGGCTGTGGAGTTGTAAAGACTAAATCTTCGTAAATTTCATACTGTTTAAGACGGGCAAATTTCCCCGCAGAAAGCGGTTATCTACCGAACTGTTAACGTGAAAAGAAGGCAATCGCGTAGAAAAACTCAATAACACACCATAGACACCGACCTCTTTTTTTGTCATACGGCAAAGGCTACGTAGCAGGCTGTACTGTTTAGTCTAACGTTAGCTTACGCACGGCCAATTCACTTAGGCCGGCAGTGAAACTCGACCAGCAGTGAAACTCTCTGTTGCATAGTTTTTCCTTAATCGGAATAGCTCAAAAGTATATATGCACTTGGCCGGAGAGGCGCATTCATTATGTTTGTAATAAGTTAGTCTTTTGATTTCTTAATCTTTATCTAAAATTCAAAGTTAAAACGTTCAAGTTTGCAAAATGTTGAGTTAAACTTTGGCCTAGTCTTTGGGCTAGTCTTTGGTAATATTATGAACGTTCGTGAACACAAAAGTATACAGTGGGTGAAGGTTTGACGTCACTGTTCTGTTGCCCTATGTGTAATTTGGGAGAAATGTAGGGATTGCTCACCTACCTTTCACACTTACCCGCGAAAACCCATCTTACCGGTACGTTAGATTTTGCCTGTAATTGGTTTTAATGATGCCATATTGCGCGGAATAAGTGTGCTGTCTAGAAGACTCTACAGTTGTTTCCCTGCGGGGTGAATCTTACGCAAATGATACCACTGAACAGAAAGAGCTCCCTGTAAAGAAAGCAAGGCAGTCTTAGTGCAACCAACGAACTTCAAGACATGGGACCTTATGTTTTGACGGCATTTGGAGGAAAACGATGAAACATGTGACATCCACGCAATGTTGTGCCAGAGTTACGGGCGTGTTGGCAAATCAGATGTTTGAGTTTTTGCTTATGATACTTGTTAAAAGAATACTCCAGAGCAAATTTAGTTTAGTTAGTAATTTAAAGAAGATTACATTCTAAGCCTTCTGGTGAAGATGCATTTCCCATGTTTGGTTGTCAAGGCATAGGCAATTGAAACTGACAGACTTAATGTAAAAATTGAAATTGAAGAAAGCAGGCGTATTCACATTGATCGTCAATGTTTTTCCATTTTCTTTATTCTTTACCACCAATTTTGTGCAGCTTAAGTCCAATAACTTGTTCCCAATTAAGTGCATCCTGTGCAATGGATTTTTTAAAAAATATTTGCCAAGGTCAAAATTATAGGATGAAAATTAAAGAAAAACAAAATAGAGGCCATCAAATCCAGGACATCGCACTTGTTTGCTTCAAGTTCACTTTTGTACAAAATGGGTCAACCTCATTTGTCAGTAGCTTAAAAACCGAATATGGAAAATGGATGATATTTCCCCAGTTTTAAGAATATGTTTCTCTTTAGCACATAAAAGATAAATTTAGCTTTGGAATAATCTTTCAAGATATGCGTTATTTCCAGGCTTCTTGCTTTGTAATATCATTTGCATAAGATCCGTTTCAAACAGCTTATTTGTGTGCGGAAAGATTGAAAGTCTTCTACTGTTCTACAAGCATGCGTAGAATCTACGTCGTGGTTACAGCGTGCTTCTTTGGTGCCCGCAGACAATGTGTGACGGAAATACACCCGGTCTTCCCATAATGAATGCCCCTTGATTAGCCCACTAAGAATAAAAAATACAATTTAGGCCCTTCTCCTATCGAAGCATTGAAGAGACATCGCACTTTCAGTTTTTTTTTAATTCAGAATTTTACTTTTTAAATTCGTGCTTTCACTCTCTTAAATTCGAAAATTTCGTTTTTTTTTATATTCGAACTTTTACCTTTTTAAATTCGCGCTTGAACTTTCTTAAAGTCGAGCGTTTACTTTCTTAAATTCAAACTTTGAGCTTTTCTAAAGTACAGACTATATGTGTAGTGTTTCGGACGTAGGCGTTCACACGTAAAAGAGTTTACTAGCATGATACGCCGTGGAAACGGGTTGCCATAACATTTCTTTCGGGTGCGAAAGAAGAAAATTGAAAGAACAAATTTAAAAAGAGTTCGAATTTAAAATTGTGAAAGTTCGAACAAAAAAGAATGAAAGTTCGAATTTAAAAAAAGGAAATTTTAATTTGGTAAAGTGAAAGTTCGAATTTTAAAAAGTGAAAGCTTGATGATACTTCAGGGCTTCCATTTTTTCCCAATTGAAACTGTTGCTGTAGTCAATCTTTTCCTCAGCATTTACATGTTAATAGAAGTTGAATACCCTATTTGAATTTTCCCCGTGGCAATTATTTGGTTACACCTGTTGGAAAAAGACCAGTAAGTATCCATCTTTTTCCCACAGGTGTTGTGCAGTAATTCGTACGAATCTGTTGGAAACTACCATAGAAAAGAAGGGAAGTATTAAGGGAATACCAATTTCGGTGCGCTTTTTTGTCTTTGTTGTCCTTCCATAACCTCCCATTAAACACCTAGTTTATTGAAAAACTAAGTGAACATTGAATAATCACTTTCTTCGACTATCTATATACCACGTATTTTGACCCAAAAAAAAAAAAATTAAAAACACAAACTGTGATTTGATGGTTTCTTTCTGTTTACATTCAATATTATATGTGAAAGGAAAAAGAACAAATCCGTAATTCTGATTTGAAGTACCCAGGCGCTTCAGAAAGCTTCGCCGTCTGTTGTCCCTATAGAGTGCTTTGACCGACGCTACAAGCCCCACCCCAAAATCCAGTCTGGCACGCATTTAGTGTGGCAAGGTTTGAAGCAGCTAACGACCCAAGTTTGACTGTTCAATTAAAACACTGTTAGTTTTTGCCCGGCAGTAGGCGTAGCTTACAACCTGAAAGTATTCCATTCTATATGGACCAACATTACTGAACCCCACTACACCAAAGACAAGACTCTCCACTTCAACGATGGAAGCTCGAGTAATTTCAAATATGTTTTTGGAAGTTTGTCGCCAAAAGACTTCTGACCTTTAGAGAACTGCAAAAAGTTTTTGATGAAGAGGAAGTTCACGCTTTCCAGCGACGAACATACCCTCTAACCCTACCCATGCACTCTAGTTCTTAAAATATTCCATGACGATCGAACTTGAAATCTACACTGGGGACAGCATTGGCGCGTCAAAGACCTCACACACACATTTTGTTGTTTTCTCTTATTAATTGAAGCCACAGCTTCGATTGTAGGAATTGCTCGTTCAGTCACGTGTTTTCGTGCCTTCGTAAGCGGTCGGTGCGGATGAATATTAAATCATGTTCCGTTTGGATTCATATTGCAATCCCGAGCTGTTCGTTCGTACAATGGAACAGCTGCGCAGTCATGTTAAATTGTTCCGTAGGGGGATTTTCAACAAAGTTTAACTATTTCTATATAAGGGGATTTGCTCGAACAACTCCTGAATAGTAAGGTGGTAGTGTGCAAATAAAGAAGTAGTTCCACATTCAAAGGTATTGTTCTGCATTGAAGGCTTCCTCTCTGGTTGAAAAAAGGTGTAAATATAGTTTGAAAACAATTTATACCGTTCAGGGATTTCAAAATAAATTTCAAAGGTTGCATTTTCCAACATTTGCCACTTTGTTTTGTCGGAACTGCTTCATCAAGCAACTTCGTCGACCGTACTCATTTCAATGTAAGCAAGTCCACTAACTTACGTTCATGCAAACGCATGCAGCTAGCTATATAGTGTACGTACTGTGTCGTTAACGTGATGGCGACAGTAACCAAGGCCAGGGAACGATCCACCAATTTTAAGGTATTCAATTTGTCGTTCATTTCATCACCCTGTATGGGTTGTTAATGGCTTCTCTATTGTATTTTCAATGTTTGAAACAAAGGAAAAGACTATCTACCCACGGTTGTCGTAGTTCTCAGTAAAGGACTAACGTTATGCATCGACGGTCGCGTAGTTGCTCCCAATACATTTGTATAGGAAGCAATTACGCGACTCTCCATACATACTCTAGTCCTTTAGGCTTCACTGAGGACAAAAGTTGTCGTAGTCTTACCCAAACACAGTTACGAAGGCCTAAAGCCAAACGTTGCAGAACAAAACAACTCTAACATGAACACTTAGTCGTGTCCTAGTGCAAAAGGTGCGCTCAGCGTATATAGGCCTAGACACTGCAGATACAATCTTGGTCAAAATAATTTGTTGGGACACCCTGCTCCCCCTTCTATTCCAGTGTTGGTTGACCACTGTTATGCAGTTCACGGCAAAGAAACATTCTTCTTGACACAACATTGGGAGGGGAAAAGGGGGTTGCATGTTAGGCTACTTCAGGCAGTTTCATGTTAGCCTACTTCAACTAAAATTTACGGATAACATGTGAAGTGTCCCAACCGGCAACGGTTCTGTCCAAGATTGTCCCAGAATTTCGAGAAGTTAGATAGGTGCGCTGCCACCAGTAAGAAGTAACGCTTTGCTTATGGTTATTTGGTTATTTTATGACAGGTAAATGATATGCTGTTCATTACATGGAAGTATTTCCTGGACCGGATTTAGCTTGTGGAGTCCTGGACCCAGATTATTTTGGACCCTTTTCACAAATGTTGGGAGGGACCTACATGAGAGGACCCTGGGACTAAGCCCAAGCAAATACCACCAAAAATGGCCTGAATACTTCAATTCTTCTGCCACATCCTTTCTTTTGAGCAAAGGGACATTAATGATATTGTCTCACTTGCTTTGCCTATTTTAATTCAGAGATATGGTTGTGCCCGGCCTACCTGCCACCTTGACGAGGTTGGGGGTGTAGGCTTAGTTAAAACCAAGTCTACCATTGGTTTGGAAAGCAACTTTCAACTAAAAATGTTAAGAAACTGCTTCGGTTGAAAGAAGGCATAACAAATTTGTTACCAGTTGTAATACAACATGAAAAATACAGCCTGAGATGCAAAATTGGCTGCAAAATGTGTTCCAAACCAACCGTACCTAACAATCTACCAAAGTTATGAAAGAAAGTCTGGCTTGCAGAGTTACTTTAACAATCTTATGGTAGATCGTGGCCCCTTTTCAATAAATTTCTCGTCTCCAACTATCAGTTTGAAAAAGAATGACTCATCTATCCAGGAAGAGAATTATTCCACCCGTTGCGATTGTTGATTTGTGCGTCTAAAAAATGCATACTTTTGGTTTGTAATGAAATTTATCCTACGGTCACCCTTAATTTGTTAAAAATCCTCAAGAGTATAGTTGGCTTCTGGAAAAGGTCTTAAATAACCTTAGAACACTCAAAAAATTAAACGTTTTTATTGAATTCGGTCTCAAAAATGTATCTCTTGGGACCCAGACAATCTTGGACAATAACTTGTTGGGACACCCTGCTCTCCCTTCCAGTGTTGACCACTGTTATGCTGTTCAGGGCAAAGAGTCATGTTCTTCTTGACGCAACATTGGGAGGGGTAAAGGGAGTTTTATGTTGGCCTACTTCAACTAAAATTGACAAATAAAATGTAAAGTGTCCCAACAGTTTTGTCCAAGATTGTAGTCTACTGCTTGTTAGGAAAGTCAAGTAAGTCTAGGGTCAATACTTTTGCATAGCGCTAGGCCTGTGTCACCACCAATAGTGTATCACACAGTCTCAGGCAAAGTGTAACTAGGTACAAAGATTTTGGGGCAACTTTACATCCAGGATGGGCAACTGATTAAAAATAAAAGCTTATCGATATTGTTACATCCAGGTGAATACTTTCATTTAAACATCAGTGTTTAGTAGAATATATAATGTTACTGCTTTATCTCACATAGATCTCCCCAAACAAGTTGCAACGAACAATGCCCCAATTCCCCTCCCCCCTCCCCGGCATATGTGGGAAATATTCCACTTTTGTTGGGGAACCAGTTCCAACAATATGCTTCATTTTGTGTATAAGAAAGTCCCAAGTGTGCACATTTTCAAGGCTTCGATTAGTACTTGCCATGCAAGTACAATTGTCTAGTTTGGACTTGGAATCCCTCTTCCAAGTTCGTCGTCACTGCTATTTTCAATTTTCAGAATAATAATTTCTATTTATCGTCCTCAGGTAAATGTACCAACAAAGCATGGAAAATGTCAAATTAGGGGTTTGTGAGGTACTTGCTTCTATTACACTCTAAAATCAAAAGAGTGAACTTCTTCACTCTTTGATCGAGTGAAAAATGTAAATTCACTCCATAAGAGTGATAATTCACTCCAAGAGGAGTGAAGTTCCCTCCGAAAAGAGTGAAGGTCACTCCAAAAAGGGTGAAATTCCCTTAAAACGAGCGCAGTTTCACGCTTGATGGAGTGCCCACGATGATCGCTCTTAAAAAAAGAGTGATCATTGCAGGCACTCGTGGAAGAGTAAATTTTCTTTCTTCCTCTAGTGAATTTCACTCTTTTTAGAGTGAACTTCACTCTTTTTGGAGGGAACTTCTCTCCTCTTGGAGTGAATTATCACTCTAATGGAGCGAATTTACACTTTTCACTCGGTCAAAGAGTGACTAAGTTCACTCTTTTGTTTTTAGAGTTTAAGTTCCCAAAATGTCATTGTAACCAAAAGATAAACGAAAAATGTTTTAATATAATTCCAGGTTGCATGTGGCCAATGAAAATAATATGGAAACCCATTGGGATAAAATGTTCACCCAAGTTACTTCAATCGGCCATGTCTTAATGCTGACATCAAATGACTCAACATTTTAATATTCCACGCACAAAGGAATCGTATGTTTAAATACGAACGAAGAGAAACGCAAATTAATGTTTGTTTTTCCAATTTATGCAATTCAGTTTATCCACCAACGCTTTCATACCTAACGAGTGAAAATGTGGTTACGACAAGCGGAAGAATGTCATCTGAATATCGTTTTAGTGAAGTAACTCCCTCGCTACCAAGTTTATTTGCTTCATCATCAAAATTACTGCCTTTAAATGACAGCACAGATTTACCCGGTGTGGGTAACATTGTCGGACAAGGTAACTTTCATCTTTTTTCATTGTGTTCTGCTAAACAATACGTAAGAAAAGGCAATGAGTAGTTAATTATTACATCTATATTAATCATAAAATGTGAAAGGTGCGTAAAATTTGACATCATGGTTTTAAAATTTAATATCTAATATGATTATATTCTGATATGGTCGTTTATTGCCCGCTTTAACTTATTCCAAATACAACCCTTAGGACACGTTGATTTTCATGACAGCCAGGGCTTAAAAGCATATGCTTTTCACTATACATTATACATTATAAGAAAAACTTTCTTTTGTTTGCTCTTAGAAAATGTTTTCAATTAATTACCGTAACAACTCCATGCTTTAATTGTTTGATATTGTAATATTGGGATATTCCATGTTGTAATACGGGCGTTTACCTTCTTCAATCAAAGGGTCAATCATCTCGATTATTGGTCCTGTGCTGGTGGTCTCTGTTGTTTTAATGATTATCGTCGTTTTGATTATCGTTCAAAGGTTCGTAACATTCTTATTTATAAATGTAATTTATGTATTTGAAAGTGATATTTTGTGTTTCTACAATAAAATACATTAATACGGCTGACACCTCTATCTTTTACTTTCTTTATTTTGCATATACAGGTATAAGCACTTTTCATGGTTCTGAGCCCACAATTTAAAAGCTTCTAAACAGTCAATACCGGCAAAAAGTGTCAGAAAGTATGAAAAATCAGCACAATCCATGAAGGCATTCAAAATAACGGTTGTAAATATCACGTATAGGACATGTCCATTCGACTGATCATGAATATTTAGCACGTTGATGTTTGTTCCAGACTGTTTAGGTCCTTTCTTTTGTCGAGATATTTGCTCAGAAAAGTAGCTTCTGTATTTTAAGAAATTAGCCCAGAATAACTTCACGAAATCAGTACCAATCACAAAACATTGAAAGACATCCTCGACGAGTGATGGAACAGGCTATAATTAGCTAGCTGTAACGTTACGTAGGCCCTGTGTATTGCAATCGGTACAAGCATGTGTACATGTTCGTTTGCCGTGCTGTAAGCGTTAACAATATTATCGACTTCTGTAATGAATGTTCCTTATCAATGATATGTAATGAATATTCATTTTTTGTATCCTGCAATTATCATGTACAACTAAAGATCTTATTTACATGAATGAAAAGATTCGAGTGACCAACTTGATCTGCGTACTTTTGGTCCTTAATTTCATAAAAAAAATTCAGCAGGTATACGTTGGAATGGTACTCATGCGATATTCTTGAATATCGTGATTGAACCGACGGGTTAATGCAAATTTTTGGTCATGTATTTAATTGTTCAAACACACATAGGCACTCGATATGTTTGCATAACAAATTTTTATTGTTTTCATTTCGGTATTGGCTGTATACCAATTTCTCCAACCGGGCGTTTTAATGTCATTCGTTTTATATGTACTCATACTTGTGTTATATATGCATTTTCATATACGTATACGGATAAAGAGTACAGATGACACACAGCTTGAGTGGTGCTCAACAACCAACAAGGAATGATAACACGAGTTATAAACTCACAAACAACATTAAGCACAGTTTATAACGGTCCGTGTCAGACCTTCCTCGGCTCTGGCTAAACCGCAAAAATAATCAAAACACAGTTTCAACTGTTGACAGACTGTACACAGAGCCCAGGGTCTGAATGGTTCATTAGTTCCCTTAGGTGTGGCCTGTCGTTTTCGTTGAATAGTCTTGTCCTAATAACGACGCATTAAAGGTTTGCTAATATCTGATGAGGTTTGTTAAAGTGAGCTGCGACGGGGTAGCCACTGAGGTTCCGATGCTGGATTTATCATTGTTGAGCCATAATCGGAATTTTAAGGAAGTTCCATCCACATAGACGGTATCGGGAAAAGTATTACAAAAAAGAATGTATACCACGTGGCCATTTTGGCAATTGGCGGGGTATAGGTAGGGTCAGGGGGATATCGTCCAATTTGAAGACACTGTTTGTGACTATACGATTACACACAAGACATCAGGGTTTGCTGCATCGTGTGTTAGCATTAAAACTGAGGGCCAGTTACTGACCAGCATGACTCGAAGGTTCTGTGGTTAGCTGTGGATTACATTCGATGTCACGTGTCCTCTGAAAATAAACTTAAAATTGACACAAAAGTAATGCGAAAGACCTTTTAATAAAGTGAATATTTAGTTAAACATTTTGCATATGTCACACATATAAAAACCTTATGTGTTTTTGCTTGGGCTGTTTAAAACTATCGTGATATATTTTTGAGAATTTCCCAATGACCACAAGCAGAAATACATTTAAATATGTGCCTGTCGACCCCAGGTGTAATCCAGCATTACGTCATACATATCTATCTATCTATCTATCTGTCTGTCTGTCTATATATATATATATATATATATATATATATATATATATATATATATATATATATATATATATATATATATATATATATATATATATATATATATATATATATATATATATATATACGAGGGACTTAACAAAACACAGAGGGAACAAAAAGAACTTTTTTGGATACACCAACTCCACACGTTTGTACCAAAAGGGATTAACATTCGAAAAAGCCACAGTTCATAGCCGTTTTTTGCATTTGTGTTTTTACATGGGTTGGTAATTCAGTTTACTTGACGAAGGACAGTTTACCTGTTTGAAACGTTGTACAGTTTTCTCCGTTGATTTACTTTTTCTGTTGGAAGTATTTAGTAAGTGTTTTCGATTTGTTTCACTATATATATATATATATATATATATATATATATATATATATATATATATATATATATATATATATATATATATATATATATATATATATATATATATATATATATATATATATATATATATATATATATATATATATATATATGTATAAATTGGGATTTAGGCGAAATATAGTATGAAAAACGCGACTGTTGGGAGAACTCGACCCTTGGGCAAAAGAACCGTTTCACCTTAACGTTGTACATCTATCCGTTAACTCTAAGGACGTACGGGCCATTTAAATAACGTGCATGTTTATCTCAGACCCAACGGGGGAAATAAAATCTAATGAATTTTATTGTTTTTTTCTCCGGTTGTACTGGCGGTATACCGATTTCGCCTAACAGGTCGATCCAGCGTTATACATACATTTTAATATAAATATAAATGTATATATATATATATAAATGTATATATTTATATATATATATAAATACATACATATAAATATAAATGTATATATATATATATAAATGTATATATTTATATATATATATAAATACATACATACATTATACCTTTTTTATTTGCATTTCTTTTGTAGAAGTAAAGGGAGATCTTCTTCAAGTGACCCTAAAACGCCTCCCGTAACCAACGAAGAAAGCCACACAACAAGTTACTTTGCTACTATCAACAAAGCAGCGACCTCGGTAGGAACCTCATGTCATGAATACTCAAACGTAACAGTAGCACGAAAAGATGCTGGAGTGTACTACAGCCACAAAAAAGTTTCTACAAAGCGGAGCTCTCCTCGTCTACATGTGAAACAGCCAACACCAGAAATCGGCAAAACGCATAATGAAATCCTTTACGAAAATAATGTTAACAACTCATATCAGGAAACAGTTTATGATCAAGCCTACGACCACATAATGCATAGAAATGAGAAGACAACTTTTAAGAATACTTACGTGAATGAATAACTTAGAAGAAACGTTGAAATGTTTGTTGGATACCCGACTCAATCAACAAATAGGCAGCCTTAACAAAGACCAAAGATTTGTTACTTCACTTTCATGATTGTTTAGAAATAGTTATAAACACGTAAACTTGCTAATTAAGGTATTGACAAATTACTCGAATGGGCTATCGTAGTACATGAAATAACTTCAATGTAAACCAACTTACATATATGCAGCCGCTTGAATTGACCTTTATTGACCTTTAATCTAACAGTTCGACCTATTGCTATATATATGAAAATACATACTCAGTATGCAGACAGTTCTGTTACAATCTTGTTAGATCTGATATAAGTTCTGCTAAGAGTAGGATCCAAGACTGAATGACATGACTGTTAGAAAAATAACCTGTGCCAGTCAAGAGCTCCACGGTACACTGCCTATGAATACCAAAGTGTACAAGCTCCAACGAGTGTGCTATGCATAGAGCAAATAGTACATTTATACATATACATGTATATTTATGTAACTGTATATATATATATATAGTAAGTATATATATATATATATATATATATATATATATATATACATATATATAAACCAAATGGAAAAGCACCACACCAGTAAAAACATAAAACAAATAGTAAAAACTGGTAAAACAAGAGCATATATTTAGCTTTCAGGACCACCGGCCCCTTCCTCAGAAACGTGTTTAGACAACTAAAAGGCAAAACGAAAAACAGACACTATAAAACGGATGAAAGGCAAAAAGCACTTACTAGAAATTTAAAAACAGACCCAACCCAACACAAAAGATAAAATGTAAAAACTAGGACCCTAACAAAGGAGATAAAAGCTAAGTAGAAGCAGGAGACATAAAAGGGGATAAAAAGGCGGCTACAGTCTACGAGCACGTCGTTTTTTGGCTTGACAGTTAAAACCGTCATTTATGTTGAGACCCTTTGGGTAGACACAATCCAAATTCCAAATCCACTCCCTCTCCTTTTTATCCAAAAGATTATCCCTATCCGAATTGCGAGAAGAATGCACTACATCTAAAATCTGAAAATAGAACTTGGTAGGTGAATGTGCCTTGAGATGCTTGTAAAGCTCTGTGCAATGTTTAAAATCAGAACCTCCCTTAACACATTTTGAAAGATCTGACTTATGAGCATTCATACGGATTCTAAAGTTATTAGTTTGACCCACATACTGATAATTACAAGTCGGACAAAAGATACAATAAATAACCAATTTAGCATCACAAGAAGTATTAAAATTTCTGCACTTGAACTTTCTACCAGAAGAAGTACTGACAATAAAATTATTACAAATAAGCAGACCGCACAACTGACAGGGTTTGGTCTTGTTCTTATTACAAGGTGCGCAGGGGGTCCCCCGACTGGGAGGAGTTTTAAGTTTAGCCCGGACTAATAATTTTTTGAGATTGGGGGTTGACGGAAGCTAACAACAGGGGGTGAGGAATAACACGCTTCATTAGTGAAGAACAATGGAGAAGAGACATATTTTTATGTAAAATGCCGCTAATATCAGGTAACCCCGGATGGTAGTCAACAGTAAAGTAAACCTTCTTGTATTCCTCTTCAGTACTAGCTGGGGGATGGGTGGGGCTGGTAAAATTGGAACGGGCCCTTTTAATCTGCTGCATAACTTTACGTCGATTATAGCCGCGTTTTACAAGGTATGTGGCAAGATCATTGCAACGACGAACTGCAGTTTGAGGGTTAGAACAGATTCTAAGGATCCTCATAGTTTGACTATACGCGATACTACGCTTAATATGACCAGGATGACAACTGTTAGACAAAAGAAATTGATGGGTGTCGGTCGGCTTAATATAAAGGTCAGTGCTGATTAAACCCGCTTCATTTTTAACAATAGTAACATCCAAGAAGTGAACAGCAGAAAAAGAAAAATCAAAAGTGAACTTAAAGTTGGGGTGCTGAGAATTAAGAACCTCCATAAACTCGAGAAATTTACCAGACCCCGCAGTCCAAACAACAAAGATATCATCAATAAACCTGAGCCACACGTCTGGTTTATAAGGAAAGGACGCAAGCGCTTGTTCCTCAAACACACTCATAAAAATATTAGCATAAGAGGGGGCCATTTTAGTACCTATGGCGGTACCTGAGGTTTGTAAAAAGAACTCTTCATTTAATTCAAAGACATTATTGTTTAGGACAAAATGAGCCATTTTACACACAGCACTAACAACCTGAGTTGGGAGTTGTCTATGGCTCAAGAAACTCCGAAGAGCTTCGAGCCCATCCTTATGAGGAATACTGGGGTAGAGAGACACCACATCTATGGTAGCGATGATAGCATCTTTGGGAAGGGGACCAAGCTTACGTAACTTATCAAGAAAGTCCATTGTATCCTGAACATAAGAAGGAACAGTAGGCACAAGGGGTTTAATAAAAAAATCAACTAATTCTGAAATCCCCTCAGTGGCAGAACCACACCCAGAAATAACGGGCCTCCCGGGCACCCCATTTTTGTGGACCTTAGGTAAAAGATAGAATCGGGCAGCTCTAGAATCAGTGGGGGTAGCAAACTCACACATATCATCAGAAATAGCATTCTGGCTAACCAAAGACTGGAGCATCAAGGATGCTTCATTTTCAACATTGCTAATAAAACTGCTGTCAACCCTTTTATATACAGAATCATCACCCAAATGACGATAGCCTTCTTTAACATACCTTTCTTTGTCCATAACGACAACCCCTGAACCTTTGTCAGCTTCCTTAATAACAAGTTCAAAGTTATTTTGTAATTCTGTAATAACGGAACGTTCCTGAAAAGATAAATTACTGAAAAACTGCGGCATGGCGCTTCCAATAATTCTTTTTCAACCACATCAATGAAGGCGTCAAGATGTTTGTCTCTGTTAATTGGAGGAATCCAGGAAGACTTTTTACGAAATTTTAACTCACCGACATCAGTGGAAGTTTTCCACTGGTGGACATACTCAGCTAAGCGTAACGAGCGTCCAAACCTCGATATACTTTCTTTGAGGGCGAGACGGTCAACATGAGGGGGCACCGGAGCAAACGTTAAGCCTTTCGCAAGAAGATCCAATTGGGCAGACGACAGCTCTTTAGAAGACAGATTAATAACTGTTGAATATTTGTCTCCCCTCAAAGTGACCGGTTCCATATCCCTGCTGAGGTAACCCGAACATTTTTCTACCGGCTGGATACTTAATTCTCCCGGGAGTGAATCAGTCGGACCATCAGGAACACTTCCGGTTACCCTGGTACTAGTATTATCAAAAGCTGTATTCAACCCAGAAAATGGGCTGGGATCATCTATATGATCAGCCGAATCGACAGGATCATCCGTATCGCCAACTAAATCGGAATTGGAGGGTGCTAAATCCTCGTTGCTATTTTTACGTCTGGATGAACGCCCTATGTTCTTTACAGAGTGGTGATTGCAGTCAACATTAGTCCGTGCAATATTAAGAACGGGTAGACTCGCTTTATTTAAAACAGAGTCCAAAGGTTCGGGGTGTAAATCGTACTCAGTTGCTCCTTTCTGAGGCGAAAGCTCCCAGTGTCTATCAGTGAAACCCGACCCAATGTTATCAGGCGAGGCTGGGGAAACGGAAGGGATGAAAGATGACAGTCCCTCCTCCCACCAGTCAAGGGTACTCGGGTCCGTTGAGCGATGTCTAGGTAACAAAGGATGACGTTTAAACTTGAGCAATTTAGATTGATGTTTGATACGGATAGAACCCATAAAATGACTAGTTATAGAATCCACTTCATGCTTAAGTTCGAAGTACACAGTTAAACCTTTCCCATCGATAACTTCATTACTTAACTTCTCGATAGCAGCCTCACACTTACGCAACTGTACTAACCTTTCAGAGATAGTCAAATTCAAAAGTTCAAGAGATCCCCGAAACAATGCTTTATTCCAAAGGCGACGGAACTCATGGGAGACGGTCCCTAGCTGGGGAGTAACAGAAGATTGAAGTCCATACGGAATAACACCACAGTCTTTACATTTCCTCAGAAACTCAATATGACACTTAATACTAGCAAGTCGTTTCTCCGCGTCAAGAAGCCTGGTAAAATCGTTCACCATAATAGATTGTCGGTGCAAAGAATATAAACCAAATGGAAAGGCACCACACCAGTAAAAACATAAAACAAATAGTAAAAACTGGTAAAACAAGAGCATATATTTAGCTTTCAGGACCACCGGCCCCTTCCTCAGAAACGTGTTTAGACAACTAAAAGGCAAAACGAAAAACAGACACTATAAAACGGATGAAAGGCAAAAAGCACTTACTAGAAATCTAAAAACAAACCCAACCCAACACAAAAGATAAAATGTAAAAACTAGGACCCTAACAAAGGAGATAAAAGCTAAGTAGAAGCAGGAGACATAAAAGGGGATAAAAAGGCGGCTACAGTCTACGAGCACGTCGTTTTTTGGCTTGACAGTTAAAACCGTCATTTATGTTGAGACCCTTTGGGTAGACACAATCCAAATTCCAAATCCACTCCCTCTCCTTTTTATCCAAAAGATTATCCCTATCCGAATTGCGAGAAGAATGCACTACATCTAAAATCTGAAAATAGAACTTGGTAGGTGAATGTGCCTTGAGATGCTTGTAAAGCTCTGTGCAATGTTTAAAATCAGAACCTCCCTTAACACATTTTGAAAGATCTGACTTATGAGCATTCATACGGATTCTAAAGTTATTAGTTTGACCCACATACTGATAATTACAAGTCGGACAAAAGATACAATAAATAACCAATTTAGCATCACAAGAAGTATTAAAATTTCTGCACTTGAACTTTCTACCAGAAGAAGTACTGACAATAAAATTATTACAAATAAGCAGACCGCACAACTGACAGGGTTTGGTCTTGTTCTTATTACAAGGTGCGCAGGGGGTCCCCCGACTGGGAGGAGTTTTAAGTTTAGCCCGGACTAATAATTTTTTGAGATTGGGGGTTGACGGAAGTTAACAACAGGGGGGGTGAGGAATAACACGCTTCATTAGTGAAGAACAATGGAGAAGAGACATATTTTTATGTAAAATGCCGCTAATATCAGGTAACCCCGGATGGTAGTCAACAGTAAAGTAAACCTTCTTGTATTCCTCTTCAGTACTAGCTGGGGATGGGTGGGGCTGGTAAAATTGGAACGGGCCCTTTAATCTGCTGCATAACTTTACGTCGATTATAGCCGCGTTTTACAAGGTATGTGGCAAGATCATTGCAACGACGAACTGCAGTTTGAGGGTTAGAACAGATTCTAAGGATCCTCATAGTTTGACTATACGCGATACTACGCTTAATATGACCAGGATGACAACTGTTAGACAAAAGAAATTGATGGGTGTCGGTCGGCTTAATATAAAGGTCAGTGCTGATTAAACCCGCTTCATTTTTAACAATAGTAACATCCAAGAAGTGAACAGCAGAAAAAGAAAATCAAAAGTGAACTTAAAGTTGGGGTGCTGAGAATTAAGAACCTCCATATATATATATATATATACATATATATATATATATATATATATATATATATATATATATATATATATATATATATATATATATATATATATATATATATATATATATATATATATATATATATATATATATATATATATATATATATATATATATATATATATATATATATATATATATATAACGCTAATTCCCACCTTAGGGGGAAATTGTTATTTCTGCTTGTACATAGGGCGAAAAACTAACAATAAAATACATAACAAAAAGAATTCGCCCTAACGTCTAAACATAAAAACAACGTTATTTCAATGGCCAGCCATCCGTTCGTGTTAACTGCTAGGTGTCCTTAAATTTGACAACTTTCAAGTAATTGTATCTACTTTGTAAATCTAGGAGGGCGCCCTTGTCAGTTTACGTATTCCTATGACATCCAAATCTGCAATGAACAGCGTCTACCTATTTAAGTACTTAAGATATCAGGCTCTATAGCACAATACAGTAATTTGTGCACAATGTGATTTTACCAATGTACTTTGTTTTTTCACTTTCAACCTTTCACCTTCAAGAGTCAAGACCTAGTAAATATATATACATTTATTCCATCAAAAAGGTAATGGAAAGGTAAAAGTTGAAAACGCCGAGCAAGACTTCAAGGAAGAACAGAATAACTTAGTGGAGATTTAGAGAAATGATCGACCCATCACTCAGTTTGATACGTATGCATAGATAAAAGGAAGTTGCAGGGGATTCTGCAATTGTTCCCCACTCTGAATTTCGGAATAAATTCAGGTAGACTGTGACAAGCTTCATATCTTCGAAATCTCTTGACAATTCACTCGTCGGGTTTCAGGATGGATAATTTTCTAACAGATTTGGAGTGGCTAAAATTGGCTACCTTGGTGTGGATTAAAGTGTGCTCCTAGCATCTGGCATGTTTCTACCTCATGTAGGGTTTTTTTTTCAATTCTTGGGGATGCACAAATCGTTCCAAAATCATATTTGGTGTGGTGGGTAGAATATTTGGGCCTTTTAGCTAAAAAAGGTTGGACCGTTACTTCACTGATAATCACAATTCTTTCAAGCATTTGCCCGAAAATGAAAAAGTATCATAGTAAGGGTAACATAGTTACGAAAGGTTAAGAGATCAAAAAAAAAAAAAAAAAAATCGCGACAAAATTGGGAAGCCTGTGGCTTAAAGAAATAATTGTTCTTGAGACTGTTTTTAAATCTTGTGTTACACAATACCCGAAATCGCCGATTATTTAAATAGCTTCAAATCTTTGCCGAAAAACAGATGACGCTATATTTAAAGTACAATTTTCATCGAAAATAAAAAAGATCTGCGACACATTTGGGTAGAATGTGAAAAAAAGGTTTTCATCATCCCAACTTCACACTGTGCAAAAATTTGCCCGAAATGGTCAAATATTCGGGCAAAGGTTAAAAAAATGCTGGGACGTTTTCAATTGCCAAATTAATTCAACGGATAGGCAGGAGGGTATTCAGGTGCCCAAAAGTTTGCCATCTGTCCTGCTCTAGAGCCAAATACGGGCAATGGTTTTGATAATCGGGGAATTTGCTATTCGATACTTTAATGATGCAGGGTGAGAATGTCTTCCCGTAAGTCTGCTTGAAAATTCACTTCAACACACCTTGTAACGTGACAATGCTGTCATTAAGTGTTACTAATAAAAGAAAAATCATCTACTTCATTTCATCCAATGGTAGTGGTACATTTTATCTGATTCTTCTGATCAAAACAGCGACTGCTAAGATCCCCATAGGCCTATTTTTTTTTTCAAAGATAAAATCATATATAGTCGGAAGTTCGGGCACACAATTTTTTTTTAATATATATTGAATTTAGCCAAGAGTCGCAGTGGGGTAAAATTCATTAGCATGTTTTCAGTTCCGGTTTGTAGTTTCCCCCTAAAATATGCGGGGCCATTTCATCGATTGGTAGGGATACATTTTATCTGGTAATTTTCTGATCAATTGCTTAGATCCCCCATAAGCCTGTCAAATGTCATTTTCGACTGTCTCAGGGGTCCGATTTTTCAAAATTTTCTGTTCGCTTCGCGCCAACCAGTGGTGAAGCTCCGCGCAGATAGTCTTCCTAGCAGCATTTTAGTTTCAAGTGAACATTTTTTGTGCAAGCAGAACCTCGATTTAGCGACTTCTAACACCCCCTATAATGTTTGAAGTGAACAGATTTTTCAAATTTTCCTGTTCGTTTCACCCAACTTATGGTGGTGCTCCAATTAGACCGCTTCATAGCAGAATTTAAGTTTCAAGTGATCATTTTTTACAAAAGGAAACTCGAAATAGAGACTGCTTAGATCCCCATATAAGCCCGGGAAATGCCATTTCAACTGTCTGTGGTGTCGGATATTTCAAAATGTTTTGTACGCTTCGCGCCAACTAACGGTGGCGCTCCGCTTAGTCTGTCTGGCTGAATTTTAGTTTGAAACGAATGTACGTTTATCTGCAATTGAAACTTAAAAAAGCGAATTCTTGGATCCCCTTTACAAGCCTGGGAAATGTCATTTTTGACTGTCTGAAAGGTACGAATTTTCAAATTTTCTAGACGCTCCACGCCAACCAGTGGTGGCGCTCCGCTTTGACTGTCTTACGGGCAGGATTACATTTTTCGGGCAAAAATCTCCTGCCCCAAAACTGAAATGCTTCCCTACGCCTCTGGAAATACCTTACTCACACTTACCGTACTGGAACAGATGCTTGCAATATTCAGCAGGATTCCGGATTTGCAATCCTAGGATACATAGTCCAGCGGAGTAATGAACTGAGCTAGTCAGTATCTCAAAAGTGTGTTTTAATCTTAGAAAAATCACAATTTTTTCTTACCAGAATTAGCTACAAATATACCTGGCAAATGCCATTTCCAGCCAACTGGGAGGTTTAAAAATCCAAAATTTTCTTCGTACGCTCCGCGCCAACTGATGGTGGCGCTACGCTTAGATAGTAAACTCCAGCCACCCCCTACAAAAGTATCCAGTCTCCCCCCTGGATACCTACCAGGACTCCCCCCCCCGAACCCCACCAGGGGCCCTTAAGCGCCCCCCTGGACCCCACGCCGATGGGGTTTTGTGATTCGTGCAAAATCGGACGTCTTACGGCGTCACCATTATGTCGACTACCGAAAACTTGTGCCCCCCTCCCCCAATAAAAAACATCTTCCGCCGCCTATGGGTAGAACAGGAATAAACCACATTTGTCTGACCATCTCATAAACCGTCTCGACTCCAAATTAGCAACGTATCGAGTTCGCCTCGTCAGTTAGTTAGCCAATTTGGAGTCGCGACGGTTTACTCATCATGATAGTCAGACAAATGCGATTTATTCTTTAAGTATCGGTATTGCCATTTCCTTAATTTGAAGGGCCTTTGACCGGACAGATTTTGGTGGGATAACTACCTCTTCATAGTACTGTCCGATCAAGTAAAAACAACTTATTACTGACATAAAGCATCGTTGAGTCAAAGGTGGATATTTAACACAGACAAGCATGTGGTAGGCATTCAGTGAGCTAGGAGTCGAAATCTAGACAGGGCATCCCACTTTACATGTTTTTCTGTTTGAAGCTCAGAAAAGTCGACAACTACAACAATATCATCATCCTTGGAAGTAATTTTTTTATTGAGATTTTAATTCAATTTGAAATATCCCGCAGTTGCACTTCCGTTTGAATATTAAGGTATACTGATCCTATACTGACATGAAGCAGTTTATCCACAAAATGAACAAAATTCAAGAGATAAACGTATCGTTCTAATATAGTTTCAATAAAAATGATTGATCCATTAAAAAGGATATCATTTAAAGGTATTTCATGAAAATTTCTATTAGATAGCCTATATGAGTATAATATTATGGAAAGGTGTAGCTACATATAGCCAATAGTATCTTATTGTATTTCCCAAATTCCGAAATTTCCAATAGTATCGTATTGTATTGTATTTCCCAAATTCTAGCAAACTCTTGAAAATTGTAAAGAGCTTGAGGTGATACAAACTATGATACTGTTGTATAGTATGAAAGTTACCGTAAAATTTTATGTGGTTTCATGTAGGCTATTTCACATATTTCTGCCCTGGCCTAGAAGTAAATTCTTATGGATTCAGAAAAGCTTGCTGATACTGGTAAATCATTAGCTTTAAATGGTGATGCCTTGTATAAGTTCGTTCAAGGGATACCCTCAATTAATGGACAATATATCAGGCAGAAACAGAGAAATGATCCTACACTGCAGAAAATTCGAGTTTCTTGTGGGCCTACTAATACAACGGCAAGACCTTCGTACAACGGCACATCATGCCCTTTAAAAACAACGGCTCTTAAAAAACGCCAGAACGCTAAGAAAATGTTCCTCCTTAACATATGAAATAAAAATTGGCCGTAGACTGTTGTTTTAACACTTCACATTTCAGATGGTATTCAAGTGTTCAAACAGTGATTAGGTAGCTTAATTGCGGCGCTCAAAGGGCGCCGAAAAAATCCTGTTTTTCTTAAACAAATGTTTAAAAATAGGGAGCTTGCATTACAGAAAGTTTTGAATTTCAAGGTTTCCTGCGAGAAATTTTGAAAAGTTTGTGGATTATTGGAGAATCTGCCCTCTCTGTAAGCAAATCTGAGATTGCACTGCGACTAAGGATATCGTTGTTGCTGCATAACATTATCTTAGGCCTGCGGATGGAGGCTCTCCGACGGTATTTAAAATGTTTTAGAAACTGTGTTGTTGGGAAATAAAGCTTTCATATTAGAGAAAACTTATTAAAATATTTATTAAAGGAAATCTAAGAAAACAGCACTGCACCGCAATTGACTTGTGTCTTTGAAAATCAGTTGTCACATGTCACATTATGCCATAGTTCCGATTTTTCATTTCCAGAACCAGCGTGGAAGTTTTCCCAAACTTAGATTTCTCTTAATATGTGAACATTTCTGTTTAAGGGGTTGTAATATACGGGTCGCAAAACGCGCCGAAATTTCGCTTTCTTTAAAGAGATATTTGTAAATATGCCTGTATATGGAGGGAAGTCGAAATTTTAAAATAATTTGTAAAGTTATGAAAAACCGCAATGCAGTTGTCTGGTAGTGCCGGTACTTGACGATCTGATGTCACATACATAGGCTGTCAAATTTCCGTATATTTTTAATCAGATCCAGGTGGCAATCGCCCCCTGTCCCGGTCGCTAGCTAGCCTACCTCACTGATTGTGTCGCTTTCGAATTTACATGTAAATGTATGTATTTCGTAGAACGTAAAAATAAGTGTTGATAAACTACTCAATGACCAGCACTGTGTTTCGTACCGTCTACCCACAATATGGCTAGTCGACTTGCACTACGTATCTCATGGACGAGTGCATGTTACTATCTTGTATGATGCATTGAGCTCTCGCCTTAATTGACGACTAAACACCCTGTGACCTGCGAAAAATTAGGTTGGAGGTGAGAGGGGCACAGAGCAACTTTTGGCAGTTTTTTCAATATACGTAATTACAGCATTAAGGCATACACATCCTCGACATGTTTTTGTTTTTCTTAGGGGGTGGGGGAGGCTTGAACACATTTTCCAGGGCTTGATTCTCCCCCCCCCCCCCCCCGTAAAACCGCCCCTGATTTCCAATCGCTTTACTTGTAACAAAAAGTTTAGGGCGGTTTTGAGCGGGCGCTATCTGTATCATTACCACACAGTTACATATTACATGTGAAATATGTCCCGGATGCACCCTTTTTGCCACCAAGAGGGGATTGCATAGCCGACATCGAAATTTGTAACTCCACTTGTTTCACTCATTTGCATAAGTCATATATATTGGTTTATTTCCACCATTTAAAGGTCCCTTCAGTTGGCAGTAAATGCTCTTTTGAATGTCGGAGGAGGGATTCGTATTAGATAACTGCATGCTACTAGTTAAGGTTGTCTAAGGTGTGATTGAGGTTGCCTGGATATAAGGCAGAAAAATTCAAAAACTTTCAGTTCAATTGCCACTCATTGCAGGGTTTAATCGTCACTATGAGGTCAACCTAATTAATTAAGCAAACCTTAATTTTTCATAGATATTCATGTAATATTACCTCCCTGAAATTATGGTATTTTTTCTGTTCAAATGGCGTTCCATACCACCCTGGCTGTAAGAGGAATAATGGCGACAGTAGAAAGTAGCAAGGGCCCAATAATATAAATAAAGAACACACGCTCTGCTGCCTTTGTGGTACTCAAAGGCAGTCAACTCTCACCCAAACTACAAAAAAATACAGAAATTCACAAAAAACTCTTTGATTGGCAGAAAGTTAAAAATCCACAGTACTGTAGCTCATTTTACACACTGTACTGTACTGAAAATATTTTGTTTGTCATCCACAGTTATTCTAAACCTTGAAATTTCCGGGGCTTCATCCCCTGGACCCATACCACCAGGGAGGGTCGATTTGGACCTGTTTTTGCGCTTCGCCCGAAAAGGTTTGCCACCAACATTATCCTTTGCCCCTAGTATGCCCCTCACAAAATTTTGACATTCTGGTGCCGCCGCTGCCTACATGAAACTATCTTTGGTGGTATTAAAGCTTCAGGGTCAAATAAACGAAATAAAATTGACATGTAAGCATCATCAAAGTGGGTTGAACCATTTCGACGTATCTCTACAGCTCTGTAACGAACATTAGTGAAACATCAGATTTCAACTGCTTACTACGAATACATTTAGAAGTAAACTATGTAGCACGCTTTTATGAACAGATCACTAGTCTGTTTCGAAACAGATGGAAAAAAGGAAGAAAAAAAAAAACAAAAAAACAAAAAAAAAAAAAAACCAAAGAAATTGGAGAATGTCAGCATAATATAGAAATAACTAATCTATCTTGGAAAAGCAAGATTGTTGAAATCTATAAATCGTACTGTTTTGATTTATTCATTTGTTCAACCATAAGTAAATACATTTAGTTCCGTGATGGTGTTTTAACAGATACTCTCCAGCTGACATGCTATGTTTCGTTGTCCAGAGAAGAAAATAACAAAAGAAAACTTGGTAGTGTGTGTATTATTTAATGGCAGAGGCGTGCTGTTACTTGAAATCCAAACGTCTTATCCCGCGGTCAGATATATAAAGGAAATTTCTTTGTTCACATTTTTCAATAGTCATGTTCAAATTCATCTTCACAGGTGATTCTAAGACTAAGAAGGCTCGATTGTAAGTTTACTTGCTTTCCAAAACAACTTTGTGATCACTTCCTTTCGCTTTGGCTAAACGTTACCCAATTACAATAAAAAAATCTATTTCTTTAATGTTATACTGATTGCTGTGCTACAGAAGTCGTGCACTGCCTCATTGACGTTGGAGACAGGCTAAGGGAGCATACAGGACGGAAATTAACATTTAGATATGGATATTCATTTTTATCGAGCAGCAGTGGCGACGCTACGGAGGAGGGGGAGCAAGAGGGGGTACTAACCTCCTCAGAATTTTTCCTTGCCCTCCAGTTGCTCCTCCCTAAAGTTAAGCCAGTTCAGAGTATGGCCGACCATAAAAATGAATGTACCTCCCCTGAGACCTAATTTTTTCCCTACAGGTATGCTACAACTTAAGAGCTTCTGAAGCCTGTCCTCGCCGGTTGGAGTTCTGATTGACTCTTCTTTTTCCCTTCCAATTCTGACGTTCTGTCGCCGACACCGTCGAGTAGCTAACTTAGATATGAAAACCATTCTCTGTGCAGTACTGTGCAGTAAAATATGACGGCAAAACTGTGGCGCAAAGGATAACGTCAGGTGCTATAAATTTGAGTACATGATACCACGAAATAACAATCATAAATTAGATCTGTTTTGAAGTTCCAATTAAAAATCGTCTTAAATGGTGCTATGTATCCCTGTTTATGCTGGTGACGGAGAGTCATGAGCCTGCACGAGAGACAGTCGATTCGGCACGCTGAGTTTTGCATTCCTAAGAGATTGAATGTTTTTGTCAATATGAAGCTATTCGGGGGATGACTGATCAATAAGACCGTTAAATAACAACTAATATATGAGGATAGTGTTATATGAGACGTAGGTACCATATGCCATGGCACCTATACTTCCGCCTACACATTTTCAGGTAACCCTGAATCAAGTTTGGATTTTGTCAGTTTTCTGACGGTAAGATACTAACTTTTCCTTGAAACGAACAACTTCGTTTCCATGATTCAGTTCGAAGTTAGAAATCCAGGATCCAACTAGGAACATTATCGAAAATAAACTGATGAGTGTCTCGATTGCTCGCTCCGGAAATTATGGAAGATTAGAGCGAGACACAATTATTGTGTCCGGCTGTTTTGGTTTTGATTGTTCAGATCAACTGTAAAAATTACTGAAAGAAAATACACCATTTTTTAAAGAAAATGTGTTTTCAAAATCAATTTTTACAGACACAATCATCGGTAATTCAAAGTAAGGCAGTAATGGTAACCCTCTTTTCGAAATATTTTATCCAGTGATGAATACTCTGCTATTGAAAGTTCGAGTTACGCAACTTCCATGACCTATTCAATGCTATGGGGGGGGGGGGGAGACTTACCTGTATCTGGGCCGATGCGAACTATTTAGCAAGAAATTTCCTAACTGTCTAACGATAACGCCGATCACTTACCTAATCCCTAACCCCAGCAAAGAGTACAAACAATACAATACAACGAGAACAGCCAATCAAGAAATTCCTTATGAAACAGTGCCCGTCAGCTGCTTTATCGTGGGTATATATATTGTTTATTCTAGTTGGATTAAAGGATTTGTCAGAGAGTAAATTCGAAAACTTAAACAAATGGATTTTTTCTCTTTCAGGAAGGTAAGACATTGTAAAAATTATTATAAATTAACAGAACAAGAAATAAAATGGCAAAAATGAACCCCAAAATCCTGGCAAATAGTTGCCAGTATTTTTCTGTAATCTTGATGTATCTCCATATTTTCTTGTTCTGTGAATTTAGAGAGATATTAAACAGTGTAACAGAACTTCAAACGCATGAAACCTTTGTAAAATGCTGACTCTACAGTAATTTATAATTTTATAAAGAGATGAATTGCATTTTGGGAAATCTGTGCTATCAGGCCGGCATATTAATTACTATATATAGCCATGACTTACTATTTACAGCGCTGAACACTTTGAAAACCAAAGAGGGAATTTAGTCACTCTTTCATGCGTAAAAATGGTAAATTCACTCCATTAGGGCGTTAGTTTACTCCAAGCAGGGTGGAAAATTCACTCTTTAACGAGTGCCTACAGGGATGATCCCTCTTTTTTAAAGAGTGGCCCCGCAGGCACATTATCAAGAATGAAGCTTCGTCACATTTTTGAGGTGAATTTCACCCGTCTCGTAGTTCATTTCCGCTCTTTTGGAGTCTTATATATATATTCACTCTTAAACGTGTTCAAATGAATGACATTACAGTTTTTTTTGGGGGGGGGGGGGAGGGGGGAGTGAAGGGATACAAAACATAGGCATATAAGCTTTTATATTCCTATACCCATATGGTGTTTTTCTATGCCAGATCTATATGAAAAAACTAAAGCATTCCAAGAATAATCCAAGTACAAAAAAAAAAAAAAACAAAGAACAAAAGAGATCTGGGGTGATGTGCACACAGTACTTAATTCTGTGACCTGGATGAGAACTGGCGGTTTTATTATACAAAATTTACTACTCTCTTTGTTTAAATATCTTGAGTTGGGTATATAGCTTATAAGTAAGAGTTTAACAGCGTTCTCTTGCCTGCATTAAATGAGACAGTGTCTCAGTATGTCAACTGAGGAGTATGGACAGGGGAGAGAGACTCGTTGGTAAACTACGTGAGAAGAGCGTCGCCCGCATTCTGCACGTCGGTCTCAGAAAATGTTCCGGATACAAATACCATACATTCTTTGATGAAAACTGATTTCAATAACACTGATACCTCTAAAGTATAGTGACGTCTGTTACGGTGCAAAAACGTCTGATAAAATGTACTATTTTCTCATTGCTAGTGTGTTAGGAATATTCGCCTAAAGCTCGTTTGGACACTGAAACAAAATCTTTTATCTGGCAAAACCTAAGACCCTCCTGGGGTAGTTGGACCTGCCCCTTCAGCCCCCCTCATTTTCTCACGGTTGTGCCTCCGTTGTAAGCATGTGAAAATTAAAATTTCAGAACGAATGAGCTAACAGGGATTATACAAAGGACAGTATGGAACATGGTCCCACTTCCAAGTATCTACGGTATGCTTTAAAAAGCTCTGAAAAAATTCATTCCAAGTGCAACGGAAATATAATTTTGATAATTATATCAGCTACTTTTGTGTGCCACGTTGATACATTTAAAGGTCGTGTGACACAAAAATAACAAAGTCGGGTATTTGATGTTGAATGCATTAAGAAATAAGAACAAGAGAGCAATTCCGATCAAAATCCTTTAAACACTGATCATTCTATAGAGTAATATCTGATTTGCACTTTACAGGCGTAAACGTGAGCTCAATATGCAATTCCTGTGATTTCTAGGGAGGGCCATGCCATATATCACCAATGTGATCCTTTGTTTTAGCAATCTTCATTTCAAGGACAGTTGTTATATGAGTGTGACGTGGGGGTTGTATTTTGAAAGTTTCAATTGTGCCTTTGAAAATTATTAGTATCAATTACCAAACCATGAACTGATGAGGAATTAGGAGATAAATGTCAACACTGTGCAACACTCCCCATCATTATTTTAGCATTAGTAACAAGTTGCCCAAGAAATATTCAAACTTTAAAGAGGCATATCGTGAAAGCCGTAAAAGATACTGACATAATTCCAACTGGTTCTCCCTGAGCGGACAGCTTACTCCTTAGCCTAAGCTTAAGCAGAGTCATCGGTTTTGCTGACGTGTCATTCTACCTTCAAATGCAATATTTTCAAAAACGTCCTTTCCCACCTAAGATGAAGTAGGCCTAAATGTAACAGAGAATTAAAAAAAACAAACTATGTAATGTATTGCATTGTGAATGTTTACTTTCTTTGATCTTGTGTATCAAGCAGTATATCAGAGACCAGACAACTTCCTTTTACACATTCGTTTACAATGACGGTCTGCTGAAGATGCAACATTTTCAGGGTGGTTAAAATGTTTCCAGCAATTCAATACTGTAGCTATGTCGAATTAAAATTTAAGTCGATGAAGATCAGTTTTTGGAATTGAAGATCTTTTTCTTGCCTTAGTTGCCTTAATCCTGTACGTGTGTGGATGTCATAAGTACTGCAAAGTGCTAAGTACCAGTCATCGAGTCTCAGTGGTTTTCCCGTGGACTATTTATTGTACACGCACCACATCTACAGCTCATGCACAGTGTTCTTCATTGGTATGCTTCTTGTTGTAAATCCTATTCGCAGTAAGTATGTGTTTCAAATTTTAAGTAATGGGATGAAAGAAAATATTCCGTTCATAGCTATAAACTGTTTTATACTTGTCTAGTTTACTGTAAGACTAGACATTACCAAAATCACTCCTTATTTCCCTAAATGTAGTCTAGGCCGTTGCATGGTCGGTATGTTGCGAGTCCAGCTTACTTACCTATTAGAATAATTACACAGCAGATGTTTGTTTCTGTCTCTACAAAAGCTTATGAGTTCGTTTCTTTTATATAGAGTGGCTGTGGAAGGTTTCAGTATGATGAAGAAGTTTTCTTCTAGACAGAGATTACACATTTTTGATGATTTTTGATGGAGTATGCCCGAGCTTGGCTCATGAGTTTCCATTTCACGGAGTGTTCTACATTTGAATCCTTTCATTTCCAAATGCATTCACGGAGTGCAGTTGCGTTTCTCTTCTCTTTGTGTTTCAAGGCAAACTTGTGGGCGGTATATCTGGTTTTGAGTGTGTTTTCTGTTAGTCCAATGTATGCTTTTTCGTAATGGTTGTCGTATCGTGTTAAAGTTGCTTGGTACACTATGTTGTTGGTAAGACAGTTGCCGTCCAGTGGGCACTGGATTTGCGTTCTGCAATTGCTGTTGCTTTGCGTTGCCTGTTGTACTTTCTGTTTGACAATTGGGCGATTTGAAGGGTGGTAAGAGACCACAAAGGGTATTCTGGTAGTAAATTTGACGAATAACCTTCGTGGTGTCTTGTCTTACCATCCTTCAGTTTGCCCCATTGTTGAGTCCATTTATAGGATATATATATATATATATAAATGAAAGAAATGTTCCCATATGTCCAAAACGTAATCGGTTCTCCTCCATACTATATATACGTAAGAAATAAAGTTCAAAGATGGGAGATAGGACGTCGCTTTCAGTCTGTTACTTTTATTCACAAGCTTTCGGCCATTTGGCCTCCATCAGGTTCTGAAATCATGAAAGAAATGAATGTTTTAGTGCTAGGCCTATTTTAATATAAGTATCAAGAAATTAGAAATGTATCGAAAATTTTGGAAAAGAATAATTACATAGGACTTACATGTAGATGCTGCGTTGTACTTTGCGTCGAAGTGGTTTGTGAGTGAATAGTGTGTGTGTGTGTGTGTGTATGTATGTGAAGTGTATGTGATGTGTCGGATTCTCATGGAGTATTATGGTTATCTATCAACATTGATTCCGTGAGGATGAAGTGTGTGGAGTTTGTTTATCCAAAATGATTCCCTGTGGAGTATGACGGTACGCGATTTTTTTTTGTGACAGATTCTATACCACTGATACTGACGTTTTCTATTGAGTGGTTAGCTGAGTTGAAATGTAAGGTGTAAGGGAGACGTTTGGCCTGAGTGTTTTCAAAGAAGTTGTTAATTTCTGACCTAGTGTTACTAAATCGAGTGTGGAGGGTTGTTTCAGTTTTGCCTACATATTGTTTGCCGCAATGAGTGCATGTTATAAGGTAGATTACCCAGGTGCTTTTACAGTTAATGTGTGATGTTATGGGGAATTCTTGGTTTGTTTGTGTGCTTTTGAATTTATTCGAGGGATGAATGTATTTGTGTAGCATGCATTTTCTTGATCTACATGGGAAGAATCCGGGGGGTTCGGAATTGTTTGTGTTGTGCCTTATGGGTGTGGGTTCTCTTGCTCTCACGAGGAGGTCACGGAGTGATCGGGGACGTCTAAATGCCACCATGGGAGGCTCCTTGAAAATTGATTTAAGTTCAGGGGGATTTTGTAAGTGTGCAGAACATTTGTGTAACTTTCTGGGTAGGCTCGCGAAAGTCGGGGCATAGGTGACAACTAAGGGTGTGCGTTTATTTTTCTGTTTTGGTTTGTATGTAAGCAAATCGTTTCTTGAAATTTGTTTGGCTAGATTAATTTGTTCGCTTACAGTTGATGGGTCATAACCTCTACTCGTAAAGTGGGTTTGGAGTTCGTTTAAGTGGTGCATGGTGCTATCCGCGTTAGAACAATTTCGGATGACTCTTAGGGCCTGGCTAAATGGGATACTAGAAAAGGTGTGCCTCGGATGGCAGGATGTGGGCAATAAATATGCGTGGGAGTCAGTTGGTTTTGAATAGATTTTGGATCTCTATATCTAGAAACTGGACACTGTCTTGAGAGCTATTAAATGTGTACTTAATTGTGGGGTGTCTTGAGTTAATAAGTGATTGGAAGAGTGAGAGGTTACGAGAAGTTGATGTCCACAAGAATTGTATGTCATCGATAAAACGTTTCCAAGTGTTCGGGAGGATATGGCTGCTTAGTTTGATAATGTCCTGTTCAATTGAACCCATAAATATGTTTGCGTATGACGGCGCGACAGGCGTGCCCATTGCTGTCCCTTGGACCTGTAGATAGTGTTTTCCATTAAACTGGAAATTATTTAGGGTTAAGATTAATTCAAGTAGCCGTATTAGTTGATGTGTAGGTGGATCAAGGTTTGAACGGGTGTCTAGGGCTGAGGCACAGGCTCTGAGTCCTTCGTTATGAGGTATGTTTGTGTAAAGAGAAGTCACATCGGCTGTGACCAAAGTGAATTTCTTTACAAATGGTGCGTGATTTTCGTTAATTTGGTTTACGTGGCTTATGAAGTGTGTCGTGTCTTGGATATGAGAAGGTAAGGCTTGAACGAGTGGGCGTAAATAATAATCAACAAATTTCGATATTTGTGTTGTTGGACAGGCACAACCTGAAACAATAGGGCGTCCTGGGTTATTTGGTTTATGAATTTTAGGGAGAAAGTATTGGTTAGGGCAGGCTGTGTGTTTTGGAATGAGGGCGTCTTTGGTTTCGGGGTCTAAGTCTAAGGAATCTACTGTTTGACGTACCTTCTGTAAATGATCAAAAGTAACGTCTTGAGCTAGGTGTGTGTAAGTAGAACTATTTGAAAGTTGTCTTTCCCCTTCAGAAATATAATCTGCGGTCGACATGACAACCACTGCCGAGCCCTTGTCTGCAGGTTTAATGATAATGTCCTTGTTTCCTCGGAGCTGCCTAAGGGCAGACCTTTCTTGAGTATTTAGATTATCACGCTTAGGTGAACAGTTGTAAGACTTAGCCATTCCTTCTACCATTTTATCAACTTCATCGCAAAAAGATTTTAAGTAGGCGTTTTGAATTTTCGGTGTCCATGTGCTGCGTACGGGTTTTAGGCTACGAATAAGTTGTTCATGCGGTGAGATCTCTGTCATAGGTTGGCTGTCTGTGGTATTTTCTTTATTAAAGTGATATTGTAAGGACATGCGTCTCTTGAATTCCATTATATCTTCCCTTACTTGCAATGTATCTATTTGGGGTGGTGTAGGACAAAAGCCTAAACCTTTGGAGAGAAGGCTTAATTCCGGTTCCGATAAAGTGTAGTTAGATAAGTTAACAACCGTTGCGTTATCGACATGATTATTCGTGTCCACTGTAGGTTCCGGTGGTTGATCCATAGTTGCATCTGTGTTTACAGACCTATTCGATTCTAATCTTCTATTCATGTGTGTTCGTCTCCGTTTTGTGTAGTTTTGTTTTCTGAAATGTCTGTTTTTTCGTTTCGGCATTTGTTCGTCTTCGTGTCTTTGGAATAACTGATGATCTGTTTGAATCTTTTCTGCATTCATGAGCTTCCGTTTCTTCTTGTTCGTTAGTTCCACTCTTTTCCTTAATAAGGTGGAATTAATGTGATTAAGTGTTCTGTGGTAGGTAGCTGGTGAAGAGTTTGTCCAAAGCAGGTCTTTTTTAATTGTTAGCTGTTCAGCAATGCGTGTTAGTTTGCTCTCGACCTCAATAATCGTAAAATCGGGAAAGTTTTTCCCTTTTTGAACGAAGATTTGAAAAGTAAGGGCTTATTAAATTGGAGAAGTTTTGGAATTTAATGAAAGTAAATTTGGTTTTTTGGTAAGGTTGTAATGAATATTTGGCTTTTTAAAGTTATATGCCTTTTAAGAGCAAAATTAGGCAGTATGCTGGGTGATTAACAGACTTGGCTTCGGTTATTTATTGTATGGGGTATCCATCGGAAATGGCAAATTTTGCCACTTTTAACAATATGAAGCTTAAATTGGGGAAAAAATTGTAAAGCTTATGACAGTTTGGGCGTTTTATGGAAGAATCTTACCTTCTCATGAGAAAAAATCAAGTAGGGCGTGATCTGTAGTTTTGTTGGGGTTACTGAATATCATCATGCAGATTCAGGCCCTCAGACCATATTGGAACATTCTCCCGAGGAAACAGTTTGGCTTCGCATATATTCGAAGTTTCATATTTTATGTTATTGCCATAGGCGTACGGGACCGTTTCAGTTTGGGAGGGAGCAGAATTGTTTTTTGTCCGAAAGGTGTAATCCCCCAAAGACCATCTAAGTCGAGAGCACAGAAATTTTTGAAAAATTGAGAATCCCCAGACAGCAGGAAATAGCATTTCCGTGTTCAAAACTAGAATTTAAGCAGTCAGCTTTCGAGCTTTCTTTCGCAATAAAATTTTTACTTCATAATACTGCCCCCAAACGAAGAATAATTTACAAGCGTGCTTTGTTCTGTTAAGTGATCTGTTTGACCAAAATACTATCTATGCGGAGTGCCACCATCAGTTGGCGCGGAGCGTATAGAAAATTGTTAAAATATCTAACCCCTCAGATAGCCGGAATGGCATTTCCCAGACTTGTAACTAGAAATGAAGCAGTCATTATTTTGAGCTTTCCTTTGAAATGAAAGTTTCGCTTCAATAGACAAAAACCCAAATTGCTAAATGATCAGAAAATTATCAGACAAAAGGTACTGCTACAAGTAAATGTAATGGTCTTGTATCTTTTTGAGGGGAGGGGGACTATACAACGGAATTACTATAACTGCAAGGTTCACTAAATAAATGAAATTTTTTACGTGACTGCCCGAATTTCAGACTATAAATGGTTTTAAGTTCCAACGTATTTGAAAATATGTCACGTTACAGGGCCCGTACCTTCAAATAAATTTTTCAGTCAGACTTATGGGGAGACATTCTCACACTACTGTTTATCAGTAAGTGTAACTGAAAACGGGCTGGTCGATTTTCATTACCGTTGCTACAATTAGGTTGTCGGGGCAGGCCAGATGGCAGACCATTGGGCACTGTATGCACATGATCAATCTCTCGTCTGGCTTTGTAAAGAAAATTCGGAATTGTGAGTTTCCTAGAAGAATATAGTCTTCTAGTGAGCAAAATCCAGAAGAAATTTCCGGTGACTGAAGTATATCAGACCCGCATCTTTTATCAGTTTACCGTGGGCATGAAGGTGAAGGTTCCCCGACGAAATCGGGTTTTCTCAACAACAGGGGAAAGGCCGGCAGTCTTCCCCGACGAGGGCATGACCTTGCGGATTGAAGATGGGATGAGCGATGGCAGAGCTAGTAAGAATTGATTAAAACAGATTCAGATAGGCATTAAAATACCGTTACAAAAGAATAGAATAGTGCAAAAAGAAAGAAAACAAAACAGTTCATAATCATCCATCCAGTAACTCTAAGTCCTTTACGTTCATTTTTAGGCCTCCCCAAAAGAAATTTTCGTCCTTCCCCGACGGGGGAGGAGATAGGACATGGGTACATGGAATGTGGTATAACGGAGCAAAGAAGAAGTGATTGAAAATCGATTCCGATATGTATTAAAATATCATTTCGAAACAAAAAATATGTTCACCCATCCAGTTATTTCAGTCCTGGTAGGTTTTTTTGTATTATTTTTTATTATTATTTTAGGCCTCCCCGACGGGGGGGGGGGCAGTGTTCCCCGACGGGGGGCCATGCGCCCCCCCCCCCCCGCTGGCGCCATCCCTGGTTTTAAGAAACCTGGCACGGTTTTGATCATACTAAAAACTACGAGTACCCTAATCCTCTCACAAATTTGAATAAAACAACGCGTCAACGTAAAATTTTCATGAAAAATCAAAACGATTACGAAAATCGCGACTCATTAGGGGCTTAGGGTAGCCTATAAAACAATTATTCCTCAGTCTCACTTCTTAGTCTTGGTCAACACTTTGCCTGATATGGTAGAAAATTTGGGTAAAACTTGCAGAAATGTTCTGAGATGATTTCAATTGTCAGATTACACGGGGAGTCGTAAGGGCACAGGTGTTTTGATGTGCTAAAAAATGAAGTTGAAAAATGGAAGTTGTTCATTTTAAGTGGTAATTTTCTGATGCATTTTGAAGACTTATTTGCTCATTTTTATTGCAATGAGCATACTAGTGAAAACAAAACTCAACGACTTCTTTAATTCTATTCACAAGGCTGGGAATGCCAGTTCCGGCAGTCTAAGGGGGCCCACTGATGGTGGCGCCCCGCTAAGATAGCCTTTAAGACAGAATTAAGGCTGGCGCACACTATACGACTTTGCACATCGCAACTCAACTAAACCGCCGTGACCTAGTTTTGAATCGTCATCATGATTTTAAGTCGCACGACAGGGCCACGCATACTACACGACTGGCTATCGTGCATTGTCAGTCGAACGATTACACGTGCACACTACTGCTATAAGTATTACGTTACAACAGCACAGAACAGCACACAGTTTGCAACAGTACTATACTTTCAGTGTGTTGCTAGCGTACTAGGCCTATGCAAGTTTACAGCTCACCAGTGATATCGACTGCCTCGGCAATCTCTTCAACGGTTTTTCCAAGCATCCTTCTAGGAATAGCCTTCCATAGTTATTTAGTACAGGTCGTTGCTGTCACATTTCTACGAGTTTGCGTTATCTCTACTCGCTGTACTCGGTCCATACATCCATCTTTTCAACTGAATATTTACACAAAGTTATGTCAAAAGTCAAGCATCAGACAACTTTCACCTAATTTATATCACGTGCATATAAACCAGTACTTTTGATTGGTCAGATTTTCCAGTCACTTGCGACTGTCGCCATATAGAGTCGGGAAGGACCAACATGTTCGTTCTTCCCGACAGAAGGCAATGCGACTTAAAAAAAATGGTCCCAAAACTGCCAGTCGCAGTCGTAAACTCACGCACAGTACACAACTGTTGGAGATCCGACAATCGAGTTGAGTTGAGTTTCAACGCGCAAAGTCGTATAGCTTTATATATTTCGGGTAGAAAAATCTACCTCCCCCTAACTGACATGCTCCTATAATCCTATGGCCTAGCTTCACCTGTGTTTCTGTATCTAAATAATATGTTAGGCCTTTTCGAACAGGGGAGGAAAAGGGAAATAAAGTCTTTTGCCTCCCATGATAAGTGGCCCCAGATAGGCCAATATCTCGGTGAGAGTACGGAGTGTGGTTGGAGGGAATAGTTCGTATACAGACTTAGCTTTCGGGAAATGTGAATAGGACTGTGGATTTGATTGTGAAGAGAATTTTGAAGACCAGAAGAATCAACACTTTGGGGAATTAATGCTAAAAACATTACAAAAATAATGATAAGTAGCATGTTTTTATCACTCTTTTGAAAGTCTGAGGGATGATTGTGTAAGCCACCCCCTTGTCAAAAAGCGGCTGATATATTTCCCTATCACCTGGGATTTTCGCCTATGGATAATTGTATTAAAAAACATTACATTGTTAAGTTTTTCTCATAAGAGAATGAGATTCTTTTAATTTTTACATTTCAAAGGCTTTAAGCCTGTTTCACTAATCCGTACATAAAACGTTTACACGGAATAACTTCAAATTCCTTCACATTTTTACTACTCAGTCAATGCAACTATGTCAACGCTCCAAACAGAAACGACAACTGGATACAACGGAGCTAATAGACCCGGACGAGGTAACACTGAACTTCTTACACCACATTCAGTAGTTGTGAGCGTCGCATAATTCCGTGTTGATCATAGAATGCAATCTACGGGATCAAGGGTGAGGACGAAGCTTATGGTGACATAGAATGTGACATAGAATGTGAACCTCCTTACACTGGAAACACGTGATGGAAGCCTGATCAGGCAAAACTTCCCATTGACGGTCGCTAATGTTTGTTTTAAAGCAGAACTTACCCCGGGACGTTAACTGCAATTCCTCCTTATAAGTGTGTTACAGGTCTGCTAAACCTGCGCTACTGACATTATATCTGCCATAATACTATTTTAAGTTGTGGTGAAATAAAACAGTGAATCACTCCGTCCACGATTCAAGGGTACACATGGTTAGAAAGTATTGCCGTCATAAAGGTTAAAAATTCATGAAACACCAGGGTGATGATCTGATGATGTAGGATAAAGATATGTCATTACGATGTATACAAAATGAATATTCCAACCTTCCCACGATAGGTCGAGTTGCCACTGAAGGTAAAAAGAAACTGGAACTGATTTTTTTCCAAGTAACCTGGGACCAAACCTGGGAAAACTATTTCGTGCTATAGAATTGTAACATTACATCAATAGCATCTCTATAGAAGTAGGGACGGTTCATGACTGGCTCTGAAAATTGGAAAATGGGAAAATGGAAATTTTCCAGTTAGAAATTGATGTTCTTATACAGTAACATTCACACACAAAAAGGAGGAAAATATCGGTGCTCCTTTCTAGAAAAAAGAAAAACCCTACCTACGCCACTCCATAACATCACGTATACTGTTCTCTTCAATGCACAGGCGGTGCCGTTATCACGGTGTACGGAATATCTGGGAACTTCCAATCCCCGGATTATCCAAATCTTTCCGACAACACGCGGGTGACCTGGGAAATAAATGCTCCTTTCAATTCTCCAATTACCATTACGTTTCTTGATTTTGAGCTTCTTCAAATGTCTGATTGCATCGACAAATTAGAGGTAATTATTGATTTCTAGTATGGAAATATCAATTTTCGTTGAGTTATTCTCTTCGTTAAGACCGATGATTTATGCCCCTTTTTTCATTTTGTAGATAATATCTTGAAGGGGCGTAGATCCTAGATCGTGGGAGACACGGGGAAAATTGCTTCCAATAGAAATATTGGGGGAATGCAGGCAAATCAAAAATCAACAGGCAGGAAAAAAAAGCAAAATATAACATTGTAGCATGCAGATGACCTACGGCTTCGAGAAACGTCTACTTGATTCCGTGACAATATTGTTATCGATATTGTTACCTGTTACCCTTATCTAGTAGGTTTGGCGTATGTGTGTGTGTCTGTGTGAGTATGAGTAGGTGTGTGTGCGTATGCGTGTAAGCTCGCTTAGTTGTTTTGCCTATAGACGAAGCCGGTCCGGGACTTGACCCAGATTTCTGGGTGTTGTAAAATTTTCCCCCTCCTCTTAATCTACACACTTGATCGAGGCCCCTATTATCGTCGAAATAACTGGGGAATCCAGGGTGCAATAACATTTAATTCAAGGTCTAGAAGAGAGGCCTACCAAGGAATTGTCTATCAAGTAAGCCTATCCAATATCTCGTTATAGAATGATATAGTGATGAACAAGAAGAACACAGTGGGGATGATACAGTCGTTCAAGTTACGGATACACTTCTCGTTCAGTCAAACATTTGAAGTGTACCTCGAGTCAAACAATTAAAAATAATAACATTAAACAACATGAAAAATGAATTCCAACATTAAAACTCCCATCTCATGGGACATTCTTCAGCCAAGATATAAAATTTTGAAACTTACTAAAAGCAAAATATTACATTGCGCAATAATTCGTGACTTTCTTGTTATACAACTCACATTGCCTACTTTGTTTACCTTTAAAATTAAGATTTTTTTTACCTTGAGCACTTCCTGGTTGCTTTTTATAGCTTTTTACACAGAGAGGGCTAAATTAATTACATCACCAGGTAAGAGTAAGAGTACTACTCCACCTTAGTACAAGTTGAAGTGACTTTCAGAAAAAAAAAAAAAAAACAAATACAAAGATGGTAATTTGAATAGTACAACAATGACATCACAAATTGTTGCGCAATGCAACATTTTCATTTTAGGGGATAAACTTCAAGTTTTATATCCCGGATCAAGAAAGTCGTGTAAGGATGGAAGTTGACGGATCTGTTCGAATTCACCAGTTTCATGCTGTGCAACATATAATTTTAAAAAATTTTACTTGAGGTACACTATAATTACAAATAAGTCGGAATCAAAGCATTTGACTGACTGCAAAAAGAAAGTGTAATAATGTTTATGGGCACTCATGCAAATTCAGTCTTGCGTAAAGTTACTACGTGGGACATCGGTTTCATCTGGTGAGCTCTAAATTATCAAATCCCGTTAGTATAAAAAATGACCAGCAATAAGCTAGTTCGGTAATTCGTTTCGTACATCGTTCCGTTGTTTCCGTCAGTACGTGCATCCAACACTATCTGCAAAGCCAAGTTGAACGAAAGTAGGGGTCTCTGTGCTACTTAATGGCAGATTAAAATGCAATTTTCACACCAAGAAGGCAATTTAGATACAATCCACTGCACTTAACCACACTTGAGAGACCTCCTCATGTTACGGATGGGTTACCAAAGAATGACGTCAACCAATTTTTATGTAAACTCAAACTTTGAAATACATGTTGTAAGTGCGGGGTTGGTTGGTTTATCCCGACAATTTGGAGGATGTGTGCATGTGCATAGCCACCAAAACGAAGTACCGAACTTGCTTATTGAGAAGTGCTTCATCCTGCACAGTAACAAAAATTGCTCTATGCTTCATCTCCATCGCTATACCACCTTTGCACTCATTAATAATAATAAAACTAAAAGAAAAGGGGGAAAAAAATGGATATGTGTATGTTATATCTTAAATGACTGCCTTAAAATTAGCAAGGTACATTCTCTGTTTAACCTTCTGCACTTTGTATTTCAACAACAGATTTACGATAATAACGTAACTTTGGGCACATATACAAGTGCTCAGCTAAATCAGCAGAATATAACTTCAACCAGTGAGACAGTATCAATTGTCCTGACAGCATGCGCAGCTCAAAATGTTTACATCAGGAGAGGAATAAGTTTTTCGTATTTGGCAGGTAAGCCATGTACATTGCAGATATATATATATATATATATATATATATATATATATATATATATATATATATATATTGAAAAGGTTGCAATAAGTTCTTACAACATAGCTTTACAGAACTGTTTCGTAAGGGCCGAAAATGTAGGTCCTCACTCCTCAGAAGCCTGAAGTAGAATGATGTCAATAACGTTAGATACGTATATGCTCGCTGCTTTTGAACGTGTCCGTTTTTAAGCACGTGTTCTTTCCGTGTTCGATGTGAACAGGCACGAACGGTGTACAGCGAGCCAAGATACATTACCTATTAGAATAGTGTCACAGTAGATGTTTGTTCCTGTGTCTACAAGAGCTTACCAGTTCGTTTCTTTTAGAGTTGCTAAGGAAGGTTTGAGTATAATGAAGAACTTTTCTTCCAGACAGAGATTACAAGTTTTAGATGAAGTGGAGTATGCTCGAGCTTTGTTCATTAGTTTCCATTTTACGGAGTGTTCTACATTTGTATCCTTTAGTTTCCAGATGTATTCACTGAGTGCAGTCGCGTGTCTTTTGTCTTTGTGTTTAAAGCTAGACTTGTGGGCGGTGTATCTTGTTTTGAATGTGTTCTCTGTTAGACCAATGTATGTTTCTTCGTTGTTGTTGTCGTGGCGTGTTACAGTTGCTAGGTACACAATGTTGTTCGTGAGGCAGTTGCCTTCCAATGGGCACTCACTTTGCTTTCTGCAATTGCAGTTGTTTCGCGTTGTTGGTTGTACTTCCTGTTTCGCCAGTATGTATTTGTTGTGCGCTGATATAATTTGGTCTATGTTTGCCATGCAGCTGTAACTCAGTTTCACCGTGTTCCTGTTGAGTAAAGTATGTAGTTTGTGCCCAGGTGGGAAGCAGCTGTCCAAGAGGTTAAAGAATTTCTTGCCAATGTTGGTTGTGACACTGTCACTAAACGGGGGGTTGAACCAGATTATGTTCCTATTTCGTCTTCGAACCTTGTAATAAGAACAAGACCAAACCCTGTCAGTTGTGCGGTCTGCTTATTTGTAATAATTTTATTGTCAGTACTTCTTCTGGTAGAAAGTTCAAGTGCAGAAATTTTAATACTTCTTGTGATGCTAAATTGGTTATTTATTGTATCTTTTGTCCGACTTGTAATTATCAGTATGTGGGTCAAACTAATAACTTTAGAATCCGTATGAATGCTCATAAGTCAGATCTTTCAAAATGTGTTAAGGGTGGTTCTGATTTTAAACATTGCACAGAGCTTTACAAGCATCTCAAGGCACATTCACCTACCAAGTTCTATTTTCAAATTTTAGATGTAGTGCATTCTTCTCGCAATTCGGATAGGGATAATCTTTTGGATAAAAAGGAGAGGGAGTGGATTTGGAATTTGGATTGTGTCTACCCAAAGGGTCTCAACATAAATGACGGTTTTAACTGTCAAGCCAAAAAACGACGTGCTCGTAGACTGTAGCCGCCTTTTTACCCCCTTTTATGTCTCCTGCTTCTACTTAGCTTTTATCTCCTTTGTAGGGTCCTAGTTTTTACATTTTATCTTTTGTGTTGGGTTGGGTTTGTTTTTAGATTTCTAGTAAGTGCTTTTTGCCTTTCATCCGTTTTATAGTGTCTGTTTTTCGTTTTGCCTTTTAGTTGTCTAAACACGTTTCTGAGGAAGGGGCCGGTGGTCCTGAAAGCTAAATATATGCTCTTGTTTTACCAGTTTTTACTATTTGTTATATTTATACATATATATATATATATATATATATATATATATATATATATATATATATATATATATATATATATATATATATATATATATATATATATATATATATATATATATTGAACAGCAAAAAGCAGGGTTATTCACTATCATTTTGAATTTTCAAAGAACGTAGAAGCATCAATGTTTTAGGATAGTTTACGATATCTAACCAAGTTGTGCAGTCAGTCATTCAGTCCGTCATTCAAACAGTCAGTCCGTCAGTCCGTCAGTTCGTCAGTCCGTCCATCAGTCAGGACTTAATGGTTCAACGCATAACCCTTTTGTTAAATCTAGTGTCGCCAACTGACTGAGAGTTGTAGGTTGGGGTAGGAGAGGTGCAAGCTAAGCCCAGGGGCCTTAGGATTTTGAAAAGTATGCCAGTACACAAGAGCCTGGATATACCCGTTTGCATTTCAGAGTGGAAACGAGGGCAGCAGAGGTTATATCACTTCCTTACATTGACAAGGAATGCTTTGTTTCTTTTCCTTTTTTTCCTTTCTTTTCATTTTGTTGTATTGACCTTGTAAAGTTCTCATACCACGCAATTGTATTCTGATTACACGGGCTGCCGGGGAGAAAATTGATAGTAATTTCAGTGCCGTCGAAAGGTAATTTCCATTTTTTGTGGGGCGGAAGGGGGGGGGGCGATGTTGAAAAGATAAATAAGAGGTATGCCACCATTGGTTGGCTCGTAGCGCATGAGGGAAATTTTTGAAAGAATGCCTCTCAGATCACAGGAAATAGCCATAAAACTTAATTTGTTTGCATATTTTTGTTTGACATTTATATGAATTATCCTAAATTTTGATACAAATTTAGTCACAATTTTACAGAACACTGACTAAAATTTCTAACATGCCTCCCGAGCCATGTGTCACATAGGTCGTTTTCTCGATGCGATATTTACTGATCTGTAGTCTATGAGAGGGGTCTAAGGGGAGGGGGAGGTTGAAATTTGAAAGGTGCATAGATTGCAAATGGTGCAATCATGCCAAAACGAACCCAAATCGACACTTGAACTTTATATTCTGGGACAGCGTTACATTGTGGGACAAAAGTAAATCAAAGTGATCACAAAATGGCTTCAAGTTACTAAAGCGTCCTCGGACGGTCACATAGGAAGTAGGCTTAGCCTGTTTGTCTGTTTACTACTTTATTCGGAATTACACGGTAAAGTCAGTTCTCTATCTCACATACACGTACCAATCGGAAGACGTGACTTGAAGTTGAAACGAAAAAGGCCTATAATCCTTTTTTCATGTCTTTTTAGGGAACAAAGACATTTGCTAAATGTTCCCCAGATGAAGTAAAAACGAAGTTTCTCAGAATCCTATAACTACTTAAAATGTAGCAAACGCGTATGTGTATACACGTGTTTCATTTTCAATTTTCCACGATAATTGGCTAACGACACTCAGTGACGCCTGCGTTCACTGCGCGCATATCATTTTATTCGTACTTTGAGCTTGTTGCACGGGCAGTAGTAGCCTACACTCACGCAACGCTTAAAGTGGGCACGACACGGCCACAAAAACTTTTGTGTATTGCAAGATTCGATACAGTATTTAACAAGTATCATCTCACACACCATTAAAAACATGTACAATTCGGCATAGATGATATTTGGAGGAAAACGTTCAAAATCCAATTTCGAAAAATGCCACAACAGGTCACCTGACTTAAATGACGCAATTGGCGGCACAAACCCCGCCCTATTTAAGAACGCGCATATAGATGTGGATCTATCAAAATGTAACGCTCGGTAAAGTTTAATCTTACCTTAGGAACTTCATGAAAACGATTGCATCACATTACTCGTCCAACATACTGAGCGAAATTGGACGCGGACTATGGTGGGGATTCGGAGCAAATCATTGACCAATATGTTCGCGTGGATATGCGCGCGTGTGAAAACAGTTCTGTTTTTGTGCAAGAAAGAGGCGGTTCGGACGTTATACAGAACAGCTATAAACATGTACGGTCATCCACAACAAGCGCGTCCCCACTACGAGCGCGTCTTTAATGAACTGTTTCGTGAAGGTGCGAATACAACGCAGTCACCGCGCAATGCTCAATTCACAGAGTCAGCAGTGGCCACACCCACTGCCATCGTAACACCGGTGTTTGTAATGACGTACTCGCTAAAGCCCGGGTCCCATTTACGCGATTCAACTTGCGATTCAACTTTCAACCAAGTTGATACAAAAGTTGCGTAGTGGGACCTCGAATCAACTTGACAATCGATTCAACTTGGGCGAGTTGATTCATAGTTGCAGGAAATAGAACATGTTCTATTTTGCTGCAACTTTACAATCAACTCTCTAACTGCGCATGCGCTGAACTGTGCTTTCCGCAAAATTTGACTGATCAAGCGAACGCAAAGTTTGTAAATATGGCAGTAAAGACAGTCCATTATTTCTCATTTAGAGAAGACCTATTAAAGATAAGCTATGGAATATATTGCTGCGAAATTTGATACAGCAGGTACAAATGCGATCGATAGGTGAGTTCGGGTAGTGAGTGTACAGCCTAGCATACATACATCATAATGTACACAATGATCAGTGTGGCATAGCTATTGTAACGTTGTTCTTGTCTGTCGTTGTTTATGTATACAAACAAGTCAGCAGTATTGTTACTTCTATTTCTAAAGTACTTCGCTTGGCCTAGGCCCAGACTCAGTCTAGTAAGGCGAGTGACTTTGTGATGCTCTTTATGTCAATATTTGGAACCGGGTAACTTCAACCGTCAAGTATATATACCTTGTGACTATGATCGGCTAGATCTTGACATAAAACTTACATATTGTTTCCAACGCCATGGTTGCCTCAGGGTCTACGGTCATACCTTTTGATACCTTAGGAACCTCGGTGGACGCAGGTCTATTGACCTCTATGTCCGCATCTTCTTAATCTTCATGATCTGGAACTGTAGTTACGATCAAAGAGCTGTGGGTGACTGCCATACTAAACTTACAAAAAGTCTGCCTTGTAGTTGTATAACATCTCATGGCCAGCCCAATACCTATCCAAAGCCATAGGTAGTAAACCTGAGGATTGTCAGAACATTAACCAGTCACAGGAATCTACCTAGTAAGCCTAGCACTCATTTGTACGTGCCTACGTTAGGCCGTATAAGCATGGAGCATGTGTAACGTAGGTCATACACGGGGCGTATCACAACGTCATTCTCCGTGATCATTATGAAAGTACGTTCGTCATTATATTAAACGTCACCTTTTGAAGCCACAATTAGGCTAGTGTTTTTATAATCCTCAGTAAAGGATTGTGGTCGTTCGCTATACTCACTATACAATTATGCGACCGTCAATACATGCTAGTCTTTTACTGAGGAATAGCTTTTAATTACATGAAAGCAAACTTGGTAGGCTAGGACTATTTAATGTTCAGTATACCTTTAGAATTTACTACTTAGGCCTAGACGTGAAATAAGAGTTAGTGATGGTCCACTGTACGTACGGTACTGTGGGAAAGTGGTCCACTAATAAAAGTCAGGCTATAATCTCTATTTAACTTTTTATTCTCAGAGGGGCTACAATCCTGGGCAAAATTATCTTGGGCAAATTCAAACGCCTCACCAAACTTGATGTTGTTTCAAAGGGTGGATAAAAGTTTCGACAAGTCCGGAAGTGTCCAAATAATTGTCCAGGAATGTAGGCCGAAGGGTTGTGAATGTGATCGTTATGAATTTAGATCACATAAATTTCTTTTTACAAATGGCTCTGTTAAACTGCCCGAAACCGGGGAGGGGGTCATTACCTCATTTAAGAAATACCTTGTGGATGATCAAAGCTACCGGTAATGGACGATTTTTTCAAATATTGGGAGCAAGTTCACCGTTCTGTTTCCCGGGAATAGCCGCCCACGTTATTTCTCAAATTGACAAAATTAGACGAAGTACAAGCCTGAATTTTTCTGTTTATCAAAACTAAAACATCGAACTTAATTATTACACCAATATAACTCACGAGATAGATGTTAATTGATGTGACTGGGTAGACTTTAAGGCACTGTGTAAACCGTCCTTCTGTCCGTCTAATTTGACCTTTGACAACTTTGAAAAATTTGAAAACGTTCACCCGAATATTCGATTTACCATGGATTTGGACAAAATTTTGCCCACCAAGTGGGGAGAGAAAAAATGTTTCATGTTAGACAGTGTAGATATTTTCTAATCCCCCTTTTTTTTTTTTGAAAATTTGGATTAGGCTTTGAGGGTTGTCATTCCATTTTTGGGCGGATTTTGAAAGTCGGGTGTTCGGTCACCGTATTTAAGCAAATTGTGTCTAGCACCACTATACAGATGACTTTTACAAACTGCTAACCGAATGTCTTACGAATGTATTCTTTTTTGTCATGGAAATGTGACATGGAGTGTGATGATTTCTATTCTTCTGGCAAATTTAAGATGAAATTGAATATTCAGCCATTTCGAGTGCTAATTAGTTGCACAAGAATATAGAGCAAAGCTTAGGAATGATTGTTTTTTATAAGCTGTTAAAACATGTGTAATTAAACATGCCGAACTTTTTTAGATGTAAAACGCAAAACTCTTTTTTGTAAATATTGAGAGGGTGGCCTTCCCTCTTCCCCGAGCCTCGTACACCTATGTCCACTTCTGATAGGCCTAGGTTTATGTCCCATTCAACTCAGTGAGACCGACGTATCATAACACATAGTAGGTTTGTGTATCTTTATATCCGAGGGAGTACTTCTGTGATAAATCCTTGTTCCTATAGGTAGGACTAAAATCACTACTCTCAGATCCTCTTTCTTCAAATGACAAGAAGGAGAATAAATCCTCTCTCCCGGGAAACTTTACTATCACTTAGGCTATATTACTATCCTAGTCGGGTAGCATCTCCATAATCAACACAAATGTTGCGTGAGAGTTGCGCGTGTGGGAACAGCACACAGTTGCGCCGAAAGTTGCTTGAAAAATCGCACAACTTGTTGAAAGTTGAATCGCAAGTTGAATCGCGTAAATGGGACCCGGGCTTGACACGCGTTACCATACATGATTCGATGGTTGTGAGCTCCCTTGTACAGTGTTGCTAACCGTGTCCAGTGAACTATATAACTGGAGGACGCACGTCAATGCGGAATATGCGTCGAAATTGAAGCCGACATGGGCTAGCTTGATGTAGGTTAGTTTACTTCAATTCGTTAACTTCACGAATGTTATTAAGCATATTTTTTTTACTGTGGTGAGTAAGGTCAAATCATGCTATTTCACGAATCAACTACTTCGAAATTGGCCACAATCCTTCTAAGGCCTCCCTCTTCTTGAATTCTTTTAAGGTAGCTTTTTGTGTAATATTGGTATCGTATTGTGAAAGAATAAGTCAAATATATACTCCCTACGTTGTCGTAATTCAACTCAGTAATACGAAATCTCGGCCCTGACTGCGATTTTGCAACAAAAATGTCCTAACAGATATATTTGGCCTTTCTTACCCTACGAAAAAAAGGGACTAGTGTGCGTACGTAAACAGGCCTGTACGTAAATCCATGGAGGCGAGATCTAGACTGAGTGTCCGCCATGTTTGCACCAAGCGGTGCATGGCACTGAGGTGATTGGCAGAGTCCTCCGCCGGTTTTTACACGGCTGCATAGTCAAAGGACAAGTCGCCCAAATATTAATGTACAGCTCGCCCAATGAAGACAACACGGCCAAAAATAATAATAATAATATCCGTTTAGGCATAGTTAGACATCTAACTGTTAGTAGTCTTAGGCTACTTGTGTCATGCTCCAATAGCCTACTTCAAATCAACTCAGCAAACTGACAGGTCTCAACTCGAATCAGCTAGGCTTTCGTTAACAATACAGCGCGATAGACCTACGTACAACGGTGGCTTAGCTAGCTACGTTAGAACTCATCGAAGAAAAAGAAACAAGACGAAAAATGCAACAATATCATAAGGCGTACCATTCAAAGGAAATATTTCACAGTCCATCCTGTCCTCTGGTTGTTGCAAAGCAAGATAGCCTAGCAGTAGCACCATATTTTCGAAACAGTCAATCGGTCCGGTTGGTAATCAGATAGGGCTAACGTTAATACTATTACTTAGGTTAATAATAATACTCAGCAGGCTGCAGCGAGCGCTGACGTTACTACAAACGACTCTTGTCTTCTATTATAATAAAACGGCGACAGAGCTCCCATGCCAGCCATGGCCTGAATAAAAGTAAAAACATGCTGTAGATCCGTGGCACATCGCGTAGGCTAGCTCTCTTTCAGGACAAGAGCAAGTGCATATAAATTGGGATTACTTTTCCAGTCAAGTAATAAAGGGGTCCTTAGGAATTTGAGTTATTTTTGTTGGAAAATCATAGAAAAGTTTCGTTAGTTGTAAACGTTGTATTACCAATATACTTTCTATTCAAAACTGGTGCCAGTATTTTACTCATTAGACAGTCATTCACGTCATTGTAATTATTTTTTTCCCCTTTTTCTTTTCTTTCTTATGCATTTGTATATATATATATATATATATATATATATATATATATATATATATATATATATATATATATATATATATATATATATATATATATATATATATATATATATATATATATATATATATATATATATGATTTTGCCTTAAGTGCTATAACTTTTGTCATATATATGTTTTTCACATTCAGTTCTGATACCTCCCCTGAGGTCAAACAGAAATAAATTGAACTTGAACTTGAACTCTCTTGACTTGTTCTACTTTGATCTCAATAGCTATACCAGCCTCGACCATTTTGAGCCTTCCCCGCTTAACATTACACTGTTACTTACAAATTGTACGTACACGCGTTACCGACCGCGGCCGCGTAAACGTGGTATAGCTATGCCCATACTGCCCTGTAACAAAAACGTACCAACACGTACCGTGTTATCCAATAGTGTTACGTTACTGTACTGTGTGCATATACAATAGGAGATCAGTGTGTCGACATAAACGGTTGTGCATACTAAAGTGAAACGACTTGAAGCAAACTAACCTACATCACGTACCTTCAATTGGCTTCACTGCATTATTGTGGAATGCGCCTTAATAGCATTTAGTTCACTGACCGTGCCTCCAATGACGTCACCATCTGAGACGCGCTCACATACGTTTTTTCGCTTTCGGATTTCAAATGGGCTGAGCCTGGCCTGTAATTGGGAACTTCCAACTTCGTATTTAGGTATTTATGGACATAATTTAGTAGGGAAAACATTCACTTTATGTCAAGGTGTGTCCAAAGAATATTTCCCTAGAAACTTACTTTGACCGTGTCATGCCCACTTTACACAAAGAATAGCGTCATCGGTATGTTTCCCCCTTTAATTTGGGGGAGTATCCTATGTCAAATAGAACAGCCTTGTAGCCTCCTATGCAAGAGAGACTAGGTGAGTTATAACTTCCAAGTGTTATCGTGCCTGAAAAAGCATTATCGTGTTTGTGTTTTGACTTTTCATGATATTTGAAGGGATTGAGGATCAAAAAACTTTGTGACAATAATTTACTACAAGGCCTACAAAACAAAATCGGTTTGCCGAAACTCCACTTCGAGCTCACCACATTTAATTTATATCAGCTTCAGAGTTCAGGCGTCTTTGCCAGTTTATTTCAAATCCTACCATGTGGGTGTGACTTTTTAGCCAACAAGCTGGTAGTCTTTTGAATACATCTACCGTCGGTATTATGAGCATACCTGAACTTAACAAGTTAAACACACGCCCGCTCCAACTAAATTAACTACAGTGCCTGTGGGTAAAGTATCATCATACACTTATGGACTGAGAGACCGGGATCTCGGACGTTTTACACTGAATCAGCCTTCTTTCTATACTTCAAGATGAAAGCAGTATACTATAGGGTAGTGCGGTTCGGTTAAAGTGAAGGCTTGTGAATTAAGAAGTCCTGGCGAAATTAAAGCAGACAGATATGATATGATAGCAGCAACTTCAGGAACAGGCAAAAATTTCTCTGGTGAGGCGAGTTCTGTCAAAATTTACGCTCGCCTAGAATTTGTTTGTCAGATTTTTTTGTGCGACATTTTTCACTTTTTATGCGACATTGTCGCACGAATAGGGGCTGGCTAAAACACTGCTTCCAAGTTGGGTTGATGACTTGACCCCATTTTCCCACCTCACTAGATCATCCCTCTGAGATAAGGAGGCGATGCGATTCTATTTCAGCTTAGACTATCGACTAAATTCAGGAAACGAAATACCTTTATATTTATAGGAGGCTTTTGACAAAATTGCTTAAAAATCCCCTTTGTTTTTTATTTCGAACAATACAAGGTTTCCCTATTTTAATCAAATACGGTATCTATTTAAGATGAAGATTTATTCCTTATTCCATCTAATGCTTCGCAGAGCTTAGGGACACTGTGGTATGGGACCTTTAGAATACTGTACGTCGCAGACCACTATCAAAGGGCTCTTCTCCTCTGTCATTAAAGCAACGTGCACAACCTTTCTAGATTTCAAAATGGATTTATGAAAAGCCAGAGTCCCTGGCCCGTAGCCCAGGTGTACCTCTAAACTACTGACGGGAGGTAATACTCCGAAGTAATACTCTGGCCATATTACTTCTGCGCGCATAAAGTAGGACTATGAAAAGCGCCCATTTCTATGCTTCTACAGCAAAATTCTTCGGTTAGCTGATACATTGAACTGAGATTTCTCTGTTTTGTTGGCTTGCATGCTTGAAGTTCACTTTGGAACCCTGATCTAGTTACATTAATGCTGGTACCTGATTAAATGAACGTCAGATTTGAAAATTCACCCATTGTGTATATCCCGTGCATATTTACATATACAGTAAAAATGAAATGTTTTCTAGAATTTTCCCGGGAATATTTGTCAGTAGGACCCTGTCCAGTCAACATGCGTAGCTGGGCCCGGAAAGAGCTCCTTCTGGGTACTTGCTGGGCTCCAGCTGGAACCCATTCGTGTGTGTCAGATGTTCCCACGTGGAGCCCAACCGTATTATAGCCTGTACCAGCTGAATCTCAGTTGGAGCCCAGCTGGTGTGCAGCTGGGTCTCAGCTGGTAAAGGCTAGCCCGGTTGGACCCTACGTGAGAACACGTGACAAACACGAATGGGTCCCATGCAGCAGAGGCCAGCAAGTAGCCCTGTAGGAGCCCATGTGGGCCGCAACTGGGCAGGTTGGCTGGGTGCAATCTCACTCATTGTTCAATGTACGTATCTTGCTTGCGGATTACTTAATATTCTTTTCAAAAACACACCTTTTTGCTCACAACTCTAGTTCAATACTAGAAAGGTATTTTACGCAATTGTATTTAAAATGAAAAAAAAAAGTTCGTAATTTCTCACAAGAAAATGAGAACTTTTTCTGGACATGCCAGATACGTCACACAAAGCAAGCTTGCTTCATTAATCTAAAGCGTAAAAGGTCTATACATGATGACTTCAAAGTTCTGCACATTTATATTACACAGATCATGTAACACCGTCTCCGTACCAAACTAGTAGGCCTACAATCTCATCTGGATACAAAGGATCTCCTTCGTCGGCTCATAATTCTGGAAAAGGTAGTAACATTCAACTTCTACACTTCGGAAGCAGACTTTCCAAATTCTAGCAGATAAAGAACGCATCATGGTGTTCACAGCTTAATTAGTTGAACGGTGGACGGTGACTTGACCACTCACCGTATTTGAAAGGCTGGCGCTTCTAGTGTTCAAATTGCTCACTTTAGGTGCGTAAAGTGCTCAAATTCTGAACACTTGTTGGTTGCAAGGCAAGGAATCTATGATGGCGATGTCGTGGGTGTGTGTGTGTGTGTGCGTGTGCGTGTGTGTGCGTTGCGTGTGTCACACTTTTGCTTGTAAACACGATATCCCAACATAGGAATGACCGACACTTTACATATTTGGTATATAGGTTATTCATGTTGAGAGTAAGAACCCTGTTGATTTAAGTTGATTCCAAAGGTCAGTTTACGTCACCAGTGGTCAAACACCGAAAACCTTGTACACAGGATACCTTAAGATAAGAGTGCGAGGTACTTTCATATTTGGTATGTAGCTTTGTTAGGTTGAGCAAAAGAAACCCGTTGTTTTAGTGGAGGTCAAATGTCACTTGAGGCTACCAGAGTTCAATACTGCGAAACCCCGTTAACACGATGTTTCAATATAGGAAAGACTGCCGTCTTGTCCATTCTCTCTCTCAAAAAGTTTTTCCCCTCCAATACTTTGCCTGGCCTCAGGCCTGAAGGCTTAAGTATAACACAATATCTTAAGATTGCAATGAGAGATACATTTCATATTTGGTTTATAGATTTGCAATGTTGTTAGGAAGACGCAAATTGTTTTGGTGAAGGTCAAAGGTCAGTTTAGTATCTTCTAAGGTCACCAGAGGTAAGAAAACACAAAGTCTTTCGGCTTTCTGTTATTTCAATTCCTAGCGCTAGCGTGCAAAGTCTGTGTTCATAATCTGTTACATTTTGATGCCAGAAGTTGAAGGCTTGCGTTTGCAGTCCAATACCAAATTTAGTTGCTACGGCTACACCGGTGAGAGTCGAGTAATTCTGCATCATAAAATGCGACCTGCTGGGACAAGAGCTAGCAAGGCCAAATCTGATCACAAAGAATTGGAACCAAGTTGACAATGACATAAAAGGTCCTGCCTATATATCACTGGATTTAAATGTAAAAGTAAATAAGGAGTAATATGATTCTTTTTCGCATTTACACTGCTCAGCTCTTGCAGTGAAAGCCAGAAGGCGATAGTTACAATTTTGGACAAAGTAAAAGACTTCGAAACCTCCCCAAAAATTAACATATAAGGAGGAAGCATAAAATAATTCAAACCAAGTCATTAACTGGCATTAGTTTGAATCAGTTGGAAGATTGCGACTTGAATTTTATTGCTACCCAAAAGTTATCTGACACATTTTCTACTTTGATAATATTTTGATCCATAAGAATCTCGGCCAATTTCAGTAAATAATGTTTAACTAAGCCCTGTGTCCTCCATTTTAGTTAAACATTATTTACTGAAATTGGCCGAGATCCATAAGAATCTCGGCCAATTTCAGTAAATAATGTTTAACTAAGCCCTGTGTCCTCCATTTTAGCTGAAGGCAACCCTTTAGTTTTTACGTCAGTCCCATTTTGATATTAGTTATTTTTTTTACATTTACAAATTTTATGACAATTCACAATGTTATGATGTACAACTCTTAAAGAACAGTTGTTGAGTTGTATTGTTGCAATAAAAAATATGTCTGTTAGAAATATACAAAGCATAAGGCTGTCAGTACTTTACTTGTCAATAGGTAGTACTATGAATTTCATGCCATACTCGTGTTTCAAATGGTTTTTCATAGGTGTGATCTACTCTTTAGTTGCCGTTGCACTGGTTGGACTTTTCATCGTACTGTAGATTCCGCCGTCGTTTTTAAAAGGTATGTGAAGGACTTTTTGCATTTCAACTTCATTCTGTAGGCAAAATAATGAAGCGCGTATCAGGAACTGGATAATATCTATAGTCCCCCATCTCACTGCTCCCCTGTCTCATTGGTCCCCCATGTCATTGGTCTCCCATCTCATAACCCTGACCCAACCCTAATCCCTAATCTAATTAGAAGGGGGACTAATGAACCCGCGGACTAATGAGACGGGGTACCAATGAGACGGAATAATGAAAGGTTGAATAATATGAGGAATCAAGCTAAACGAGGGACCAATTACATGGGGGACCAATGAGATGGGGGACTATAGAGTGGAACCTACACGAACAGCCAAGGCTTACAAATGGGCATAGATGAATTTGTAAACCTGAGCACCGACTGGAACCAATTCAACTGAATGCATTTGTTAGTGCAGGTTGTAATGAACGCGCTCTACTCTTCCGGGTGACGCATTGTGTTCGGCGACGTCATATCTTTAGGGTGTTGTATCCATCCAGAAGCGGGGCGAGGGTATTTTGATGGGGGGGGGGAAGCATAAGTTGGGTGCTAGTTTTCCTCCTATTTTACTTCTTTTCCTTCTTTTCACATCTTTTTGCGAATATAGGGGGCAGTCGCCCCTGCCACTAAATAACGCCACCCCTGAATATGATCTACAATGATATCATGAAGGCATTTCAATTTAGGTATCAGTTCACGTTACATTTACCTTTATTTCTAAGAAATTAATCTTTTTTTTTTTTAATTAAATGAATCTCTGATCCTTATTCTTCTGGATCTGAAGGCCGACTTTGTCTATTTTTGTTTCAGAGAAAAAGCAAGATCCCCTTCAATTGACTCGCCAACCCAGACACAACGAGTCCAAAGAAGAAGGTTTCTTACATACTGTTCTACCTGGAAAGTCAGTCCATTAAAATTAAACCACCATTTTTGACCCCTGGCCTTGCAGGAGAAACATCACATATTGACACAGACAACCATTTTTATCTTAGAGTTTGCAATTTTTTACCATCAGCATTGTGTTGAATGTGGATCAGTCAGAAGTGCGACAGGGTCTGTTAACTGCCAAAATGTAGTCTGTGCCATCTTCATCTCCGAAGAAGTTTATTGCGTCTGTGGTGGTGATCCGAAGTACCATCTTGTCGGTTGTAAAGATGTAAAGATGGTCATGAAACGATCAGATTACCATACGCGTAACTGGGTTATATAATTTAAGCGATATTGATGAAAATAAGATAACACAACGAAAACACAGGTTCAATGTACCGACACTTTGTCAAGCAAGTGTCATCACTTAAAAGAGATAAGCTGTAAATACTTCATTAGAAAAATTGCGCTATACTGCTTAGGCACACGCCGAACAACTATGGCTATAGAATCGCTAGAATTAAGCTGCAAAAGGGGGTTTTCTCCAGGAAGAATTTTGGTGGAGAAAAGACTGTTAAAATTAAATTTTGTACAGTAAAATTTTGTTATTACAGTGAATATTTCCAATGCTTTATTGCTAGACTTAGAAAAATGATCTCCGTAAAAACCCTACATTTAAAATAAAGAGCATAGATGGGAAATTTGAATAAATATTTTTTGTTCTAATTTTTTGAACCCATTATGTATGCAAACATGCAAATTAGGTAAAAATTGATTCTGTTGTTTTTATTTTTACCCCAAAACACTACCCGTTTTTTAAGTTTTTCGGTTATTTATGTGCAGGACATTGTTTAGGACATTTTTCTCTTTCATTTGACACAAAGTTTTTTGAAATCAGCCTTAAAATGGCTGAGCCATTGCACTTTTTAACTTTGTTTACATTTGAAAAACTTTGTTTACATTTGTAACACGCATGAGTGCACGTGTATTTCAATGGAGGAAAGACGCGTCACTTCACCTTACCTTTGTTGAACCTTAAGCTTAAAAATAAAATGCATCAAATCTTATGCAATTGCTAATGAGTTTCTTTCAAATGGAGAAAACAACAGCGCCATTAATACATGGCCTACGCTGGAAAATAATCTCCTAACCCAAGTGACTCGGAGCAATTTGCTAATAACACGGGCCTGCTCTATGTCTACACCCTTTTCTCGATAATCTCACCCGCCTGCGAAAAGGCAAAAATCTAAAAGATTGCCTGTAAAAGCAAGGCTAGAGAGTGCGGAAAAGTAAAAAGGTAAACTGATACTTTCCTTATTGCTCTATTACTAGAAGCAAGAATATTTCAACCAAGATCGCGCACGACGGCCTGCTACTGATGAAGCTGCGCCATTCATAGTGAATGAGCAAGATAGCAGAAACCGGTCTAGCTTGGTCATAAGAACCAACTTTAAAAATATTCACACCCGACAAAAAAAGAAAAGTCAACAAATCTTTCGCATGAAATCACGATCGATGATTTCGGGCTTTTCCTAAAAAAATGTGCAAGGTTCACTGACTGATTGTAACGTCAGATAGTGGCACCGCCTACCCTTCTCTTACTTGATTCATGCTTCCCTTTTCTTCGGAAAATCGGGACGTAGGTTAGATACACTGAGCATTCCTTCGCGAAATCTCTGACGTATACTAAAGGACGCCTAAATATGTCCTATTCTCACCGAAAGGGGGAAATTCAAACGAAAGAAGTCGAAAAGAACCTTTAAAACTAGCATAACTTGCCATGAGATCTTACATATCTCCTTACGGAGGTTTCGCGCCTTCTGAAAAGGACCAATCAACTTGCAGAATCCGAGGATTTCTCTTTCACGTCCAGTCGGCATAATACAAAGCCTTTCTGTGGACACACTCATTCAGTTGCTAGGCTGTCAATTCCGGTCTACAAAGACTCTTCATCAGACTCCGAACCGTCCTTTGCCGGAGGGTCGCTGACGTTAAACTCAGTGTTTGCCCTTTGGAGGGCGTACTTGTCCATTTGGGACGTTAAGCTCCTTAAGGGAGCAGAACTCCTCCGGGAGTAATCGTTTGGTTTTCGCCCCTTGGCTCTTCGCCAGAGAGTCGTGGGGACTTTTAGAAAAAGGACTCTTCATCAGACTAAGATCATGTGTAGTATCTGTTCTTTTCATCCAGTCAAGAATGGAGCCATATATGACAGACCAATGATGAAAATGGTCTGAAGGCCGCGAGGTTGGTCGTTAAGTGTTGTCCTTCAGTGGACGTAATAGCTTTTTCGGGAAGCAGTTTCAAGTTTGGTTTCGCCGAACGGCCCTTTGCCAGAGGGTCGGGAGGACTTTAGAAAAAGCTCTTTATCAAACAAGCAACTCTTTAACGCGGACTTTAAAGTTCAGACCTACAGAGAAAATAGCCTACATTTGTCTATACAGGCAACTGCTGAACCCGGGCATAAATGTCCCAAAAAGAAATAACCTGCAAACCAGTCTATTAAAAGGCGCATGTTCACCCGACCCAAAAGTTCATTTAAAGGACATGCACAGATCTCATAGCCTTCAAAGGAAAGGGTAGACTATAAGTAGTCACTAGTAATACGCCCATAACCCAATGGCGAAAGACCATCCAAAGTACACCAAAAACCTCTGTGATAGACAATATCAAATGAGATAATTGCGTGATTAAATTGTCATGACACACAAAATAACCCCAAGAAACACTCGAGTGCAGATACTCACACATCTCCAAAAAGAGCTAAAGTGAGAACTCGCCGCCCAACTTAAATGCAAGTGTTTTTCTTGACCGCCTATGAGGAATTACTCACGTGTGGAAACTTAGATCGTTGTCACAAACTGCGTATATTTGCGCCGTGAAAACAACGAACCATCCTAACTGAGCTACTCAAAGCATTTAATGTGTTGCCAAGATTGTCTGCAATTATTGATTTGATTTTCCCGACAACCTCTCAATGCCCACAAAAGGGCTTAAATCATAAAGATTGCCTTGTTCTTTCAAGGTTTGAGAGCTACGGGAAAACAGGCTTTCAAAGCAACCCCCGAGATACACTGTAGTAGCAAAATCCTCTCATTCCTCTAAAGGACAAGAAAGGAATAAAAGCTCGCTACATGCTTAAAAATAAAATGCATCAAATCTTATGCAATTGCTAATGAGTTTCATTCAAATGGAGAAAACAACAGCGCCATTGATACATGGCCTACGCTGGAAAATAATCTCCTAACCCAAGTGACTCGAAGCAATTTGCTAATAACATGGGCCTGCTCTATGTCTACACCCTTTTTCCGATAATCTCACCCGCCTGCGAAAAGGCAAAAATCTAAAAGATTGCCTGTAAAAGCAAGGCTAGAGAGTACGGAAAAGTAAAAAGGTAAACTGATACTTTCCTTATTGCTCTATTACTAGAAGCAAGAATATTTCAACCAAGGTCGCGCACGACGGCCTGCTACTGATGAAGCTGCGCCATTCATAGTGAATGAGCAAGATAGCAGAAACCGGTCTAGCTTGGTCATAAGAACCAACTTTAAAAATATTCACACCCGACAAAAAAAGAAAAGTCAACAAATCTTTCGCATGAAATCACGATCGATGATTTCGGGCCTTTCCTAAAAAATGTGCAAGGTTCACTGACTGATTGTAACGTCAGATAGTGGCACCGCCTACCCTTCTCTTACTTGTATTTCAATGGAGGAAAGACGCGTCACTTCACCTTACTTTTGTTGAACCTGGTTGACCTCTCTATCTGTCTGTCAGCTGCTATGACTCAGCTTGTTTTGGAAAGTTAGTTTTTAGGTGCCATAGGTGCAGATGTATTTGGAGTTGCATGGGCGTTGTAATTGAAAGATAACGTGGCGTTTGGGGGCTGAATTGGAGGGGGGTATTTTGGCCGCAAAATGAAGAATTTTCGAAAATACGTAGTCCTGCAACTCCAAAAGTTTACAACTATCCCTACCCTTGCTCTAAAGTTCTGGTTTTCTGGAAATCTATAAGGATGCCTAAGAGTTAGACGAACATTTTGGAAATTATTCGGATCAAATGTGGGACCAAGGGCTGCGGAGTTATGATTCTATTTCTGGGAGCATGTTTTCTGTACCGGAAAGGTCATTTTTTGCCGGTTTAAACCGATTTTAGTGCTAGCATCTCTAAATATCTTTCAAATAACTTAATCTACCGATTTTTTGACACCTAATATTTTTTCTAAAGGTTATAACATAGTTACAAATAACATATGAGCAGGGTGGGCCATTTCTACTTATTCTTTTTAATTTTTTTTGAAAATTTCGGACTATTTTTGCATTTTTTGAGCATTTTTTGAATATTTTTTGAATATAAACAAACATTTGGTGGCATTTTGTGAATAATGTCACCCTACAAACCTCCCCCAAATCAATGGTATGTAATGAAATGGTGTCTTGGGCGAAATGATATTTTGAAAACTACCTTGCGAATTGAGTGACACAGTCACGCAGCTGCGTAAAAATTAGAACGATGATTAAGTATACTTAGTGAACATTTTTCCACAGTCCACTGAGGACGAATGTACAAACAAGATAAGAAAATGTACCGACAGCTCATTTAATGTATGAATCCACACCCTGCTTCCTGCCACTGCCCAGTTATGTTCCCTTCACTTCAATGTATGGTTACTATGGGTCGAAAGCGCTAGTTCTTGTAACTAGAACATTTTCACAATCATTTGCATTGTAAGGCAAATTTTATCAACAAGCATGAAGGCAGAACAAGCCAGAGGGGGTATTCCAGTGGTTGAACCTCATGATTCCAGCTGAAAGCAAAATAACAGCAAAAGTGACCACAACAAAAAGTCTTCCATTTAAAGCCCACGTATTTGACTATTTCGGACCATTTCTTTTAACTATTTCGGACCATTTCTTGTACCATTTGTGGCTGTGAGTTATGTACAATTTTTACATAGTCCAAAGGGGTATTGCCATAACGTGCCTTATACTATTTGTTCCTAGCCGGGCAAAGTGCTGCTCTTACAATCTTACAATCATAAGAAGCATGCCTTACAAACAATTTTTGTAGGTGTAATCTTTATATACAGTCTTTTTATATTACCTAGGCTTTAAAATATTTTTCTTTCTTCAAAACAGCTTTTATTAAGTATTAAGTAAGCTTATTATGAAATTTATGGTAAAAGCGGTAATTTCTATTAGTGGTAGCATTTAACATGGCGTGTACAACTCCGTTGCAGAAGTGGGAAAGCCCTGACAGAGATTTCGTACGAAAGCTCATGGAGCTGATCATAGCTCATCTGCACCTCCTTATGCGTGATAATTCATTTGGTAGATTGATCGGTTAATTGGCTGCTTCAGTTTCTTTCCAATGTGAAATGGGAGGAATAGGTAGGGCTTATTATCGACGTGTCCCTGTACTAAGGAAGTCAGTTAAATAATTGCCTAATGAGCCATGCCAATCCATCTACAGGGTAAAGTTTGGCGATTGGCTCGACAAGAGTTTGACTTTCAAACCATAACGGAGATGTTCGCCATATGATGACTTTTGAGGTTGATGTGGTAAGTAATTGTCAACATGAGAAGTTTTTTTTTACCGCGTGACATTTCTAAATGTATCATCTGAGCATGAAATTTTGTAGCTATCATGTATATTCTAAGTAACCTACTAATTTGTTATGCAACTTAACGCAAAAATTGTATTTCATTTGCATGTATATCGTAACCACCGACATTGCTTAACTCACGGATATGATGTACTAACATATTTTTCACTATTACAATAAATGGCTCCTATATACAGGACTCCCGGTGTCAATGTGGTTTTGTTTCTATTTTGGGTAGTCGTAAAGGAGTTTGGAAAGTCATATTGGATATTTTTCTTCAATTGCAGCTGTTAGTTGAAAAATTTACTTTGACAAGTCAATGCGTCTTATTTAATAACCACTGATTTGAAGGATTATTAGCAATAGTAGGCTGTTTATTTGACCCAGGATATTTCCTTTCTATGTTTGTTAGCTCTTTTTGACACTCACTGACGAAATCATTGAGTACTTGAATTATCTAAAAGGTGTGTAGAGCGTGATACTACTTTAAATTGGTATGTTGGCTCATCAAGTTTACGGTTGGCTCTATTAAAACTCAGATTTGTTTATTGAAATGAAAAAATAAAAATTCTCCTAATTCTTTACCAGCTGTCTCATGCAAATGAGTTGACGAGATAGAATTCTTAGAGTAATTTTTGTTACAACTAGTCTGGTCCCCTGTTTCCTGAAATAATCACAGAGTCAATTTCAAATTTCGACAGAGGGCTAAACAGATAGACTGCTATACATAGTCACCGTGTGTTGAAGTATACAATAACATTTTACTGCCAAATAAAGGTTTTGTGGCAACAATCTTACTATACATTTGGCCAGCGATAACTCCCTTTCATGTGACTTTTATCTGGCTATACTGGAAAGAGTAAATTGAAATTTCAAAAATAATATGTATAAGAAATGGACTCAGTGAGCAACTTTGGCTGGACAAACCTTATTCAAAGCGACGTATCCAAATTCATTATAACAAATCTAACTATCGTGAAGCTTGGAACCATATATCAACACTGCCTTCTCATCGGGGAATACTTTTTGTAACTTGCCACCTCCACCCATCTTTCATCATTTCATGGATTTGTACATTCATTTGTACTGTCATGCCCAATTTAAGTAGAATGTAAAGGTGACTGGGAGCAGCTAACTTGGGGTTTTTATTGTATGGAACATCCGTTGAAATCGCAATAATTTACCGCGGCTAATCTTTATTCCATTTTAACAACTATCTGAAAATCTGAAGCTTGCATAGGAAAAATAAATGTAATTGTATGACCGATTTGGGGGTTTTATTAAGGAATATAACCTTCTTATGAGAAAAATCGAGTAAGTCGCCAAGGCACTTTGTAATTGTTGTTGCTACTAAACGTCATCATGAATATTAAAGCCCTCGGGCGATACTGGAAAATTTCCAGAAGAAGTTTTGTTAACTCTTAATATTTATTTGAGTTTCATTATTAGTGTGTATATTGCCCAGGGAGCTGTATTCCAATAACAGCTTCCTTTCTTGACAGAGGTGTTCGGGAATGTTTCAGTTTTGGGGGACCGGGGCAGATGTGATCCTGCGAGACTATCTTAGCTGAGCACTACCACTGGTTGGTGTGGTACGTAGGCTACAGAAAAATTTGAAACGTTGAGAGTCCACATACAGCCGGAAATGACATTTTTCATGTTAGCCTTGTAATTAGAATCAAAGCAGTCGTTTTTTGGCCGAGTCGTTTTCAAGAGAATTCTCTTCCACAGAAAACTCAGCAACTTGTTGAGTGATAAAAATTTACCGGATGAAGTTTCCAACTGTCATTAGATCATCAAGCTATCAATGAGTATTAATTCCTAACACTACCCCAAACGAAGAATGATTTGTTAGTATGCTTTTTCCGTTCAGTAATTTGTTCGACCAAAAAACTATCTAAGGGGTGGGGGGATGAACCGATTGGTTGGTGTAAAACGTGCAGAATATCTCCAAAAGATCAAACCACACAAACTGCCAGAAATGGCGCTTCGTAGAATTACTAATAGAAATGAAACAGTCATTACTTTGAGCTTTCCTTTGCAATAAAAGTTTTACTTCAATAGAAAAAAAGAGAGGGGGAGAAAAAAACGACTTTCTAAGTGATCAGACGATTACCAGATAAAACGTATCAACCCTAAGAGATGAAATGGTATTGTGTCTTTTCGGGGGGGGGGGGGGTTGACTATATACCGGGACTGAAAACATGCTAATGTTTTAAAATTTGATTCTGTTGCAACTCTTGTATTCATTTGCCAGGTGCGCTAAGATGAAATTTTCTATGCGATTGTTCGAACTCACATCAACAAATAATTTTGCTCTTTGAAAATATGTCACGTTACAAGGTGGGTTCAAATGAATTTTTAGTCAGACTTACGGGGAAACATTCTGATACTTCTCTTTATCATTATTTGTAACTGAAAACAGCCTGGCCGATTTGCATTACCGTTGCTTGAATTCGGCTGTCTGGTCAGCCTGGCAGGACAGATAGCAAACCAATGGGCACTGCATGTACCTGAGGAACCTTCTGCCACGGCGTCCGTGAAATCCCAGAACCTTCTACAACTTTCGCCGGAATATTTTATCATTTCGAGCAAAGTATTTGCAACATCACACTATGAGATGGGCTGAGGAAAAATTGCTATATACATTTCTAATGTGTAACAAATCTTTGTAATCGTTTTATAATTATAAAAATTTCACTTTGAATACAGCGTTCAATGTGTTTCTTTTTAGGCAAAGTGTTTGGAAGAATTCATATCAGGGGCTATTTCCAGCATTGTGAAGGGCAAGAGTAAAAAAATAGAAAAAAAAAGGCTGAGGATTTAATGGCTGTCTATTATAGTGCCTATATATTTTTCCATTAAAAAGTTATAGGACTGAAATACTTTTTCTGGCAAATGTCTGAAAGAATTGATCGACCATTTAGGGCATTGTGTTGACTTGAAGAATTGGTTACGAATAATAGCTTTTTTTCTTGAGCTCCCCAAATGCGTAGGAAAGGTTGTAATCTTGCTCATTTTCCAAGACATTTTTTCCATAAACATGATGCTTTTTCCATCGTTTTTGCTAATATCCTTTAAAGATTTACGGATTGTTTGGGTTCTTATCATACGTTTTGTGTTCTTATGACATTATATCAAGTTTTTGTTTCGATACGACACGCTTAAGTTGATGGACTTTTATGGCAGAAAATAAAAAATATACATATCTGCGGAGAAGAATTTAAAAATCAGATTCCTCAAAAGTGAAGATTAATCTGGCCAAAATAAATACTGAAGGTGGGGTATCATGCTTTGCCGTATTTTGAAAAGAGGGAATTTCTTGAACATTTTTTCAGAATGTTTGAAAATGTGGAGCTTACATTGAGAAAAATGATTTCGTGTGAGGACAATTTGGAGTTGTGGAAGTTTCCTTGATGAATATGGTCTTTCAATGAGCTAATTCAAAGATATCGCCTTGGGAGGGGAATCGGGTGGGTTAAAGCTGAAGTATACCGGGCTTTCATCTTTTATCCTATAGATCAGTGGCGTGCGTAGGATTTCTCTAAAAGAGGCGGGGCATGGAGTATGTTAAGTGATCGCCGGTCTTGGGAAAGAGTCTGAAAGGAGAGCCTCCCCTTCCCCTTTGAAAATTTTTGGCCTTTTTTAAGGAGCCAAGATGAAAAATGATACAAGATTTTCGACTTTGACAGGAACAGTGCAAAAGGTTGAGTTGTGTTGGTTCATGAGGATAAAAGTTAAACAAACTTTTGTGTCTTTACGTGCAATCTTATGCCATTTACGCTACCTTTTGAAGTAAAACTTGTTATTAAGTTTGCATAGTTCTAGGAGTCAAAATAAAAGAGAATTGATTGGTATATGCAAACGAGAGCATTTTAGTTTGCGGTTTTTTTCTTGACCACAAAACGTTATAGGCTGAAAAATATTATCTAGGCGGAGAGCCACCATTAGTTGGAGCGGGGCTTAGAGAAAATTTCGAAAAGTTAGACCCCTCAGATTGCCGGAAACAACATTTTGCAGACTTTTACCAAAAATCTAAGCAGTCACAACCGTCGTTTGTCGTTTGCGATAAAATGCTGACTTCAAATTAAAGCCTACTGCAAAATGATCAGAAAGTTATTAAAAAAATACTTTGGCCCGAAAAATGCAATTTGGCTCGAAAGACATCTTAGTAACTACTGGCTGGAGGGTAACTATTGCAGAGGGTAGCGAAAATTTTGAAAATGACCGCTACCTCTAAGATGACCGAAAATTGCGTTTTAATGCTTGTAAAGAGAACCTAAACATATAACTTTTATGGTTAGCTTTTGTTTGCAATAGGAACAAAATCAGGAACATGCTAAGTGATCAGAAAACTACCACGTAAAATGTACTAGTAATATTATATTAAATGATCTCTACTTTTTATTTTTCGGGGAATCTATACAACGGAATTGAAAATATGTTAATGCTTCTCTATTGAAAGTCTTGGCTAAATAAAAGATCCACTGAATCGATGAAGTTGTTTGTGACTGCAAGAACTCCCGTCTGTTATCAGTGATTTTCCCCCTAACATCTCTTTCACGATAAATGGCAAACTATTTCTCAACGCACCTGAACACCCTCCGCTCCCCTGTCCTCGTCTCGTTTGTCTATGCCGACCGGGAAAGGAGTCTGAGGAACAGGCCCCTCCCTTTTGAAAATTTTTAAAAAGTTAGGTATTCTTAGAGGTAATCGGTTCCACCAGGGAGATTCAGGCGCTTCGTTTTTAAGTAAAATTTGGAATTTGACAAAATTTGCCTGTTTTTAGGAATTGAAAAAAAAATCGTAGGGCCTTGCAGGGACAATTCTTCCTCCTTGAAAATTTTTAAAAATTGGGTGTCCTTACATGCAATCTAATGCCACATATGCTATATTTTGAAGTAAAATCTGTTTTCTAAAGTATGGCTACTTTTCTCTTAGGATCTTAAAAAAAAAGAAATAAAATGGCATCCGTGAGGTGGGACATGGCCCAATGCCCCATCCCTTCATACGCCGCTGATATAGCTGAAGGCTTCCCGGCGAAATTGCATCTTCTCCCTAACTGGGGTGGCAATCTTCCCTCTCGAGGGGGGGGGGTCTTGCCGCCCCCCCCCCCGCTAGTTCCACCCTTGTGTAATAAGGTAAACAAGAGCTCTGGAATTTTGACGGAAACTCGATGATTTATCTACACTGTAAAACATTGTAACATTTTCTTTTCCTAGTGACACTATATAACAAATTCGTGTTTTGTGTTGGTGTGTCGTTAAATATTTCTAACTGACTGACTTTTCATAATTAATTCGCTCTTACAGTATACTTCTAGAAGAACTGAAATTAACGACAAAATATTCCGATGTTACTACTCTCCCACTTTTGGACATTCTTTGACGTCGGTTAAGTAATGGTTTAATACATACCAAGCTATTGACTAAGCCCTTATGTGCAGATCCTATACATGTTAATCATGCTTCATTCATGTTACGTTTAAGGTATTGCAGCTTATAGTCAAGTTCTTAAATTCAGAACTGTAAGTTTATTTCAAATAAATTACCTTATGTTCGACTGATTCTACAAAACGATGTTGAATAGCAAACGAAAAAAGGTTGCCTTAAGTTACAGTTATTTTAGCAGTTAAAAACTTATTTTGTCCCCACTTTGTAAACACGTTGAAATAAATGTGTTAAAAGGCGAACTGTGTATGAATTTGACACGTTGGGATATATCTAAACGTGTTTGCAAAGGCAATTCACAAACACATTTTTAATTGTGTAACATGTGATGTACCTAAAGAAACTAAAGTGTTAACACGTCAGACTACAGAAGTAACCCATAAATTTTTAACTCAGTTACATTGTTCTGCTACATAAGCGATTTAGATTGTAGGAAATTATAAGTAGGTGAGACAGGGGTGAACTTAAACACAAACATTGAGGTCATACGCCTGATATTTTTCAAAGGTAATATACTTTCCTTTGCAAGCAAAGGCCTTGCTTTAATTTCTTGAAGTTAATATATGTCAAATTGTCCGATTGAAATTGTCCGATGGTAATTGGTTCCAAAAGCAATCTTTTTGAAGTTCCTTTTCTTTGAAAAAATGACAATCAACTAACTCCGTCAAAGCTTACGTCATTCATGGTCATTATACGCTAACCGCGTAGTTGGTAAAGCAGGTTTGTATTATTTAATCATATGTTGTTAATTGCGTTCATAGTTCATTCTATTCGGATGTCGGAACGACTGAAAGGTTTTTCTGGCTGTATTATATTAATCACGTCATGCACTACTTAACATCCTGTATATTGTGACGGAAAAGGAAACTCCTTGCAAACCAACTCAAGCGATAGACTTTTTATATTTGGGCATAAACAAATCACACATCGTTCTGCTCTTTCCCGCTAAGTTAAATTTTGTGCCTATGGTAATATTGTCTGAAATTTGAGAACCACCATTTTGAAATGCCATTGACTTGTTTTCAGTTTCTTCTCTTATATGGAAATGATTTTATTCGCTTGATCCGGCTAGCAGGGAAACGCAAGTAAGTGCAATACATTTCTGGTTATGCAGTTTACTCAGTGTAGCCAAAAATATCGATTTGTTGGTAGAACCATTTCTAAGTGATAGGTAATATTGCTCAGGCGTAATTGATGTTTCCATAGAAGAATCCGGTCAGCCCTTCTGTTAAGTCACTATATGTAGCCATTAGTGGGGTTCATAAGCCTTAAATCGTCTTCATTAGTGTCTAAATGTAATTTCAAACCTCATATTCGGTAAATTTCAGGGAATCGAAAGGCATTTCAGCGTATAACCACCCATGGTAAAGGAAGCAAAAAAGACTAAAAGTTGATAGCCCTCGGTTATGGCAGACTAACTTGAAAATCAGACTATCACTTGCTGTCCGGATTCGTTTATTGCGATGGCAAATGTGTAAAACCGTAATTGGTATCTTGGAAATTTTGGTGTTGACTTTGAAACGTTACATTTTTGAGGTTTTGTGAGTTACGTAATTTCTAGAAGAGGTTGGCATTTTAAATCTCAATTTATTTATGAATATTCACTAAAAGGCTGCTGGCATTTGTGAGGGAACTGAGCATACTTGTATGATAGGGGCGACATCAAGAAAGTGATAGTTACTAACGAACTGCTATAAACAACCTGTACATAACATTCAGAATGGTAAGAGTGTTCGAATGATTTGATTTCCTATTTCGTTACTTTTACTGAAATCATTTAAGGGAAAATATGTAGAACCTATTGTAGCTATTAAAGTGGCATTGATAATGTTTCATAACGCTTGCCTTGTTAATTTCCAGACATGAATGTAATGTCACTGTTGGACTACATTTTTAGGCCATTATTTTTAGCATCACTGTTAAGATACAGCAGGTCCAACTAAATCGGCAAATAAAGTACACGATACTGTGAGACACCGCCTTGCCGTGGACATATTCATGCGAACAGCTATATCTCAAATATATAGGAAATAGAATTTCAGTAGTTTCATAAAAAGAGAAGGGAGAAAGAAAGGCACAGTCTCGATGGAAAAATATGCTTCGGTTCTCCAAGAAAAAGGGAATCCAGTTTTAGTTTTATATAGGTTACGATGTCCATAACATCTAACGTTAGTTAATTCCCAGTTTTTCACGAGAAAAGAAAAAACCTCCAGATTAAAATACTTCATCTTTTTTGAAGGACATTTGCTTAATTGTTTCTGATTTGCCTCAAAAAGGAGTTAATTTTGTGTAATGCAGGTATAAATTTGCAAATACAAGGATATCACGTATAATAATTTTCATGTTTTTAAGGACACCGGTCAGAGCGAGTACTGCAAATGATGTATTGAAGGAAACTTCATTAAACATGCGAAGTATTCATGTTGTTTGCTGTAATAAGTCCTTCAACTGCATTGCTATAAGAAACACTATCATCGAAACGATTTTGTATCAAGGAACTAATCTTGCCCATTATGTGTTCCACCGGCAAAACCATTGGTTATACCCCTGATGACTCAGGAAGCATACACGAGATGAAAAGTGGGACAACCTGTACTAAGTCATCAACCCGTGTTAACCAAACACAGCGAATTACAGTTATAATTAGAGTTTTACGGCTCAGTTCTAACCTTTCGGTTCGAGTTGAGCCTGATACGGCCTTCTTTTTTCGAGTTGTGGCTCACTGGCTCAAAGACTTACAATACCTATCTCTTTTCTGGAAAAGGAGAAGGAAATCTTGAGACTCAGAGCACATTGAGTGTTAAACTATTTACTTTAAAATGCTCTAGTTGTTTCCATTTATTGAAGGTATACTGAAAATGAGGTCCATGTGCCTAGCCAGGGTCACGTTCTTGCAACCAAGACGAACATCGTTACTAATAATTGTCATCATTTGTTGTCACACTTCACCATCATCCGGTGAGTGAAATATTTTTTGTATACGAAAAGAGGCTTTAAGTAACTGCCTCAAACCTGGTTTAAATTTCTCTGATAAAAAAAGAAAAATTTAAGCTTGAACACATTTCAGATGTTGGTATGATTCATTTCGTTGGAGGTTTCATCTTATGTACAGCAAAGCTTAAGACTCATTCACGTTAAAAAAAAGAGGGTGTCACTGCTGCTTGGAAGCAGATTTGAAGAAATGCGCTCATATTTCGTCACAATGAAATGCAGATTCAAATTCTTCAACATTCTGCGTGTAATTCCAAACACACTGCACGCGCAAAAACCAACATGAAGGTATATGTTCATACGCATGTCCTAGTTAAACCAGTTTCAACCATTGAAGTAATATTGAATGAACCCATACGTTTTGCTATAGGTGGTAAGTCCAACTTGAACACTTTTTCTTCCACATACAAAAATGCTGTCTATCCTTACTCTTCTTTGTCATTACAAAAGATAAAAGAGTGTGAAACAGTCATTCCAAAATGCATCGAGCAACCTCAGAAACTAGTTCGAACAATATTTAACCCTTTACCGTTGTGCTCCAATCGGGGCATATTTGCCCGCCTCCGGAGTGGGCGGAAAAGCGGACGTAGCACGCCCCGCATCAGCTTCCGTAGGCTATTGACCCTAAACTATTGTCTGTCTCGTTGTTGTGGCCGAATTTTCAGGTAGCTACTCGCAGTTTCGAGCTCCGCGTAAAACAGCAAAGGTGGGTATGAGCCGCGCTCTCCGTCTGGGTCCAACAGGACTCAAACAACGATAAAGGGTTCAAATAAGCCTGTGGAGTGTGTTTACTGCAAAGCCGATGCCGCTGTCTCTGCGGGGGGCACAGCCCCGTGATGCAGATACTTTAGATTAACAATTTTTTTTCTTCTTACATTATTGCTTACACTCTTGTGAGTTCTGGGCAAAAACATTTTGGTCACTAACAGCCTGGGTAAATGTTGGCCAATTTTTTGTTGAAGTTGGCAAACACAGCCACGGTTGGACAAGTGTAATGTCATTGCCAATTTCGTGGGCAAATTTCCATGACATATGCGAAACGACTACGTACAGTAGTCGGAAAGACTCGCTAGTCCAAGAGAAACGACAAGCAATGGAGCAAGAACGTGCGGCTCCGACAAAGCTCGCCGTATGTATCATAACGTGTCTCTCTCAAAGTGAAGTTTTAAATGTTTCTCGGTCATTTCTGAATGCCAAGAAATGTCCAAAATTTAGGTGCAATTTGCTGAACGAGGTACAGCAGATTCAAGGCTTATGGTGAGCTTACATAAGGCTAGCTAACGTTAGACTTACTGTCCCAAATGTGTAGTTTTTTAAGGTTAGTTTATGACCAGACAGGAATTAGTCAAATTAGTTCCTCAACAAAACAAAGGATATTAATCTAGGGCGGTTTAATGCTATTTTGCAGTGTAATATTACTTATTCAAAGACTGACGTTCTTTTCTTGTCCTTCATTTGTGCCCATGACATCGAAGTAACCAAATACCCAATGTTAACCCAACGTTGGGGTCGTATACCTCCACACCAACACCTGTGAAAAGTTTACCCCCAAGGTTGAATAAAAAAGGTTGCCCATCGAAAGGGTAAAAGCAATAATCCAGAAAAGAGGCAAACTTTTGCCAGATATATGGATAAATACAAGACAGTTCATTTTTCAGAATAATTTTCCCAGATGTTTGTGAGGTGGTATAAAAACCCAACATTGGTTACAAGTTTTGAATAATTTTGCCCAACATTTAAAAGAGTGTAATGTCGTTACTTAAAATACCAATGACACCTTTGAATCATCGGTACTTTTCACTGGTATTTCACAGGTTACTCCGTTGTGGTGCTAAATGAAACATCGGGGATGTTCCAGTCACCAGGCTATCCAGATCTCGACGACGATATGAACTGTACTTGGATTATTGCTGCACCCTTACACCACAAAGTAACCTTAATTTTTCTTGATTTTGAACTGGAGGACCAGCCTATTTGCACCGACGAAGTGAAGGTATTTACAAATATCATGCATCAAACCTCTAACTATCTTGAGTAATTAAAGGTTAATTTAAAGAATGTTAATACAATCTTTATGCACCCACACTAACATACTTAATCATGGATGTGCAACGATTTAACCTACAAAGTGCAAAAGTAGAAGAGGGAATATTTTTCAAGGCGCAAATCATATTAAAATAATTCCAAAGAGTCTTTGAATCCTCTTCTCTGTGAAGTTATATAAGGTATGTCACCGTACCATTAACATTTTGTTCTCTGCAGATTCTTGACGGTAATTTCAACCTCGGTACATTCACAGGGACGGAATTACACGGAGAAAATATAACATCAAGCAGTAATTCAATATCGGTGTTTCTCGTCTCCTGTTCATCTTCCCTGTTGTTTGACAGAAAAGGGATCCTAGTATCATATTCGACTGGTAATAACGGTAACATTCAGGAATTACGTAAGAGTAGCCCCAGTTGTATAGCGGTAGGGACATTCCCCCGACTCTGTTCTTGCGCCAATTGCCCCCAAGTTAGGTCAGGAGTTGGATTAACCGTAAAATAATAATATACCTCTTCCAAGAGTTAATTTTCCATCCAGAGATGTGCTAAAACCACAAAGGGACTTCGCTCCCTGACCCTCTCCCGCACATTTTGACAATCTGGGCGTGATACTGATGGATACAGATCTGTAATTTCCAAGTTCGGTTAAAGTGTCAGTGGTGAATAATTTCTAACTTGTAAAAATTATATACCGATCGATACAAAAGACGTCTGCAAGATACACCAAACCATTCAAAACGTAGAAAATGGACGTTGGTAAGGAAATGAAACGAAGTTAAGAGGGAGATATTGGCAACCTAAGTAAAGTAGACATTATTTCAACATGGGTTCCAAAGCAATTTAAAAATGAGTGAAAAGAGAAAGAAAAAAATAATGTTCACGTGTTGCATTTGTTGTTGGAACCTGATTAATAGTTTGATATTAATATAAAATCACAAGTCATACACTCAGGATGTCTTGTCGTGATATCGGTGGTACTTCTCTAACCTACTGCAACATTTTATTCACTGTTGTACAGTAATACCTCACTCGTAAACGCCGATGCAAGGTCTGCGATAAATTTATATCTTCTTTTAAATTTGTGACTTTAAATTATATGTACAACCATGTCTCCACACCAAACAGATAATGAAGCAACTACCCAAAGTTCATCGGTATCATCGGAAGCGTCTAGCGTATTGACGCCACCAGTCCTACCAACAACAGTACATATTGAAACATCTTCTTCGCCTACACGACAAGGTAACAGGAGTAAAATATATATATTAGAACAAGGTTTAGGAAAAGGTTAACGTAATCTGAACGGGAGGGAGAACGGAAGCAATTCCTGGTCGTTTGAAGGAATAAAATTTACATAGAAATGATCCTCGACCTACAAGAAAACTACTATTTGGAAACCTTTAATGTGCTGCCCTGATATCTCAAGAGATTTTACATCAATTGACATTGTACTGTTCATATTCATACTCTACCATACCCCTATATCACCAGGCTTTCAGCTTCCAAAAGATTAAAACTTACCTTTTCTTTTACTGACATATGTACAATATTGTCCTATAGGATTACTGTTTGGGGTTATTGGTGCTGTACTGGCCACCCTCTTCCTCTTCACAACGATGATCGTAGTTTTCTTCCTTTTTCTCAAAAGGTTTGTAATTATTTCATTAATTCCAATTGCGTTTAATGCATTGATTTCTAGTTATGCAATATAATTCGATGGTTAAACAAAAGTACAAGACAAATGAAATTTTTCTGCTTTTAAAACTCTTGTTAATAATTATGTACACAAATCTTTTGCAGAAAAAAGGCAACATCAACTCCAAATGTTTCTTCGAACCACTCCGATGAAAGTCAAACGAAGAATATACAGGCTGCTGATGACATATCACTGGCAAATGTGGACGACGGTTACATAGAGGTTGATGAGGAACAGAGTAACAATGACAGTGTGTATTACAGTCGCGATATAGATTTTGCAAACTCTAGTTCCCTTTAATCACACACACACACACACACCTGTACGCGTTTCTGGCGTCTATCGGGGACATGCGCATTATACTAGTCAAGTGGGGATATTCTGGTTTTCCTTGTCAACTGGGATAATCACAGGTAACTGGTGGTTCTGAAAAATCTACACACATTTACACACAAATTCAAACAAAAAACATGTAGAGCTACAGGCAATTATCTGACACAACAGAAACGCACGCACACCCACACCCACCCACCCACACACACACACACACACACACACAAACTTTCATGTTTTCAAGCGTTCCTAAATCTTTGTGTACAGACTTACACAAATTCGTAACAATGGCAATACCAAACACGGGCCGTGGCCTAAAAAGCGAAATGTATTCGGTTTGTTCGGTCCCAGGCTGGGGATATGAACAAACAATAGATATTCCCCACGGTGAGCTACGCAGGCATGTCTAGCCAAGAATAAAGACCGGGAATTCCTAACAATTTTACCAGCTTGACGGAAATGTGGTAAGGGAAAAACACAGAGAGTCACCATATCAGTTTCGATCTTATCTCATGCATTGAAATGCTGGCATCTATTGTTACACATTTTACTAGACGTACTTTTTAGAGGGATAATACTTCTACCGCCTAAGGATTGTTATTGTCAATTTAAGCCTTGCCATGCTTGTACTTGTATGGGTCAAGCATAGTTAGTAGTTCCAAGGGCACTCAAACCCTTTCATCTTGCTCTATATAAACGTGATCCACTATTGTATTAGGGCAAGTTTATCAATACGATATATTTAATATTCATGTAATATGGAAGAAACAAATTATTGCTTTCAAAAATTGTTCAAATGTAGTCTTCCAATTTCCTTTTGTTCTACTTGTTTTGTGTATTTTATGTTTCTTGTCATATATTATTATTTCTGTAATTATCTTAGTCGTTTTGTAGCGCGAGTCGTTTGATAAACCATTTGCCCTATACCTAGCCACGAATTGAAGAAAAAAGAACCTTTCGGGCAACTTGCAAAGAAATTCAAAAGACGAAGTTGAACATATTAAGACTAGAGAGTTGTGAAGTATTTTCTTTATTATTTATAGAGTATGGATAAAAATGTGTTTAATAATATTCAAATGTTTACTTTAAACTTTACAAGGTTTCTTATTGAAGCTAAGTCTTCATCCATCATTTTATTTTCTCATTTTTTACTGACTTTCTCGATTATCAAGCAGGGCTGTAGGACTCGAGTCTGGACTCGAGGTCGAGTCCGGACTTAAGTCTCTGGACTTGGACTTGGACTCGGACTCGGGCTCTCAGGACTTGGACTTTGGCTTGGACTCGAAGTCGAGTCCTTCAAGTCCGGCAGCCATTTTCTCTGATTCTTTATTTCTTTATAATTTCATGATCGATCCACCAAAAACCCCAGCACTCAACATATACTTGGGCTTTATTATCCTTAATGTAGTATACAGAACTATATTGGCCTGCATATCTTTATGTAACTTGATAATTTTCATGTGTCACGTGCCAGTTGTTAACATGATTCGCATGAAGTTTGTTTCTTGAATAATATTATGTAAACAGTGTTTAACATAAAACAGCTACAACATGGTATTCTTCTTTCAGTGCCATGCTCTGGGGAACAACCCTAAAATTTTCCTTGTCCCACAAAAATTAGAAAAATGCCATAAAAATGCTAGGGAAGGCATATGAGACTCCTAAAAATAGTTCAATTAGCAACAATGAACATGGTCTGGCTGTGCCTTGCGCCTTGAAGCATTGTCAGTAAATCTTCTGAAATCCTTTTCTTTGTTGTTATGGATTCCAAAGATGGGCCTGTATACTTTTTGCATCCTGTTTCTTTTTTTTCTTCATACAAATTTTACAAAAAGTTTGCATGGGTTTCACAGCTGCTCATTTTGCTACTTCTACAAAGGAAATTATTGCCTGTGTTAATTATTTTGGGATACTGTAAGATAGGTCTATAAATAACCTGTCAATTGGCTTCTGCTGAATCTTCATATGAAGTTTGCAATACTAACAATATGTAAGTCAGGTAAGTACACAACAACAGAGCTTAAATTTTACAACATATAAGGCAAGAGCAGTCACCTCGACTTGAAGTAGTGTATACTGTCCTGTTTCATGAGATGACTCTTTGGAATTATATGTTATTATATATTACAGTATTTTTTGTACCCAAATGTGAAATTTAGTAAGAATAACTGCTCAGTTTACCTTGAGTATGCAATATGGAGCGGGTCCTAAAATGTTTTAAAAGATTCTTAAAAAAAGGGGGATTATTGTGACATTTAACCTGTTGCTTCAAAATAATATTTGCGGCAACTGCGCTTGCCCTTTATTTCTGGAACATTGTTTACCATAACAGTTTGATGAGGGTTTATAATCATGGGGTGATGCATTATGTGGGGTCATGGGGTACGTGGCAGAGTGGTCTAGCTGTTCCAGAGCTGCTGTTTACCATACTGTGTTGTGTATGCATGTGCATATTTACTTCGAAGAGTTAAATGATTAGGGCCTGAACTTCAGGGCATCTTATGGGGCTTTGGCCCTGCTTTGCCCTTCAACCTGCTATGTTATGTTATGTTACATGGAGACCTCCTGATCAATGTATGTGGGTTTTTTTACGGTAGTCCGGCTTTCCGCCTCCTAGTACTTGGAAATTAACAGGCTTGCTACTAAAATCAGTTGCTCAGCTGCACAAAGGAAGTTGCACACTGGACTGAAGCACCTTTGGGTGGACCAGTTAACTAGTCAACTTTGGGCTTTTGCATCATGTGGGGATCAACAAGGAGAGTTTGTAGCTAAAGGCCTAGGCCTACAGGAAGGTAATTGTCAATGTCACAAAATTAACCATCAAACTTCAAAGACATTCTTCACATAGGCCTACATCTAACCCATTTCAAACAAATGTTAGACCTGCATGATCTGAATTAGTAATGGTAACCTTCCTAGGCCTTTTGCATCACACAGTTACGGTGCTACTTAGATGCAGGTCACAATATAGGGGGCACAACCAAAAAAAAAAATAATTACTGTGGTAGGTATAGCAATTACAGTTATGCCCCAGAGAGTTTGTACAGGTTGCACTAGTTCTGCGAGAAAATTGTGTGAGAGATCTATTGACAAGGCTTCCAAACAATTTACACTATATTTTTAACATACCTTATAATTGACCTGGAAGTTATGCATATTCGACTACAGCCAAGTTGCCTTTGTGGCTTTGTTCATTGTCTGTTTATTTGGTTAAGTTCTAATGAGACCATCATACCTTCTAGAGCCACTAACACTATTGAACCGGCTGCCAAACCAATGCAATTGTACATAGGTCTAGGCCTAGGCCTACTATGTTATCCCAGTATCTAAATTATACTACGTCTTTACGTACATAGGCCTATTCGAATTCCTGCCTAGCCTGTTGACAAGTTGTATGGTTTTCATCATCATACCTCCTCCACCTTGCTAGAACAATTGCTCCACCTCATGCTTCCCATGGACTAGACACAGCCAGGTAAAAAACTTGCAAGTAACAGTTAATATGGTGGCCGGTAAAATTACCTAAATAACTTGTCAGGCCATCTGTGAGTCGGATCATTTACAGGTTGTATGTCAATACTGTATACATACAATGCTTTGAACAGTATAATGTACAGTACAGTATGACAATGTTGTTTTGTTGTTGGTCCTAACAAGTAACATATGTACAACTTTCATTAGCCTCTGTATATATATGTGTGGTGTATTACATAATATTCATGAAGACAAATGGGCAATATGGCAGCTGGTTTTGCATGCATGTATGGAATTGTCCAGAGATAGCTTTGTGGGCTTTATGCTAGTAGAGCAGCTACTAAGGGATTGCCCATACAACCAGATGTCTGCAGTATAGCTTTAGACAGGCTCGACTTGAACCAAATAGGTTGGAAACTGGGCCGTAAAACTCTGTCTAACTAACAAACTAACTATAAATAGGCCGTATAATTTAAGCCCTGCTGATGCCTCTGTTATTTAAAAATATTTTATGTGCCCTCCTAAAATTGGTTTCAGGTTGCTTTGGGAACTGAGTGCATTCCCACTATTGGGAACCCTTCATGTAATTCATGCATAATCACCAAAAGCCTTTATATTGTACTATATTCTCAAACAGCTTGTCCTTTGGGTTACTAATTTAATACCAGACTGTATTTTCACAATGTTTCTTTAGCTAGCCTGTAGTTCCAGGACAACTTAAAAAATCCATTACCCCAACAAAAAGACTTTGTCCACTTACAAAATTCCTGAGTATACTTGAGCAAATGTTCCCATCAGGACCCCATGCACTGCTGTAAACATCCCCAGGTTGGGGCATTTCTCCCAGACAATTGGCTGATTTTAAGTGAAAAATATGAGCTACTGTTTACTAAGTATGTAAGAGAGGCACAATTTTCATTTAGCCAGATAAGTGGACTCAGCTGCAGTGCATGGGCTCCGCTTTGATTTCAGGTCCAGTTGAAACCCATTCCGGGCCAGTTCCAATTTCAGGACCATTCCAGGCCAATTCCAAGTACAGGAAAACCTAGATTGAATCAGGAATTGAGTCCAAGTTTGTCCCTGTTCATACAGCTATAGCAACCATAGGCCTATTTCTTTACCAGAAAATACTATTGTTGTTTTACTACTTTTGACCTGGACTCGGACTTGGACTCGAGAGCACTTCACTCGGACTTGGACTTGGACTCGAGCCCCTTGGACTTGGACTCGGACTTGAGCTTTTGGACTTGGACTCGAGCTTGTTGGACTCGACTACAGCCCTGTTATCAAGACACTCTAAAAAGCGTCGGGTGTATTTTCACCAGATTCCGTGTTAGTGTAGAGTCCTGGTCAAAAACCAGGAATTCTACAAGTAAATGACAGAAACGAAAATAATGGTTAGAAACCAGTAAACTGACCGGGTAATTCAATAATTCCACCAGTTTATTAGTAACTGTGGTATTGATTTCTTGGAAAAAATAATGAAGATTGTTTACGAGCTTTATCAAGACTGGTCTGATGAAATTTCAACAGTTCTACTCTACATTGCAGTGCAACATTTCCCTTTTCCCTTGGAATATTCCAAGCTCTTTGAAAGTAACAGAACCTACTCCATTCCTAAGTCCCCGTCTAATGTGTTTTTTTTTTTTGAATTTTGACTAACTTCCATTCTGCATTTCGATCAGCTGTTCACACTTTATCAGAAACGTTGTGAATGGTGATTTCGATTCCTTAATAAGTTGGCTTAGAAGTTTTTCGCATTCATGACACATTTTTAAGCACAGGTCCCTAGACTTTTGTTGGTATTTTAAGCACAGTTTCATAGAATTTTTTTGTGCTCGCACGATTATATACTAGACCCGCTACTCGATTTTTCCCCTATTACCCCTCCGCCACTGTAGCGCCACCACTATTTTTACCCCTGAAAATGACGATCTAAGCCCATTTTGGGAAAAAGGGGGAGTTTGGACCCTTTGGACCTCCAATCCTGAATTCATCAATGTATTTTAGCATGTTTCATCGATATACCTCAGAATTCTGAGTAACTAAGTCAGAATTCTGAGATACTTAGTCAGAATTCTGAGCCACTTAGTCAGAATCCCGAGAAACTTAAGTCACTTTCTCAGAAGTCTGAGACAATTAAGCTGCGAATCAAAAAGAAAACCTTTATTTTTGCTTGTCCCATCCCGGCCACTGTCGTGGGAGGCTGAGGAGGGACAAGCAAAAAAAGTTTTTTTTTTCGTTTTTCCGCATCATAATTATCTCAGAATTCTGACTTAGCATCTCCGAATTTTGACTTAGTTACTCAGAACTCTGAGATAATTAAGATGCGAACAAAAAAGTCCAATTTTTGTATTTTGCTTGTTCCCTCTCGGCCATCGTAGTGGCCCCAGGATTTGCTCGACAGGGTGGTCAGCATTTCAAGGTCCTGACATAGTTGATGAGTTAGTTCGGGTGGGCCGTGACTTGGCAGAGTTTGAGGCGCGCGTAGCGCGGAGAAATTTTTGGCTTGCTTTTTATCAAATACTTAAAAATCTAGAGTTTATTTTGAAAAAAAAAAATATAATTTTCAAAAGAGATTTGGGTTTTTAAAAGAACATTAAAAAGTTGGAGTGTTTATTGAAGAATCTGGTCTTCATATGGGCAAATCAAACACGTTTAACACGCGACAGCGGAAATTCATTTTGGGTCATATATGTTATAGTTCTGGACCTACTCAATAAGGTCTCAATACGTGACCAGAGGTTTGCCCGAAGAGTTTTTCCCTTTTTTGACCAAAGATTGGAAAATTAAGAGCTTATTACATTGCAGAAATTTTGGAATTTAATGTAATTTATTTTTTTGGGGGGGGGGTATGGTTATAAAGAAGAATTTGGATCCTTTATTAAGAGATATGACTTTCAAGAGCTAAACAGAGTTGGCTCTGTAACTAGAAACAAAGTAGTCATTATTTTGTGTTTTCTTTGGGAATAAAATTTTCACTTTATAATACTGCCCAAAAATGAAGAATTTTAAGCAAGTATTCATTGCTATGTTAAGTAATCTGTTCGACCAAAACACTATCTAAGCGCAACGCCACCATCAGTCAGCGCGGAACGAACAGAAAATTAGAAAAAAATCTAACCCCTCAGACAGCCGAAAATGGAATTAACCAGACTTGTCCATACAAATGAAGCAGCCGTTATTTTGAGTTTTCCTTTGAAATGAAAGTTTCACTTCCGTAGAAAAAAAACCAACTTGCTTTGTGATCAGAAAATTACCAGATAAAAGGTACTTCTTCAATTAGATGCTATAGTCCTTGGGCCAGAGAGGGTGGTCGGTACCAGACTGGGGCACAACATGTGAGTTATATATCAGCTTGTTCAGGTATATCGCCTTAATAAATTTCTGCATGATAGACCTTTAAAAGTCACAGCTTTAGCCTGCTAATTTGCATAAACAAAATGGTCGCCGCTAAAATTTTTAAATATTCAGTTGTGGTCACTTCTTGACATAAGAATGGGGCTCTTAAGTGAAAACAAGTGTTAACGTCAAGTGACGGATACCAAGAGTACCGCAGACCATAAGTTCGTTCATTTCAAATTGAGCCTCATTTGCATAAATACAAAACGGTAACAAAACGAAATAACTTTTGCGATTTTTTAATGGAAAAAAGTATGAAATATTGCCAATTTGACAACTAATAATATTTTTTTCTTTTATTTATATTCAGCATTGCTTTAAAACATAAGCTTCCAATACCTTCATGTTATGAAACCCATTCAATAATAAGAATATGGATATTTGCATAAACAAAATGGCCACCACTGAGATTTGGACAAATTCACCTTTGGCCATTTTATAACTCAGGAATGGAGAACCGAAGTGGAAATCAATGTAACACCAACGTTTTAGATACTAAAGTAAAATCAAACTATTAATTTGTATACTTTAAATTGAAAATCATTTCCATAATTCCAAACTGGTTGCAAAATTCCCTAATTCGGGTGAAATCCCGAAACTTACGGAAAATTGCCTAATTTAATTATTACCATTATTACCATTAATTATTACCATATTTAACTGAACAGACATGCTAATTTGCATGAACAAAATGGCCATCTTTAAAATTTGGAAATATTTATTTCTCTTCATTTCTCGACTTTAAAGGAATTTTGAAGTGGAAACAAGTTCTAATTTAAAGTGTGGTATACCAAGAGAAAAAAAAGCCATAGATTTTTTTCATTTTAATAGGAATTTCACTTGAATTTATCCATAACTGGTAAATCTGCATATTTTGTATCTTTTTCGTAGAATGTTGTTATGGCATATAACCATTTTAAGAGCTTGCAACAAGGATGTGTGTATTATATCTGCATATCAATATTAGAGCACGAATGTAACATATATTTATGTTTACTCAGACATGATCATTTGCTTAAAGGCTCAGTTCTCTCACCCCAAACAGTATCAATTCTCCTAACCTTCCTACTGAAGCCCCTCCCACAATTGTCTGAAATTCATCTTCATCCAGATACAATCTCAGTTAATTGCTTCAAGGTGAATATAGAAAAACTCCATTTATGTAATCAAAACAATCTCAGTACCGCTCATGCTGTGTTATATAAGCTTTGATACTCTGCATTGTTTGAATAAGCTGCTAATCAAAGAACTGAGCCAATTGAGAATTTCAATACCCGGGTACCAAAATTGTAGTTTGGGGTGAGAGGTTTGGCCCTTTAAATGAAATGGCCGTATATTTGAAAGAAATTGAAATGCTCTATTGTTGACCATTTCTTGACTAGAAAATAATAATGAATTTTAAATGAGTACTAACTTAAAAAGTTTTTGGATATGTTAAAGCACACAATAGAAATGTGTGTTATATCAAATAGAAAATTATTTGCATTTACCAAAACTGGCCACAAATTTGCATATTTTAGGTCGTTTATTCGATGAAGAGAAACTGGTATCGGCATTTGAAGAGATGATAAGTATTTTAAAGTGCCTTTGCCCATCTGTGGTCAATATCGCTATAATATCACTATAACAATAACAAATAATCATGTTACACATCCCTCATAATTATCGAGTTACAGTCACTGGCATAAATAAATTAAAAGCTTCTGGTATTTTCAAATACATTCAGGTGGTCATGTATTGACTTACATGTAGGAAATTAAAGAATATTGAAGTGGAAGACAGAGCTTATTTTATCTTTCACATTTGGGAATGAACAAGCAATAGTTTATTTGTTCATTGTGCATTGAAGCTCATTTGGTAGTGAATAGTTTAAAATTAACATATTTTTTTTTTACTTTTAACGGAATCTGAGTGAATGTTTCCTTTTTAAGTGGTGATACCTATGATTTTATGCAATTTTCGCTCATTGGTTTTCCATCATACCTTCGACATCATACCAATTTGCACTGCCATTTAATGATGAAGATATATTAGTTTGAACGTAACTTAAATGGCCGACCCTGATATTTTGATTATCAATTAAAAAAATTCTGCCTTTTGAAACTACACTTCTTACTCAGCCGATAACATCATGACTTGCCGACTTTTTAAAATAAAAAATCGCAAATGAAAATTGATCTTTGTACAAAATGTTTGGGGCCCAAATAGAGACTAAGGGTGTACCTTACTGCTGAAAATATCAAGAAATATTGCTCTTTTGTAGTTGTAAACACAATTTTCACTGATTTCGGCATGTGAAGTACCTACGTAATATTTTTCGTCCCAATTATCAATAATTTGACCGATTGGCGGTTTTCAATACTATCAGGGTAATTTTATTTTCATGCAGAATGCACTTTCCTTAAAAAGTGTTAAACGCTTCATGAGAACACAAATAATTTACATGTGGTATAGACTAGGGCATGTGACAGCACATTTGGAGAAAATTTGTAATGGGTGGTGACAGATATGTGGGGTGTGGCATACAATACCACACCCCTCATGCCTGAATGTCACACCTGAAAACTCAAATTAAAGTGAAGAAACATGCTACTATTGAACACATGTTACAAAACAAGCCTGATAATTTTCCTTTCCATACGAAAGGGTGTGTTTGGGGGGGGGGGATAAAGTGTGTTTTTTGTTTTCCTAATATTGTCACATATCCAAAATGTGGTTATATAGGGCAAAGCATGACACTTTGGGCAAGTAGGTCAAAATCTTAAAAAAGAACCTACTGTGAAATGCAAATAATCACCATTGTTCAGATTCCAACATACTTTTGAAAAGCTTAATACGATACTTCAAGTGAGGTATTGAAACGTTTGAACTGACGCATTTCTTATGTAATGGTTCCTGGATTGAGTGTAAATATTAAAGTGGAAAACAGGGTTAAATTTAAAATTCTGTCCTTGAAAATAACTTCAGATTATATACTTTTTTCATTTCAAAGTGAACCTGACTTGGACAAGTTCAATTCTGCTTGCACATTTTCATCATTATGTGATACTTTACATGAAATCTGACTGGATATTCCTATTTTGAAGGATGCATTCTAATTATTCCCATGCTTTTATATGTAATCTTTATGCCAAATGGCAGGTGTTATTCATTCTGTATTTTACATATTAACCCATTCAGTGGTTTAGTTAAATTACAGATAAATTGGCCGACTTTGAAAATCGAGAACACGGGCATTTTCTTGCATTTTAGTGATGAAAATTAGCAGTTAAGTGGAGCTAGGACTGATATAAGGTGTTTAGCCAAGCAGTTCGGCAACAAATATTTGAATTCTAATTGCCTCCCCGCATTTTCATTAAAGTAATGTTTTGTCAATTTTAATTTTCAAGATATTCATTGTAGCGTTCGGGTTGAGTTTTTCACTTTCGTCACTGATGGTAACACGGCTACATGGTTTTATGAAGGTTCCCTGTTAAGCTTTCCCTATGAAGCTATGCAACCATGTCACTGAAACGGTAACACGGTGCATATATGGATGTATACAGTAATTAATGTATTGGCTTCCTTCATTTTAGACAACACGGATGTCTATAAGTCTGCAAAAAGGTCAATCATAATCCAACAAACCATGACCAGAATGATTTATTTCTAACATATCTATGTTGTTTCCAACTGATTTATTTCGGTCATAAATCCTATATTTCTCTAAGTAGCAGTTTTGATTCGTAGTTGTAACAGTCTATTATTCTGTATCCCGGTTAAACGGACAGACAGACACACCCAAACAACCAAATCAAGACGTGGAGATCGGTGTCTTTATTCTCTGGTGGCCAGAACTAGACTGGCCTCTGTATTTACACAAATACACTCAATCGAAACCAAGCATGTTTAGAACGTAGAAAGTAAACATACATATGCAAATAAGTGGACACGAAACAGAATAACTTAAATAGACTGCGGAGCGGAATTTACTATACACACAATACAACATTCCTCCCCTGTAGTTTTAGCATAATGTGAATAAACAATTACAACACTAAAAATACATTTCAGCATTTTAGGAAACTCTGAAATTTACGAAAAATAGATTTTTATAAGAACGCATTTTCTGCCGATTTTTGTCTTTCAAGATATCAAAAATACATCAAAATTGCACGTTAAGGATACTATAAAATCTACTTCAAATCTATAGCAAAAGTAGAAGACAATACATAAAAATTTCTTACACAAACACATACAAAAATACTCTTCTCACAAATTCACAAATCCAACGTGTCAGGAGGTCGAACAACTCTACCAGACCTAGTTTTTACCAGTTCTGCACTAGGTGGTAACTGATCGGATCTAGATTCCCAGCGTGTCTCTACATCCGACGGCCCCGCACCTGGTCCACTGTCTATTAAGGGAGAGGTAGGACCCTGTGGCGATGAGGCAGTGTCCGAGTCTCCAGCAGGAACTACAGGTCTCGACTCTGGGGTTTCTGTCGAAACAGGGGGAACTTCTGAACTAAGACCAGGTTCCATACCGGCAGAACCTTCGAACGTAACATCTGGACTTGGACATGCCCTTGAATCATCATATCTCAGGTGATCTGCGTGCACGAACCTGCATTTATTACCGGGAGTTCTAAGTTAACGGACCCTTAACCTTTACAATTGTCCCTGGTACCCATTTCTCTTTTCCTCCCCTCATTTGCCTAACAAGTACCAGTTGGAAAAGATCAAATCGTCTTAAGGTTGGATTGCTACCATCATGGTAGTCTTTTAAGTTAACCAGACGACGTTCTACCGAACGTTGTAAAGAAGGCTTGACTAGACTTAACTGGGTTCTTTGAGCTCTCTATAAAAATAGATCTGCAGGCGTCTTTCCTGTGGAAGTATGTGGCAAATTTCTATAGCAAAATAATACATGTGACACCTTATGCTGTACACTACTAAACTCAGACTATGACTTATACATCCTTTTGAAAGTATGAACATGCTTCCCTGTCAACTCGTTACTAGAGGGATGGTGTGGTGGGCACAAAGTGTGTTCTACCAAATTTCTTTTTAGAAAAGACTTGAACTCGTCACAGATAAATTAAGGTCCATTATCTGTAACTACTCTTAGTGGTAAACCAAATTGAGCAAAAAGTGTACGTAACCTAGATATTGTGGCAGAGTTTGTTGTACTATCCATTAGAAAAATTTCAAGCCACTTTGAGTAGCTATCGACGGCTAACAAAAATTGTTTCCCATCAATGTCACAAAAATCTAGATGAACCCTTTGCCAAGGCTCAGTAGCCCAGGGCCAAAGCAGAAGAGGAGACTTCTTTGGGGTGACCTGTGAATAAGTACAAATATTACTTGCCCTTACCCCATCTTCAACATCTTTATCCATGCCTGGCCACCAGACAAAAGGTCTGCCAAAAGATTTCATTCGGGACATACCGGGATGACGTTCGTGTAATTCTTGCAATATATGATGTCGAAATTCTTGGGGAATAATCACTCTCCTACCCCACAGTACACACCAATTTTTTAAGGAAAGTTCAAAACGTCTACCAAATAAGGCTTCAATTTCTCATCGTTACAATGGTTCGGCCAACCACACAAAGTATACTCATACACCTTACTCAGAGTTGAGTCATTACTAGTGCTTCTCGAAATCATATCAGCTGTTACAGGAAGCTGATCAACGACAACACTGCATTCAAAATTTTCATCTGCATCGATTTGGCTTGAATCATGCTGAAGCGGAAACCTACTGAAAAAATCGGCATTTGCATTCTGGGAAGAAGTACGATACTCTATGTCGTAATCATATCCTGACAAAATCAAAGCCCAGCGTTGCATACGTGCTCCAGCTAAAGTTGGGACAGAAGCCTTTGGACCAAATATCCGTGTCAAAGGTTGGTTGTCTGTCACCAGTTTAAATTTCCGACCGTATAAATAAAGATGAAATCTCTTGAGGCCAAAAATTTATAGCCAGTGCCTCCTTATCAATTTGCGCGTAGTTCTTCTCGGCTGACGTGAGTGTCCTGGAAGCATACGCAATCGGTCTCTCAGTGCCATCCTCATACTAATGACTAATTACTGCGCCTAGCCCATGGGGACTAGCATCCACGCTTAATAACAAACTCTTTGTAGGATCGTAATGAGCCAAAATTTGTAGGATCGTAATGAGCCAAAATCTTGTCGCCCGAAAGTACATGTTTCGCATATTCAAATTCCTGTTATCACACTTATCGGTCCAGTTCCACTCTGACCGGTGCTGCAACAAAGAATACAACGAGTGCATGTTGGAGGCTAAATTTGGGACAAATTTGGCGTAATAATTTACGATACCCAAAAATGATTTAAGTTCAGTAGCGTCAGTCGGCCTGACTGCGTCAACCTTGTCCTACATCGGCTCGACACTTTTATCGCTTGGAACATGGCTAAATACTGAACTTTGGGCTTAAAGAATTTACACTTACTTGCGTTTAGACGTACGTTAAACTTTGTAAGTCTTTCAAACAACACTTTCAATACATCTAAGTGTTCTTCTGCACTGTTCGTAGCCACTAACTTAAATACCATCAATGTAGCAAAATACATGTGAAATACCTGACAAAATTTTGTCCATTGTGGCTTGAAACAAAACAGGTGCTATTTTTACCCCATAACAAAGACGTAGAGGAGCCAATAACCCTTTGTGTGTGTTTACAACTAACAACTTTGCAGAATTTTCATCCAACAACAATTGATTAAATGCACCTGATAAATCTAGCACTGAATACACACTAGGTTGGGAGCCTTGGGGCAACTTTGCCAATAGGTCCTGTACCGTAAGGAGCTTATACCCATCATTTTCAATTAGACCATTTACTTTCTTGTAGTCACCACATACCCTGACTGAACCGTTGGGCTTTTCAACATGAACAGTAGGGGTCGCCCATTCACTAAATGCAACGGGTGTTACGATATTAGCCTGGATTAAACGATTGTATTCCTTTTCTACTCTTTCCACCATGGAATAAGGTACCGCCCTATACTTTTAAAATACAGGTTAAGCATTTGGCTTTAATTTTTTTTTTATTAGCCGTGAACTGTTTAATTCCTGTATTTTAATCTGAAAAAAATGACGGTTATCATGAAGAAACTCACGAAATCCCACAGGTTCATTCGGACTTGGGGAAGGGAGTGGGACTTTGGGTCCCACGGGTTTACTGCCAGATTTGGTAACTTTGAAAATATCCTTCCAATCAAGTCTAAGTTTTGAAAACACATCTCTCCCCAACAAAGAAGTGCATTCACCTTTAACTACAATGATTTCTTGCATTAGAAAAGGGGAATTTTTGAACCTAAGAGGTACAGTAACAAAACCCAAAATAGGTACCAGCTCACCTGTGTAGCCTCGTAGAACAACGTCACATTCTTTTAGAGGGTACGAATCCGACAAATTGGAATTGTAAAATTTTTCCGAAATAGTGGATCTTGCGGCTCCGGTATCTATTTCCATGGGAACATTAACTACTTTGCTTTTCCCAAAAGCCATGGTTGTCACGTATGGAGGAGTGTATCCATTAGAACGATTAAGATTACACAATCCGAAATTAAAAGTAATGGGCGTTTCCTCATCACATGGATCATTTTCGTTGTCAGTTTTAACAAGAAGCTTGGTGTCACTTTTATTACGGCTTCGTTGATTAGTCTGCTGAGTAGGTTTTTTACGTCCGCGATCCGTTGTCTTCCCTAGGGAACGGCATGCACGTTTAACATGCCCTTTCTTACTGCAATTATGGCATACGGCGTCCTTGTGAGGACAGTCCGACCTATGATTTCCTCCACAACCTTTACAGTTAGGCCAACTATTACTCTGATTTCGACTCAGGGAAGGGGTGTGGACATGAAATTTCTTACCATGGTAGACTGCGTAAGTGTCTTCGGTTTTAGACGTCATGCACTCCTTGGTTGCTGCGATCGCCAGTTCGTCTGCGACACATTTTCGTTTCGCTTGTCCAAAGGTTAAATCTGCTTGGGTAAGTAGATGCGTTTGAGTCTTTGCAATGTTTCCATGTAACCCAGATAGGCCTACGAGGCGGTCGCGCCGAGCATCGTTAAGAAAATCGTCAAAGTCACACCAAATACTCCAATTTTTCAGGCGGACGATAAAGCCTGAAACAGACTCATGTTCTCCTTGAGTTGCAGTCCAGAATTTGTGTCTTTCGGCAATTGTAATCGGTATGGCAGAATAGTGGTTTTTCGGTAACTGCTTCAGCTCTGTGTACGTTTTAGTGTTCGGTAGACTTGGGCTACACATGTCTCTCAGCAATTTGTATGCACTAGCCGCGACATTTGCCAGAAAGAAATTGGCTTGTTTCTCCTTTGCCATTCCGTTAGCTTCAATAAAAGCGTCACATCAGTGGCGTAGCTACTGGGGGCAGGGGGGCAAGTTGCCCCCCCCTGGAAAAATTTTTGGGGAAATTTGATGAAAATGGGGAAATTTGATGAATCTTCTAATTATTACAAAAATTTCACAAAAATTTCTCAAAATTTTTGTTAGAATTAGAAATTGTGAGACATTTCTAATACATAATTCGTATTTTCATGCAACAAATTAACTCATTTTTCGTCAGTGTCGCATGAACCGGCCCAATTCGCGTTCCACAGAAATGTCCTCGTCGCGTAGCAGATTGAATGTTCTCTTGTGCTTGTATACGCACTGGGGTTATGATCAGTGCATTTCAGTGGACAGGAAGCTGTTATTCAGGTGATACTTTGGGAATTCATCAGTAAACGGATGTGAAAACTGACAAGTCACTACCGTAGACCCCCGAGGTTGTTATGTTCTTCTACAAGCTAGCAGTAGCTGCACGATTTTACTGTGTGACATAACGATGGATCGGGCTGAAACAATCCATGGCCAACGATAAACTTAAAGTTTATCTAGAAATTAGAATTAACGGGATCCGTTGGCACACTTAGATCTTGTTACTTAGCCTAATCCTTGGAGACTTACAAGCTAGTTCGGGAAAATAGCTTTCTGCTCACTTTGAGTGTAACAATAAATGGACAATGAGTACCTTGTAGCCTTCTACACATAACAGACTGCTTTTCTCACAGGATATCCTGTGTGATCGAGCCACTATTAGGCCTCCTTAGTGGCGTGCGAAGGGGAGACCATTGGGCCATGCCCCCCTCACAGATGCCATTTTTCTTTGTTTTTAAAAATACGTAGTCTAACTTTATTAACGCAGATTTTACTTCAAAAGATAGCATATGTGGCACCATATTGCTGATAAGGACACCCAATTTTTCAAAATTTTTCAAAGTGGAAGGATTGTCCCTGCAAGGTCTTTCAGTGATGCCAATTTTTTTTATTCCTACAAATAGACCTAGGCAAATTCTGTCAAATTCCAATTTTTACTTAAAAAGGCGTTAAGATTCTCTTTACAAGCATAAATACGCTATTTTGACCATCTGAGAGGTGTGATTTTTCGAAATTTTCTTTTCGCTCCGCGCCAACCAATGGTGGTACTTCGCTCGGACTTTTGGGCAAAATTACATATTTGGAGTAAAATTAGCTCTTAACTCTCTGATCACTTTGCAGTTTGCGAACATATTTTGAAGTGAGCATTTTATTGCAAACGACAAAAGAAGAAAGCGACTGGCTAGATTCTTCGTATTTGCCTGGAAAATGCTATTTCCGGCCATCTAAAGGGTCTGATTTTTTCAAATTTTCTCTACGCTCCGCGCCAACCAATGGTGGCGCTCCGCGTAGATATTTATTATGACAAAATAACATTTTATAACCAAGGAAAACCACAAATAACCAGCAGTGCTATTTTATTTGGACTTCTAAAAGTGTGCAAATTTAATGACAAGTTTTTACTTCGTAAGGTAGCATAAATGGCATAAGAGTGCATGTAAAGACACAAAAGTTTCAGTTTTATCCTCATGAACCACCACGATTCAGCTTTTAACACTGTTCCCGTCAAAGTCGAAAATCTTGCACCATTTTGCATGTAGGCTCCTTGAAAACGTCAAAAAATTTCCGGACACCCCTCTACTTAGACCATACTGCATGCCCCTCCCCCTTCAGAGAAATCCTGCGTAAGCCACTGCTTTAGTACATACAAATAAACCAGATACTGTTTACCAAAATAATATACTTTGTTATTTCCGATTGCTCTCTGTTATACTTTAAGAGTAAAATGCAGGTAATATTACAAAATGGTATGGTAATGTTGTTATACTTTTAAGTTCGCATATTTTATATGAAATACATATTTATTGACCGGAAAAAGTTTTGGGGAAATTTCATACCTTTGCCCCCCCCCCCCCCCTGGAAAAAATCCTAGCTACGCCACTGCGTCACATCTATCGGAATAGTCTTCGAAAAGCTCCCTTTTTCGTTATAAGCACTGATATTTCCAAAGACGGCCATGGCTGAATAGTATGCAGCTAGTTTGACACTTCAAATATACTTGCTAAATTTGTTGTTCACTAAATCCCATCTTCGTCGCCAATTTTGCATCCCGGTAAAACAGACAGACAGACACACCCAAACAACCAAATCAAGACGTGGAGATCGGTGTCTTTATTCTCTGGTGGCCAGGACTAGACTGGCCTCTGTATTAACACAAATACACTCAATCGAAACTAAGCATGTTTGGAACGTAGAAAGTAAAGATACATATGCAAATAAGTGGACACGAAACAGAATAATTTAAAAAGACCGCGGAGCGGAATTTACTTTACACACAATACAACATATTACAAGCACGACTCAAAAATAATGTAAATGTGTCTCCCATTTTCATTATCTTAATATCTCTTGGATAGGGTGTCATGCCTTTATGGCTTGCTTACTTTGGTATCATTGCCATGTAACATATAAAACTGTGTTATTTTTCAATGCATTTCATTGGTAATTTAGGCCTACTTTTACTGTCAAAAAGGCATCAAAATTACAAGGATGTGTCCTTATTCTTTACTCAGTTTCCCATATACATTTGATCATTCATTTACACATGAAAGAATTAACTTGGCTATAGTAAGCAAAAGGATCCCCCCATTTCTACAACAAATGAATCAACGTACCGCTGGTGCTGGAAAAATGATTTAGAACTCAATACTACACATAACTCTTCCTCCTTCCCGAACCAGAAGTACCATTTGGTAAAATAAAGTTGGTGTTTAGAAAATCATTCCACTTGAAATTTCAAGGTGTACACTGGAATTGCAGAATCGAAAAACCATGGGTGCGAGAAAGCTTAAAAACACCACAATAATATGCCAAAATCATTGCAAACGAAACCCGGATGAAACAGTCACAATAAAATTGCTTCGATATTGACGAATTATCATATGTATGCGAATAACGTTCAATTCAAACTGGATCTTCACTACTGCAACATTTTTATACCTTCATGCAAGCGTTTGTTTGGTTCAATGTTTCAAAATCGTCACTCAAGGGACCAACATAATTCATTCAGTTCATGAAAGCTACCACCAAGATATGCAGATTGGCCAACATTTTGGATGTGTGCAAAAAAATGTCCCTTTGAAATGACGAGCATTCGATTAGTTTTGATTTTCGAATCCAAAAACGCAAAGTTGTTTTAACTTAAAAGCTTTCTTAGGCAAAGAAATTGATAAAATGGGATATTTCAATATTTCAGCTTAGACTATTGTGTTTATGCAAATTATCATGCATATGTTAGTGACTTGGTTATATTACATGTGTATCTTACATTTTATGTTGTTGAATAATACAAGGCTGAAATAATAAAACGTCATTGCCCTTAGTAACTCTAAAAAAGGCAATATTCGATGGCTTCATAGCTTTACATGAAAAATCAGTGAAATTATGTAATTCTGACGCCATTTTGGAATTACGCAAATGAAATTCAATTTGAAATAAACAAATATATAGTTGGTTACCCTTCAACCACAGCTTTGTATCCAAACGTTAACTTTTCAACTTGTTTCCACTTCAATACCCCATTCCTAAGTAAACCAATGTCCCAAAATGAACATTTCCAACTTTCAGTGGTGGTCATTTTGTAAATGCAAATTAGCAAGTCTCTAGCATTGAATGGGCCATGTAGCATGACGATTTGTTGCATAAATAGTGTAGAAAATTTTCGAGCTTAAGTAATTCAAAAGTCGTAATTAGCTCTTAAAATGACGATAATCGATGCAGGTTTATGTAAAAAAATCACAAAAATATGAAATTTTTCCCGCTTATTTTGATTTATGCAAATAAATGTCCATTTCATATTAAAAAATGTATAATTTTTGTAATTTTTGTATTCAACACTTTAGGTAAGCATTTGTTTCCACTTGATTACTCTTTTTCTAAGCCAAGATATGGTCCAAACAAAATATTTCATAATTTAAGCGGCGGCCATTTTGTTTTTGCAAATTAGAAGGCTAAACCTGTGACTTTGAAAAGTCTATCATGAAAAAATCTATTGAAGTGATGTTGCTGAACAAACCCCAACTTGGTCACGGTACCAATTAGCCAAATTTTCCGCCCTGGCCCAAGGACTATAATGGTCTTGTCTCTTTTCAGGGTGTCGGGGGGAAACTATATGCAACGGAATTGAAAACATACTAATGTTTTTGACTGTACTAGGGATCTTCGTTGGAATCAATTGCAAGATCCACTAAATAGATGAAATTTTCTACGTGACTGCCGGAACTCCAGACAATAAATGATTTTGCTTCCAACGTATTTGAAAATATGTCACGTTACAAAGTGGCTTCAAATGAATTTTCAACCAGACCCATGGAGGGACATTCTCACGCCACTGTGTATCATTATGTGTAGCTCAAAACGGCCTGACCGATTTTGATTACCGTTGCTAGCATTCGGCAGAAGGGGCAGGCCAGATGACAGGCCATTGGGCACTTCATGCACATGAACAACCACAGACCGCTTGCCCGTTCATATAAGGAAAATTTGGAGTTGTGAGTTTCCTTGAAGAATATGGTCTCGAGTGAGCAAAATCAAGACGATCGTCCGGGTAACTGAAGTTATCAGGTCCACATCTGTTATCGTGGGCCTGTATATAAAGGCGCCCCGACGAAATTTGATTTTCTCAGTCTTCTCTGACGGGGCCTTGACCTTGCGCGCACGGATTGAAGATGGGATGAGGAATAGCAGAGCTAATAAGAAGTGATTAGAACCGATTCAGATATGGACTAAAATAGCGTAAGAAAAAAAAAAAATAGTTCATAAAGAGAAGAACAGTTCATGATCATCCACCCAGTAACTTTAGTGTTTTGCGTTTTTCAATATTAGGCCTCCCCGAAAAATACCGTCCTTCCCTGACGGGGGATGAGATAGGACAAGGTACATGGAATGAGGTACAGCGCTTAGGATAAGTGATTGAAAATCGATTCCGATATGTATTTAAATAGCATTACAAAACAAAAAATATGTTCAAGATCACCCACCCAGTAACCTCTGTCCGTGTATGTTTTTTTTTTAATTTTTTTTCTATTTTTAGGCCTCCCAGAAGAAACCACCGACCTTCCCTGACGGGGGCCAGGACATGGCCCCGGTACACCCCCCCCCCCCCGCTGGCGCTACCCCTGTGCAGGCTGATGTTGATACAGATGGTTTTGGTTTTTCATCATCTTGAAAAGACTGCCGACTTCTACCTTGAACTTTATAGCAATGTATTGACAGAGCCTTTGTTTCGTTTCGTCGCATATTTTATAAGACCTGTACTTGTAATAATTATGAGAATGTAAATATTGGATACAAATGTATGTTTTGAGCTTAAGATTTTCTGTCTTGTTTCAGTTTAAGTTTGGGTTTATGTTCTTCCTTCTCTTTATAAAATGTCAAATAATTTCTTTGACAGAGTGAGCTTAGTTTAAACTTACTATACACAGTGTTAAACAGTGCTCATATAACCGTATTTTGTTAACAGATGAAGAACGCGTTCCGTATTCCGTAGCCATTGATAAACAAACAAAACCGTTGGCGATACGCCAGAGCTTAAATTACCAGAAGGTAGGAAAATTTTCTGGTGGGCTCCCTACAAATGCACCCTTTTTCAAGTTTGCATATTGAGAAATTAACCCGGTTGATGCGCATTTTAAACAAGAAATTTATTCATTGGCTGTTGTCATTGTATTGTTATTCCGACTGTACTTTTTGTAAGGGTTTAGGTTAGGGATAGCCATTTAGAAAATCTCCTGTTAAACAGTGGCCCATCGGCCCAGTTTAAGGAGGATTAGAAAAATGGGACAAATGGGAAAACAGACTACAAGTCAATGCAAATAGGTTTGTCCACCCTGCTGTAGCAAATTGCTCTTAAAAAAGTATCCAAGTTGACAGGAGTTTTCTACTTTATCGTTTCAAGAGTTTTTAAGAGAATCCCACGAGATTCGTACTTGTGAATGGAAAAAATAATGCAGTTCCAGAAAAGGGTTAAAATATTTTATTTAATACCTCTGGGATAACAGTGTAATGACTATTTGTTTATAAATAATCAGCGGCTAGAGGCCGATAACAAAACATACTTATCTGATAGACTATAGTTGAGGTTTGACCTATTCTTATTAAAGGAACCATTCATTTCCTTAAGGTGATCAATGAATTTTACATGACGATAGAAGGTTTATCGCATATAGTAATAGACAGAACGATTCTGTATCAAAAACTGGTTCGAATTACTTTAAGCTATAGAAAACGACTGCATATTGAAGTGGTTAGAGCATCAGAATTGAAGTTGGGAGTTCGAGTTCTGGCCGGATTATACCGAAGACTTTCGAAAACGGAACCTGCTGTCCTTGTGCTTGGTTCTCAGCATAAGCAGTGGGGTAGGGAAGACAAGAAAATGGTCCACAACTAGATAAAGGCCTTGAAAGACTCGACCTGAACTGGTTGGAAACTATGCTAAAAATCCGTGATCTAACGAACTCAGCATACAACAAGCTAACACAGTTTCTAATTAAAAAATAAAGTAAAATGGCTGCTCTGTTCAAAGTAGTGTGACCTTGCTTTTACTATATATTACTTTCTAATATTTGCTTGAATTGCAGTATAATTTGTGTAATTAAGTTCACTTGAAGCCTGTTCTTTCACTGTACAGATATGTTCCACACTCGTTACATTGCGGATTTTGTTGAGGGATCTATTGCAAAATTGCTACATTCTATGTTGCTTAAACCCTTGCAAATTGAACTGATACTCTACCATCTACCGTAAAAGGGTTCTTGTCAATAAAAAAAAATGTTGTTGCAAGGAGTGTTCTAGGGAAAACGTTTTACTACATTTGTATTTTTTGACGGTATTGAAAGTACATGTCGCCCTCTTTTCCGGTGTCTATTCTTTGAGGTTAGCCGTTACCAAAATGCCTTCTTGGACTGTTGCGCTCTCCAATTAGATGCAAAGCCTGAAATGACACGAGTGTGTCTCAAGTCGCACGAGAAATATGAGGTAAAAAATATTATCACGAAAGGTGCTTATCAAGAAGTATAAAATATGACTTCTAAATCGCCAATTAATCAATCTACTTTGAAATTAAGTGTGTTTGTTAAATGTTTATTTTTGTAAACATAAACGTGAGATCATTGGAAACGGGTGGGATCTGATACTTTTGCAAACTTAAGAAAATGAAAGGTCGACTGAAAGCTGCAACGGTAAGAGCAGCTGATTCATTTCAATAATGATAACCACTTTATGGTATTAAATGCGTTCTACTTCAAAGATATAGTCAAGACATTTACTATGTAGCGATCGTTAGAATTTGAAGCACAAGGACTAGTTAAATCTTCATAGCACTCACATTTGCATCTTAAAACTAAGATTCTAAAGACAGTTGTAGTGAGGGGTTCGCATTTATGAACGATGGTTGGGTTGGATATGGCAACTTTGTAGTGTGAGTCGACGAATACATTTCTTTTTTTTTCAAATTTTCAGTCAAGAACCTGCCTAAATTGCCAGGAATGGGACCTACCATCGCTTAAAAATAAATTTAATAAGTAGTCTAGAAGTCGTTTAGTGCATTCGCTATATCATTTAATATACATTTACATTACGTTTCATTAATATTGAACAGTGGTAGGGTAATAAGGAGATTAAGGCTGGTTGCTTGCATTAATGGCCACAATATCTGGTCATCACGTTCTGTTTAAAATTATTTATTATAATTAAATAATTTATAATTTATTATAATTATTTATCATACACGAAATCCCATTTCAATCACCGACGAAAATGAATTATAATGATACCAATGTGTGAGGAATACTAATTGTTATGATTGTGAAAGATATGTATTTTAGTATGTAATCTTTTTTTTCGTATCTAAGGCGGACGTCTCCGGGGATTATTTGGAACTATGCTATTAGTGTAAGTGGTTGCTAACAGTCATGCGTCAAACATTGTCTCGTAATTTCAAACCTCTGTCTATTTGTCAATGAACATAATAATGTTGGCTACAGACCAATGACTTATACAAACTAGAAAATGTGGTTACGCGCCGTAACCACAATGGACATGACCAAGTGCTAGTCTCGGGTTGCCCATGTTGGGTAAGGATGGACTGATTGGTTAATCCGATGTAGATCTAGTATGTGGGTTAGGGGCAGGGCCGCGGGGAGCAAAAATTTTCTAACAGACTGTCGAACCTTGGATGGTGTTTCGGATTGGAATCATCAATAAGCAATCCACCCGTACGAATGCGGGCGCACACGTACATAGACACACAAACATTCAAAGGGTCCTACACACTCGCATTGACACGCACATACATTCAAATTGACGTTTTGGAAGCCCTAAAGTCATTCGTATCTCACAATGATATGTGCTGTTTATTCTGCTTCTTGTATTTTATTTTAGCTCTGTCTGAATATTGGAGGGGCAAAACAATAGTTTTTCTCCCTTAATATTTTTAAGGGGATGGCAAATGCCATCGACGCCCCTGCCCGACGAGTGAGGAGCAGGGACCGCGGAGACGAGGGCTAAGGGGGCTATTGCGCCCCACCTTTTCTGCCATAGACATTTTGGTCCGCCTTAAATTTCTATTAGGCTATATTGTCGAACATATTGGGTTGGCCGCCTCTTTGGTGATTAGTCCCAACTCCAAAATTCGCTCCACGGCCCCTGAGGAGTGCAGCAAGTGTTCAAAAACTTTGGCTCTAGTTAAGAAGAAGTGACCCGAATGAAGTGAACCTTCGAATGAACGTACAGTTAATTATTACGTTTCCGCTTGAATTCAGATTACCAAAGGCATAGGCTCAGCCAATCGAAAACCTAATGGTTTTAAATATGCTAGAATACAAGATTTGCATCGGCAATTCGGACTTGAGGTTTGATTGCACTTTGCCTTCTGTACGACATTATGTAAAATTCTTCTTGTTGAAACGGACATTTACCTTTAACACGTTAAAAAACGTCGTTCAAACGGTCACGGCTTGCACACGATGGCAACGGACCGTACATGCTGACTTTATACTGCTGATTGCTGAACACTGCGCCAAATCTGGCACTTGCACTATATATATGCTACTACTGCACGAATATTCAACCATTCCTTATAACTGTATGCAGTTCAAACTGAGACATCGTAGCATACCGCTCCGCCAAATTCCAGCCTCTGTGGAAACTGCCAGAAGAAAATTATTTGAACGCTTTCAAATTTATACAGTTGTCTTTATAACCACTTCATAAATCAAATGTAAAATACATTTGGCGACCAAACAGTTCTAAATAAATTGATGTTGAAAATACAGACCAAAGTAGGACAGCATTCCTCGTTCATGATTGCGTCATATGTAAAGTACCAGGCGTATCAGCCTACTTAATATTGTAATTAGCCTACTTAATATTGTAATTAGCCTACTTAATATTGTAATTAGCCTACATAATATTTAAATGTACAGTACATTTCGTAATTAGCGACATCTTTCTCACTACCTTGTCACATACCCGTCCCCTTTGCTGTACAAATCTTTTCCCAAAAGACCGTTTTTTTTTCTTGATGGGAGTCGTTCGATAAACTGAATGAAAGAAATGTGGTCACATGATTATCAGAAAATGCGACCAACCACAATTATCGACATGCTGTCATGTCCATTAGCAAGCTAAAGGGGAGAAGAAACGTTGCTACCTGATTTTCAATTATATTCACATTCTCTTGCATGATTTCAAAGGCACACACCAATTGAGTATAAAACATGAACAAGGCAAGTAGGTTCTAATTAGCGTCCTAATGCGTCCGAAACCTTAATTTACATCTTTAAGTGACTTGCAATATAAAATCTTTCCGGTCTACCTTTCGAGATATAGCAGACGATTTGGCCTCCTTGAACGTAGTTTCTAACTTCCTCTTAAGCCCATTGTATGAAGAACAACACAGAGAAGTGATTAGTGTTGCCAATGACTAAGGCGCAAAGATCGGATTCTCGATGGATCGGTATTAAATAACTCCTCCATGTCCTTATTAATTTCAAGTTCAACAGAATATTCTAAATAAAAAAAACGAAGCATTCGTTGTCAACGTGAGAAAGTGATGTAACCTCTGCTGCCTTCAAGTTTATTTGATCATGTTTCGTAAAGTACATGTCCGATGTGGAATGAATTTTCAAACATTGAGTAAACTTAGATCCTACTTTATGTATGAAAATAAGATTGACCTGATGTTCCCAGTTACACGTATTGTTTGTTACGTTTGACCCATGGGGACCTATCCTAATGCTCATCTGGACATATTTACGAACTCAACAATTTGTTTGAACACTTCAGGTTTGTGCAGTACGTAGTGGAGGTCAATTTTTCCAAATATTAGAACTTGAGGCGATTCAGCGTGTCCCCGTAAAAGCTAGTCGTGTTTAAATTGAAAAAAAAAAAAAGAATCGATTCGCTTTAATCACAAATTATTTAAAGTGGTGTCTTAATTGACTCACCAAGTAAGCCATGCATATTTTACTAATCTGTGATGTTAACTGGCTGATTTCGTAGAAATGGATTAAAGAATGTCAAAAATTAGGCAAGGGGGCTTAAAATTGGTTAGAAACTTATTCAACTGAGTCAAGTAATAGTCACTCATTAGTCAATACTGTTCACTAACGTGATTAGTCACTTCACGCACTGTTTTGACTAATTTGTGTTAACAGTGTATCAGTACCATTTTCTTAGTGGAAATCGAATAAATCATATTTTTTTCTTTTTTATTGTGCACTCATACCCCCTCCCAAAAATAGGATTTAAAAAAATGATCCCCGGAAAGAAGATTTCAGCAATGACAAACATTAGGACGTGTTGTGTATTCAAATCCTTGTTTAATGTGTTAGCCAGCGAACATTAAACGACTTGTTGCAGTCCGTTGAACAATTAATAGTCAGTCATATTGAATCACCACACAATCCATATATATAACGATGACGATAGTAATATTATACACTAACAAAACTATTGTGGCAAGAACCCATAATTTAGTTTCAATAATATTTACATTGTGTCTGATATCCGCTTTTATGACAAACTTATACTCCAGCCTATAAGGTTACTCGCAATACACATAGATAAGTTGCAAGCTGAGAAAGACAGAGATTTAACTTCAATTAAGGAACTCTGAGAGACTTGTGGCTAATTGAGACTGTTTCAGTTACACATTACTTTGTTTTCATCTCTGTCGAAAAGGTTGACAAATGGGGTTATATTATCTTGTTTTGTGAGATAATGTTACATTAATTTTTCCATAAATCTGACGATCATATTCCATATCAAAGGACGCATGCGTGTCTTTTGTTTGAGTTCTTTCTGCAACAATTTGGATGTATGATTCTACTTGGAAATTAAAAGTATTTCGTTTAATTTCTGAAGAAACTTCAGTAACGTGTGGAAAGAGGGACCACGATCATATTTCTGTATTGGTGTGTCGGTAAAGTATACATACTTAAGTTCTCAATATTCATAACATGCAGGAGGTACGAGGCTAGTAGTTAAAGGTATCATTTGTGATAAGATTGAAAAAACCCTGCAAGTCTCTCAAGTTTCTACTAGTTTGCTATCTATTCCATACCTCTACAGCTGAAAAACGGACAACGGTAGTGGAAATCGGTTGTAGAGATTGTTGTCAATTCAATTACATAATGATACAGTGTAAGAACAGAAAAATGTCTTGCGAAGTCTTCCTACATAGTCATTCAAATCCATCTCGTGACGTATTTTTTTTTCAAAAGTTGTTATAAATAGAGGTAAAATCATTTATAGCAAGGAGTTCGGCAGTCAATTTCATCAATTCAATTTAGTCAAGGTCGCAAGGGCGTAAAATCAATTAGCATGCTATCAATTCCGTTTTGAAGTTGTACTTTTAATCTTCTAATATTTTGATCAAAATAGTAACTGCTTAGATGATCCTTCTTAGCCTGGAAAATGAAATTCTTGGCTGCCTGGGTGGTCTGAATTTTTAAAACTTTCTGTAAGCTCCGCGCCAACTTGAGATGGCGCTTCGCTCAAGTAGTCTACCTAGAAGAATTGAAGTTTTAAGTGAACACTTTTTGCAATCGAAAACTCAAAATAAAGACTTCTAAGATAGCCCTTACAGGCCTGTGAAATGCTATTTTATTCGGTCTGTGGGATTCGTTTTTTCCAAATTTTCTGTACGCTCTCGCTCTAGCCAATGGTGGTCTCCGCTTGGTTAGTAGTTCAAGCTTTAATTTCGTTTGAAGTGAACATTTTTCTGCCAACGAAAACTCAAAATAGCGACTGCGTAGATCCCCCTCACCAGCCTGGGAAATGTCATTTTAAACTGTCCATGTGCGGATCCAAGCCTGAGGGGGCTTTTACGGCCTCAGCCCTCTCCTTTTCGCTATATCAACAATCAAACATATTTAATTACAATAATATTCTGTTTCATATTTAGAGATATGACTAAAGGGAATGACAATTCATTTTTTTTTTTGATGGAAGGCAACCAATTCTCGTCACAAGCTACAATTGTTATAGTATCATCATGTGCAGACTCTTGGGTACAATTAGTTTTAAAACTGATATGGTAAAATGCAAGATAATACGAATTTTAGAGCAGGTAAGAATGAGTTTTTACAAAGAATTTTATTTTACAGTCAGAAATATTTCGTGTTGATTCGATTAAATTAACATTTTTCAACAGGTAAAAGATAAAATGGCGTTTTCCTGTAAAATTAGACCAAGTCTGGCCCACAGGATATCAGCAATGACGATTGTGTTTTTCATCTCTCAGCATGGATCATCTACAGGTCAGTACCATTAAATACATTGCTCAGTAGTTATCCAGAGGGTTGCCATTGTAAGGAGAAAATTTCCATTTAAGTGTTAGTCTCTCCTGCACTTGATATGCTATCGTGGAGATCGCTTGCCTTTGACGAGAACTGCCTTCAGTTCAGTGTTTTCAGGAGAGATCGAATACGGTACAAAACAAGACTTCAAGACCTTTAGAGTAAAGCATGGATTTACATTTTAAGAAACTGCAATGAAAGCTTAACATTTGTGGTGTATACTCATACATGGACGTTTCCATTTTTTCATTTACATTTTGGAGGTGCAGTGCTAGTAACGTTTTTGAACCTGATTTTAAGATACATGTAAGATATCGATCAATTATTTTGATGATAATACTTGTAAGATATTCGACACCTCTACTGCATTTGTATTCCATCCTTCAGCTGGTTCCACAATATTATTAAGGTCATTTTCTGATCGATTCAAGTCTCAAGGTTATCCAGACCTTGATGACAACAACGACAGGACCTGGAAAATAGTTTTACCGCAGCGTCATAGAATAACCGTCAACTTTCTTGATTTCGACCTTCTACAAAAGTGGTTTTGCACAGACAAGTTGGAGGTAAAAATTCCTTTCATTTAAACAGTAAAGTAACAACTGAAAGTTCTTTCTTGTTTTATAAAGATCTTTCTATTCAATCAGTTACGTTTCTTATGTGTCAATAATAGATACGATCAAACAATGAAAACATCGCAATTGCCGACTGCATTTATAAACAGCATAGAATTATTCGTCCTTATAATGAGTGATGTGCAAATAATCCATACAAAGTAAACATTGTATTTCTGGTTTTTATGTTCCTAATTTTTCATGCCCGTTATCTGGTCCACTTTTCCCCATCTAAACCTGAAACAAAACACTTGAATTTACGGGTGGAATGGACAATCGAAATATCCAACTAAGTTGAAATCACTCAAATTGAACTGTGTGACATTTTCCTATTGCACGAGGTATCCAACCAAACGGAATAGTGTGATATAATTCTAACGGAATATGTTTTAATTGATGGAACTAACAATAACATCTTTGTTTGTTATTACTGCAGTTTTGACATCTCATTGCAGATTTACGATGGTGACCACAAAAGAGGAACATACAAGGGAAAGCAACTACGCGGTAAAAGTATGATATCATTCAGTCATATGCTTACAGTTGTTTTGGATGCATGTTCACCTTCCTTCCTCTGGGACAGAAAAGGGATTGACGTGGAATACTCTACAGGTAACAAAACAAACTGGTTGTTTCTTAACTGTGATTTACTACTGTAAACAAACCGATTTATGATTAGGGTTAGGTCATTGATTGACCTGAAAATACTTACCTCACCTTTGTATATCTAGATAAATTAAGTAAAACAAACATGGCACTAACGGTTTTAAGATCGTGGGAAATGTCTGGTCGCCAATGTTACCAAGCTTGCGCCAAACGTATTGCACGTTTCATACCCACAGTAATCGTCAGGATCGGAAGGGATACGAGTTATTTATTACTTATTTGAAATTTTTTCAAAGCTTGGTCCAAAACCAGTGAAGTTCGCAGGATATTATTTAGTTTTCATCTTTTGGTATTCTGGCCTTCGACTCATGGAAGAATTTTGTGTTCTTAATGAAGTTTGCCGTGTAGTCTATAACCCTAACCCTAATAAATACCTTTTTTATTTCGAATATTTAGTTTATCCTACTACACCCACACCCACGACCAAACCTAAGACGAGCAACAAGTTGACTTCCACACCTCAACAGACTGTAACTCCATCTGTCACAACAGTCAATGGATCCCTTTCACCACAGCAAACTACCCTATTATCAAGTGTGGATACCGTTACTACAACGTCACCTGCTTTTATAACTGAACAGCAGACCCAATTGCCGTTTTTGAAGATCACCAGCCAGTTCAGTCAAATCGGTGAGAAAAACGCAGGTAATAGCTTTTCGAGAACTTGTTTTAAAATTTGACATCGTTTATTTGAGTACTGTTTTCGTTAGTTAATGGCTTGGAATTACCCAATTCTTTTTTAAGAAACCGTCTCTTGCTTTTCGTGTGTTTTATTTTTCTTTTTTTCTTATTTTATTCTGTGGAATATTTACTTGTGTTTTCTTTTTTTAAGTCAGAGAAAATATTGTGTACTTATTACCACTTGTTAAATGATCATATATGTGATATATAACGTACACAAATAGTTCAAATGACAACGGTGGAAATTCCACCCGTGCAAAAGTCAACTGACACAATCGCGGTCTGGAGGACGAACAACCGCAAGCGAACGTTACGTTGTCTTGCACTGAGGAAATGTAGTGCCAGACGGAATTTCCACAAGAAAGGTTATTATCTTAGCAGCCTTTATGAATTGATGACACACTGACGTCATTCTTAGGGGCAAAACAATGGAATGCGTGGCCGTTCGTTTGAGAATTCATCTTGCACGTGTAGCAAACTATAGGCCCATTTTACTGGTTGACAAATCAGTTGCCGGCAATGTTCGTGTTCGTTTGTTACCCCCCCCCCCCCAAACGAGGATGAACTTTTTGTTCTGTGACATGCATAAGGTCCATACTTTCAAAATCTATCAATTTCGTTTCAGTTTCCACAAAAGAATCAGTAAGGTTGTTCGGAGGTTTATTAGCTGGTCTGTGCTCAATTATCATCTTCGTAACCACGGTTATACTCGTGGTTAAAAGGTACGTAAACTGAGGTTTTTATCGATATCAACTACTCACAAAATGTATGGTCAACTGCAAAACACCTTTTCTAGAGATGTCTATTTACTTTTCTCACCGAGTTAGCATTGAACACCCCTTTAAATGTAATTAATTTATTACTGTACAATCTGGTTGTCGACGTTTTGCGTCAAAAATGTTGACTGTGAAATTTACTGAAAAATATTTTTATAATAACAAAATAAAGTCCTCTGTAGAGGGACTAAATATTAACAGATAGATTGGCTTAAGTAGCATATGGTTGTGTCTTCCTGTTCAAGCATATTTGGAATTAAATAGTTCTATTTTCACTTTATGTCTATAGAAGGAAACGTTCAAATGCTTGCGTGCGACACAATGTCCCAAACCAGGGACAAAGAGTGTTGGCTGGCATCGTTACCGAAAGACCAGAAATAGGTATCTGTCAAGAAGAATACGATTATGTACAAGGGTGCAGATTGGAAAACACGAGGAAAAGTTTGTCAAACAAAAATTGTGTTATAGGCGATACTGACGTCAGTTGTTCCACACTACAAAGGAAACATCGGAGAGCCATACCAAGCGACAATAAAAGCTCATGTGGTGAAATTACCTATGTCAATGCAGATTTCGAGGAAGACTACAGTACTGAAAATTGTAGCATTCGACCATCACCACTCAATGTTGGAAAAAATTCCAGACAAATGAAATCCGAAGAAATTAATATACACGAAGGCACTGTTTTAAATGCTGTTTATGAACCGTACCTTGCAGAGACGTAACATAACACTTTCCAATGTGTTCACCTTGCAACCAGATATCGAGAGTATAATGTCTTAGTAGTGAACTGTCACTGTACATGTCCATGCCGTGACGTTGTGGGAGCAACAAAGACACCCCAGTAGGTCAAAGGCGGAGTAGGGTGTAACTGGTATCTGAGTTTGTTACATGATCTTTGCCCTCAAATGACTTATACTTTCATTGTGTTCACACTTCGTAAAAGCAATTAACACATGCTTGACTGGCCTGTTAGCTAATTAAAATATTACGTAACGTTTTGTGTATTTAAATATATCTGTTGCTGCCAAACAATTAATATTAATATGATGTGAGACCTGACCACCGTCAAGTGTGCGTGTAGTGAGCTTCATTTTCTTCCTGAAGCGATAAGATGTAATCAGGCAGAGAAAGAGGGTGTACAAAAAAGTAAGAAGGAAAATTTCATCATGTTTATATTTGTGTAATGAAGCTTTAATCTCAACATGTAAACAATTGAAATGACGAAAGTGTCGTTCTTCTCGTTAAATGTAAAATGCCATTTCATGGTTATTGCATACTTTTATAAGCGATGGACTTACGGCCAAACTCTAAATAAGATACAATGGGAGTTTTTATCACAGCCGTCTTTCAGGCAGACAGTTCAAGTGGACTTCGCTTGTTACACATGGTAGGATTTAAAACTGCCAGAACTCTGGTGCTTTAAAACTTAGCCCTACTCTAACATCTGATATGTTGAAGAAATTTAAAGGTAAGATATAGGCCTATATCAATATTCAACGAATCACCCATGTGTTAATAAAATTCAATACTCATTAATGGATAGGAAAAAAGGCGGAATGTCCTATGCAGTACATCAAACGTGGAATAAAGGTGTGTGAACAACTGATCCACACTCACAGGTAAGACCTAACTTATTACTTTCTGTCTCGTTGGCGTGTTACAATAGGTGTGACCAAAGCTCAGTGGGACCAAGCAATCAAAACACTTCCATTAACGAAAAGTAGGAAACTGTCTTGACGAAGTTTCTTTGACTGTTGGGCAGTATCGCCTACACTGCCATCGGTAGTTTGCGGGTATGTCGAGATTGTTTGGTGACCAGGCTGCTGAAGTAGTTGCATTATATAGAAAGAAGCATATTGTGGAAAATTTATCTCTTCCTACGTTTTTCAAGATAATAACGAACAGGTTGGCACAATAGGATCAAAACATATCGTATCCCCTGATGGATATTCATTTAACGTCATCACGATCTATGTGACTGGTCATCTTGTAGAGGTAGAGGCGACGAGCAATTAAAAAAAAAATCATAAGAGATACTGTTTTAACTAACAACATTTGATGTAGCAGTTTTAGTTTTTCATCTCTAAATGACTGCAGAGATTAGTAAACTATTAGCTTAGAACAGAAAATCGAGGTGTTGGATTGAAGGGTTAACTTTCTCTTCCATACTCTGATTGCCTCAGTCTTCAATATTAAGTAAGAGATTTATGAAAACATTTGTCTCCTTCAGTATTTACATCGAAGTAAATAAATGGAGAATGGTATTATTTTAATGTAGTATTGTGAACCGTTACATGTCAGACATACTCTTTGTATTATGTACAATATGTGTGAAACAAGGACTGCGCCAATTTAAAAAAAAAACGGCCAATTGCTATTATTACATTCAAACAAAAAGGTTTTTTCGGGTGATGAGTGCACTTGTTTTAAAATATTTAGCATCGACCCACAATACCCCCATATAATATAGCTAATCTTACCCATAAAGGGTTATAAAATCGATCAACCAAATTAATTCAGTCCTCTTTCCTCAACTTGGCGTTGAACCTGTATTAATTGTTTTACAGGTTACAATTGATTGCCCTATTAGAAAGGATAACTCAAGGTCATGAACAGTTACAAACGTATTGTAAATCTACAGATTCATTTATATTTCGTGTATGTTTTATTTACCTTTCACGCTTGAGCTTTATAACGTTACTTTTGAGCTGAGGGGACTTAGATACACGTACAGTTATTACTATCTGGTTTCCAGTTTGATGTTACCATTGTACTCCAACGTAATTGCAAGTAATTCCAGCATGCAAATCTTGGCACTTGCTGTTAAGTTCCGGTTCATCTTGCGATAAGGTAGTTAAAGAAGATATACGAGTATTTCAAGAGAAAAAATCTCGAACCAACTTGTTGATTAGGTGGGCAGGAGATTAATTTTCGTGTATGGAAATTATATTTCGTGTATGTTTTATTTACCTTTCACGCTTGAGCTTTATAACGTTACTTTTGAGCTGAGGGGACTTAGATACACGTACAGTTATTACTATCTGGTTTCCAGTTTGATGTTACCATTGTACTCCAACGTAATTGCAAGTAATTCCAGCATGCAAATCTTGGCACTTGCTGTTAAGTTCCGGTTCATCTTGCGATAAGGTAGTTAAAGAAGATATACGAGTATTTCAAGAGAAAACATCTCGAACCAACTTGTTGATTAGGTGGGCAGGAGATTAAACGCTTTCGGGTGAAAATGAGGATTCGCCCGATCGGGGGGGGGGGGGGGATTTGCAGCATGGATATTCATGAGGGCTTAGTGTGTACCTCTTCGAAGTCGTCGCTTTGTTTTTTAAATGTGAGTACATTCAAATATAAGGTAATATTGTTCACCACCACAGACCGAAATCACAAGAAACTTTCAACAACATATTAATGAGCACAATTACAAGCAAGAGTAGCTTTCACAATTTCATACATCTTGCGGCTTTTTCGAGTCTTTAATTTTAGCTTAGAACATAGAACGTGGTAAAATTGCTCGATGTCTCAAAATTTGCCCGGTGAACCACCAAAAATGATTCGAAGCAAACTTTCTAAATATTCCAAAATTTCTCTTTCTTAAGATCGATTAAAATTTTCACCGTTTGTCCCCGTTTAATTTGCGCGGTAGGATCGCAAAGCATAAAGGGAGAAATTTTAAAATGGCGCCGCCAATGGAGGTATTTCCCGCAATGGGGTGATTGAAAAACCATTCTCCCCCGAAATAGGTTATCCCTCGAACTGGTGGGGGTAAATTAAAATTGAACTTTATACAAATATCTTCATTCTTTTTTGTTATTGCTGTTACCTATTATAAAAACCTTGAAAGCAATCCTTTATAATTTCTTAGACTCACTGGACTGAGTCAGATATTTTACATGATAAAGGAACTAATTGGTCATTCACCTCATTCAATCATAGGATTTTTTAAAAAAAAGAAAGAAAAAACGTAGAACGCTTCACTTTAATGTAACGAGTTAACTTTCAATCAAGCCGTGATTCATGATGAGGAAATATAGCCCGATGCTTTCTTACAGCGCCTTCACGGTTAATTAAGTAAAGTGAAAATAATGCTCTCATGAACCACTGATGAACTTTGCTCATTGACTGACTACGTTGAGATGACAGAACAAAGTTCCACCGTCACACCATATTTTCATGGAGAAGAGTCCTGTGGCACCCTATCAACAATTTCATGGTGCACTGGGCCAGGGGGTCTCTTAATGAGCAGTTAATGAAGTAGAAATACCCTGAACATGCCTCAAAATCCGGATTTTGGAGCTTCGTTGAAGTTAGACTAATAATTAAAGCCCTTAGAGGACATATTTACGCCAAAATGATGTTTGGTGTTACGTACAATGAACTTATTATGCAGTGAGAGCACTATACAGGTACACCTGAATTTTCCTAGAGGAATACCAGTGAAAGTGTCGCTTATGGCAAGAAATCGACTTCTTGCGTATGATGTCACATGACAAAGAGAACGAACTCCTTTGTGGGCAAAACAAACCAACACCGAAAAATGTATAGACAGCTGATTTGTCAATCAGTCGAATGAGCGCATAGTCTACCACACGTGAGGGAGAATTCTTGTGCGTGCGGTTATGTGTTCCATTGTTTTGCCCTAAGGGTTACGTCACCTTAGTGTGTCGTTAATTCATAACGTCTATTGAGAATTTTTTTGATGGAAACTTTTAGTGTTTTTGCATCGTAAGGACATTTTAAAACCTTTCTTGTCATGTTTTGACTGCTGCTGGTTTGATCAGTTTCTAAACATTTCACTGGAACATGCTGCTATTCATGTCAATTAATACTATTTCTCTACAGTTTTGTTAAGACTAACATTCGGTTTTAATGTTACGACGAGGAAGGTTCTCGCATAGAAACCGCCAACGAGCCGATGTGCTGAAAAGGCCACTGTTAACAAGCACAAGATGTGTCTCACATCCTGTAACCTGGGCGAAGTTAAGTGAAAGTATGCAAATAGCATCTGTGGTTACGGAAATCAGGCGAAAATAAAAATATATGAATTGAATAATTCGTTTGACATTGCTCTCATATGGACACATCGTAGTAGTGGTAGATAATATCCCAGGTAAAATTCCTATATGGGACCCTTACGGGCCCCATATCTTGGCCTTTAAGGAGCCCATATGGATTTGCACCCGGGATTAATAAGGGGCCTATATGGGTCTCTTATTGACCCATATTACCCATATGGGATAGTTCTCGTGCCCATGTTAACAACTGAAATGTGGGGAAAATATGGGTCAACCCTGTAATATCCCTCAGGCATGTGGGTTACCCATATGGGCCCCTTATTGATAACGGGTGCAAAATTTAATGGGCCCCATATTGGTTTACCCATATGGGGCCCATATAGGATTGTTACCATAGTGTACTCTTGACTATAGTTTTTGCTACTGATTTTTGAAATTTGAACAAGGTAAGCTTTAACCTTATTTGCCGTTCGCTGAGCAGGGAACTGGAAGAGACGAAGATTGCTCGCTCTGCTCTTCTCTTGTACTAGGTGCTTCGCTGTTACGTAAGACTGATTAATGGAATTCCTCAGCACTAACAGAGATTATACAATAGGGACAATGGTTCCGGTCGTCTGCTACAGATGAGAGATCAGAGGATTATTTCTCTCCTAAGTGTTAAATTGCCAGCTGTCAAACAGAGCAAAATTATTTCAGTTTTATTCTTTATTACTTCTTAAGCGAAAATACCCTCGTCGCTATTTGAGGAACAAACCGGAATTGTTTGAAATATCAAAACAAATACTTATACTCCAGTAGAATTTTAAGCAGGTCCACTTCTTTCCTTAATGCCTAAATAAGAATAAAAATGAAATGAAGCAACTTACAAGTGGATTGTCGTTTCTATTAAAACGGTGACAGCTTTTCACATTTGTCGGATAAGCACCTAAAGATCAAAGCAGTATCTTGAAAGTGGTCTTTTTACAGGATTACTGGACTTAAACAGGAGTTCATCATTAATGAGGGGAGTCAACAAATGTCAAAAAATAGAAACAAAGTAGTAACCTGTCAATCAAATTTCGTTCCTTGAAGAGGATTAATTATTTTCAAGTACGCATTTACTGACAGACTTTGGCGAGCGATCTCCACCTCTTCAAGCTCCCTGTGCTAAGTATCGTGCATAGACGATATCTTTTGTTGCGTAGTTTATAGAAACCGGTAGCTCCCGTTTGGACTAAGGAGTGGCAAAAGCGTTTCAACAGCCAGACCAGTAGGTCGTTTCACATACCGCACTTTTATCCTAACCAACTGCACACCACCCCGTGCCTACCACCCAGCGAGAAATGTGACGATTTTGGACGATATTTTCAAAACTTTCATCCATCTTTCAATTTCTTCCTTCGCCGTTTGGACGACTAAAGTTGCTTTAGGAATTGTTTTCGATGTAAGGAAGGGACAAAACAACACACTTTTTTTTATTAACGACGTCGTCTAAAAGGAGTAGGATGAAGCAGGACGATGAAACAGTATAGCCTAGTATCGTTCAAAATCGCTCAAAATCGTCCACAGTCGTCCCATATTTTCACTGCGTACACGACTGTGGGAGGCTATGGTTACTGAGTCAATGGTAGTGCTGCGTGCAGTGTCACCAGGGCTGGAAGTTTCACGACTAGGTTCAAGTCAGGCAAAAACGAATTTGTTGGTTTTCCCGACTGTTAAGAGCAGGCTCTCGACAATGGATTTCATTTTGATTGGATTGAAAGGACAGATAAATCGATCTAACAAGAATATTCAAGAACATGAGCCCCCCCACACACACACATGATTGGTTTTGACACCAACAGGGGAACAAACGTTTTTAACACTGAAAATGTGGATATCCCCACAAAGGGTGTATCCACACTTGATTAGGACAAAAAACCGCTTAGTAACGTCCCTGATTTACTTGTGCCACACGCACACACACAAACTCTTGCAACAGTGTTGTGTTACCTAATGCTAGGTTTACAACATGGAAAACGGGTGAAACTCCAAGATGCATCAAACTTCCTGGGACACATCTTTGAAAGTTGAAAAATTCCATTTCAAAGCAAATTTCGCATTTGGCAACAGGGGATATCCCCACTCGCAGGTTTAGCCACACCTGCGTGGAGCATAAAACGTTAATGTACCTGTTTTACACAAAAACAGTACGCACGCTCAAACGCACGTGCACACACACACAATACTAATTAAATTACAGTTCTTTCCATTTATATAATTTTCTTTTTCCGTATTTTTCTTTAAATTTACAGTCTATAGAGGAATTATGGATCTTGAACTTGGCAGTGTGCGAAACTTGCCAAACCTCAAGGCCAGGGATCAACGATTCTTTTAAGAATAAAGTGCACATTTGCCTCTGATGAGGAATTTCAAAACAAATCATGCCCGTTGAAGTAATATTGCGCGGAGATGTGTGAGAACAGTTTGATTATTGGTTTTTTATCCAGTGGTAGACCTTAGACATTTTTCTAAAGGGAAAGCACTCAGATTTTCCATTTTTTTTTTACAGCGTGTACTTCAAAGTCCTATGGACGTAATTAGCGGCACGCTGAGGGTGCCGAAGTTTTTGTCTTTTGAAACAAATATTTAAAGATATGAAGCTTGTAACAATATTGGTTAACCGCCCTCCTTTCCCCTTTGCTACGACTCTGTTTTTGTCAATGTCATTTTACATTAATATGAGACCCAACAAGCGTTAAAAGTAGAAGCAGAGCTTACTGTTGATATTTCAACTCATACAGAAGAATCCGACAAGCGCTTCTGTAAAGTGACTGGGGCTGCCATTAGTGGAATTCGTGGATTCGAATTAGTGGAGTCCATCAACCTTTAACCGTCTTCATTTATTATCTACATGAATGTCAAACCCTCATACTCAGTGAAATTGAAGGAATTAAGATAAAATTTAGTGTAAAACCATCCATGATACAGGTTAACATGCAGGTATGGCCATCAGCATCACTTGCTGTCCGGTTTCGTCCATAGGCCTACTTTAGGGAAGCATCTGAAAGAGAGTTTATAAAGTGCCGTCTGAACTTTTTTTAAAAAGCATAACACTGGGATATTCGGATGTGCATTATGCTGAGAGGATTTGACAGTTAGATGAGAAATTTGCATTTGTATTCAATGAAATGATCATATTGCGATTATCCAGAATTCCGAAAGTAATCCATGCAGCGCAATATGAAATTTTCTTCAATTTGCAATAGCCTCTGCCTCCAGTGTCCGTTCAGTATTAGAGTTTAAAACATTATTCTGTCTGATAAATGTATTTAAGTTAGGCGGTAAGAATATATACTATAAATACACAAACTTACCACAGTTTAGAGACGCTTTTAAGGATCCTTAAACTAAGCATCCTGTGCAGAACTTCAAAACTGAATTAAAAAAAAAAAGAATTTTCTTCGCAATTTAAACGAGAGACATTTACTTATGTTCCTAACATGTGCACACACAATCTTGTTGTACTTGAATATTTTTAGTGATGTTACTCCTTTTTTAAGAACACTTAACTGTTTCCCGTTGTTTGGGTCCTTTTGGACCCATGCAGAGAGCTCGGCTGTCACCCATTTTTACTGTTTCACGCGGAGCTCATAACTGCGAGGAGCTACCCGAAAATTCTGCCACAACAACGAGAGAGACAATAGTTTAAGGTCACGGGGTCAATGGCCTACGGAAGCCGATGCGGGCGGGCTACGTCCGCTTTTCCTCCCACTTCCGAGGCGCGCAAATATACCCCGATCGGAGAACAACGGTAAATGGTTAAATAGTATTCATTTTTAAGTTATCTCTAACTTAATTGTCTTACTCGCTTTACGCTAAACGCCTTAATCGGCATTCAAACATGTCCTGCGTGATGCAAAATTAAGACAACCTCATGGTGACAAAATCTTTATTCAGGCCCTTTCCTTGGGTCGTAGAGGAGACGGTAATGCAAAACGCCCTTAGGTGAGAAGGTGAGAAGGAAGATGTCATTAACAGGTGCAGATCCAGACATTCCAAAAAGGGGGGCTGGACCTAAGAGAAAACATGGGTATGAGGCAGTTGCACTGCTAATTTCTAGTCTGTTTTATATTGTTGATTTGGCTAAAAGGGGAGGGCTGATGCCGTGAAAGCCCCCCCCCCCATCCCCCTTGGATCCGCGTCTGATTAATTGGGCCACAGTTATTACATACAGTTATTTCTTCATCGTTATAAACCTTAGCCTTGTACATTGGCTGAAACCAAATCTTCGGTGAGGAGTGTAACCACGGAACCCTTTTCAAAAATTTTAATAAAACATTACAGTGGGTCTTCAAAGATTCTTAAAAAAACCATAAAATTTTTATTCCTTGGTTTTTTGTGAAGTATCCTATGTTCTAAAGAATTTTTGCATAATATTGGGGCTATGCTGGACTAGTAAAACTAGTTTCCATGAGAATCCGCAGTATACAGTATGTCATTCGTAATGCGTTCGAAGGTTTTACACTGTGAAATGGTTGGGCCAAAAGCGGTTGGGCACGTTCTTTGTCTTCCCAATCTGTCCAACAATTACCCTCATTCAGCAAACTTTGCCAAAAAATCGTTATAATTAAACCAGATTTTTTTCTGATATAAAATAGGTCACATATATTTTCAATGAAATGAAATAAAGGTCAGATATATATTTTCAATACTCTAGGACTGAACAGTTCAAAAGTTTTGACAGCACAGGTACAAGGATACCTCGTCTTACTACGTAGGCCTTTTTGCCCCCTCCTCCCATGTAAATCTGGTGGGTTGTTAGGAAGGAGTGGTACGATAATCTAAGTAGCATCAAAAAGTAAATATAAACCATTCTCATTTTACAGTCAGTTGGTGACACTATTACTCGGGATGCATATGCGTGTAAATTTTGTGGTGATGACCATATAACGACCCATTTGAGGAAGTCTTAATCTACTTTCATTTTTTCACATTGCTGCATTTAGCAGAATTTACTTCAGTGTAACACAAATTATGTAATAATGCGGCAATATTAGCTTAAGCTATCAATTGACGAATTATTGTCTAGCACTCTCAGTTTTAGTTTCAATATCAAAATGAAAAACAATTTAGCGCTATAAAAGCTAAAGGTTTTTGAAAGGAACATCGATTTGCAAGTGGGTATATTGTGTCACGGTCGATGGTCCGTCCCCACTAGGCAGGTAGGCCTGCGTGATAATTAACCAACTGCATTGTACGTATTTTTGAAGCTAGCACACAGAAGTGAACCACGCACGAACATGGTGAGTTCCAATTGGTTTATACAACAACTACGTAAGATTCACTGCGAAGATTCCTTTATTGTTTTCATTTTTTTTTGAGATGGACGCTAAATTTGGCATCTGTTTCTTGGAGCTTGGCTCTGCATTGAACGAATATATAGCTGTAAGTTTTTATTTTTACTTCAAACCTACATAACAGGGGATAGATAGTGTGTCGGGGTTCATTTGAATTAAGAGCGGTAAGGAAGCAACATCTGAATTAAATAATTGATTCATCTTAGGAGAAACTCAAATTAGTAAAGTGAACCGTTACACGAAAAATATTAATCTACGTAACGCATAGCGGATATTAATAATGGGATCGACTAAGAAAACCACTATGTTATAGCGATCCTGTACAGAAATGCTTTCAAGGTGTCGTTTTTTCACTGAAATGGTAAAGGGAGACAAGGCCATTTCCTTTAAGTGTTATTTGTTTGTTTGTTTGTTGTTATTCATTAGGGTCATTCGCAGTAGAGCTATTAGCCAAGAGCGAGAAGGGTTTGGAGAAGTAATTGCCTGTTGCATTCCCGATATCCTGCAAAACAGGATGAGGCGATATAATTTAAATTTTGTGTCAGGTTTTAGACTTGGCAAGTAAAAACGTTTTGAAAGTAAATTTCCATTTTACATATGATTCCACTCATTTCAACATCGTAAATGCTTGATTAAAAAAAGAGACCTTTTTCCAAACAGCAAATTATTACAACGGAAAGATTGCAAGCACTATTCGTTGAATGCTGTTTTTTGCCACATCAAAAAGGTGATCCCCGAAATCATGCACATCCTAATCCAAAACCCATTGTACCCGCTTTTTGGCAATATGTTCATGGAAAGCTATTATATTCTTCATAACGTTTTTAGGAAACAAGAATCATTTTCACAAACTCGTTCTGTTTTCAGTACAGTTACAGATTTAAAGAAAATGACGTTCCAATGCCAAACCACAAAAGTATCAGTAGCAGCTATGATCCATGTTCTAATATGCTTTCAACTCGATAGGACAAAAGGCAAGTTCGATCCTTTCGTCATGTACCTGGCAAATTCTATCTTTTGGTTTATATACAAAACGGCTAGTCATAAACTAGTCAACTACATGAAAATTTTCTTAGTTCTGAGTTTTTGAAACTTCCTCAATTTTTTGCCTAATTACATCAATCGTATCAGGGAGGAAGTGAAGCACACTTTACATTCACCGTTAATATATCTCAATTCCACCCTTTCAATCGTTAACTTTTCACCAGCCAGAGTTTAACAAAACTCAGCAAATGTTGACGTTATTATATATCCGTTTTGCAACAGTCTTGATCAGATGGATGTCTTTCCCAATTCCTAAATATAAAGGGCGAATGTAAAGGCACATGATAAACGAAATAGTGTTGGTTCGTCTTTTTCATTCATATAAAATAGGTGACTGCGGTGAAGTGCTCAATGAAGTATCGGGAGAGTTTCGATCTCCAGGCTATCCACATCTTAAAAACAATGTACATTGTACGTGGCATATCATCGCGCCGCCACATCACAAAATAACTTTAACTTTTCTGGATTTTGACCTTGTTGAAAGGTTGCTGTGCAAAGACCAAGTGCGGGTAGGTTTAATTATTAATTTATTAGTTTTTTCAGTCCCTTTAGCAAGTACATGTATTGACATTACGAAAAATTTAGAGTAGAAAAAAGGAAGTCGCCTTACACTAAAAAAATAACCTAGAGAGCAATATTCGGCGGTTCGTCGGTGTCCGTCGGTGTCGGCTCATGATTGGCCATGAATACGTAGATGGCCAAGAAAGGGCCGTCGGAGGGCCATCGGAGGTTCACTGGCCACATCGGGGTCGGAAACAAGATTGCATTCTGGGAAATTGTTTTTCATCCGATCAATTTCATTGCATCAAAAGACCGCCATTGAGCCGACTGGCGTTCTCTAACGAACCGCCGAATTGACCTGGAAATGTCAGTGGCAGAGCGTACTAAATTTTCAAACAGGAAATGTGCCCTGTTATCACATTTCAGGAAAGTCTGACATGAGTAGATTGACAGGTTCCATGGTAAAAATTGGTAAAACTTAGAGCAAAATAGCTGTTTACTTTATTTGTTCAACGCCAGTACCCCAAACTGTAGGAAATTTTACCCTTCTTAATTAAATGGCCATTCCTTAGTTTTCCCGGGGAGCTGGAAGCTATTCCAGCTCCCTGGTTTTCCTTTAGTTAGTTTCTTAGTTTTCGACTGACCTAACTGTAGGAAATTTAACCCTTCTTAATTAAATTGCAATTCCTCAGTTTTCGACTGCCTAGTAGCCAGAAAAATGTCAAGGAAAAGAGGTAAAGGCGAAAGAAAACCTTTTAAATTTAGCTTATCCGAGTGTAAAGAAACCCGTGAACAGTTGGCACTCGGAGCAAGAACAAGTGATAAACTAGGTGGCATTCGCAGCCTCAACTTTGCTCTTGCTTCCCTAGTACGGCATAGATTGACGGAAAAGGCACATCTCAGACATGAGCTCAACTTCACGGAGGGAGGGGGCTGTTGATGCCTGTTAATATTCAGTCTAGAAACTGAACTTTTTATTGTTCGATAAAAAACAGTTTACCGTGGTATCGTTAAAATTTTACATATTGTTACGGCTTGGTCGCAATTCAAACCAATAACAGCGAAAGACCACAGAAGAGCGAGATTAAAATCAACAACTTAATTATTATTCACCTCTTACTTCCTTAAATTTACAACAATTAATCTTAAATCTACTTACAATCTTTTACAGCTTAAGGTGTCACTCTTTGTCCAAGGGGTAGTGTTGTTAGCGTCGATTGCACAGCAGCACAGCGTAGGACTCGGTTCCGCGAAGGCAGGATGATGACTATAGACTTAGTAAATGGCGACACAATTACAACGTTAAGCGGCGAGGCAGGCGTCTGGTCTCTGTATTATCTGTGTATCTTCTGTTCTCTTCTCCTTCTGTCACAGTTCTTGCGTGACCTTTTATACGCCTGGTAGTTCTTCCAGAAAAGTCTGGAACTCACTCTTATGGAAACGTCTCGTTTGATCTCGTACAAAACAAACAGCGAATGTTCTGGGCTCAGTAACCCATAATCACAAGTTGGCTATTATTAGGCCATTACATCGTTTCCAGTAACTGTGCGAATGTTCTCTGGGGTTACCCGGTGAATATGCTCGAGACTCAGACAACACCGATGCTAGCACTTTCTAGAACTCTCCACTTGCTCGTCCGTGGATTCAATCTGGTTGATGTCGTCTCGTAACAATATTTCAACTTAAGTTTTGGAGTTAACTCCTTCACAACAACAATGTAATTTGGATGCAGAGGGAATTGGCTACATCATACATTCATCATACATTCCTAAAAAAAAAAACAGACCATAAATCATTATTACTATTCATAGCCCTACTACAACCGACCGAAATAATTAATTGTAAAAACCCAATTTAAAATGAAGATTTCAGGCTTAAGGTAAGCCTTGAAAAGCTTACAAACAACTGTAGAGTAGTAATATGAACGGATAAATTGAAATCAATAAATGAAAAAAAAACTGACATAAAACTTTTTCACAGCTTTAAGATGCTGTTCAATTTAGGCTCATTGAGAGAGATCGAATGTTTTGCTCACGTGGAACTGAATTGAAGTCTTAAAACGTGTAACTGTATCATTGTACAGAATTTTTTCTTCGGAAATTGTAATACGGTATTTTTCTTAGAATGTGATGGGAAATTGAAAAGAAAAAGTTACAGTTACATATTTCCTCAGTTAGGCACAATTAAAACAAACGAGACTGCACCTATAACTCTGACTGAGACTTCAGTTAGCAGCCGTTTAGGAGGTATGAACAAAAAAGCGGACACTAATAAGGGCGCAAAATAATTTTCCTAACCACAGAATGGTTTGTCTTTAGCCTTTCTTTTAAAACGCTACCTTTACAAGACAATTATAGCGGAATCGCTGGATGACATTGTAAGCTGGGTTTAGCTTACATAGCAATGAATGATAGTTACTTGGCCACTGTAATTTGTAAAAAGGTGGTTGTGCAACTCTTGTGCTACGTTATATATAATTAGACTCCAATCATTGTCTGTTGTATGGTCAACGATCTTTGGAAAAGTTTGACGCTATTTTTGTTTGAAATTACAGATTCATGGAATTTATCCCACTAAAGGACCATATAGAGGCACTACACTGCACCAGAAAAGTATTACATCAACTGGTAATACAATATCAATGGCTCTGGTATCATGCAGCAGTTGGCTTAACGATGGTAAAAGAGGAATACATGTGTTCTATGCAACTGGTAAATAAGAAAATACTTGAACATTTTTAAGTTTTCAGTCATCATTACCATTATTTGCAGTTTTCAGATGCATTCAGTAAAAACTAAATCGGTTTCTTAAGTAAACAATAGTCCTTTTTTTGCCCTAATGGATGAGTTAGGGGCACTTGAAGCAGCCTAGAGGTTAGCGGTTTGATTTTCCACTAGCCGTCTGGTCAAAGGAGTGTTTTATTTGATACTGCCTTTCAAACAGCTACCATTTTTTTTTATATAAACTCAACGGTTGGTTGTAATTCATTCATTAGTTACCCACATCCATGATCGCCAATTGGCATCCAAAAGCAAGGCGTATTCACAGATGTAAGCACAACAACATCTCAACACAATGCATTCAAGACACCTCTAAAACCTTAGTCAGGGAAATTTCCACATTTTCGGTTAATTTTTTTCTAAACACCGGTTCAGATGCGCAGTAAAGGGGGGTTTTGGGGGCTTTGGACTGCAACCTTTCCTTATGTGAAAAATACCAACAAAAGTGCAAGCTTAGAAGGGATCATGACAAGGTTCATCACTTTTGGGGCAGATCTTTGCATCAATTTGCATGTTGAGATGTAAATAATATCTTTAGCCATCAAAACATGAGAAAATTTTGCCAATTTGTTTGCATCTGTTAAAAATGTTCAAAGATGGTTACTTTAACATTCCTACATTTTCGGGTAATTTTGGAAAAACTGCTTAGCAGGATCTTTCCATCCACAGTTCTTTGGACAATTTGGACACACATTAGATTAACATTATTTCTTTCAAAAGATTGGTGCAGCATTTCCTTTCTTTCAACCCGACATTACACTTTTTGTTGAAAGTGTTGTTCGAGCAAGTTCATCGTCAGCTCTTTCCTAACATTAACAATGGCCGCCATGGCTGGTAGTTGGCAAACAAAGAGTTCATCTGTATAAACTCACCCTTAAGCCCAGCCTGAAAATCCTAACTATGGTAAAAAATGATCGAAGAGAGACATTCAGAGACCGGTTATTCAATGCTAGCCAGACATGACCTGCCATGAGCACATCATGACAATAGACTGGATATGAAACGTAATGAATCTGGTCAAGAATTTGCCAACACTTAAGTGGTTAAAGGAAAGTTGTTACATCCGTCAAGACACTGGGAAAATCGGGTGGTTCATTGCAAATCTTTAGTAAGAATGTTATTATCATGCTTCAGACCCCACAAACTAAAATGAATAAACATAGCCGCGCATAGGGCGCAGGTGCCCTATCAGCAATTTAATGGTCTACTGGGCCAGAATACCTGATAATAACGCGCAATCAATGAAGCAGAAATACACTGAAAATGGTCCACACAAACAGACTGTGTTTTTGTAGTATTAGTTAATACTGCAAAGGACCATGAATTTCATTCATAAGGTCTTGTTTACTTCACTCTGAGAAATTAATTTAATATATGTAAAAACCCAAAGAGTTTATTAATTTCTTTCTTAATTCTAATAACGCAGTTTATCCAACCACGCTCGGACAGGAAACAACAAGTGAGATTACTACCTCACTCCTAACACGTCTTCCAGCAATGGCAACGGAAAGTACTTTAGACAGCAGTATAGAACAAGGTGGGTCTGGCAAAGTTTTCATTTCAAGAAAGCATTCCATTTCCGATATATTGCATTATTTTGTCAATTTCCCGATAATAAATTTTTAATGCAACGTCCTTTTCTACTGAATACCAAGATACAAACCGTCCATCCCGACGGCAATCTGCTCTTACTTCCGTCCCTTTAGGCCATTTACAGCATGGGGATGCAATAAACTAGCTGGAAATGATACAAAAGCCAAGCAAACCTATTCAACCCGTTTTCTGTCTTGTTAATTCAGACTTGGTACTGATATGGAGCAGTCACAGTAGTTCCTTGTGGGGATGAGCACTGACGATCTGTGAATATATTTTATACACTTTCTGATTTTGATCGCGTAATACCCTCAGCACACCATATTTTTTGCGTGAAAGAAAGAGACGAATAACTTTCAGGGTAGAGTCTGAGTAATGTGCAAGCGTGCAATAGCCCTCCCCTACGATGGCATGTTTAACTTGTTGCCATTAAATTATAGTTATTTAAAACTCTTCCTTGGTTAATGCCCATCGTACGTAGTGATGTAAAATATCAAAGGCACTTAGTTTCATACAAATAAGAGTTTGTAGGTCTTCAATTTACTCATTTGATTGATACTTCTATTATTAAAACTATTGCACAAATACATATTGAATGAGTAAAATATAATTTTTCAAATATTTTTATATCCTTCAGAGAACCCGAGAAATTTAATTCTTTTCATCTTGGTTGGCTCCTCCATTTTAATTCTCATCCTTACAACCATCGTTATTGCCATTGTTAAAAGGTATGGAGATAAGTTCTGTACATATTAACAAAAGTTTTTTTCCTTTTACCATACCGTGTTCCTAAATGAATGGTAGAAGATTAAATTTACGGAGGCATTTTTATACCTTCAGGATCGTCAATTTTGTGCTCAACTAGTCACATTTCTAGTTAGAATATAGATGTAGACAGTGTAGTGATTCCGGCAACATACTGAAACTTTACAGACCTTTTGAATATAGTTCCCTGATGGTACAATGTTGTAAAAGTGGGTTATCCATGCTTCATCGTTTGATTCAGTTTTACGATTTTATTTGTCTTTGTTGGAATAACATTTTAAAGTTATCTGATCTAATTTTGTTCTCTCGAAGAAAAGGGAAACTACAGAGAAATGCTTCCATAGTCCCAAACGAGGCCATCGAAGAGAGCTACGAACAGGTTGATGAGCCAACCAATGTTGCAAAAGGAATCGCACGGGTCAAATCTCATTCAGATTACGACTATGTGCTGGGAACAATAATCGCACAAAACTCTGAACAGGTACTTTTGGATAAAAAACGAGTAGTATTCTCCTCAACAACCAGTTTCGATAAGGAACAACCAGTACTTAAAACAAGAAGTGAAGAATATCTTTCCAAATATTATCAAGATGAAGCAGATGAAAACACCGAAATTAACAACTATGGCAACCTGGATCATTCTATTGCTTCGGAGACATCATTCAAAGCTGGACAAAATGATAAAAAATCGCAACGAAAAGACTTAGATACTAATGAGGGACATGTCGTAAATTTGGCATATGAGCCATACATTCCACAGAAATAAAGCTGGTGCAATAATTTTATTTTAAAAGAAAGCATAATGTAAGGCACGAACATGGCTAAGAGAAGGGTAAGTTATAAATTTCAATGAGTGGGTTAGGAATATGAGTAAGGTAAAAGGGATTCGTTACATATGTGTCGAGTCAAGCAAATATTTGAACACTGAATATAATCGGCGAAACTAAGTGGTGTGTTAAATACCGTCAAAAATATTGAGATTCAAATTCAATGAATGGTTCTCATTTTTGTCCCTTATTTTGCTTTCCTCGAGCCCGCTTTCGTTACTCATTCTTAAAATTTCAATTCGGAAATAAAAGTCGATCTTCTTTCTCAATATCATTAGCGTAAAAAATTTTGCCTCAACGGCACTCCCAACCGCCTCCTCTTTCCGACAGTTTTCCTGGCTGACTGTCGGCTAACTTGGGTAACCATTTTTATGAAGTGGCATTTAATGCATTATCCACTACCATCTATTCCAAAATCGTTGAAACCTCCGTTCATTGTGATGAGGGGATATGGACTCCTTTCTAATCCATTCCCCGTGCCGCACTTCACTGACAAACCAGTCCCAAGGTAAAATCCTGGCTAAGTGCTTGTTTACGTCTACCTCTTTTGAATCATTCCGTCGTTTTTGCAAAGTAATATGCATGCTTGAAAGACAAATCCTTCGTAATTAATTCTCATACCATTGAAAAAGAAAAAAAAAGGTTCTACTGTAAGTCAATCAAATTATGTTGAAATTATAAGTGTGATGTTAGTTACTTTAATTGAACGATAATTATTTGTAAACAATATTTTTATTTCTGTGTGTATATATGTTTAGAATGAAATAAATATCTTCCAGCAAATAGAAAGACAAATCCTCGTATTAAGAACGACCAAAAAAAATTTGAAAGGTTCATGAGCTATCACATTTAAAGTACATGACCTTATTTTTTTATTCCGATCGGCACTTATAGTATTTACCACATACATAAATTGTGATAATATTCGTCCTTTTAAATCTTATCTTTTGTGCTGAGGCTTCCATTGAACAATTGTTCAAGGATCGGGAAGGAATGGTTCTCCTTGAATTGATTTTATCTGTTAAGTTCATGCTATACACGTTATTCTTTGAAGTAACACGGTCTTCTTGTTTGAAGGAAATGCAATGGGCATCTGGTCTTTGTATGGGAAAACGGCTATAATTTTGGTACCATGCATCGTTTACACCCAGTGGTTGTACAATTATTTATGCAAACAGTATGGGATGTCTCGAGAATTACGTACAAACCCCGAGGTAGCCTTCGCGAATACCCAACCCTACAATCTTGACACAAAAGGACAAACTGCATGTTAAGATCTATTCAGTACCTGCTCAGTACTATATGTTAGTAAATAAAGTTACATGGAGACAACACATTATTGTAATTTCTTTTAATTCTCCTCATTCCCCTTGTGTTCCAACGTAGTTCCACATTAAACTAGAAACACTTCAACTATCCCCCATCCTATTTTCATCACATAAAAACTTTGGATTGATGGAGAGGCGTTTTAACAGTGGTCGCACCAAGTTTTCAAAAATTGTTGGTTGCAAATGAACGGCATGAGAAACTGTTCGGGGCAAGAAACCTTTGACAGGTCGACTTGCTTATAGGATTATGAGTGAAACACTTTGTCTAGAAAACATTCCTTAGGCCATTGTACTGTGGGAGCTGAGTGGGTGTGGGCAAATATTGTGACGGGTTGGAGGAAAATGCCCATCATGCACCCCACTTCTGCCGCCACTGCCTTTGAATTTCTTTCTAAAGAAAGTATACAACACGACGCATGTAAGACTTTACCAATGAAAATGAAATGAGCTGCAAGACAATTGAATTAAATGTTAAGGACGACGTACTACGCCGGGTACTTCAAATTTGGTGGTATTTTATGACCAATCGGCTACCTAGCTGTAAATGAAGTCAAATTGTGATTATCAGTTTAGTATTGTTTTACTCTTGCTTCCTTCTTCCTGTATTTTTAGATTTACCTTTTTGTACTTTTTGCCAAGTTTTAAGTTCACCAAAAGGTTTAAGTTGACGGATTTTAACTAAGATAATGACGTTTGGAACCTACCCTATATTTTGCGGGAAAGTTCCCGAGTCCTTGTGCCCGTCAATTTTGAGGAACTGCTTGGGATAACAACTTTCCTTTAACTTTTTCCAAGTTCCGAATGATTAATAAAAATCAATTTACATCATTATCTTTTACTTCCTTTTTATATACAATCCCTGTCGAAACTAGTAAGCGTTAGAGTAGAAGTACCAATAAAATTTAATGAAATCTTTCCGTCTTATAAATAACTGAAGCCCCGATCGACTGAAAACATATCTCTGAAAATGTTGTTGTTGGAATTATATCGTATTTACCTTTATTCAATCGAAGGAGAGAATTATTTTCAAGAAAAAGAACTGTCAAATTGAAAGTAAAACTTTATTGCAGTGAAAACATTTCCATCTGTAACTAAAAATATAAAATTGTTTTAGGCATTACTTTCCCAAAGGTGTGGGCAAATAGGAACATGTTCACTGTCATTCAAGGAGTTTGAACTTTTTCAATATTAGAGTTGTTATCTAAATGGAATTGGGGATATTTTGAAATATTTTTCAGAAATAATCCGTGTAATTTCGAACAATGAACAGGCAAAATTTCATGTGATATCAGTGAAGGGAAAGGTGGTAGTCGTTTAATGTTGGCGATCTTATCTGGTACACGATCAGGTACACAGAATATTCACCGTTTGAAGTGGATACATAAACAAGTTTCGAATTTGTGGACAGCTCATGTGTTCAAGAATGCAACCTGGATAATTTGATGTCATGGCGGAAGTTGGTATTATAGAACCGCAAATTGGATATTATGATGGGTTGCTAAGTTCCAAACACACACACAATACAAAGTTCAAAGCGAGACGAAAGAGAAATTAGACTAACTAGGAAGTAATATCTGTGATAGCGGAACTGAGCTGTGTAGGTTGAGAAGGTATGCGATGTTTTGTACATCATGTTCATTTGACCAAAGAACTGTACTGCATTTGTTGTATACCATAAACTAATTTTGAACATGCCTTCTTTGAAGTGTGACCCAGGTAAGATTAAGCCTTTACTTACATACTAGAGTTGGTAGAGGATTATCTGTTGGGATGCCACCCAGTTAACCAATTGAGAGTAACCACAGAAATGATTAAAAGTTTTGGAATACAATCAGCTGTATGCATTTTGTACGTCATCATAGGATACGTAAAATTTTGTAACATGAATTGCAAATACAGAGTATGTCCAAAACCTAGAGACACGACCTCTACCAAGCGTCTCTGAGATTCAAACGTACTCTACTACAGCGATAAGAGCAAGAGAACGTACACAAAGTCTATTCTCAAGTGTCAGAACTAGACATTACGAAATAATTCGAGGACATGAGTCTAAATAGGTGGGATATTTGAACCTATGTGAAGGGATGTTTTACACCCATCAACAAGAAAGAGGTCACGCTTCATTTTACTATGGAAATGTTATCCTATATTTTCAGTGGATTGGTACTTGAACTGTGTTAGTTTAAGGACGGTTCTAATACGGCTTTTGGGACTTACAAGCAACGGCAACTAAGCATTCTGATTTAAAGACGTAGGATGAACAGAAAGAAGACTCCTTTGTTGATGAATGTCTCCGGGGAGAACATACATTTCAGTAACATGTCGAACGAAACATGTTTAAAGTTAGTACTTTAAATGTGTGTAGAATTTACTTGATAGAGGTGGGAGTGCTCAATCATGTGAAATAGTTAACGGTCCTGGAAATAATGCTGTTTTGGAGACCTTAATCATTAATTTTTCTGACCGGGAAAATGTATTCAATGCAGTTTTAAGGCTGGCTATAACAAGTGCACGGTTGATCAAGACTGAGCACAACTAAAATGCAGTGCGTCGCTATATTAAACTGAGGACATAGTAACATCCGTAACAATTGCAAGAGGTAACTTAAGAAACCACCCGACAACAGAAATGTACAAGAAGGTTGCAAGAATGTGATTGAAAGTGTTAAAATGAATACATTAAAGTCAATTGTTAGAATTTAGTGTCCATTAAAATCTTGGAAAGAAAGATTCTCACAAAATTCCCAACATTCGTCTACCATTACCAGGGTTTTCCATTAAATTTGTGCTTACTTGTAAGCCTACTACTAATATTGAGAATATTTTGAAACCCTGAATGAAATTTGGTTTTCAAGATGTAAGTAACCATAATCTGTAATTGAATTTGGATCTTACAGACAAGTTAGCTCTGTCCTAAGGCAGAGAAGTTTTGTGAACTAAAAATAAATTACAAAGAAATTCTACAATACAGAACCATGGATAAAATAATGGACATGTGTCTATTTTAGATTGTGTGTATAGGTTTTTACAATTGTCCTATAAAACCGCAAAGCACATCTGTAAAACACTAAATAGACAGGTATTCCAATATTAGTTCATGGGTGATTGAATTATGTCAATGAAGTCGACATCTGACCCTCAGTGGACCACTGCACATTTAGTTTAAAATGACAAGATTGAGACAGAGTTACAGTGGCAATATAAAGCAGCTCCGATAGTTGGTTTTATGTTATGCTTCATGCATGACCCGCTGTTTTCCCGTTTTGAGTGTTGTCCCGGCCATTTTGTACCGGTTGGTTTTCGATGACGAGTTATTGTGCGATGTAGACTTCAGGGATTCGTGGACAGGAAAGAACCTCGTGAGGACTACCTTGGTGTAGCATCCTCCAATGGGTAGATAGAGTATTTCAACAAGGCGTTACCCAGAATTACGGAAGGTCTAAGTTACTGTTAAAAAAAGACTGTGAACTACACTACAGGGCATATCCGTGAACGTTCGTGAGTCATAATAGTGTCTTTACCAATACCTGTGTCACGTAAATATAACCTATTGCATGGAAAAGTATCATTTTCAAACACAGTAGAGCAGTTGAATGCTTCGTTAGGATGACGTTTATCTGAAAACAGTTTACCATACCATCCAGGCTTATAAGTTACATTTATGGGGGATAATTGTGTCTTTAAACAGGGTTAAAAGGAACAAAAATCCTCATCTGAATGCTGAAGAAACCACCACTTTTGCAAAAAAAAAAAAAAAAAAAAAAAAACTGTCCTAATGCCACAATGTCAAACACTCGATTTCTGATGTTGCGAAAGAAGCAAAGTATTTTATGGTTAATTTCCAATACCACACTGATGACGGGGTTTAGGAGTTACACCATGGCTACCTTCTAAAAGGCGTGTTTAGCAGTAAAAGACCTACTTCGCCCTTACTTTTAAAACATGTTTAATTATGAAACATGTTTAGCATTAGTAAATGCGAAACATGTAGCAACAAAACGTGTTTTAGAGCAGTGTAATTAAAGGCCAACTTCTCTCCACCCAAACAGTACCAATTTTCCTAACTTTCGTACTTAAGCCCCTCCCACAATTGTCTGAAATTCATCCTCATCTAGAAACAATCTCAATTTATTGCTTCAAGGTGAGTATAGCAAAACTTTTCAAAACAGTCTCATTGATTGAATTAGCTGTCCATCAAAGACCTGAGCCAATTGAGAATTTCGGTACCCCTGTACCAAAATTGTAGTTTGGGGTGAGAGGTTTGGCCCTTTAAGATGCGTTGTGTATGATGCGAGTTGGAAAATGCTTCGTAAAACATCCTATTCTTCCTTTAGAGTGTGCCTAGACTATATTCTTAAAACAGTGGGTAAAAAGCGTTGGGCAAAATCCAAAGTGCCCAAGATAGGTAAATTATTGCTCACCAAATAGGTTAACAATGAACTCATATTTTGGGGCTTAATTAAGGTAAGGTAAAATCTTAGTGTTGGGAAATGGTGTTGGGCAAGTTTTCAATTACCCGACATTTAAGAAAAATGAAATTAATCAATCAGATAATTAATAAAAGATAAGTTAAGTTTTACTGATGATTTTTTAACAACAGTGATAAATTAAGATAACATATTAGAATAAGGTTGGATTTGGCAAATAAAAATCTAGTGGTATAATAGCATTAAAAAAACTGTACGAAATTACCTAAAGAGCAATGGTCGTATAGAAAAAGTAAGTTCTCACTACTACGTAATCAATGGGACAAGCAATACAAAGGGCGCGATTGGGATTATTAATTCAAACTACACACTTCAGTCTTTATTAACCAAGTGCATTGTCACTAATGTTATGTCCTTTTTGTAAAGTCCTCCCAATCGTCTGGCGCAGGGCCGTTCTCGACCTTTTGGGTAGGATTATGTGTAGTATCTGTTGTTTCATTCAGTCTAAAATGGAGCCTTACATGGCACACCACGATGTAAATGTTCTTCGGACTGTGAGACTGGTCGTGTATTGTCCTTCGAGCGACGTAATAGCTTCTTCGGGAAGTACGTTATTGTTTGGTTTCGCCGAGCAGTCCTTTGCCGGAGGGTTGGGAGAACTTGAGAGTTTGGTGCCCCAAACCACTCGTGAAGGGCTGAGGGGTGTGAGTTCCAGGGCACTTTGTTAAATCTCCTTCTTTTCCAAATCATATAATTATATATGTCATTATATGGAAATTCAAACAAGCACACAGCAATGCAGCTGTTTTTTTGTTGGGCAAATGTGTTGGTTACAAATTTTAACCGTTTGTGGGGCAAAATTAGTTGGGTAAAATGGTTGGGTGGTTTCCTTTACCCAAATTATGAGTAAAACGCTTAACCAACTAAGTTGGGCAGTTTTTACCCTTTTGGGCACCACTATTGGGTTATTGTATGCCCAGGTTGGGTATTATCAATTTTTGGAGTGACACTGAAAGAAAATAAGAAACGGTCATTTAACAAGAAAATTGTAAGCGAGATATGTAAGGTTCATAACGTGGTAAAAAAGTTTGTATCGACCATTTCAAATGGAAAAAAATTAATCGAACATCCACAGTACATCCTAATCAGTTATTACATCATGTATTTCAACAGTCACACAAACTTTGTGCCAGTTTCCTACGCCCACCCTGCTCTGCTGTCTTGTTTTAATAGTCTGGAATATAAGGCAAAGTACATCTGCAGGTGTTTTAAAAGCTAGGTTTTTATCCAATCAACAAGCTGTAAACAGGATTTGTTAATAGCAGAGATAATTCGACGTTGAGGTTCCGAATCTCAAGTCCCCGAATTTCCCCTACGTTGTTCGTCTAGAATTTGTACGTCAGGATGAGAATACGGCAGAGATAACTTTTTCATCAAGCTTTAATGCACTCGACGCATTTAAAGGAAATGACTGAGTCTGGAGGGGAAATCATACATCGTTTCACAAGTAGAGCATTGCCACTTAATCTGAACACGCTATATCTAGTTCAATAACTGTGGCTTGTAAAAGCCACAGCAATTACAATTTTGATATGGTAATTTCAATTTATGAACAGGGTTAAACAGAATGCCTCATCAATGTGAAATCGACAGAGGGTTGACAGTATCCCGTCTAATGCTTCTTGCGGTTTGTTTTCAACCTCGTGCAGTTAAAGGCAAGTTTCTTTTTTTCTAATGTTTGAACCATTCTGTTAGGACACATACGATGTATTTAATTATTTTTTTCTTTGGATCTAGTCAAGTTGACACCTTGAAATTATTAGGGCATGAAAATGTAAATTGATGAATGACTTAAGCTAAAGCGAATGCGTGAAATTACTGCAAATGTATTCATTCCAATGTTCACACTATATCATGAGAGAAACATGCAGTATGTAATATTTCCCATGGTGTTGGATATTGACACATTTACTTTTTGCAGTTGACCAATATTCGCAGTTACATAACATATGGGTTTGAACAAAATCATGGAACGAAATATATATTTTTTATTTCTCTAATTCATGCGAAACAGGTAATTCCTTTGTAGTTCTGGATGAACCATCGGGAGTGTTCCAGTCTCCAGGCTACCCTGATCTGGACGACGACATGGAGTGTACCTGGAAAGTTGTTTCGCCACCTCACCACAAAATAGTTCTCATGTTCCTAGACTTTGATCTTGTTGAGAGGAATATTTGCAAGGACGAGGTAGAGGTAACGGTGGTTTTCGTAGCATACTAGTCAGTTTTCTGGCGAAGATGAAGGTAGCAACAACATGTATAAACGTTTAGTATAGACGAATACGATCAGCTCTTGTGTTTAATTACCGTAGGCAGCCATTAGCCGGGCCAATCGTCTTCATTTATTGTCTACATGAATTTCAAAAACTCATATTCCATGAAATTGAGGGAATCAAGATACAATTTAGTGTGCAACCATTCATGGTGCAGGTACGCGAAAAAATGAAAAGATTAAAAGCTTCAAAGGTCGAAATTATGGCGGACTAAAATATTAAACCATCCCTTGCCGTCCGGATTCGTGTATAGAATTACTATAGGTGGACAATTCAAGTAACAGGTTATAGACCACATGAACAGGTCAGTAGCAGGACTGTTAGATCTTAAGGGGGATACCAATTAGGTAGTTTCTCTGTCATGGGGAAAAAGATGAGGGGGATGACGGATTTTGGACCTTTTGAGAAGTCGAAATGGTGCAATATTTTACGTTGACTGGACTAATGTTTAAGGTTTAATTGCAATTATAGTTTTTTTTAGTGTTATATTTGTTTTTAATGTTGTGCAGTTTGTACTGCAAAATTTTGGTAGGTCGGAGCCAAGCTCTCTGATTACACAACTACAGTTCTGTATTCCCATATGATACTACTTCGGGAGGGGGAATGCGGATATGTCTTGTTAACTTTACGTTTGTACCCCAATCTGGTGACAATAAGTTGGGCTTTTTGAAAGTCTTTTTTTTTTAAAGGTGTAAACATGGTAAAATCCGTAGCTTTGATTTGGCAAAATGGTAACCATGTACTCGAAGTGGCTAGGGGTCTTCTCCTTTTTGACTGTCTTTGTTAGTAAAATGGCCTTTAGTCCCACGGTTCAACGATCAACTGATGATTGACTGTGTGATTCACTTGTCTAGAAGGGATCAAAAGATTTTGGTACCTCTTACATCCTAATAAAACTAGAACTTGCAATGGTGCTAAATTTTCAACAAAAAATTGGTAAACTTACCCTTCTATTTTGAGTTATAAGAAAGATTGAAATCGAATACAACCAGCGCTTCTGTTAAGGGACTTTAGGTAGCCATTAGTGGGGTTCATAAATATGAAACAGTCATCGGTATTGTCAAAATGTTATGTCAAACCATTATATTCAGTAAAACTGAGGGAATCAAGGAGCATTCCAGTGTACAACCAATTGAAAGATTAAAAGATAAAAGAACCCAGTCACGGCCGACTAAAATAAGACCATCACGTGTTGTTTACGATTTAGTGATCCTAACGAAGGGCATTCACCTTATTTTCGTTATTGATCCAGGTTCATGGAGGTGACGTAAACGAGGGCCCGTACATTGGACATCAACTAAACGGCGAAACTATAACGTCAACCAGCAACACCATATCGGTTATTCTGAGATCGTGTGGAACTTCTCTCTTTTCTGATAGAAGAGGGATACAAGTGTCATATACGACAGGTTAATTCAATAAAATACATTTTGTTCTAAAAAGTAACAGCTAATGTTTTCTGAATAAAATGATTGGATGGTGGCTTGTAATGATAGTCGAAAATATGAGTTTCATAAAAAGTTGTACGCGGTTTCTTTGCTACCAAACCAGGAATGGCGCGTCCAGGAAATTAATTTTAGTTTGGTTAGTCAGCTACCCAATGATGTTCGCAAACATATTATTTCATGTTACGTTCATTTCGATACTGCCGACTAAGTTTGACAGTACAGGATGTTATTTTACAACTCACTGTAGAATTTTTTCTTTTCTTAATTATTTACTCGCAAGGTTTCAGGTATTAATCAACATAAGGGGTCAATGAAGCCGGTTATGTTATCTAGTGAAACTAGGTGATCTCAACATAGCCTAGTTTGTTTAATTGCTTAATTGCTTAATTGGTCAATTTGTTGTAAATCTACTCCTGATAGCTTTGCTAGAGGAAGGAAATATGAACGTTCAATTTGTAAGGACTACATTTATTTCAAATTCCACTGCCCTTATCCATTTGACGTTTTTTAAATATAATTATATAATATATATACAATATTAGAATTAGCTTTTTTCTCCTCACTTGACCGAATACAGTTTATCCGACCACGCTCGACCATCAAACAAGCAACAGGGTGTCAAGCACACTAACAATAACCCCGTCAACACATCCCAACGCAAGTACAGTCAATAGGGCATTCTCAACCTTTAGATACCCGGTTTCATCTCACGGTGATGCTACAGTACCAACTTATATTACGAGAATAGAACAAAATTCTACAATGATCAACTCAGGCAATAATGGGGAGCAATGTAAGTTTAACATTTTCATTTTTATGGAGGTATCTTTACGTTTGACCTTATCAAATTATGTTTGATAAATTAGAAGCAAATGCCTTGAGATGCTATTAAATGTCTCCTTATAGACTTACTTCGATCAAGCTGCGGGGGTTGTTTATTTGGCCATGACTGAGATATGAGCGGAGAATACGGTTGTGCATAGAACATATTCCGAATGCTTGTTATATATAAGTGCCCGTGAAAGATTTATTATGCTTTGAAAAGGGTTTCTGAAACCCAAAATTTAAACTTGCATTACACGTCTGCTGCAAGCTTATTCGTTCTTGCAACACGTAATGGAAAGCTTTTCTTTTCATTTCAGTAACATAATGTATGAATGATTCGTTACGAACTAAATAATCACTACTTAAATCCTGTCTTTGCAAATCCAGTCCTAAAGTGGGGAGTTGCTAATAGTTTTTTATTTTACAAGTGTTTCCTTTTCCGAAACATTGTCTAATTAATATGATTTAATCGATCTCTTTAGCTTCCAGTGAGAGCTCAACGACCTTAGTCCTTTTCATCTTGCCTGTATTCCTAGTTTCAATACTCATTTTGATAATCATCACTGTTGTCATAGTTCAAAGGTAAGTGGATGATAGTTACACAACATTATTGTTGATGTGTACAAGTTTACTATAAAAGTAGTGGGATTTTTCATGAGCATGTAACGAGGGTATTTTGCTTTGACATAAGTATATGAGAAACTGCCAATCTTATCTTCTTAAGGAATGGAATTTCCCTAGGCTTGTTCATTCGGGCAGCTGTTCAATGTCCTGATTCATTGAATGACGTACAGTTCGTCTACTTTAAGCTACACTTTTTATACAACTTCAATACACTCTTAAAACGTTGGGTAAAATATCCGTTGGTTAAAGAAGTTTATGAAATGTGTTGGTTAAACTTTGCCCAACTTTGGGGCGAATTGGTGCAATGTTTAAACGCTGGGCAAAGTTTTTGTTGAGTAAAAGTAATTGCTTAAGTGTTGGTCAATCTTTGCTCAAATAATGGTTAAATTTCCCTTTCCATGCACGCGTATACTGTTATACCCAACTGACTGGTCAAAATGACGATAAGATTTTATTCTACAGTTGAGCATATTTTCCCTTTACCCACTTGTTGGGTAACTTTTTGCCAGTTTGTTGGGTATATTGTTGGTTGCAGTGTTGTCACCAAACAACAGTGCACTTGACCCGATTTGTTTCACAATTCTTCTCATAATCAGACCATGGTACCATAATCTGAAAATTCTCTTTGGCATCTTTTATATTGGCCAAACAGCTAAACTCGTACATTACTTTAGACCATGAAATCGATCTCTATTTCCATAAAATTCTTTAAACAGTACTACGAACTAGAACACATTTGTATGAGATTCCATGATTCGTATTTGGCGCAAAACTGCTATCCAATGAGAGGTCAGGATCTGGGATATTCTCTTTCACGTCCGAATGAGCATTTATATCATATTATTTGAAACATTTCGGCATAACAAGAAGCCCGTCTCATAACCATGATAACAGTGTGTGAGAGCTACGGACCAGCTAATTCTCATGCTGCCCTTGTGTTCACATTTATGCATTGATGAAACTACAAGACTTCATCACATCATTAACACACATCATTTTACAGTGCCTTTTAAAAATACAGTGCCTTTTAAAAATGATAGTAATGGACGTACCTATACGAAACTCAGTGACAAACCAAATAGATTATTAAGCCAGGGATTTTTTTTAACCGGGACCGATGGGTTGCCATAACCAGGGAGCTGCAGTGGCAGCTCCCTGCAACCTACAACCTAACATGTAAAGAAAGCACCAACGTTTAAGGAAAAGATGATTAACATATAACCAACATTTGGTTAATGCATTTGCCCAACAGCTTAATAAAAGAAGTGCCCAACAAGTGGGTATGTTTTAAAATGCTAATTTACCAAACAGTTGGGTAATCTCCTGCCCAACAGTTGGGTTCAAACTTTACCAAATTTGGTTGGTTAAAGTTTTGCCCAACTGTTTAGGTTGTTGAATAGATGCCCAGTGTTGGTCAAAAAGTTGGGCAAAATTTGCCCAATTTTTTTAAGAGTGTAGGCATATTGACCTCAAAACATTAAGTCTTAGACATTAAACTTCGACCCCCATATAATTGAGATAGTTTCAATACAGCGTTTTAAAGGAACTTAATATTGTTAGTTTAATATTGTTGGGTTTCCATCACCAGTTCTTTGAAATTATTTTTTTCTATCTAGGAGAAGAGCAAAAGGTATTTCAAATGCTTCGATTGCTTTGAACCAGAACAACGAGATAAGCGGTGGACAGCCTGACATTTTAAACACCCATGGAGAGGGAAGAGAGCAAGACAACTCTCATTTAGAGTACGATTATGTGCAAAGATCAAGTACAGTAAACGTAAACAATGGTCACGTGGTTCGAAATACAGCTCCCTTTCCCACAAAAATGAGTTTTCCTAAATTAAACAAGAAACAACCAGTTTTAAATGCAAATAGTGCAGTATGTCATTATGAAAATAATACAGGTAACTTATATGATAACACTGATTTTGACCAGGAATACGGCACTGCAAGTTGTACCATTAACGAGAAATCACCCAAAATCGAAAACGCTGATAGACAATTACAAAGAAAACACTCAAATACTTATTTGGATGAAGGTTTGGTAGAGAATTCTGCATATGAACCATACGTGTCACAGAAGTGAAACCTATGGTGTTAATATGTCTTAATAATACAGGATAAATTCGGATAGGACACAATTCTACAGGAACTTTTATATAAGTATTTAGAATATGGCCAAGTCAATCACTTTGAAAGGGCCAAATCTCTCACTCCAAACTACAGTTTTGATACGGGGGTACCAAACTTTTCAACTGGCTCAGCTCTTTGATTGACTGCTAATTCAAACAATGCAGTGTGCCAAAGCTTACATTACACAGCATGAACAGTACTGAAAGTGTTTTGATTATATCAATTGAGTTTTTCTAAACTCCCTTTGAAGCAATAAACCGAGATTGTATCTAAATGAGGATGAATTTCAGACAATTGTGGGAGGGGTTTAAGTAAGAAGAAGTAAGAAGGTTGGGAGAATTGGTATTTTTGGGGGTGAGAGAACTGGGCCTTTTAAGTTTTTGCCATAGCCTAATTATATTATTTCTCTGGTAAAGTCAGTCGTCTAAGTTGTCTTTAAACATATTGTGTGTATGAGGCTAAGCTGACTTAAGAGCACCGTCTTTAAATTAGTACTGGGTACATCAATAATTGTTCAAAGTCATAAAAGTGATACCAAAGCCATCCGGGACATGCGCAAAGGATGAGAGGGAATACTTCAGTAATAAGTAGTGCTTGTGTGTACATAGTTAGTGGCCTGAGTTAACTATCACCACAATCTAACAAGGGCAACGGAATCTTTTTGCCATCCGGAATCCGTTTGCCATGCAATCAGTTGCACAAGGCGTAAACTGACTAAATACGACTGACTGCCTGATCAAGCAGCAGAAGACTTGCAGTCAGGAAGTCTGAAGTGCGACTTCGACTGGTACCTATGTCATTGTGATTGGTGCTTAACATAAGCAGCAGAGTGGGGAAAACAAGGCAATGAGGCACAACTGGTAAAAAAGCCATGGACACGGAACGACTTCCATTAAATGGTAAGAACTGAGCCGTAAAGCCTCATTTACCTAACCCACCGCATAAGGCTTTGAGGATAAACGAGCGTAATTTTGAAGTTTTCGCGCATAATTTAACGGTCGTTTTTCCTTTGAATGTAAATTTCAGTTTCAACAAATGCGCATAATTATAAATGGAAGTAAAGAGCAAAACGCCTAAGCGGTAACTCTCCTCCAATTTTTTATTTTTTTTTCAGGAAGAACTTTATTTACATTTTCAACATATTTACATACAAGGAAGCGAATTAGAGGATAAAATTATAATATATACAAGTCTTTACAATTGAGTGATTTAGCTTACATCGCTCTTTCATTACCATCATGAGTAATTAAATTAACATAACAATTTTCAATTATTTGAAAGGAAGGAAATACGTTTTCAATATGAATAGGTTTTGATGACAAGGTTCCTCTGATTTTACGAAGTAATTCACTAAAATCTAATTTATATATAACATACCGTAATGTCTAAATCGTTACTCTCTCCGTTTCAATCTTAACTTTCCGTTAATCATTTATTCCTTTCGAAGTCTACTACATGTACAGATTTAAAAAGATATTTACAAAATTGGCAAAAAACTTGCATTAACAATACTAGGGTGTAATAGAAAAGAAAGGTTGAACTTTAACTAGGGAAGTTTTAGAGAAAGCTTAGCCCCGCTCAGTTACACAAAAGAAGGGCTACTGATCCAAAATTCATTAAATTTAGTAGGGATAAATCGTTTTTTGTTTGCTCTAATACGTTGTTTCTCAAAAATTAGAGTTTTCATATCTCTACTAGAGTGCACACGGGATTCAAAGACATTAAGACATCTTCATTTCCATAATATGAATTTTGCAGTACGCAAAAAATACCAGAATCTACTGTTTGTTCTCTTTGTGAAAGTTTGACACGTGGGAAGCCCATAAGAAAAAAAAAGTAACATTGAGATGGACGTTATCATTTACCAGACTCTTGCAAACCGATTCATCCAAAGGATAATTACACAATCTCAAAATATATGTCCAATAGGTTCTACACAATGACAACGAGGCATTGGGCAGATACCATCGTTTATTGCCAACTCAACACTTCTACCTCTTATTCGATTTTGCAGCCGTTGCGTATAATTTGAAGGCCAAATTTGTTTTACGACGCTTAGCGATCACGAATGTGGTTCGAAAGAACGTGGTTCGAAATCCACAAAAATGAGTTTTCCTAAATTAAACAAGAAACAACCAGTATTCAATGCAATGGTGCAGCATGTCATAATGGAAAAAAAATCAAGTAACTTATATGATAACACAAATTTTGACCAGGAATACGGCACGGCTACCTCTCAATTGATTTATTTAAAGACGCTTAGCGATCACGAACGTGGGAGAAAGTAGTTCGAAATCCAGCTCCTTTTCTCACGAAAATGAGTTTTCCTAAATTAAACAAGAAACAAACAGTATTTTATATGATAACAACGATTTTGACCAGGAATACGGCACTGTAAGTTGTACCATATAAGAGAAATCACCCCAAATCGAAAACACTGATAGACAATTACAACGAAAATATTCAAATACCAAATGTGGGAGGAGCCGTTCGTTTATAAAAAACAACTTCACGTCGGGTGGCAACCAATTCAACAATTTGAATCAATTTGGTATACTGCTCTTGGACGTAAAACCCACCTAACTTTGACCCGACCAGGAATCGAACTCCAGACCTCCCGGTTGCTAAGCTTCCCTTTTTTTCTTTGAATGAACGCTTTATTTCAACCTTCAAATTCATATTTAGAAACAAATATTTGCAGAGTTTTGAGAGATAACTATAATATTTACAAGTATTAACAGTGATTAATTAAACTAAGCACACCATTATACGATAATTGTAATTTGCATAAACACCACGGTACTAACAAGCAATGATCATTTTATCAACCTTTCTTTTTTTACGAAAATTAAAACAGACATAGGACAGAATAACCTGATACAAAACCATAATAATTGGTTTAAAAAAAACAGAGTAAGATTACATTACAGACTTAAGATTAAATTGCCTTTTAACCAGAGCTTGTAAAACTTTTTACTTGAAAAACGACATCGATCTGCCAACACCCGATCTTTAATTTCTTTTACAATTATTGAGCGCATAACATTTGCAGATTGGTTCTCATGTTGGAAAATATGAATACATCTTGATTTCTAAATAACGAATTTTGTGATACAGAGAAAAAGTCGGCCAAAAATAATATCTGCTACATCAACTAGGATATCCATAAAGTAACAAGTTATCACAAAAAGCATAATTATTTTCAATTACACTAAAAAATACACTTCTGACCCAGAATAGGGGTAATTCTCGAACAATACCAAAAAAGATGAAGGGAAGATTCCACCTCGTTACAATGCGGGAAAGGACACTCTCATCAGTGTTTATTACCCCATGTGCCAGAAAGTCACATAATTTATTATCAAGTATATTTATGAAAACCCGTTGCCATATAGTGCCGCAATGACGAGATGGGTGCTTCTTGACCGAATGAATTTCAATATTCTCAAGAGAAAGCATTTAAACAGTATGTTTGGTTTTCTTACAAGAAACTAAGAAAAAGTTCATATAAGACTGGCACACCTTTTTCATTGGGTTACAGGCACGACTGAGCGTGCTTGTACAAATACTGCTGTTTGGTCTCGAGTTGGGCCATATATCAGGATAGACACTACGCGGATGATACTAAGCTTCATTGCTTCAAATGCCACCGCCATTGTCCACTCGGCCACAGCACTGGTAGGCGTTTGAAATTTTCAGAAATTTATTGAACTTACTTGACCCTTCACTCCAATGTCAGCGGTACCTATCTTGTTTTTTGTAAGCATACTTTAGGAGACTTCTTTATCCATGTACAGAACGTGCACAGTCGGCCAATGGAAGTACCCCAAAAAAATCACATTAACATTTCCCACAACTGAAAGACAGGCCGTGGGCGACCACAGATCTAAAGTTCAGGCATAACATCCTTACTAAACAAGTAACTTACCAGGCTCGTGTTCTTGGTATAGGTCAAGTAGTGATGACTTTGAAAGGTGGACTAATGATGGAAAGATCTAAAATTTGTGGGAAGCAAAAGGAAGACGTTTCGCCTAAACCATGAGATCCAAGGACTTCATACTGTCCTTAGTGGGATAATTTGCGAAAGAAGGAACTTTGAAAGCTCCTCTTACCTTTAAGATATTTACCATATCGTTCCATCAGATCGAAGTCCCACCCCCCTCTCCAGGGGCATTTGTTGAGCTCAAGGTAGCTCACACATTTGTCACTCATGCTTCGATTAAACATAATTGATTACAGAATAATGTTAGAGATACAGTTTCAAGATGTTGGTGGCGCTCGTCATGAATACGATTTCTTCACTTGTCTCAAGTCACGTCACCCCTTTGCCTCCTTTGAGAGACCCAATGTCGGCGGAGGCAACTAGGGGCTATGTCTGTTAACCGTCAACATAAGTTCAATGACAAGTCAGCTGTTTAAAAAGGTCACACTTTAAAGGTATATGTTGTTGAGCTTAGTCAAGCATGATGTCGCAAGACTCAGAAGAACCAGCTTTAGCTGAGTTGAAGAAAAGATACAGAGGTGCCAAGAGGGCAAATCTCACCAAACTGGCAAAGGAAATTAAGGCTTTAATGACAGAAAACCCACAACCTGATGACAGCTGTATAGCTACTGTACAATCGAAGGGTGAAGCCTATAATCAAGCATATTCGGAACTAGGAGAAGTTCATAGCGTCTACCTAAGTGCACTCAAGGATGAAGATGACATTCATGAAGCCGAAGCATATATGTCAGTCATCGATATGAAAGTAAATAAGATCCAATAGGAAATTGCATAATGGCAGAGGGTTCAGGTTGAGACCTTGGTTAAGCTTTCTGATTCTGTAAGTCGAGCAGGCTCAGGGAGTTCAGCCACTAGTGAAAGAACTAAGGCCAATGCTAGGAAGGCTGTGTTAGCCGCAAAGGCAGCTTTATTGAAGCAGCAACAGGATCTACAGTTAGCAGAGCTAAAGTTAAAGCAACAACAGGATGAGCTGGACCTCGAGATGGCTATAGATATTGCAGAAGCTGAAGAGAAAGCCTACATAGAAGCTGAAGGTAATGCCAATGGGGATGTACCTGTAGCAAAGGGTAATGTTAAGGCATCCTTAAGTGTAGATAAGGGTGTTACATTGTGCCCTGAAGCCCCGGAATTCCATCCAAGAGGGGAAATTGTAGTACCAGAAGTTGTAGTACCAGCACAGGATGATGTACCACAACCAAAGCTAAGTCAGAATCACTTAATTGAGGCCATTCACTTGCCACGAGCTGAATTGAGCTACTTCGATGGAAACCCCATGAAATACTGGTCGTTTATTAGGTCATTCGAAACCAGTGTCGGAAGTTCTAATCTTAGCGATGGAGCCAAGCTTACCCGTCTGCAACAGTACTGTGTTGGAACAGCAAGCAAAGTCATACAGTGTTGTTCTGTCATGGATCCGCATGCTGGATACCCAAGGGCGTTGAAAATATTAAAGGAGCGCTTTGGTGACAATCATCTGATAGCTGAAGCTTGGTTGGAGAGCATAACATCTGGGGCGCTATTGGTGCACATGACAAGCAAGGTTTAAGAGAATACGCAGATAATCTGCAGAGTTGTAAGGAAACGTTAAGTTCAATGGGTTTCATAGCAGAAATGAATAATCAAAGGATTTTATTGTCAATCACTGAGAGGTTACCAAAATTCCTACAGTCTAGGTGGGTTAGGGAAGCTCGTCGTATTGAAAAGCATCGCGGTAGGGTACCTAGTATTACTGAAGTAGTAGAGTTTATTAATGAAGCCGCTGAGGAACTAAATGATCCTGTATATGGGAAATTACATGCAAGTTCAAGAGCAAAGGAAGGTAACTCAGGGGTAGGTAACCTAACGCCAGGTTACTCGGGTGATTCTTAACCTAAGGGAAGAAATAGAGGGACAAGTTTCAATTTGGTGAATAATGATAGGGGTGTTCTCTGGGTGAAGTGTAACAAAGGTGGTCATTCAATATTTGGGTGCGATGAATTCAAGGGGTTAAATCCTCCCCAAAGGCTTACATTTGCTAAAGAAAATAGGCTCTGTTTTAATTGTTTAAGGGCAGACCACAGGTCTAGTGAGTGTAAATTAGATAGGACTTGCAACGTTAAGGGGTGTGGCAGAAAACACACCAGATATCTCCATCTCGGGTTTACTGAAATAAAACCGTCAGATCATGAGGATGCGGTTCAGGAATTATCTGTACAAAGTGGATTTATTTCAGGTGCTTCAAGTGCATCTGCTGTCAATGGGGCCGGCAATTGTAGGGTAGCACTGCCAGTGGTTGCAGTTCAAGTAAAGTCAAAGGGTGGTAGTCAAAGTGTGTCTACCTTTGCATTGTTAGATACGGGTTCGACCAACTCATTTTGCACGGAGTCACTGCTACGGCAGTCGCTTTAAGTTGCTTTAAGCACAATAAATTGTAAGGAGAGGGTAGCAAGCACTTCTGTAGTTAATTTAGAGGTAACTAGTGCTGACAATGATTATGTTATTAACATTCCACAAGTGTGTAGCAAACCAGAGATCCCCATCAGGGAGGAGAATATTGTTAGTATGCAAGATTTGGAGCAGTGGGACCATTTTGGTGGCCTTGTTGTGACACAGGTTGATTTTGGGCAAGTAGAGTTGCTTATAGGGCAAGACATCCCTGAAGCTTTAGTGCCCTTAGAAATCAGGAAAGGTAGGGTTGGTGATCCATTTGCCATTCGTACCCAGTTAGGTTGGGCTGTGAGTGGGCCATTAGGAGGGACTCGTGGAAATCCAGTGTCTAACTTCGTCTGTAGTAATGCTGAGCTAGACATGCAGCTGAAGAAATTTTGGAAGATAGACTCATGTGAAAATTTGTCTCATGAGAATGGGTTGTCTCCCAATGACAGAAAGGCCTTGTCGGTGTGGGAGGGGACAATTAACCACACTGATGGTCATAATGAGTTGGGAATACCATTTAAGTCCCAACCAGTTGAGTTACCCAACAACAGAGAAATTGCTGAACAGAGGTTAATCGGGTTGGCTAAGAGGTTAAAGAAGGATGCAAAGTTGCATGAGAGGTACTCAAAGGCCATGAGTGACGCACTGAATAAGGAGTGTGCCCAAGTTGTCCCTGAAGATGGGGTCAAAGGAAATGATGGCTCCGTGTGGTACTTGCCACACCATCCAGTCACCCATCCGCTAAAACCTGATAAAGTTCAAATTGTGTATGACTGTGCGGCAGTCTTTAAGGGGACCTCCTTGAATGAGAATGTCCATCAAGGACCAGATATGTCTAACAAATTGTTTGGGGTACTACTTACATTCCGAGAAGGGCGAGTAGCGCTTATGGCAGATATTGAGTGTATTTTTTAGCAGGTGAGGGTTAGTTCTAGTGATAGAGACGTGTTAAGGTTTTTATGGTGGCCAGAAGGCAATATGAGTGTTGAGCCTCAAGAGTACAGAATTTGTGTTCATGTATTTGGGGGCTGTTGGAGCCCGAGCTGTTGTAATTTTGCTCATCAACGCACTGCTGAAGATAATTTAGGTGACTTTCAGGAGAGCACAATTGATACAGTCAAGTCTAACTTCTACGTAGATGACTGCTTAAAGGCAGTGAGTAGTGAAGAAAGGGCTATAGAGTTGTATTCAGAGCTCACAGAACTGCTCCTCAGGGGTGGGTTCAAATTGACCAAACGGGTTACCAATAGTGTTGAAGTACTCAGTCACATTCCTCAGGAAGACAGAGCTACTACTGTCAAGGATATTGGGTTCAATCAAGAGGCTCTTCCTACAGAGAGGGCCCTTGGAGTTTATTGGAATGTCGGTGAAGATAGTTTCGGTTATAAGATTAATGTCAAGGAAAAGCCATTGACAAGGCGAGGTCTTCTCAGTTCAGTTAGTTCCATATATGACCCCCTTGGGTTTGTGTGTCCGTTCACAATAAGGGCTAAGGCAATAGTACAGGATTTGTGTCGTCTTCAGCTTGGGTGGGATGAGTCCCTTCCCAGGGAACATGTTTGTAGGTGGCTTGCATGGAAGGCAGAGATTCCAAAGTTAGATCTGTTCAGGGTCAGTAGGTGCCTTGGTACAGGGGTGCAAGCAGTCGCTCGACGAGAGCTGCATCATTTTTCAGACGCCTCTGAGCAGGCTTATGGGGCAGTTTCATACTAAAGAAGCATTTATGAAGATGGTACAGTTCATTGTGGAATTGTAATGGCAAAGGCACATCTGGCACCTTTAAAGCAGTTGACCATACCCAGGTTAGAACTTACTGCCGCCACTTTGTCTGTAAAATTGGATACAATGATTAGGCGTGAGCTTGATGCTCTCATTGATGAGTCCTATTTTTGGACTGATAGTGCTATAGTGCTCAGTTACATATGTAATCAGGAGAAGCGCTTCAAGACATTTGTTGCTAATCGCGTAGCTTTAATTCACGAAGGACCATCTCCTAGTCAGTGGCACCATGTGCCTACACACCAAAATCCAGCCGATGATGTATCTTAGGGTTTAGCGGCTGGAGACTTGATTGACAAGGGTAGCTGGGTCATGGGACCAGATTTCATATGGGAGAGTGAGGCAAACTGGCCTGAGAGTCTAGTTGAAACTAAGGTTCTGGGGAAGGACCCAGAAGTTAAGGTTACAAAGGTGGAGTCCTATGTAATTAAACACGAACCAGACAATGATGTTATTAACAAGTATTTTGAAGGCCACTGTGATTGGTTCAAAGTACGCAAAAATGTTGCGTGGATATTGCGTTTTAGAAAGTATATTTCTGTCAGAGTGAACAGAGGAAACATGGCTGATGTGAAGGGATCTTTGACTGTGACTGAGTTGCAGAAAGCTGAAAATGCTATAATAAGGCGTGTTCAAAGGGAACACTTCAAGGACTTTTATCTGTCTGAAGACAGTGGGCGCAGACCAAAGGAGGGTCCTCTGTGTAAATTGGGTGCCTATTTGTCACAAACTGGTATTGTATGTGTTGGTGGTCGTTTAAGTAATGCACCATTGAAGGAAGGTGTGATGCATCCACCTATACTACCCAAGAATAGTCATGTGACACTCTTAATTGTACGTTTCACACATGAGAGTAATGGGCATGTTGGTAGAGAACCTGTTCTTTCACTGTTAAGAGAAAGATACTGGGTCATAAGTGCTCGATTGATTGTGCGTAAAGTTGTAACGCAGTGTTTCACATGCAGGAGAGTGGTAGCTCCTAGGGTCCATCAAAAAATGTCTGATTTACCTTTGGACCGTGTTAAGCCAGATATGCCGCCATTCAGTTATGTTGGTATAGATTATTTTGGACCTTTCATGGTAAAGAGGGGTCGCTCAGAAGTAAAACGTTATGGTTGTTTGTTTACGTGTTTGGTCGTTAGAGCCGTACACATAGAAGTAGCTCATAGTCTGGTCACAGTCTTCTTCATTAACGCACTCCAAAGGTTCATAGCTCGAAGGGGCGTGCCCGTTGAAATTAGGTCAGACAATGGGTCCAATTTCATTGGAGCTGAACGTGAGCTCAATGGAGTCATAGAGGCATGGAATCAGCAAAAAATCACATGTTACTTGCAACAGAGGTTAATTAAATGGAAATTTAACACCCCATTAGCATCCCATATGGGAGGGGTATGGGAGAGATTAATTCGTGCAACCCGGAAAATTTTGTACTCTCTGACAAGGGAACAAGTGTTAGATGTAAGAGGTTGCTTACGTTGATGTGTTCAGTAGAATCTGTTGTGAATAGTAGACCACTCACGCATGTATCAGTTGATGAGAAAGATCCCGAACCATTAACACCTAACCACCTGCTATTGTTGAGACAAGGCTCAGCTATTCCAGCTGACACCTTTGATGAAAGAGATATGTATTGTAAAAGAAGGTGGAGACAGGTCCAGTACCTGGCTGGTGTATTATGGAGAAGGTGGTGTAGAGAGTATTTGGTCTTAATGCAGGAAAGGCAAAAGTGGTTGGATCCTCAGAGAAATTTGGCTGTTGGGGATATTGTTCTTCCAGCAGATGAAGAGTTACCTAGGAATAAGTGGATTATTGGCAGGGTCACTGAGACATATCCAGGAAAAGATAATCTAGTTAGGTCTGTAAAGGTGAAGACATCAAGTGCAGAGTTAATCAGACCTGTAAGAAAATTATGTTTACTTGAAGCAATTGAGAGTGCTCATACAGAAAAGGCACAGACTTAGTGCTTTCCACTGATACAGTGGTATAAGTATTTATTTCAGATGTGTATTGAATATGCAATTGTAGTGGAGAGAGTTGTGTTGTTGTATAACCATAAAGTGGTCATATTTGTTTAGTTTGTGTAAGCCTTGATGCTTACTGTTGATCAACCTGTGCATTAGGGGGAAGATTGTTGAGAGTTTGTGTAAATATTAAAGGGGTTCGAATATTTAGGGGCCGGTATGTTAGAGATACAGTGTCAGGAGCTTGGTGGCGCTCGTCATGAATAAGATTTCTTCACTTGTCTCAAGTCACGTCACCCCTTTACCCAATGTCGTAAGTTTCTTCTTATTTCATATTGAATTATGCCTTGACACATGATTTGGGCATTATTAGCCTTTTGGTTTAAGCACTTTGGTGCAGTTATGTTTGGGTGATGGTTAGTTACTTTGTTACGAAGACTGATTTGAAGTTGTTTTCACTTAGATATGAGCCCTGTAGAAGCATGGCCTAAGTTGTTGAAATGTTCATTCTGTTTGTATGGTAGGGTGCCATGCGATTCGTTATAAAGGGCAAGGTAATGCAGCATTGCATGAGCCACATGTGTTGTTGACAACATTGTTAGGGGAGTAGGTGTCCGAATATACAAGCCGTAGTAGACAAGAGATTTATCTATGGGTGAGAACTCATTATTGTATTCAGTCATGGGTATATAAATAATGCCATGGCAATGATATATATAGGGAGTGTTGCACTCTCTGTCAAGAAACTTAAAGCAGTAAAGTGAATCATTGGGCCTAATTAGTTGAAGTGTGTGATACATGCCTGTAGAGATGTTATTACTGATTATTGTACCTATATATATGTACCCTAAGGGTATTGGTTGTATTTAATTTCAGATTGAACCATCATCAGCGTCATCATCATTATTATTGTCGTCACTGTCATGGTCATAGCTTACATCTTGTCAACACTGCTGAGTGTTATAGTGTTATCATAGTGCGGTGGCACGGAGGAGTTCAATACATCATGGTCATAGTTCGACTTCAAATGAGATCTATTGTGTGATGTTTAGTGTCAATCAGTCAGTCTTTGTAAGTCAACTACGAAGGCAACGGAGGCAACTAGCGGCTATGTCTGTTAACCGTCAACAAATGAGTCGAATTGTGTGTATGTGGAAATCAGTTCATGTAACATAAGAGAGATCTATGAAGGCGTTATTTGCAACGGTTTTTACACATAAAGAGAGAGAGAGAGAGCAAGGATATTGTTGCTTCTCTAGAAGAATTTGAATGAGCCACAGCATCTTTTCCATTATTCCACGTGTTTCTTTGTTACTGTCCTGCAGATCTATACCAATATATTGAACTAGACCTAAACGTTTGATGTCTTATGGAAACACGTTTTACTAAAAAAAAAAAAAAAAAAAAAAAAAAAAAAAAAAAATTAGGTAACAAACGTCACTTTGTTTCAGTACACTAGAGGCAAAGTTCATTGAAACATACTTCCTCTTTCAGTTTCAGCAAGCGCTTACCTTACCAATAAACGACAACAAGGTATATTTTCGTTCGATACGAATTCCCCTGCTTAAAAAGTTTTGGGAGGTTATTAAATAGAAACGGGAGGAGTATTCCAAAGACTATAAACTCTAAAGTATCTACATATATCATTGACATGTGTTGGATGGAAGGAGTCTGCAAGTGTGGCATTGCATTGCACTTCCCATTTAGTTTATAGGTCAAAAATCGAAATAATCACCCACCTCACCCATTTTTATCAACTGCGCTTTTCTGTTAAATAAGGTCCACAGATACCATTATGTGCTTGTTGGACATAACATAAGTGGTGGGTGTGACCATAAAATACGAAATGGCCGCCATTTTGAATTTTAAGGATTTAGGAACTGTCTTTCTTTCAGAGGGTCAAACAAGCTGTCACATGAAAGCTGGTTAAATGTTTGTCTAGTGATAAGCAACAAAAAGTGTTTGGTGTTTTATGGTTGTCTAAAAATAGCAAAACAAATGTTATTTTGTCTCTTACTTAAAAAAAAAATTGTTAATGTTCATTTCAGTATATCATGATTATTCCCACAAATTTGCTCAAATATAACATTTGCAACACCTGCAAAACACAGAGAGAAAGCGTGTGTAGCGTGTGAGTTATGACGGTCACCGTCGTATTGAGATTCCGACCCTCAATTTCAGAATTTTAAAATGTATCGCTTTAAATTGAACATTTTCTTTATATAATCCGTAATCTTAAGAAGACATCATGAGTATTTGTTCCGCAAGGTTTTCATTTTATTGACTTTTACACTAATTGATAAGAAATGAAAACTTGACGTCTGCTTTGCTCAGAAATATGTATTTGGTAATAGCCCTGCCAAGAATCCAAACACGTATACAGGAAATGCAATAGCAACATAATTCTTGTCAAGGTTAACACTATACAAATAGCCTATTTCACACGGTTTAAATTACATACATGGGTTGACTTGCATTACTTTTTTTCCCTTTTTTTTTTTGGCAGTGCGAACTAATAAAAAGTCTGAGTGATGTATATTATGAGTCGATTCCTTTGTGTATGTGGAAATCAGTTCATGTAACATAAGAAAGATCTGTAAAGGTGTTATTTGCAACGATTTTCATTTCTAAGCAGAGAGCAATGATATTGGTGCTTCTCTAGAAGAATTTGGATGAGCCGCATCATCTTTTCTATTATTCCACGTGTTTCTTTGTTTCTGTCCTGCAAATCTATTCCAATAAATTGAATATATAGGCCTTAACGTTTGATGTCGTATGGAAATACGCACAGTACTAAAAAACAAAAACCAAAAAAAATATTTGTGGCTGTATTTATGATGTAACCGGGGTCACTTTTTCAGAACGCAAGAAGCAAAGTAATTTGAAACCAACTTCCTTTTTCATTTTCAGCAGCCTTTTACTTTACCAATAAACGACAACAAGGCATATTTTCGTTCGATACGGATTCCCCTGCTTTAATAATTCTTGGAAGGTAATTAATTCGACACGGAGGAGTATTCCAAAGACTATTTCAGGTGACTTTATATAGGAAATCATAACTAAAGCTTTTTATGGAGTGTTTCTCAAACGCCTCACGTATACAGTGTCAATAACCCAAGATCTCGAACAATTCCTGTCTTAAAATGAACCATTTATGTCAAAAAATGTCTTGCAGTTGCGTCAACGTCATAGGCCATGTAAGTGCTACATTTTGCTTTCAGAATCTTCGGCAACCTTTAAACGTTACACAATGTTTGAATAACCTGTATCTTTAACGTAATCTAAAATTTACAAAATCGAGTTGCAACTCAAAAAGTGTCTACATATTTCATAGGCATGTGTTGAGATGGAAGAGTTGTGCAAGTGTGGCATTGCGTTGTACTTCCCATTTAGTTTATGGGTCAATAATCGAGATAATCACCCACCCCACCCACTTTTATCGGCTGTCTTTTTCTGTAAGATAATGTCCTCGGGTACCATTATGTGCTTGTTTACCATAACATAAGTGGTGGGTGTGACCATAAAATCCGAAATGGCCGCCAAAATGACCGCCAGGAGCTGTCTTCCTGTCAGAAGGTCACATAACCCCAAACTGTCACATGAAAGCTGGTTATATTTTTGTCTAGTGATAAGTAACAAAAAGGGTTTGGTGTTTCATGGTTGTCTAAAAATAGCAAAAGAAATGTGATTTTTGCTTTATTTTAATTGTTACAAAAAATGAAATTTTAATAAAAATGTTCATTTCAGTATCTCATGGTTATTTCCACAAATTTGCTCCAATATAACATACCTTACACTCGCAAAAAAAAGAGAGAAAGCGTATATATCGTGTGAGTTATGACGGTCACAGTCGAATTGTCATCCCGACCCTCAATTTCAGAATTATGAAATGTATCGCTTTATATTGAAACTGTTCTTTATATAATGCATAACCTTAAGAAGGCATCATATGTGTTTGTCCCGCAAGGTTATCATTTCATTGACTTTTACACTTGATACGAAATGAAAACAACTTGACGTATGTCATTGGGTTCAGCCAAGAATCCAAACACGTATACAGGAAATGTGATAGCAACATAATGCTTGCCAAGGTAAACACTATACAAATAGCCGATTTCACATGGTTTAAATTACATACATGAGTTGACTTGCATGACTTTTTCTTTCTCTCTTTTAGGCAGTGCGAACTAATAAAAAATCTGCGCGATGTACCTTAATTTTCTAGAAGCCCTAAAAAGGTATTGATATAGCCGTAAGAAAGTATTTTCCATCAACCCAGCTTTAAAACTTTCCACATATAATGCAGATATCATTAAATTCAAGCCAACAGATGATTTTAAAAGTTCAAATGGAGCTTTGAATTGTGAAACAAGTAACTAGAATATTATAATTGTACACATCAATTGTAAAAAGCTAATAGGTTTCAAGTTTCCTTAAAAGGTTGTTTGCACAATTAACTAGCGTAGCATATTTAGCAGCAAAACATTTATCTTCTTTCAAAAATTGGAAAGATGAAGAGCAGTACAAACAACTTATCGTGGAATTTTGTTATTACTACATCAAAATGTTAATCATGTAGCGGTATTAGTCGGGTTTCGTTTCCAAAAGTTACGCAAAATTTGCAAAATATTGTATTCTTTTTTGTTATTATGACTGTCAAACGTTTCGTCAATAGCTAACTTTTTAACAAATCAAATTATCTTTAATTACTGAGTCATGAAACTTTCATCGGTGTGTAGTGTATGTGAGGTTCTGAGTTTGATTATTCGTTAAAACAGCCGTATAGCTTTGGGAAGTTTGGTGAAGCTCATCATAAGGTTCTAAAATATTGTGATGAAAGCACTGTAAAATTTAGCCTAAGGTTATGTTGTTAATGTTGCTATATTCAGGGTTATAGTCAGTTTCGCGCAGCCCACTTTGAACTGTGAGAAAGGGCAAACAAACTTCCATGGATGTGGATAAAAGGGAATATATCAACTGTTTATTGGGGTTAGTTTCATTTGCTTTGGCCGCGATTGTCCCCGTACTATGCCGTGATCGTAAATACGGCGCTGGTCGAAATTGTGGTTCAGTTCCTGAAGTGACTTTTTAGATTGTGACCGAGCACTGCAGTGCGTGGACTGTATGGCTTGCTTTGTACTAGGTCGATTGCTCTGTCATAACAGTAGAGGTTTGTATTTTGTCTCTAATATATATTCTGACTGTATACGTGCGATTTCTACACGTGAATCCGGTCACCAAACAATCTTTATATTTCTTAACCATTTTGAGGGTTTATCTTCTCATTTTAAGTAAAATAAGGGTAGGTGGTGCCACCATCTGACGTCACTTGACAGCCGTCGAACCGCACATTTTTTAGGAAAAGCCCGAGACATACGTGTGACTCATGCGAAAGAAAACTTAGGCTTTATGATTTGGCCGGGGGTTTTAAGACATTAATGTTCCACGATAGCTCTTTGTTTAGAGGTTGTAGTAACTATATGTGAAGTTGGTTGAACTTTTTGCCTTTCAGTGGCAGAGTAACCAAATAACACTTTCCTTTGAGATTTTTCGTCAAAAGTCTTTGTAGACTGGGGTAGAAGGAGTCTCTTTGAGGAAACAGTCCCTTCTCTGACGAATTTTAAGGAAGTTACAAAACCTCATGTATTCCCTTAACTGTCACGCTGCCGTTTTGAGATGGCGGGGGAGCTCGTGTCTCCAAATTATACCCGGTTTCCTGCCTGCTCGGTTAAGCCGAGACTCCAAATCGGATCTCAAACTTTTACGAGTGGTTTAGGTTACAAGGCAATTTGGGGCGGTTTCTAGGAACCTTGAGATTTTTTTGTACACAACCCTTTTTGTAGGAGTGTATCTAAGCGTTTAGTTGCTTCGCTTTGGTCTGGTTATGCCAAAGGTCCTTCGCCAGAAAAGTCTTTAATGACTGGGGGTGCTGGATAAGGTAGGCTTATCCAAGCCCGGCGAGATGACTTTGTTTACCAAAACCAAGGCTTATATGTCTTTTTCTAGACCTGAAAGAGAATACCCGCCTGTAATTGGCTAAAATGAGTGCATTTGGATCTTCGCGACTCTGATTGGTCGACTGGATTGCAATGCCTCAAAGTCTCATATCAAGTGTGCTAGTTTTCATGGTTCTTTTCGACTTTTTGATGCGTTAGGTCTACCAAATGGTGAGAAAGGAGTTAAAGCTTTTTCTCCTCATGTGTTCGTCAGAGATTCCACGAAGGAATTCTCGGTGTATCTAACTCCTACGTCCCATTTTCCGAAGAAAAGGGAAGCAAAATCAAGTAAAATAAGGGTAGGTGGTGCCACCATCTGACGTCACTTGACAGCCGTCGAACCGCACATTTTTTAGGAAAAGCCCGAGACATACGTGTGACTCATGCGAAAGAAAACTTAGGCGTTATGATTTGGCCGGGGGTTTTAAGACATTAATGTTCCACGATAGCTCTTTGGCTGGTGGATGCAAAGGCGCTTTTAATAAGCGGGGTATGAAATTAGTTTGATTCTTATGATCAAGCTAGACCGGTTTCTGCTCTCATGCGTTATAATAGCGGAGCTTCATCAGTAGCAAACCTTTTACTCTGTGTAGGTTTGGGATATTCAAAATATTTATATATTGTCTTTCTCGATTGCTTTAAGTTGAGCATCGAGTAAGTATCATCTGAAGCTATTCCCTCTAAGATTGAGTCGTTCTCAAACTTAAGATCTCAATATTTCAGAGACTTTTATGATTTTTAGCCTATTTGTAGGCAGTTTATCAGGTTATCCGGGAAAAGCTTCGCGAATTGCTTATGTTAGGAAGTTGTGTGCGAGCGCTTATCATTGAAAAGCATTTTTATGCACTGTTCCAACATTTGAGGTAATATGTCATTCTGTAGAACCGGGGTGGCTACGTGAATTTTACTTTGTGGTTAATAGAGTGTCTTTCTCTTTGAAGGTCGAGGTGACAGTTCTATTTAATCACGATCTTGGTATTAGGTACTAGTTTTCTGTGGAATTAAGAGAAGACTTTTGTAGTCTAGGATACCACAGAAGCGTTGCCCTTACTATATTCAAGATCTAAAGCTCTATAATTCGCCAGCAAGTTCTAAGGTCCGGTTTGGTTGACCGTGCGCCATCTATTAGAGTGGCCAGGTCGAAAATTGCGGAACCAGGTGAAAAGCCTAATGCTTTTAATATTAGCATAAAGAGACGTATTCCCGATTTTCCTTATTCTTTGCTTAGGACCAGGAGAATACTGATTCGGAGAGGCTTCTCTGTTTAATTTTTGGAGACCATACCTCAGCCGCAATTAACTCTCCTGTTGACATTTGTTTGCCTGAGAGGTTATAGACGTACTTGGGTGGTTCTTTCGCCTTTTTAGGTTGTGGGCGTGAAAGCGACTTTAAGCAAGTCTAAAAATTTCCTTTGGGGATATGAGACCATTCAGTTACGGTAGCTTCGAGTGCGTTTTATCGCCGGGTTTCTGTCACGTTTGCACGTAGGGTTTTCCACAAATAACCGTAGCAGGACGGATGGAATAGGATGTCCAGTGTTGGACGGGTTTAGTAAGCTACGAAGTTTAGAGGTTGTAGTAACTATATGTGAAGTTGGTTGAACTTTTTGCCTTTCAGTGGCAGAGTAACCAAATAACACTTTCCTTTGAGATTTTTCGTCAAAAGTCTTTGTAGACTGGGGTAGAAGGAGTCTCTTTGAGGAAACAGTCCCTTCTCTGACGAATTTTAAGGAAGTTACAAAACCTCATGTATTCCCTTAACTGTCACGCTGCCGTTTTGAGATGGCGGGAGCTCGTGTCTCCAAATTATACCCGGTTTCCTGCCTGCTCGGTTAAGCCGAGACTCCAAATCGGATCTCAAACTTTTACGAGTGGTTTAGGTTACAAGGCAATTTGGGGCGGTTTCTAGGAACCTTGAGATTTTTTTGTACACAACCCTTTTTGTAGGAGTGTATCTAAGCGTTTAGTTGCTTCGCTTTGGTCTGGTTATGCCAAAGGTCCTTCGCCAGAAAAGTCTTTAATGACTGGGGGTGCTGGATAAGGTAGGCTTATCCAAGCCCGGCGAGATGACTTTGTTTACCAAAACCAAGGCTTATATGTCTTTTTCTAGACCTGAAAGAGAATACCCGCCTGTAATTGGCTAAAATGAGTGCATTTGGATCTTCGCGACTCTGATTGGTCGACTGGATTGCAATGCCTCAAAGTCTCATATCAAGTGTGCTAGTTTTCATGGTTCTTTTCGACTTTTTGATGCGTTAGGGTCTACCAAATGGTGAGAAAGGAGTTAAAGCTTTTTCTCCTCATGTGTTCGTCAGAGATTCCACGAAGGAATTCTCGGTGTATCTAACCTACGTCCCATTTTCCGAAGAAAAGGGAAGCAAAATCAAGTAAAATAAGGGTAGGTGGTGCCACCATCTGACGTCACTTGACAGCCGTCGAACCGCACATTTTTTAGGAAAAGCCCGAGACATACGTGTGACTCATGCGAAAGAAAACTTAGGCGTTATGATTTGGCCGGGGGTTTTAAGACATTAATGTTCCACGATAGCTCTTTGGCTGGTGGATGCAAAGGCGCTTTTAATAAGCGGGGTATGAAATTAGTTTGATTCTTATGATCAAGCTAGACCGGTTTCTGCTCTCATGCGTTATAATAGCGGAGCTTCATCAGTAGCAAACCTTTTACTCTGTGTAGGTTTGGGATATTCAAAATATTTATATATGGTCTTTCTCGATTGCTTTAAGTTGAGCATCGAGTAAGTATCATCTGAAGCTATTCCCTCTAAGATTGAGTCGTTCTCAAACTTAAGATCTCAATATTTCAGAGACTTTTATGATTTTTAGCCTATTTGTAGGCAGTTTATCGGGTTATCCGGGAAAAGCTTCGCGAATTGCTTATGTTAGGAAGTTGTGTGCGAGCGCTTATCATTGAAAAGCATTTTTATGCACTGTTCCAACATTTGAGGTAATATGTCATTCTGTAGAACCGGGGTGGCTACGTGAATTTTACTTTGTGGTTAATAGAGTGTCTTTCTCTTTGAAGGTCGAGGTGACAGTTCTATTTAATCACGATCTAGGTATTAGGTAATAGTTTTCTGTGGAATTAAGAGAAGACTTTTGTAGTCTAGGATACCACAGAAGCGTTGCCCTTACTATATTCAAGATCTAAAGCTCTATAATTCGCCAGCAAGTTCTAAGGTCCGGTTTGGTTGACCGTGCGCCATCTATTAGAGTGGCCAGGTCGAAAATTGCGGAACCAGGTGAAAAGCCTAATGCTTTTAATATTAGCATAAAGAGACGTATTCCCGATTTTCCTTATTCTTTGCTTAGGACCAGGAGAATACTGATTCGGAGAGGCTTCTCTGTTTAATTTTTGGAGACCATACCTCAGCCGCAATTAACTCTCCTGTTGACATTTGTTTGCCTGAGAGGTTATAGACGTACTTGGGTGGTTCTTTCGCCTTTTTAGGTTGTGGGCGTGAAAGCGACTTTAAGCAAGTCTAAAAATTTCCTTTGGGGATATGAGACCATTCAGTTACGGTAGCTTCGAGTGCGTTTTATCGCCGGGTTTCTGTCACGTTTGCACGTAGGGTTTTCCACAAATAACCGTAGCAGGACGGATGGAATAGGATGTCCAGTGTTGGACGGGTTTAGTAAGCTACGAAGTTTAGAGGTTGTAGTAACTATATGTGAAGTTGGTTGAACTTTTTGCCTTTCAGTGGCAGAGTAACCAAATAACACTTTCCTTTGAGATTTTTCGTCAAAAGTCTTTGTAGACTGGGGTAGAAGGAGTCTCTTTGAGGAAACAGTCCCTTCTCTGACGAATTTTAAGGAAGTTACAAAACCTCATGTATTCCCTTAACTGTCACGCTGCCGTTTTGAGATGGCGGGGGAGCTCGTGTCTCCAAATTATACCCGGTTTCCTGCCTGCTCGGTTAAGCCGAGACTCCAAATCGGATCTCAAACTTTTACGAGTGGTTTAGGTTACAAGGCAACTTGGGGCGGTTTCTAGAACCTTGAGATTTTTTTGTACACAACCCTTTTTGTAGGAGGTATCTAAGCGTTTAGTTGCTTCGCTTTGGTCTGGTTATGCCAAAGGTCCTTCGCCAGAAAAAGTCTTTAATGACTGGGGGTGCTGGATAAGGTAGGCTTATCCAAGCCCGGCGAGATGACTTTGTTTACCAAAACCAAGGCTTATATGTCTTTTTCTAGACCTGAAAGAGAATACCCGCCTGTAATTGGCTAAAATGAGTGCATTTGGATCTTCGCGACTCTGATTGGTCGACTGGATTGCAATGCCTCAAAGTCTCATATCAAGTGTGCTAGTTTTCATGGTTCTTTTCGACTTTTTGATGCGTTAGGGTCTACCAAATGGTGAGAAAGGAGTTAAAGCTTTTTCTCCTCATGTGTTCGTCAGAGATTCCACGAAGGAATTCTCGGTGTATCTAACCTACGTCCCATTTTCCGAAGAAAAGGGAAGCAAAATCAAGTAAAATAAGGGTAGGTGGTGCCACCATCTGACGTCACTTGACAGCCGTCGAACCGCACATTTTTTAGGAAAAGCCCGAGACATACGTGTGACTCATGCGAAAGAAAACTTAGGCTTTATGATTTGGCCGGGGGTTTTAAGACATTAATGTTCCACGATAGCTCTTTGGCTGGTGGATGCAAAGGCGCTTTTAATAAGCGGGGTATGAAATTAGTTTGATTCTTATGATCAAGCTAGACCGGTTTCTGCTCTCATGCGTTATAATAGCGGAGCTTCATCAGTAGCAAACCTTTTACTCTGTGTAGGTTTGGGATATTCAAAATATTTATATATTGTCTTTCTCGATTGCTTTAAGTTGAGCATCGAGTAAGTATCATCTGAAGCTATTCCCTCTAAGATTGAGTCGTTCTCAAACTTAAGATCTCAATATTTCAGAGACTTTTATGATTTTTAGCCTATTTGTAGGCAGTTTATCGGGTTATCCGGGAAAAGCTTCGCGAATTGCTTATGTTAGGAAGTTGTGTGCGAGCGCTTATCATTGAAAAGCATTTTTATGCACTGTTCCAACATTTGAGGTAATATGTCATTCTGTAGAACCGGGGTGGCTACGTGAATTTTACTTTGTGGTTAATAGAGTGTCTTTCTCTTTGAAGGTCGAGGTGACAGTTCTATTTAATCACGATCTTGGTATTAGGTACTAGTTTTCTGTGGAATTAAGAGAAGACTTTTGTAGTCTAGGATACCACAGAAGCGTTGCCCTTACTATATTCAAGATCTAAAGCTCTATAATTCGCCAGCAAGTTCTAAGGTCCGGTTTGGTTGACCGTGCGCCATCTATTAGAGTGGCCAGGTCGAAAATTGCGGAACCAGGTGAAAAGCCTAATGCTTTTAATATTAGCATAAAGAGACGTATTCCCGATTTTCCTTATTCTTTGCTTAGGACCAGGAGAATACTGATTCGGAGAGGCTTCTCTGTTTAATTTTTGGAGACCATACCTCAGCCGCAATTAACTCTCCTGTTGACATTTGTTTGCCTGAGAGGTTATAGACGTACTTGGGTGGTTCTTTCGCCTTTTAGGTTGTGGGCGTGAAAGCGACTTTAAGCAAGTCTAAAAATTTCCTTTGGGGATATGAGACCATTCAGTTACGGTAGCTTCGAGTGCGTTTTATCGCCGGGTTTCTGTCACGTTTGCACGTAGGGTTTTCCACAAATAACCGTAGCAGGACGGATGGAATAGGATGTCCAGTGTTGGACGGGTTTAGTAAGCTACGAAGTTTAGAGGTTGTAGTAACTATATGTGAAGTTGGTTGAACTTTTTGCCTTTCAGTGGCAGAGTAACCAAATAACACTTTCCTTTGAGATTTTTCGTCAAAAGTCTTTGTAGACTGGGGTAGAAGGAGTCTCTTTGAGGAAACAGTCCCTTCTCTGACGAATTTTAAGGAAGTTACAAAACCTCATGTATTCCCTTAACTGTCACGCTGCCGTTTTGAGATGGCGGGGAGCTCGTGTCTCCAAATTATACCCGGTTTCCTGCCTGCTCGGTTAAGCCGAGACTCCAAATCGGATCTCAAACTTTTACGAGTGGTTTAGGTTACAAGGCAATTTGGGGCGGTTTCTAGGAACCTTGAGATTTTTTTGTACACAACCCTTTTTGTAGGAGTGTATCTAAGCGTTTAGTTGCTTCGCTTTGGTCTGGTTATGCCAAAGGTCCTTCGCCAGAAAAGTCTTTAATGACTGGGGTGCTGGATAAGGTAGGCTTATCCAAGCCCGGCGAGATGACTTTGTTTACCAAAACCAAGGCTTATATGTCTTTTCTAGACCTGAAAGAGAATACCCGCCTGTAATTGGCTAAAATGAGTGCATTTGGATCTTCGCGACTCTGATTGGTCGACTGGATTGCAATGCCTCAAAGTCTCATATCAAGTGTGCTAGTTTTCATGGTTCTTTTCGACTTTTTGATGCGTTAGGGTCTACCAAATGGTGAGAAAGGAGTTAAAGCTTTTTCTCCTCATGTGTTCGTCAGAGATTCCACGAAGGAATTCTCGGTGTATCTAACCTACGTCCCATTTTCCGAAGAAAAGGGAAGCAAAATCAAGTAAAATAAGGGTAGGTGGTGTCACCATCTGACGTCACTTGACAGCCGTCGAACCGCACATTTTTTAGGAAAAGCCCGAGACATACGTGTGACTCATGCGAAAGAAAACTTAGGCTTTATGATTTGGCCGGGGGTTTTAAGACATTAATGTTCCACGATAGCTCTTTGGCTGGTGGATGCAAAGGCGCTTTTAATAAGCGGGGTATGAAATTAGTTTGATTCTTATGATCAAGCTAGACCGGTTTCTGCTCTCATGCGTTATAATAGCGGAGCTTCATCAGTAGCAAACCTTTTACTCTGTGTAGGTTTGGGATATTCAAAATATTTATATATTGTCTTTCTCGGGATTGCTTTAAGTTGAGCATCGAGTAAGTATCATCTGAAGCTATTCCCTCTAAGATTGAGTCGTTCTCAAACTTAAGATCTCAATATTTCAGAGACTTTTTATGATTTTTAGCCTCTTTGTAGGCAGGTTATCGGGTTATTCGGGAAGAGCTTCCTGATTTGCTTATGTTAGGAAGTTGTGCGAGCGCTTATCATAAGCATTTTTATGCACTGTTCCAACATTTGAGGTAATATGTCATTCTGTAGAACCGGGTGGCTACGTGAATTTTACTTTGTGGTTAATAGAGTGTCTTTCTCTTTGAAGGTCGAGGTGACAGTTCTATTTAATCACGATCTTGGTATTAGGTACTAGTTTTCTGTGGAATTAAGAGAAGACTTTTGTAGTCTAGGATACCACAGAAGCGTTGCCCTTACTATATTCAAGATCTAAAGCTCTATAATTCGCCAGCAAGTTCTAAGGTCCGGTTTGGTTGACCGTGCGCCATCTATTAGAGTGGCCAGGTCGAAAATTGCGGAACCAGGTGAAAAGCCTAATGCTTTTTATATTAGCATAAAGAGACGTATTCCCGATTTTCCTTATTCTTTGCTTAGGACCAGGAGAATACTGATTCGGAGAGGCTTCTCTGTTTAATTTTTGGAGACCATACCTCAGCCGCAATTAACTCTCCTGTTGACATTTGTTTGCCTGAGAGGTTATAGACGTACTTGGGTGGTTCTTTCGCCTTTTTAGGTTGTGGGCGTGAAAGCGACTTTAGTCAACTCAAAACCTGGCTTCATCTGCTTCACTAAGGGGTGTGGGATTGCATGCTTGCAGCCTTCAGGGACACTTGTCCTGAAAATTACTACAAAAATGAGGATGGATCCCAGAAATTTCTCTTCACCACTTGACTGTCGGAATCGTCTATAGCTTGTGCAAAGTGTTATTTTCCTCAATTTGTCCATTTGAAGTTCCCTTGCCTCCCACTCTGAATGTCTGAATAAATTCAGGTAGACTGTGACAATCTTCATATCCCCTTGAATCTTGTGACTTTTCACTCGGTTTCTGGATTTATAATTTTCTAACAGAGTTGGAGTGGATGAAATTGGCTACCTTGATGTGGATTATAGTCGTGCAAAAGCGTGCTCCTGCAGCATCTGGCCTGTTTCTAACTCCTGTGAGGATTTTTTTCAATGTTCCAAAGTCATACTTGGTGTGATGGGTAGAATGTTTGAGCCAAATGGTAGGAATATAAATATATATGAATATAACAAACCCAAGTTGGGTCCCAAGGGTCGTAACGTTACTACTGTTACCCCACAGGACCTCACTTAGCTCCTGGTGTATGTTTTTTTCAGAAATTTCCTAGAGTCGCAGTAAAATTTTCATTGAAAATCAACAAGATTCCAAAAAATCGCTACAACTTCGGGCAGCGCAAAAAAAGCTTTGTTCGTGAGATATACTTCCACAGATTATCACAACACAATGCTCAAAATGGTCTAATACCCAAAGTATTTCAAACATTTGCCCAAAAATAAAAACAGGGAAAATGAAATAAGGGTAGCATAGTTCGAAAAATCAAACAGATAAAAAAAAACACGTTTGCAAGGAAGCCTGTGGCTTCAAAGAAACATTCATTCTTGAGCATTTTTTTTATATCATGACGAAATGGTTACGGTAAAAAAATACACTTGATTTCCTTCCTTGCCCAATTACACAATTTGATGATTGACAGACAGTAATACTCCATGCAAAGACATTTAATCCAAGTCAAGAAACCCTAGCCAAAGTATGCAGAGCACATAGAGGGGGTTTTGATTACAATCCTGCCCCAAGAACTGTGTAATTTTTTGCAACCTAAGTGGACTACAAGCTCGGTGAAGTGGTTATAATAGACCTCCAGCAGTAGGTTTGGAAACTTGATATACCTCAGTTGAACAATAGATTACTGAGTTTAGAAAATCAACTTTTTTACCGCAATCGAAACAGCATGATCTTGTGTAACACAATGACCGAGATGGCCGATTTTTTTAATTGCTTCAAACTTGTGCTGAAAAAAAGAAAACGCTTCATTTACCCTACGCTACGCTATTGTCATGGAAAATAACAAAGATGATACTGTAGTTTTTCAAAAACTTGCCCGACATGGTCAAATATGAGGGTGAAGGTTTAAAAATGCTAGGACCGTTCAGTTGCCACTCTAATTCAACGGACATCAGACTTAAAGGAAGACATTCTCAAACTGCATCATTAAACTGTATCAATTGAAAAAGAAATTACCTGGTTTTCATAGCAATTGCCTGTATTTACCTCTAGGACAGGACAGATGGCAAACCTTCGGGGACTGCACCTGAATCTCCTGTCTGTCCGTGGTTAGCTATGCCTTGTGCGTGTCGATCTAATCGCAGCGTTCGATCTCGTGCTACACAAAAAACCTTTCCACTCTTTGGAAAATGATTTTTGTGTGTGGCGTAGCTACTGGGGGGAGGGGGCAGGGGGAAGTTGCCCACTGGAAAATAATTTGGGGAAATTTGATTAAATTGGGAAAACTTGATGGAATGATATGCCCTTTCCCCATTTCTCAAAATTTTTGTTAGAATAAGAAATTGTGAGACATTTTTCATACATAATTCGTATTTTTATGCAACAAATTAACCCAGATTTCGTCAGTGTCGCATGAACCGGCCCGGGTGTTATGACCAGTGTATTTCAGTGCACAGGAAGCTGTTATTAAGGAACTTAAAAGCTGATCATCACTACAGTGAAAGGTTGTAAACCCGAACTTAAGAATATGATCACCTTGTACACAATCTCTACGTTGTGCACTTTGGGAATTCAGTGAAAGGGTGTGAAAAATGACAAGTCACTAACGTAGACCCCCGAGGTTACACTGTCCTACAAGCTAGTAGCGAGAGGGGTTGAAGCTATACCGATTTTACTCTGTGTACATAACGATGGGTGGGGCTGAAACAATCCATGGCTTACGATTAACATAACATGAACATAACGTTAGTCTGGAAATTAGAATGGACGGGATCCATGGAGATACTTAGATTTTGTTACTTAACCTAATCCTTGGAGGCTTACAGACTAGTTCAGGAAAAAAGCATTCTGCTCACTTGGGGTGTAACAATAAATGGGTCCATGAATACTTTGTCCTAGGCTAGAACTTACTCGGTGATCTGAGGCGTACGAAGGGGAACATTGAGCCATGGCCCCCCTCACGGATGCCATTTTTTTTGTTCTTAAAAATACGTAGCCATACTTAAATAACCAAGATTTTACTTCCAGAGCTGGCATATGTGACACCAGATTGCATGTAAGGACACCCAACTTTTCCATTTTTTTCAAAGGGGAAGGATTGATTCTGCAAAGGCCCTTCAGTGATGCCAATTTTTTTAAATTCCTACAAAAAGGCAAATCCTGTCAAATTAAAATTTTTCCTTCAAAAGGTTGCCTCTGTATCCCACTGGTGGCACAGATTGCATAAGATTACCTACCCTTTTAAGAATTTTCAAGAGGGAGGGTCCACCCCATAGACTCCTTGGCTGGCAGAGACGTCGACGTACAAGACTGGTACAGGGGAGCGTAGGGTGTTCAGGTGGGGTGAGAAGTAGTTTGCCATTTATCACGCAAGAGATGTAAGGGGTAAAATCATTAACAGACGAGAATTCGATCATCACACACAACTATTTCATCAATTCAGCGGATCTTTCATTTAGCCAAGTTAGTTAGCTAGTTAGATAGAGTTTTATGGATCAGCTTCCAACCTTTTGGTTTAAGTCGAGGCGGCCACGGCCTTTTTTTCCAGTTTCCAATTTAGCCAAGAGTCACAATAGAGAGGCATTAGCATATTTTCAATTGGTTGTATAGTTTCCCCGAAAGAATCAAGACCATTACGTATAGGCCTAATAGTGATAGTACATTTTTTCTAGTAATTTTCTGATCACTTAGAGTGTTCCTGATTTTTTCATATTGCAAACAAAAGGTTAAAATAAAGACCGTATTTAAGATTCTCTTTACATGCATGAATACGCAATTTTTGGCGATCTGAGGGGTCTATAGTTTTTGGAATTTTCTCTGCGCTCCGCCGCAACCAGTAGTGGCGCTTCGATCAGTCTTTTGGGAAAAATTACATACTGCTGGTCAAAGTATTCCTTAACTCTCTGATTACTTTGAAGTTTGCGAACATATTTTCAAGTGAGCATTTTATTGTAAACGACAAAAGAAGATAAAGACTCGTTAGATTCTTCGTATAAGTCTGGAAAATGTTATTTGCGGCCAGCTGGGGGTCTGATTTTTCGAAATTTTCGCTAAGCTCCGCGCCAACCAATGGCGGCGATCCGCTTAGATAATCTTTATTACAGAATAACGGTTTGTGGCCAAGAAAAAACCGCAAACTAAAATGTTCCCTTCCGCCTATACCTATCGAAGCTCTTTTATTCTGACTCCTGAAAGTATGCCAATTTTATGACAAGTTTTACTTCGTAAGGTAGCGTAAATGACATGAGAATGAATGCAAAGACACAAAAGTTTCAGTTGTATCCCCATAAACCACCACAATTCAACTTTTAACACTGTTCCTGTAAAAGTCGAAAATCTTGTACCCTTTTGCATCTAGTCTTCTTAAAAACTTCAAAAAATTTCAAAGGGGGAGAGTTTCCCCCTACCTTAGACCCCTCCCCCAGTCTGGCGATCATTCAACAAACTGCATGCCCCTTCTTCAGAGAAATCCTGCGTACGACACTGCGTTGTTACATACAAATAAACCAGGTATTGTTGACCAAAATAAATATTCTTAGAGTTGTTATTTCTAATTGCTCTATGTTTAACTTTAGGATTAAAATACAATTAATATTACATAATAACATGGTAATGTTGTTATACTTGTAACTTGCATATTTTATATGATATACATACACACTGACCGGGAAAGGTTTTGGGGAGATTTCATGCCTTTGCCCCCTCCCCCCCCCCGGAAAATATCCTAGCTACGCCACTGTCCGGCACTGTGCTAAAATGGTTCTCTTCTTATTTTAGTAACAAAGTCCAACGAGTTAAGGTGGGTAATTCCCTATCTGATCCTGCTAATTTGTCTGTAGGTGTCCCACAGGGGTCATTTCTTGGGCCTACTCTCTTCACTCATACGCCTCTTCCTAGTTGGCTAGGGTTGTTGATCACAGTGTTTTTAGTGTAGGAGGCTATGCTGATGACTATCAAATTGTTAAACCATTTAAACCGATAGCCGCTAATCATTCAAATGAAATCGAGGCTATAACCTGTCTTGAAAACTGCACTTGTTGTTTAAGGTAAATTTGAAACCGTATTTTACTAACCCGGCTTTTTCTTAAGGTGAAGTAAAGCGCAATTGAACATTCTATGGTAGTGCCATATATAAGTTTATGTAGTAATAATATTTAATAATCATGAACACATCTTATATTGTGACATTTTTTCCAAAGTAAAATCATATAGTCGGAAGTTTGGGCAGTCACACAATTTTATTTATATATTTCATTAGCATTTTTTAAATTCCGTTTTAAAGCTTTCCCCGAAAACATGCAAGACCATTTCATCCATTGGTTGTGGGACATTCATCTGCCAGGTTTTTTTAATCAAAATAGTGCCTGGGAAATGTAATTTTCAACTGTCTGAGGGGTCCAATTTTTCAACATTTTTGGTTCGCTCCTCGCCACCAAATGGTGGCACTCTGCGTAGATAGTCCTTCTAGCAGAATTTTGGTTTCAAGTAAACGTTTTTTTTGCAAATGGAACCTCAAAAAAGCGACTGCTTCGATCCCCATATAACCCTGGGAAATGCCATTTTCGACTGTCTGAGGGATCCGATATTTCAAACTTTCTCGTACGCTTCGCCCCAACCACTGGTGACGCTTCGTTTAGTCTTTCTGGCAAAATTTCAATTAGAGGTGAGCGTTTATTTGCAATTGAAAACTTGAAATAGCGACTGATCTAGATTTCCTTTTTAAGCCTGGGAAATGTCATTTTAGACTCTCTGAGAGGTACGAATTTTCCAAACTTTCTGGACGCTCCGCGCCAACTAGTGATCGCACTCCGCTTAGATTGTATCTCGGGCAGAATTAAATTTTCGGGGGGCAAAAATCTCCAGACGTACACTGGAACAGCTGCAGTGCAACATGCAGCAGGATTTGGGATTTGCAATCCTAGCATCCAAAGTCCAGTGGAGTGATGAACAGAGCTAATCAGTATCTTAAAGAGTGTTTGAATTTGAGAAAATCGTTTTTCTCACCAGAAAAAAAACCAAATAAACCTGGCAAATGCCATTCCCAGCTATCTGGGGGGAGTTAAAATTTAAAGTTTTCTTTGTACGCTTCACGCCAACTGATGGTGGCGCTACGCGTAGATAGTTAACTCCAGCCCCCTACAAAAGTACCCAGCACCCCCTGTAGCTCCCGAAGCCCCCATAGACCCCCCCCCCCCTTACGAAAAATCCTAGATACGCTACTGCTGATCTGACAAGCAATCATGTCATGGAAATAAACCTAGCATGCATTCGTTTTCAATCTAATTTGTTTCTAAGAAGAAAGGGAATTCCTCCAACCCCGCCCCACTTGTATTAAACGTGGATTTAAATCCACGGGAGGTCGGAAGTCGAGTCCTGGCGGGGTCATACCGAAGACTTTAAAACGGAAACTTCTGTCATTGTGCTTGGGTGCTCAGCAGAAGCTATATATAGAGTAGGGAAAACAATTTCAGTTAACCACAACTGGAAAAAAGACCGTGGCCATCTCTACTTGAACCGATTGGTTAGGAGCTGGGCCTTAGAACTTCGTTTAACCTAACCTAACCTAACCTAACCTGTCCTCCGAATTGCAACTATGATCCGTAATAAGTTGGCCAAGCTGTTGCCAACATTGTGTGTCTCAGGGATAGAGGGCAGTAATTTGAATGTTTGAAATCAGAAGTGTGTTGTGCCAGAAGTAAAAATGAACTTCGCACAAGTCTCGTCAACATAGCCCTTAAAATCCCTGTATATGTAACAAAACTTTTGCCTGCTCATCGCCGCACAATTATCGTTTTTCTATATGGTACACCGCAATTGAACCACCAGCTGATTTATAAACGATTGGACATTAGGAACAGGGAACATATATACTAAGGTGGGAGTTCATTCGTACTTTTACTTTTCTTACTTCCACCTTTTGGATATTTTTCTTCTTAATTCGAACTTTTAATTTCTTAAATTCGAACTTTCTTTATTTTGAATTCTTCATTTCAAAATCTTTATTTTACTTAATTCAAACTTCAATTTATTACATTTTAGCTTTTACTTTCTCATCCCAGGGGTGGGGCCAGGATTTGCCCGACAGGGGGCCCAGCATTTCAAATCCCCGACAAAGGTGGTGACTTAGTCCCGGTGGGACGTGACTCGGCAGAATTTGAGGGGCGCGCAGCGCGCCGAAATTTTGGACTCTCTTTTTAACAAATGCTCAAAAATCTGGAGTTTAATTTGAAGAAAAAAAATTAAAATTTGTGAAACAATTTTGACTTTTGGAAGGACCATAAAAAAGTTGGGGTGTTAACTGAAGAATCTATCCTTCATATGGGCAAAATCAAAAACGTTTTGTACGCGACAGCTGAAATTCTGTTTAGGTTTTGCATGTAACCGTTCTAAGTTTATGTACTAAGGTCTCAAGACGAGACCAGAACTTTGCCCGAAAAGTTTTTCCCTTTTTAACGAAGATTTGAAGATTAGGAGCTTATTATATTGCAGAAATTTTGGGATTTAATATAAGAAAATTTGTTTTTTGCAAGGTTAAAATGACAAATTTGGGTTCTTTTTTAAGTGATATGCCTTTCAAGAGCAAAATTAGGTAGAATGCCGGGGTGATTTAAAAAGTTGGTTTTAAGTGCTGTACTGAGTATCCATCGATATAGGAAAATTTTGTCACTTTGAACAATCTGAAGCTTTTATTGGGGAAAATTGTAATTTTATGACAGACCTTCTTATAAGAAAAATCAAGTAGGGGTGGTCTGTAGTTTTGTTGGGGTTACTGAATATCATCAGGCAGATTAAGGCCCTCGGACCATATTCGAAAATTTTCCCGCGGAAAGTTTGGCTATTTGAAGTTTTATATCTTATATATTGAAGTATATAGGCGTACGGGAGCGTTTCGGTTTGTGAGCGGGCAGAATTTTTTCCCGAAAAATGTAATCCTGTCCGAAAGAACACACAGATTTTTTTGAAAAATTGAGAACCACCAGACATCAGGAAAAGGCACTTCAAGGGCTGGTACGGTAATTAGAAACAAAGTAGTCATTAATTTGAGCGTTCTTTCACAACTAAAATTTCACTTTATAATACTGTCACAAAACGAAGAATAATATGCCAGCATGCATTGTTTCGGTAAGTAATCTGTTCGGCCAAAATATCTAAGCGGGGCGCAACCACCAGTTGGCGCGGAACGTACAGAAAATTGTTAAAAAAAATCTAGTCCCTCAGACTGTCAAACAGCCGGAAATGGCATTTCATTTCCCAGACTTGAATCTAGAAATGAAGCCATCGTTATTTTGAGCTTTCCTTTGAAATGAACGTTTAAATTCAAAAGAAAAAAGGTCCAACTTGCTATGAGTGGATCAGAAAATTGCCAGATAAAAGGTACTGCTACAATTGGATGTAATGGTCTTGTCCCTTTTTTTTTTTTGGGGGGGGGGGGGGCTGTGCAACGGAATTGAAATCATACTAATGTGTTCGACTCTACTAGGAATCTTCGTTGTATTCAATTGCAAGGTCCAAGTTGAAATTGTCTACGTGACTGCCCTAACCCCAGACTATAAATGATTTTACTTCCGACGTATTTGAAAATATGTCACGTTACAAGGTGGTTTTAAATGAATTTTCAGTCAGACTTTTGGGGAGACATCCTCACGCTACTGTTTATCATTATGTGTAGCTCAAAACATCCTGGCCGATTCTCATTACCGTTGCTAAAATTCGACTGTCGGGGCAGGCCAGATGGCAGATCATTGGGCACTGCATGCACCTGAACAACCTCTCGCCTGTTTTTTGTCAGGAAAATTCGGAATTGTGAGTTTCCTTGAAGAATATGGTCTTCTAGTGAGCAAAACCAAGAAGACCGTCCGGATTACTAAAGTGTATAGGACCCGCATCTTTATCAGTTTAAGGTGGTCATTCAGATGAAGGTTCCCCGACGAAATTGGGTTTTCTCAACAAGAGGGGGGAAGGGCAGCCTTCCCCGACGGGGGTATGACCTTGAAGATTGAAGATAGGATGAGGGATAACAGAGCTTGTAAGAAGTGATTAAAACAGATTCAGATATGCATTAAAATACCGTTACAAAAGAATTAAATAGTTCAAAAAGAAAAAAAAGTTCATGATTATCCTTTTAGTAACTTCAGTCCTTTACCTTCATTTCAGGCCTCCCTGAAGGAAATTGCCGTCAGTTCCACGACGGGGAGGAGATAGGACAAGGTACATGAAATGAGGTTTAACCGAGCACTTGAAAGAAGAAGTGATTGAAAATCGATTCTAATGTGTATTAAAATAGCATTTCAAGACAAAAAAAGTTTATCCATCCAGTAATTTCAGTCCTTGTAGGCTTTTTTTTTTTTTTTTTTTTTTATTATTTTTTTTTTATTTTTTAGGTCTCCCCGACGAAATGGCCGACCTTCCCCGACCGGGGGGGGCAGGGGTCCCCGGCGGGGGGCATGCCCCCCCCCCCCCCCCGCTGGCGCCACCTCTGTCTCATCCTCAATCTTTCACTTTCTTAACCCCGAACTTTCACTTTCGTATGTTCGAACTTGAAATTTAATATTGGATGCGTAGGTACACGTCGTCAAGACCTATGTCGAAGACCAATGACAGCTCCCTGAGTACATTACCTGCTGAGACACTTTACCGTGCAGCCTGAGTAGGCTATTTTACACTTGACGTTTGTGTACTTATATCTTTTTCCAAGGGAATACTCCACAGAGCACCTTACCATAAAAGGGGGCTGCTTGAACTCAATGGCTACCTTAAGCTTGTTTCTTTACGTCTGATTTTGTTAAGTGCCCCTTATACTGAGTGAGGCTTATATGAAATGTTATTCTGCTACATTTGAAGGTAACAACACTCAAAATGTAAAACCCCATGTCTGGTCAACAGTTCCAGTTATGTGCTGTCTCAAACTATCATGCACTTCGCACATAGCAGCATGTACATTGACATCAAAAAATTGCACAGTTGCGTACTTAAAGGCCCAGTTCTCTCACCCCAAACAGTACCAATTCTCCTTACCTTCTTACTGAGGCCCCTCCTACAATTGTCTGAAATTCATCCTCATCCAGAAACAATCTCAGTTTATTGCTTCAGGGTGAGTATAGAAAAACTCAATTTATGTAATCAAAACACTTTCAGTACAGTTCATGCTGTGTAATATAAGCTTTGGCACTCTGCATTGTTTGAATTAGCTGTCAATCAAAGAGCTGAGCCAATTGAGAATTTAGGTACCCGGGTACCAAATTGTAGTTTGGGATGAGAGGTTTGGCCCTTCAGTTGGGTTAATATTCGTTACTTGGTGTTATTTTGTACTTTTTGTGCCAGGGTAAAACCCAGAAACATTTTTAATTCGTCACTACCTTTGACAAACAAAAAGTAAGCTAAATTTTCAATGTCAGCACAAAATATTATTGGCATAAAAATTTGCTTTATAATGGCGTGATCAATTTCTGATTAGGAAGAAAGAGTCTGGAGATATTTCCCCATTTGCCCGGCACATATACCGTAAACCGCATGGAACATGAAGCTTGAACATCGGTTACACCGTGATGTAATTTTTCTCAATGTTAGTCCCCTTGCATCTATTGTAGTGCTTATAATTGGTATATATATTCTGTCAACACAAGTATTTTCTACGTTATCGATTTTCATTTATAATAAAAATTTGAGTGCGTCAATCTATGCTTGGTATCTTGTACAATCTTTCATTGGGATAATATTTCCTTCTCATGTTAACCTGATTGCTGAATAACTTGAAATACCTTAAGGTAAATAGAAAAATATATCAAGTTAAAAATGATTTAAACAAGTAGTCCAACAAATGACTTCTCCGAGGCCCTCCATTTCACATGAATCTGGTAAGTTTGTAGTTTTTGTGTCAGGATGAGGTAGCCTTCTTAAACTGTATCAAGTATCCCCGCTTTACGATGCGTTATGCTCCGCATAAGCAACGAAGTGGGGGGAAAACAAGCCAGTGAGCCACAACTGTAAAAAGGCCGTAGCCGGCTCGACTTTAACCTATAGGTTGGAAACTGGGAAACTCTAACTTTACGGAACCACGTACTGTACCACTACTTGGTACGAGACGCTAGGTGCAGTGGGTCATTCAACATGTCCCTTGGCTCATGTTTTAAGGCGACCTCTCCTTTTGGTCATGAAAAGCAAATATGATTACGCATGGACCTATGTAAAATAATAAACAGTTTGGCCCTCTGTGTCGGAATGTGGCTGGAATTTTTAACTTTTGATAATTTGAGTAATTTATGGTAGTACATTCAAATAACATGATAGCATACCTCTTTTATGCCTCCTCTAAAGGTCTAAATGTTTTAAAATATGCAAATCACGGGTATTACATGAAGAGGGTGCACTATTTTAATATCGCCCGTTCCGTAGATATGTTTTGTCACATTGAAAAGTCATGTTTTAGGTGCTTTGGGTTACTTTGGACCTTATTCATTATTTGGATAGCACTTCACACAGTGCAGGCTGTAGTTGCGTTGGCTTTACTGTGGTAGGCTTGCAAAATGGTAGTGCTTAGCATCAAATTTCAGTAAGACCTAAATTGCTTTGAATTTTAAAATTATAGTACTAGTTGCAGTGTAATTTACATGTAGGCCTCGTTCAGTGAAATCAATAAGTCGTGGACAACAAATTTTCAAACCATTTGTGATTGTTTGCTGCACTTTGCGTACAGAGGTGGTGTTAAATATAACCAAATGTTGTTGACGTTACAGGGTGGTAGAAATTTTACTTCCACGGGAATATTTATCCCACTTGTTGCTCCGTGACTATCCCAATATGTACCCCAATGGCTGTACCAATGCATCCATCATGCAGAGCGCTCTTGGATGAGAAATAATGAACTAAATAGTGCAATCCTGTGAAAACATCGGAAGTGGTAGGGTAAGCGCGCTTTATGCTTTATCAGCAGGTGAAATATTTTTACCATATTAAATTCAAAAGGCATTCCATGCATGAAAAGTGAAAACAAAATGTCCCAATGCGTTCAATCTTCCATAATTAAATACTTAAGTCAAAATGTTAGAAAATTAAAGTTTAAATTTACAACAGTAAACATGCGAATTTGAGAAAAGCTAAAAATTTAACAATGTTGTCACTTCATATTTCGATGGAATGGATTTGGAAGATTTAAAACCTTATTTCATTTGCATTAATATAGTCGAAAATAAGGCCATGTATGGTTATGCATATTTAAATCTGGTTTACTTGACGATTGTATTGGATAGGTTAAACAAACTTCGGCGTGATCTATGAACAGTTTTATATTTCATTTCAGTGCAATTCGATTGTTTCGGCGATGACGGTAACCAGGTACTCTGAAACGTTTGCATGGTTTTGCGATGGAAAAACGGGAATCATTGATTATTAATGATGGCATTCAATAAGCCTCCTTAATAGGCCATTAAAGGTTTTTCATTATGGGTCAGCCTTATACTGACTGGATTAAAGGGGAAACGCTGTCACCTCAACTTTGAAGTAGCACAGTACAGTAGATTGTCCTGTTTCATGTTTGGCTCATTAGAGTCATGTGACAGTATTTTTTCCTCAGATATGAAATTTACCAACAGTAACTGCCTTGCTTACCTTAGATCTGCACAATTGACGTCTAGAATATTTTTAAAGATAGTTTGGAGGGAAATGAGTAGAAACTGTAAGATTCAAAATAAGTTTAGGGGAACTGCCCTTGCCCTTTAAATAACTAGAAAGCCAAAAGGCTTAGTGATTCCTTGCCGATGAAATGCCTTCTTTCTTTCTTATCTGAGTACGGTAGCTATTTGCAGTAGAGGTGTGCACAGACCCTTAGTGAAACAGCAAGTACAAAGGACTAAGGGCGAAATAGTTCTGTGTGCATCATATTTTGACAAAGAAAATCAACACTGAGAAAACTAATAAGTTCCGAATCTCTATCCCACAGCACATGTAATTCCCACCTTGAAAAGCGTCTTTTCCTAGAAACCAATATATAGTGACATAAGTTAATGAGGTTGACCGATGCAGAAACGTTGACCACTTTCACTGAGTCTAAAATACGGGAGAGATGTCCAGTGGTCTGTGTGGCATTCCCTCTTTTTAACTTACAAAGGAGGAACAAGTTTTCCGGTATCGAAATTTTGCACAGAGCTTTCTTTATTGACAAAATTCTGGTTTTAGGTTTGGGAAAATCGGCATCATGCGATAAAAGCGAGTAAGTGAAGAAAGGAAGGTAATTTTACATTTACTATACATTCTGTTAACACAAATGCATGGCAAATACAGTTTTTATTTGAGTTATTTGAGTCACGTGCCAAGTAGTTTCAAATGTAACTTACACTCAGATACACAAATTTATCAGGAAATGAAAGCAATGTTCAAGTCTTTTTAGCTGTGATGTAACTACCTATGAAATAAGGCATGATATTGACAAGAAAGGTAAATATCATGTCAAAAGGATTTTCCTATTAAACATCTAGTGGCCTCAGATGATAATCTATTTAACTCCTTTGGAAATTTTACTTTCTGATGGTTGGGAACCCCATATGGCCTACTTCTGACAATCCAAAAACGATAAAAGATCTTTTGTTAACCGTACTGCATCCATATATCAATAATGAAATACTTGTAACTTTCCTACTTGAATATCATGCTTAAAACATTTTAACCCTTTGAGATCTCATAATATTTGACCTCTTTTGACCTGGAACATGACCTCTGGTGATATTGAATTTGACCTATGGTGACCTGACATGTGACCTCCGGTGATGCTAAATTTGAGCTATGGTGACCTGGCATTTGACCGCTAGTGACCTGGTCTTTGACTTCTCATGACCTAGCATTGACTTGTGATGATCTGGCACCTCTTGTGACCTGGCATTTGACCTCTGGTGACATGGCATATGACCTCTGGTGATCTGGCATATGACCTGTGGCGACGCTGCCATCAATAACATTTTCGCAGTTAACACCTGTGACCTTTAACCTCCATTTAAAATAGCAAATCTATGAACCAAATATGAAACCAGTCCTTCGTTGCTGTCTTGAGATAATGTAATAACAAACCATTCAGGACGGTGGCAAGTCATGATACTGAAATGGGCAAACTTTTTGGTAGGGGGCAAAGTGCAGGTGGAATCTTATTCAGGGGCAAAACGAGAGTTGACAGCAAACTTCAAACTCTTCAGGGAGCTGAAAGTTTTAAATTAAAGCCAATAACATTCTTTTTGCAGTATAACCGCCGGAGAAAACGGTAGTGCTTTTCTTTTCAACATGACAAATCCATATACCAACATGAGAAGCATCGGTCATTCCTGTCTTGAGATATTCTGTTTACGACGTTTTTTCTGGTTTTGACTCTCAGTGGCCTCAACTGACCTTTGGCCACCACCAAAAAAGACGGTGTTCTCCTTCTCAACATTGCAAATTTATATGACAAATATGAAAAGTGTCTGTGTTTCCTATCTTGAAATATCATGTTTACCAGCAATTTTCGAGGTTTTCGCAGTTCTACTGCCGGTGACCCCAAATGACCATTGACCCTCACCAAAAACCATAAGAGTTCTACTCATCAGGATAACAAATCTTTCACCAAGCCTGAAAACTGTTGGTCATTCCTAACTTGGAACATCGTGTTCACGAAGTTAACGGTTTTTTACCCCTAGTGACCTCAATGACCATTGACCTTCACTAAAATCAATATAGTTCTTCCTCTTAATAAAACAATTTTACTTACCAAATATGAAGTGTCGGACATTTGTCTTTTCAGATATCGTGTTTACAAGCAAATGTGTCAAACACACGCACACACACACATGCACACACGACAACACCACGGCTATGATTTCTTACTTGCCCACGGCAAAGAATCAAAAGGGACATCAAGAATATCGTTTCACATAATATCACAGGGGACTTAGGTTAGGTATCTATTTTGAGCATTATTTCTGTATCACTAAAAATAAAAAGTGAATAAGTACACAAACTGTCTGAAAGAAATATTTTCAATTGCTTGTTTTACTTAGAATTTTCCTGTTTAGAGGAGAAAAGCAGTCACCCAACTTAAAACTTCTACTCCATGAAAGCTCTTGAGAGTCATATGACAGTACTTTTCTCATCAAAAAGTAAAGTTATATGGCAACCAGGAATGGTTTCAAGGGGCAAGGGGAGAACGCTAGCTATATTCTCGAGAAAATGTGAAAAGAGAAGGAAAAGAAGGGAAAAATAAAAAGAAAAGGATCCCTCTACTAATGCTTTAGCCCCCATTAAAATATCGCCACCCCTGATCGCAACCCGTTGGTCTACCTGAAATATGTTATAAATATTTGTACATTAAATATTTATATAAGCACTAATATGAATAAAGGTGCACGAAAGAGAAATGTGATGTATTAGTAAGAATTGGTTTTTGCTTTTAGATAAGCTTGGGCGACTGCTCTTGACCTTTAAGTTTCAAAGGTACACTTGAAACTTCATGAAAACATAGAAGCATCTACTTAATTGATTGTGAATTAAGTTCTTCTGTGTGAAGTCACACAAAAGAAAGTGCGCCCTGCAATGGAGACAAGCAGGTATAATTCCTAACACCAGCTAATAATGCAGACAGCTGATTTGGACACCTGATAAAGAGTGCGTGATGAGTCATCTATCAGCGCGTACGAAGTCTACGGAATGTATTCGGCGGTCTTGTTTGTTCAAAACTGATGAAGTTTGACTTCAAAGCATAACACTGATAAATACTTGGCATATTTCTAATTGAGCATAGTTTTCCCGTGGAATAAGTTCTTAATGTTTTAGCAATTTTGAGGGGAACATCACTCAGATCCTAGATATTTCAGCTTGATTGCAGGCTCCGTTAGTGTATCGTAGTTGAAGTTACTGCTAAAAATGTAAAAGCAACTACACGAGAAACCAAAAATAAAAATTCCGCATCTATCATTCAGTCTCACTTTGTGTAAAAGACTAGATGTTAACGGTTTCAAGTTTTCCAAATTATTCAGCGAGCCTACGAAGTTACAAAGATCTTCATTTAAGCTTGATGGAAATGGACGGGGCGATGCGCACTGTTAAATAAGAAATTTCCTAACTGGCTAACGTAACCCTAACCCTTAAACTAATTCCTAACCCGAACATACAATACAATCGACACAATACAATGGCAACAGCCAATCAAGAAACACCTTGTTAACCAGTGGGCATCTACCCAAATGGACCACTACAATTATTATCCTTAGTCAGTCGTTTGTAAAACATGGAAACATCAAATGAATCTTGACATTTGATAGCTTATTATACGCAATTCATTCTAAATCACCGATCTCCCCTCCGTACCACTTATAAGGATATAAACCATTAAACATCAACTGTTTCAATAAATAAGTACCGCATGATAAAATTCCAACTAAACCTAGTTCAGCTGAGTTCAACTCCCTTGAACTGGATTAAATTTGATTCCAGTTGAAATAGAGTTAAAACTCCGGTTTAATTCCATGGATATGAAATTTGCAACAATTCAACTGAGTTCAATGTTCGACGTAGTTCAAAACTACAGAAATCCATTTCAACCAATGCAGTTGGTGTTATACCAGGCCCATAGGCAGACAAGACACCGAAGGGGGCAAACCCTCCAAGTTTCCAGGGAGAGAATTTCATGAGGGGACCAATGGCAAACTTTAAAGTTACTAGGGTGGCATTAGTTTCAGGGGACGCCTCGCCTTTAATTGTTGCCCCTTGCTTCTGTTTAATAAGGAAAATGTTTAAAACCAAATGAAACCAGTTGAATCAGCCCAAGGTTGAATTTGGTATCTGGGTTTGACTAGAATCTGAGCTGGCTGCATTGTTTGAGTCTAATGTACTCGTTTTTTACGCTCCCAAATGCATCAGTGAAGCTTTTCTTCATTTGGTCTTATGTCATCTTGAGATGTAAAGAATGTTGCACTTCCTTATTTTTCACGCGAAGAAGATCTTTATACCATTTTCCGTCAGACAATGGTCCGATGACAGCAGTTCCTATCACAGGTTTCTCTGGAGTGTAAGAATTCGTTTGCGTTTTTATGCTGAAAATAAATGTCGTTCCTTTCCTTTGGGTCGTGTTTATATTAAAAGAGAGAGGCGAACGTTTAAACAGAACATTTTCAGATAACAGAGACCGTGCTGTTTTGTCCTTCTTTACCATTCGTCCATCACACATTTGTTTTATCTGAACGTAGACACCTGTAAAAAAAGAGAAAGAAAGTTCCCTTTCTAGTTTGCCACCAAAGTCAGTTGAGGCATTTTCCTCTATATCATACTGTATATAACCATCTAGCGTTGTTTCACATTATTGAGAAAAGCTTACGGTTTCATGTTTTAGCCTTGCATTATCTAACTTGAGTAAAGGAGTAGTTTCGGAGAGAAGCAACCTTTTTCATAAGAAATTTTGCAACTGGATAACAAAAGCTCTAATTCTTAACCTAATCTCTAACCCAAACAAAGAATACAATCAAAACCAGAAAGCCACAAGGCTTAGTGATTCCTTGCCATCAAATACCTTACCTGCTTTCAAATTGACAGTGTTTGATAGATTTTTCTTTACATTTAAGGCACAGAATTTTCGCAATTTTACCGCTGGTGATCTCAAATGACCTTTGACCTCTGCGAAAAACAATAGGCTTCTTTCTCTCAACATGTCAAATCTATATACCAAATATCAAGGGTATCGGTCACTCTTATCTGGAGATATCGCGTTTACAAACCATTTTCGGTGTTTTCGCAATTTTACAGCTGGTGACCTCAAATGACCTTTGACCTCTACCAAAAACAATAGGCTTCTTTCTCTCAACATTTCAAATCTATATACCTAACATGAAGATTATCAGTCACTCCTATCTGAAGATATCATGTTTACATGCCGTTAGAAGTTTTCGCAATACCGCTGGTGACCTCAAACTTTGACCTCTACCAAAAACAATAGGCCATTCTCTCAACATGTGAAATATATATACCTAAAATGAAGATGGCTAAGTCACTCCTATTGAATTCTAGCCTCATGTACAAGCCTTTTCCGAAGTTTTCGCAATTTTACCGCTGGTGACCTCAAATGACCTTTGACCTCTACCAAAAACATAGGGTTCTTCCTCTCAACATGACAAATCTATATACCAAATATGAAAAGTGTCGGACATTCCTACCTTAAGATATCGTGTTTACAAGCAAGTGTCACAAACACACACACACACACACACACACACACGGCATCACCATCGCATAGATTCCTTGCCTGCCTATGGCAAGGAATCAACAATACAAGGGCAGCAACCAATCAAGAAACACCTTGTTCAACAGTGCGCTTCAGCCGGTAGTTACCTGTAGCTAGTTAGTTAGACGGAGTTTTACGCCCCAGTTTCCAACCAGTTTCCAATAGCATAGAAAGGAAAATACTATGGACATGTCAGACTCTGTTTAAATCAAATTAAACACAAGTAGGCCAGTACTTTCAGAAATAAAAGTTATTGCTATGCACATGAATATCACCCAAGCAGTGATAAATTGATGTAGTACCTATTTTGTCAGCTGAACTTGTGTTACGTAAGTTTTCCAATCCATTGATGGTAAACACCAGGGTTCCACTTTCCTCGGACTGGGAGGTAAAGTTTGTTGAGAAATTGATACAATCTACCTGTATAATGACAAAATTGAAAATTTGTCGATTATAATAATTATTATTTTTTTATTTATTTATTTACTTTTTTTTTTTGATTAGCGGAGTCTATCAAGTATGCAAAGGATATGCGACAATAATGATAATTTTCCCAGATCAAATGTACGTGTAATGGTGTGATTACAAATTAATTCACCGTTTAGTAAGCGTTGTTAGATTTCATCGTAAGCATTGGTGGATGACAAAACCGGTCTACGATACATAACTATGAACAGTCATATGTTTTGAACCATTATGCCACTGACAAAAAGAACCAAAACCTAATAAAGAAAAGGTTCCCGAAAGTGAGGAGACTCGAATTGGGACAATTGAAATCGTTAATCCCGTTTGCTTTAGTAGTAGCACAGGTAAGTGGAACGATCAGGGAAGTTTTTTTCACATAATTCCGGTCGAAAGGTCGACCGGATGCGTCGGTGACCTTTAAAGAGGTGCAGTGTCTTCAACTTAACCCCTTACCGTTGTTCGGGTCCTTTTGGACCCAGACGGAGAGCGCGGCTGTCAGCCATCTTTACTGTTGCACGCGGAGCTCGAAACTGCGGGTAGCTACCCGAAAAATTCGGCCACAACAGCGAGAGACAGTAGTTGAAGGTCACGGGTTCAATAGCCTACGGAAGCTGATGCGGGGGCGTGCTACGTCCGCTTTTCCTCCCACTCCCGAGGCGCGCAAATATGCCCCGATTGGAGTACAACGGTAAAGGGTTAAATTATAGGAAGAAAAGACTGTGTCTTGGCTAAAAAAGTACTCAAGAACTTGTAGCAAAAGTATCGTTAAAGTTTACAAATGGAAGACAAGTCTCTAAAAAATGATTTTAAACAAAAGTTTTGTCGAAGCATTGATGTATAATTGTCAGCCAATATGTACGAAACACGGCAATATTGACTTCGTCTTCTTATCAGATATTGTCACAACCACTAACTCACCCGAATGCATGCATTGTGTTTCTGTTACGTACCTTCGGTCGAAAGACCAACCAAAGTGTGACCTTTTAGAAGGTACAACTTTTTACTTACACAATAGGGATTAAAAACTGTATCTTGGCTAAAATTACTTTACAGCTCTTAAAGTAAGTAAGTATCGGACAAGTTTACCATGGCAAAAGAGAAGTCACAATTATATTATAATTTTAAACAAAATTTTTGACAAAGTACTGACGTATAAATGTCTGTCACTCATTGCTCAATTTTACAGAAGGTCCACATATTTCTGACGGCCCAGGTGGACGTATTTTCGCGGCGATATTTAACGTTTATAAAACAAAAAAATTGAAGTACCCAATGAAAGTCTCACCTTTTTTCAAAAAGAAACAAAAAACCAAACACTGCAATATATTTTTGGTTAATTTAGTGTCCAACAATACCCTTCACACAGTTGTCCCCTTAACAATGATTTACCCTAGCAGCAACAACCTCTAACGTCAAAATTGAAGACAAGAGTTGGCTTTGTACTGTGCAGCTGAAAACAATGCAAAACAAACACATAATTCTCCTTAGTCAGGTTTACAAACCATAGCTTATGCCAACACTAATATGCACGATCCTGCACTAGTTTTGCAAAGGTTTCGTCTGCATGACGCAATAGGTATTCCCTTTCGGGAAACTAAAAACTGTCGTCACTCTCACATAAACACAAACCACAGCCTTTCTATGGATCCCGTTTTTGCATTTAAGTGGAAGTTTTAGCAAAACATTAACTTTATGCACGTGAAAGATCAATCAAGTCTACACACTGTGGTAAAACATCCATTCAAATCGGACATGTATTTCTCGAGATATGAGTTGATGTAGTAACTAGATTTATGCTCCAAAATGAGCTTGAAGGCAGACAGGTTTAAGCACTTCCTCTCATTTGAAAGTAATACTTTTTCCCCCCTTTGGTTTGGGTTGTTGTGATGAAATTGAAGTTGATAGGGATAAGCATAGGACCAGTCTAGGGGAGTACAGGGTTTGTATATAGTTAATTCTCATGCCAATCATGCGCCCACGTACGGTTCTAATAACATAAGGTTGAATAAGCGTGATAATTTTACTTGCTCATACCTTGAGAACCACACATCCGATTTCAAATTTTACCGACATGCATTATATATAACGCAGCTCTAACATATAAAATCTCGGTGTGATCTTCAACCCTCCTTTTGAAAATGCTGTTGCTAAATCATTTTCTCTTATTGCATTTTGACAAAACGTAAAGGAAACATTTGGCTTCTCTTCTCGAAACATTTCATGCGCTATTCAAAGATAGAGGATGATCCTTGATTAAAACTGACAAAATGTCATACTAGATTTAATTAATTTACTCGGTCTAATTAATTCGTGAGTAAGGCGAATTTCTACATTCAATGATGACCTCACATTAATGGATTATATACAAGAGAGATACCCCGTAGACTACTACTTTTAAAAGGCAAATGGGTCTGAACTAAAACAAAACGGGAGTAAAGATATCATTTAACGTTAGGTATTAAATTCAACAAAGAGCAATGTTCATCATGGTACTGATCTTGTTCGTGTCTGTTAAATTGCTTGCACGTTCTAGAGCAAAGGTTTCTAAGTTAACCTGGGGTTCATGGATAGATCATAAATAATACTAATTTTACAAAAGGAAACGGGTCTTAACTGAAAGAACAGGAGTAAAAATATCATTTGCCGTTCAGATATTAAATTCACCAAAGAGCAAGTTTTAGTGATACTTAATCTGGTCCATGTCTGTTTCAATTACTTGTTCTAGAGCAAAGGTTTCTAAGTTTACCTGGAGGTCATGGACAGATCATAAATACTACTAATTGTAAAAATGGAAACGGGTCTTAACTAAAACAAACGGGAGTAAATATATTATGTTCCGTTTAGTTTAAATTCAACAAAGAGTAGTGTTCATCATGATGCTTATCTGGTAAGTGTCTGTTTCAATTGCCTGTTCAAGAGCACAGGTTGCTAAGTTAACCTGGGGTCATGAATAGATCATAAATAATACTAATTTAAAAAAAAAACAGTGGCAAACATATCATTTACCGTTTAGTTTTTAAGTTCAACAATTGTTTGCTTGTTTTAGAGCAAATGTTTTTAAGTTAACTTGGGGGTCATACTTAGATCATAAAGACTACTTATTGTAAAAGAGCAAATGGGTCTGATTTAAAAGAAACAAGAGCAAAGATATTATTTACGTTTTAATTATTAAGTTTAATAAACAGCAATGTGTAATGATGCTAATCTGGTTTATGCCCGTTTCAATTGCTTGTTTTAGAGCACCGGTTTCTAGGTTCAACTCCTTGGGGTCATGGATAGATCATAAATACTACTACTTGTTAAAAAGGAAACGGGTCTTAGCTAAAGAAACACTGAGGAGTAAAAATATTATTTATCTTTTTTTTTTTTTATAAATTCAACAAAGAGTAATGTTCAACAGGATACTAATGTGTTTAATGCCTGTATCAATTGCTTGTTCTAGAGCAAAGGTACTTAAGTTGATCTGAAGTTCATGGAGAGATCATGAAGAATTTCACGGGCTTGTCGCATTTCAGTACGAATCTGTGTAAATCTTAGTTTGGTTTAAGTAAAAACCACTTTGGTAATGCCTGATGGCTGCGGAGCAATTTTAGCCATTGAAATGAACGGGGATTGTTACTCACGTAAAAATACAATGCCTGGTGTCATAGGTAGATCATACTAATAATAATTTTACTAACCGGTCATGTTTCAGTAAGAATTTGTGTCGGTAAATCATAGTTTTGTGAGTACGTGGAATCAGTATGGTAATGTCTGATAGCTGCTGAAGAATTTCAGCTACAAAAATGAGAGAGTACTGTCACTCAGGTAAATACAAAAGACTAGCTTGCACATTTTGGGTCACAGTTGTGGCATGTAAGCCTATACGAAAAAAGCTACAGAGATCTGCAACGCTCGCTTCATGTGACTAGAACAGGTGACTGAACATAATCCAACATGCATGGTGTCTAGTTTATCATATAAAGAGGGGGCACTATTCACATTTGATATGATTACAAAGAGCTGCATGCTGAACAGCCCAATGTGACACCCCAACTCGCGTAATACACACGGTTCAGTAATCAGGAATTCAACAACACCGTACGATTACTAGCATAGCCACAGCAAACAGAAAAGGAATATTCCCTTTAATTATATAAATACGGAAGCGACATGCTATACCTCCGAAGGACGCCATCAGAGCCAAAGCTAACCCACAACTGAGAATAATTTCTAACGCGCCTATGATAACGTGTATCATTATGTACAATGAATTTTCCCCGTTATCATAAAGAACCTCATAAGAAGCACCGACAGACGACATTGCCTTACCTTTGGTTCCTGAAGTGGTAAAAATCTTCCATATTCCTTTTGTCTGATCTCGTTTATATGCAATCTGGTTTCCCCTAAAACCTGTCGTTCATCTGTACGTTGCGCAACCACCTGCAAGATGAGGGTTTCGTTCTGGCAATTGTTTCCTTCAATTGTAAAAAACAAAAAACAGAAGAAAGTACGAAATAAGAAACTCATGAAGTAATTTTATTCGAGAACTTGAGAAAAAATGCAAAAAATGCAGGCTTTTTGGAAGCGAATCGTGTACTGTGATAATAACTCATATCTGTGTGACGTAACATTTCAAAAAGTGCCTGTATCATTGCAGCCAACACTAACGAATAATGAAGGCAGCTGAGTTGTACATGTGCTTACAGACTTCTATGCTCGCGTGCAAGTCTAAATGTTGCCGGCAGTGTTAAATTGAAAATATTTCGCCTCAAAACAGATGCATAAGGTTTGAGCTATTGAAGTACAATCTCTGGTTGTACTTCGATGGTTTAAAGCGAAAGCGCATCTAAAACCATTTCGCTTGCCTTATCGCAAAATGAAAGTCTCGCACACCATTCGTTTCTAGGAAAGTGAAACCGCTTGCCTTTTCTGGAGAATTATTCACATAGCCAAAAGCTCCTTTTGGATACATTCGGAAGGCGCGTTGAAATTTCCCCAGAAAAAAAGATACTGCCACATTTATTTTTCTCCCTTTTATTGGAAAATAGTGAAATTAGTATAATTATGCAGCAATTCGAAATTTTTTAAACTATCAATCCTTTAAGTATTTTGCTATATGGTAATTGTGGTATAATGGGATTCCTGCTTCTTAAGAAATGATATCCAATGTAATGTATTAACCTTTGAAAGTAATTTCTTCATTCCAGCAAGGTGATTTTTGTAAGGTCGTTCTTTTCTCGAAATTTTCTGACAACTGTAAACGGGCTTGAACCATATACTCCCTCATAACTCTGAAAAGTAAGAGATGAAACACTTATTAGTTGAAACCTGTGTGTCTATTCCAGACCCGTACCCCGGCAAGGTGGAAGAGCATTCATGGAACGGCAACTTTTCAGGGGCCAAATGTGAAGTAACTATCTACCTTTTGGCAAATTAGTCCCCCACCCATAAGATTTGGGCCTTTATCTATTTTGACTGAGAGTGTTACATGGAGCATTACTAATTCGTCGTAGAACAAAAATGGTTATTATGCCCCAGTGCAGCGCATCCTAACCGAAGCGCCAAAACCTGATTCATATCGTCTACTTGTTGCTTTCATCATTAGACACATTTTTTCCATGCATTGAGGGGTCTGTTTTAACCGATTTGTTTCCTTGAAAGCTTACCTGGACAAGTTTTGCGCCTTTATTATTTTAACTTTCAGAACCTTTTCTGACGGTTGAACGGAGAAACGGAGTTGGCCTTTAAGGTGTTTACTCTCCAGTTGCTGTTAATTTTAAAAAGTTGAGATACTTAGATACACGAACGTAAAGACCATTATTTGTACACGCGTCGATAAAAGAAGCAAATTCAAACAACTAAAAAGTGTATGTGCGTTATAATCACCGAAGGGAAAAGGTCATTCAATATCTTTGGAATTGTTGACATGCAGACTGATTATTTATTCCCATCAGTAGTAACAATACAAAATATATAAAGATCAGATCAGAATGGAGGCGTAAAATACAAAATAAAGAGATAGGTTTTGTTTTCAATCAAAAAGAACATAATTTGAACTGGAGGCCGCCTCTGTTACATATACTTCGTTATGAGAAAAGGGGCTCTTTTAGAATAATGGCAAGATGTTCCTTCTTCAAAATTCAACGACGACTCTTCATTCGATCAGATCAGAATGGAGGTGTAAAATATATATGGTATCAGACTTTGTTAAATGATCTGTGCCTTCAAGGAATCTTTGCTATTTTAGCACTTTGATTCTGCTAAAAACCAGTCAATATATTGACTAGCCTGCTTGCCTGCTAGCCAACCCAAAATGCAACTTGAATTTTAATCTCTGTAAATCCAATGTGACATCCATAAATAAATTATTTAAGTGAAGGCTGACCGCATTCGTCTACCTAGAATTTTCAGTTCTTTCCCCGGGCGATAAGGTATAGTCGCACAGAAAAGGGGGATGTTGAAAACAGATAGAAGGAAAGTTTCATCATGATAACGTACCGATGTTAAGGGAAGGGTGTACAAGGTCTTTTCTTTTATGTCCATATCTTCCACATTTAGAGTTGCTTGACCGATATTTTTTCCCGAGTCTTCCTCGACCGTTACATGTAACTGCAAATTTGCTTTGTACTTCGATTTGACTGCGACAGAGTAAAAAGGAAAAGGAAAAGGCAATTATTCATTCTTCGCGTGTAATGCATAGAATCATAGACTATATTTGCAGAATTAATATGCCTTTCGACGTTAACGCTTTCCTATATAAGAAAATGGGATAAAAGGAATATTCGTGACGAAATCTTGTTCGACCAATTGTAGGAACGTCGAGGGGGCCGCAAAATGTTGATATCTGGCAAGTCCCAATTTTTTCTGTTGCCAAAGAGAGGTGTACAAAATTAACAAAACCACCGGCAGATTTCTATTACTATAACTACCACAATAATTAAAGCCATTGAGATTGCAATAAATTACATGATGTACTGGACAGGGTTGCAAACAAAACTCACATCCTCATGTTCTGCGTGCTGTGGCTAGGTTATTTTGGGGGTTAAATAAAATGCCAACTGCAGGCATATTCATTATTTTCTGCCAACACACAGGGGTGGCGTTAAAGGGGCAGAGGGAGGGGGCACCCTCTATTGGCAAGAAAAGTTGAAAAGATCAGTAAAAGAAGGATAAAAGGAGAAGAAGAGCAATCAAGTCATGCTTTGTCTTCTTCCTCATCAGTGTACCATGGCGCCGTCCCTGTCTACACTTGTGACGACACTAAGCGTTAACAAAATAGAAATAATAGAATAAGACCATGCAGTATGTGGTATGAAAAATGTACAAAACAAACAATAAAAAAGCCTACTTACTTTTGTGGGAAAAGTTTTCGTTCCAGATGAGGTCTTGTGTTCGTGCAGTTTTTATCTGTGTTTTGCAGTCCCAGTCCTTTACTTTGAATCGAACATGAATACGTGCACCGCTGCCCCTTCGTTAAAAAATGAAAAAAAAAAAAAATTAAATTCATTTTAAGTTTTATTAATGTCGCATTCAGTATCTTCTGATCATTTCCATTTAATTGTCGCAGTTACTGGATAACTGTCAACTTCTTTGCAAGGGAGCAAACTGTAGACTGACTTCCAGAAAGAAACCCTAGAAGGGGTGGTTCAAGATATTTCGTAGAGGGGGATCCAATCCGATTGCTTTTCTGCTTATACTCTTCAAAGATTCCTCAAAATACTAAGAACCGATTTGAAAGGATAATTCGTCAAATTTCTGAAGTAAATTCAAATTTTGTGGTTGAGGGTGTGTTTGTTTCTCAGGACGATTGGGTGGATGTTGCACATTTCCAACAGTCCAAACTCTTAAAGAGTAGTATCGGTAATGCTATGAGGGTGCACCGAGGAAAAGAAATAAAAGAAATGCGTACGAAAGAAGAAAAACATTGGACTACACTGAAAAGTTAGGAAAACCAATGGATTTCACTAACTTCATGTGTACCGAAAAAGGTGCGCTCTTATGAAAAATCATTTGGGGATTCGTGATTACTCGTCCTCATGTAAAATGTTTGCTTTTCTAACTCTCGCGCAAACTTCTTTCATTATCACTGCGACCAAAGTCCCTCGTATTACGGAGCCGGGCAGTTCCCAGCTCTCTCAGAATTTCTCGATCAGAAAACTTCACATTCACATTCACATTCATCCGATAATTGCGGTAATTTCTGAACATAATATGGGAAACTCGAGCACCTAAACAAAACTGAGTATACGGAACATACAAAAGGGGCAAACGATTCTTAAAGTACACTAAGTGTGCTATAGCACACGCTTGGAACCCTTTGGATAATTGTCCCCCCCCCCCCCTTCCTTTCCGCAAGGACCTATTATAGTCATGATATAACCGACATGACAGTATAGTCATAAGGGGTAAAGACTAACTGCAAAGTTACTTTTCTGGCGTACGCAGTGTCCACCTTGCGTCATCTGAAGTTTGAGCACAAAATGGACAATCTTAATGGCCAAGAGTACCGTATTCGACCCGAACTTATTTTGAAGCATCGGGCTAACTCTCACCATTTTCTTCTTATTTTTCTCCAAAGTTTCTTAGATTATATAACAGGACTTCAGTATTGCATATTCAAAATAAACCAAACAGTCACTATATCGTCACGTGATCCCCAGAGACCAATCATCACACAGGATGGTCTACTTTACTAATTAATGTTGGGACTGACTGCATTTCCCCTTTAATTTCGTGAAAACTGTAGAGCGTCAGGGTTTGCCCATAGACCTATTTCCAAATAACAATTACAATGAATTGTGGGATATAGTTTTAGGTGTACGTCAATTTTCACCACAGTAAAACGTCATTGACAAAAATGACAAACACCAAAACTCTATCCTACAATCCTTTGTAATTGCTATTTGGAAATAGGTCTATGCGACTTTTAATAGCCAGGCCGAGTGTATCCCCAATCCCATTTTCAAAGATCAGTCGAAGAGAGAGATGGTCCAACAATTCCAGTTGTAAATGTTTGCTCACTCTAAAGATTGAGTGAAATTCACCCAAAAAGAGTGTGCTGAGGAACCAATTTTTGTAAGAGCGAACGTCACTCGGCACTGATGAAAAATTACTCCAAAACAGTGCGACAGATCGCCGACATGATATTGATATTGGTCTTTGTGGAGTAGGTTTTCAATGATTAAGTATCTGGGTGAAATTCACCCTAACCTAGTGAGGTCCCGCACCACAATCTTTTGGGAGTAAATGTCGCCTTTTTGTTTTTATAAAGGTAAGGGTTAATGTAAAGGTTTAGAAAATTGATATAGCGTGCACATTACCGTGAAAGACACAATGGCGCTTTACATAGAATGAAAAAATCATGAGAAAGTTTTCCTACAAAAGATAAGTTTCAAATCATCCTTAAAAATTTTTAATGGGATACCGCTGCCTAATATCGATCAGAGGGCATTCCAAGGCTTCGGACCAGAGACACTGAAAGAACTATCCCCACAAAGGAACTGCGGTTCGTGAAAGGGACCTTTAAGCCCATGTCACAGTATACAACGATACCGTATCGCATCGGATTATGATGCGATTTGTGTGTTTTTTTTTTTTTTTTATTAAAGTCTCCTCCATCCATTGTCGGAAAGAGTAAAAACTTTGCCATCCTGTGCAAACATATGATCCGTATGACAGGACGACGAAAGTAGAATGTTAACTATTTATCCCGTGACGTCACAGTGACAAATAGCTTTTATCGGACTACGCATTACCTGCAGAGGCTGTCTGTGGATGTGGCGTCACGGAATAATTAGTAAAACTCTTAGTCCTGTGATACAAATTATATATTAACTCAGATTGGCAAATTTTTGTTTCTTCCCGACCAAAGATGGAGGGGATTTTAAAAAAAATTAAGAAACCGGAGCGAAATCCGATCCGTTATTGTTGTAGTGTGACCAAGGCTGTAGAAGTAACTGGAAGACAGTTACTAAAATAGTATACTGAAACATACAATTTGTCTAAGTCTTCGGGTGAACCGCAGTCCCTTTTTTCAAAATATGAAGCGATCTGACTACTGCTACAGCAAAATTATTTGTAGGGTTTCTGCTACATAAGTTTTCTTAACTTGGTGCTGACTGAAAGATGAAAGTGTAGTCAATCGTGTAAAGTATATAATTTCCTTCACTGCACAAACAAAACTTACTGAATAGCGTCAATAGGCAGATTGTTAACTTTAATTGTGTGGATGTTCAAACTCTCCGTATCATCATCGTAAAACATCACGAAAGTGACATCAAGCATTGCGTCAGCGGCTGGATTCTGTAAAATAAAAGTACGAATAGATCTTATGCATGAGACGTCACAAAACGAAATTACACCCTCTATCAGAACACTGACTTGGTTAGCAGGTGTTTCAGCGAGTCCCACTGCATGTCTCTAAATTTATGTCACGTGAAGGCAGTGCGGTAACATTTTTTTTTTTTACGGTAACTTTTTTTTGTGGAAAATCGGGAGAAGCATATTTTCACGAGAAACCAACAGTCTCTACTTAGTCTTGTGATCTGATTATACACTTATATACTTTGGTATTTAATGTACAACACTTTCAGGGGTGGCGCCCCCCCCCCCCCACCATGAAAATATTGGGTGAAAAACATATGGTTTTGCCCCAAATAATTTAGACAGATAAAGAAACAGCAGAATAAACAAGATATAACAATGTGATAGACAGATGAGACCCAGGGCTTCGAGAAAACGTAATTTAAGCCTATTAAAATACTACTTTAACTGCATTTGTAATGCATCATGCATCTACGCTTTGTATAGCCTATATGGGTGTCGATGTGTTTGTGTGGGGGGGGGGGGCACTTTCGTGTGAGTTGATTGCTCAGTATAGACGGATTCATTTATGGACACGATCGGAGGCTCCGGTTGTTAGAACCCCCCTCCCCCTCCCCTCCCCAATCGACAAACCAGATCTAAGTCCCTGATTTCTTTAGGTCCACCTTGTAACAAACGCTTGCCGACGACAGTAACCAACAAGTAGAATTACATGATACACAACAAATCAGAGGTGGCTTAACCCACGTGGGGGGGGGGGGGAACAACGGTGAAATATGAGGTAGTCTTAAGTTTCAAAGGATTATATAACTTACATTAACATGTTTAAGACGCGTGATCACAAATACTCCATACAAGACTACAAGTAAAATACAGAAAAATATTGTCTAAAGTTCAGGTTAAAATGTCATCAAACTGCACGATTACACATGTGTTTATCCCAAAATTTCCACATATTGGGAGGGTCCTGCCTCCCATCCCCCAGCTTATCCGGTACTCCTGATCGCCGCCCTTACTTTAAACTATTAATGTTGGGACGTGATACATTCCTTACTGCTGATTCCAGATGAAAATAGAAAATAATGGAATCAGTGCATTAGGGGAATGTATGGTAGTTGGACTATGAGTTTTGTTTACACATTTTAACTTAGGTGTCGATGCCTGCAGTAAATTTTGTTTGCAACTGGGGAACTCAGACCTTTGAATCAGGACTTCGACCAACTTATCACTCATTGAATGCAACACATTCGTGTTAGGAAATTACTACTCTTTTATGCGATATATTGTTGATTAAATTTGTTGTTAAGACGGGAGCTGAAGATTCTCTGCCCCAAAATGCAGTAGTGTCCAAAACACTATCTAAGCGGAGCGCCACCATCTTCTGGCGCGGGGGGTTGAAGATTTTGAAAACTCGCCACCCTTCAAACAGCCGGAAATGACATTTCTCAGGCTTGAAAGCAGAACCAAAGCAGTCATTATGTTGTAATTCTGGAGGAAGGACCATCCAAGTGGAACACTACCATCAGGTTGAGCGGATACACAGAAAATTTGAAAAACTCGCAACCCCTCAAACAGCCAGATATGGCATTGCCTACAAGCAGTGGCAGAGCTGAGGGGGATTTGGGGTATTTGCCCCCAAGATTTTTGCCTTTTCCTCACTTGCCTCTCAGCCCCCCCCCCCCCCCCCCCCCACTTAGGTCAGCTAGGACTTGGGTCAGCCGGAAAAATTAATAGGCCTAACATATTTCTCCAGGGAGGAAATTTTCATCCAGATTAATGCTAAAACCTCAGAGCTCCCAGGGCTTCGCCCGTGGACCCGGCTCCACCCCCGCTTTTAGCTCGGTTTCGCGTTGAGTTGGAAAATTTTTGCCCCAGCAACAATATCCTTTGCCCCTATATCCCCCGCCCCCATTTTGATATTCTGGTGCCGCCACTGCCTGAAAGCAAGGGGCATTGCAGTTTGGAGGCAGAGGATTTTTAGCCAGAAAAATGTAGGCCAGTTCAGCCCAAAAAAACTGTATAAGCGAAGGGTCGCCGTCGGTTCGGGCGGAGGGCACCGATTTTGAAAAATAGGAAATTCTCAGACACTCCGGAAATTCCCCAGGCTTGCGAGGAGGATCCAAGCAATCGCTATTTTGAGTTTTCCTATGCTGTAAAAAATTCACCTCAAACTTAATTTCATCCAGAAGGACCATATGAGCGGAACGCCAAGGCGCGACGTGTACAGAGAATTTGGAAAACCGTTAAATCAACAAACAAATGAATTGAAAAAGTGCGAAATGATCAAAAACATGCCCAACAACATGATTTAACTTGCATCCTCCTTCTCCGTCTGATTACCTCCTGTTCCTTCAGAGAGCGAATGAAGCTCACTACACGAAGACTTGATAAAGTCACGTTTCTACGGAAGACTTATGCGGCCATGGTTAAAAAAAAATGAGCGTGGAACCCGCCGTTTTCTCTAATTTTTTTTTTTACTCTAAAAACAATAATTTTCTTTTTTTCTAAAAACAAATTTTTTCTCTAAAAGAAATATTTTTTTCCCTAAGAACAATTTTTTTTTCTCTAAAAACAAAAAAAAAATTTTCTCTCTAAAAACATTTTTTTTTCTCTAAAAACAAAATTCTTTTTTTCTCTAAAACCAAAAAAATTTTTTTTTCTCTAAAAACAAAATTTTATTTTCTCTAAAGACAAAAAAATGTTTTTCTCTCTAACAAAATATTTTTTTCTCTAAAAACAAAAAAAATTTTCTCTAAAAACAATTTTAAACGGAACACGAAATACTACCGAGTCCGGGAAGTGACATGTGTGTACCTCTTTTTTTTTTTAAGGAAAACTTTACTTCCGCCTTCAATATTTATTTTATCCTGAACATATACATATACATACAGAAATAAAAATATTATTTACAAATATTTACAGTTCAATTAAATTAACTAACCACACACTTATACTTTCAACATAATTAGTGTGTACCTCATTACATTTAAACAGGATTTCTAGAATGATCCAAACACACAGTGCTTTTGATCTGTTAGTTTAGAGTTTTATGGCCCAGTTTCCAACCAATTGGTTTAAGTCGAGCCGGCCACTGCCTTTTTCCAGTTGTGGCTCACTGGCTTGTTTTTCCTACTCCATTGCTTATGAACGCCACCATTGATTGGTTGACGTGTATTGTTTAAGAAAATTTTTTACTTTACAAACCCTTTAGATGACCAGAAACGGTACTTCCCGAATGAAAATAACATGAAAAATGGTGCAAATGTTTGTGTTTTAGTACGTGGACTGACTACATAAAACTAAATAGAAATGTCACATTTTGAGACTAGCAATTACAATTGTACCTTAGTGTAAAAGTAAAATGCCACCATTGTTTTATACCTATTTATACGTTTCAGATATTGAAAGTTATCCATAAGAGGGTAAACACAGGCATAGGCGTACGGACGGGAGCATTTCAGTTCGGGGAGGGGCTGAAGATTCTCTGCCGAACCAGAATGAAAAATGCATTGACGGAGGTTTCGATGATACATACATGTTCTATTCCAAATAATGCCACATTTATTGTAACCCCTGGTGACCCAAAATGACCTGCGACTCCACCAGGAACTAACTGATTTTTCTTTTCACCATAACACTTCTACATTCAAAAAGCCAAATCAATCCAAATTTCATACGGTGCCTTAAGATATCCTGCAAACAAGGTTTTTAGAGTTTGATCCCAGGTGACAGCAGGTAACCATTGACCTCAACCAAAAACAACAGGGACTTTCACATCACCATAACCCATCCACATCCTAATTATGAAATTCATCCAAGTTTTGTACCTTGAGTTATATTCTATTAACAAGGTTTTAAGAGTTTGACCTCTGATGACCCCAGATGACCTTCTACCTCCACTAAGGATTACAGATGCCATCTTCCTACCATCACACAACCACATACCAAATTTTAACTCTATCCCAGTTTCCTACCTTGAAATACAAAGTTGAAATGGTTTTGGAAGTTTGAGCTTGGATTACCCCTGGTGAACTTTGACCTCTACTGAAATCCATGTGATTCTTTTTTCCCATCATAATGCATCAACATACAAAATTTGAAAACAATCCAAGCTTCCTACCTTGAGATCAAGTATAAACAACGTTTTCAGCATTTAACCTCTTGTGACCCCAAATGACCTTTGGCCTCTAACAAAATCGATAGGTGACTTTGTCCAATCATAATGCACCAACAACACACCAAGTTTGAAATCAATGCAGGCTATCCGCCTTGTACGCCTATGCTTGAAAGACTATCTGAGCGAAGCGTCACCATCAGTCCGCGTGGAGCGTTCAAAAAATCCTTACCCCTCGGACAGTCGGAATTAGCATTCCTAAGACACTGAGATTTTAAGCAGTCATTATTTTGAACATTCATTACGCAATGAAATCTGTAAATCCACCAAAAAAAAAGGATAAAGTGTAAAATGATCAGGCATTTGCCCAAAAAATTGCAGGGGTTATTTGGTGCGAGGAAGGGAAAAAAGTCGTGGGATATAACGGGAGGGGCGTCATTAAGCAAAACTGACACACAACATAGGCCAATTTTAGTTAGAGCAGGGCCTTATTTTTGCTTTATGGAGTAAAAGAAACTTCAACCTTTTTGGAAGGGGGGGGGAGGCCCACGTCCCTGCTCTTATGCAATGGGGGCAGGCTAGAAACCGTCTAAGACAGAGGGAATGTATGAAATGATTTTGGTGTGGTTACATAATTGATGTATTATTTAATTCGCCTTTACATTCCTAGGTGTATATCCGTAGCCTAGTACGGTACTCCATACTTTGGAACTGTTCAACAAAGGGTAGCTCTCAATATGGTGAAAATGAACACACTAATACATTAACACATTATGCTGAAAAGACACACTGTGTGTTTGGATCATACTAGAAAACAACAACTGTGTTTAAATGGAATGAGGTACACACGGACTCCGTAGTTCTTTGTTTTTAGAGGAGAAAATTTTTGCTTTTAGAGAAAAAAAAAATTTGTTTTTAAAGGGAAAAAAATTGTTTTTAGAGAAAAAAAAACTGTTTTTAGAGAAAAAAATTGTTTTTAGAGAGAAAAAAAGTTTGTTTTTAGAGAAAAAGAAAATAATTGTTTTTAGAGTAAAACGAAATTAGAAAAAACGGAGGGGGGCGGGGAGGGGTGGAAAGTTCCACGCTCATATTGTTTTACCATGGCCGCATAAGTCTTCCGTACGTTTCACATCTGATTGATTGATTAACAGTAACAGATATATTAAAATACACAAAAAGTTACCGTACGTAACATTAGGGGATAGCTAACAGGCCAGCCAAGCATGTTTTAATTGCTTTCCACGCAGTGTGAACACAAAGAAATCACAGGTCATTTCAAGGGCACAGATCATGTAACAAACTCGGATACCAGAACGGTTCTTCAGATACCAGAACGGTTACACCCCACACCCCCTTTGATCTACTGGGGTGTCTATGTTGCATGTTCAAGACCCGACGTCACAGCATGAAACTACAGGGGTTATTTGGTGTGAGGAAGGGGAAAATCGAGGGATATAAGGGGAGCTAGGGGTCTCTGTCGTTAAGCATTGGCGCATGACATACATCGACTTACGTTGAAATAGAGCCTTATTTTAAATTTAAATTAAAAAAAAAAACTTCCACCTTCCACCGTTCCTTTAAGGCCCAATTCTCTCATCCCAAACAGTACCAATTTTCCTAACCTTCTTACTTAAGCCCCTCCCACAATTGTCTGAAATTCCTCCTCATCCAGACACAATCCAGATTTATTGCTTCAGGGAGAGTATAAAAAGCTCAATGTGTATAATCAAAACACTCTCAATACAGTTCATGCTGTGTAATGTAACCTTTGGTAATCTGCATTGTTTGAGTCAGCTGTCAATCAAACAGCTGAGCCAATTGAGAATTTTGGTACTCCCGTACAAGAATTGTAGTTTGGGGTGAGAGGAATGTTCCTTTAATGCGCTCATGTTGAGGTCGCTCAATTATAGTAACTCATGAGCTTTTACACTATACACCGTCGTTGAGCAGTCTATCGATTCCCGTTAACTTGATATTTAATCTCCACCGATGTTCACTTGCACTTCAACACGAAATAAACTTTGTAAGGGTTTGGCAGTAACAACAATACACCGATATTACAGTATAATGCGTTAGTTAGATAGGGTTCTTGGGTTCTTTGGTTAAACGTTTACTCCTTCTGGTTCAATTGATACCAGTCAGAGCTGGCACATTCCAAAGGTCAAACTAAGTCTGATAAATACACAAATTCGTGTGTAGGTTTTAACGTATATTGATTAAATGAAAGATTTTAACTTATACAAATTGGTGTAAGATAAGAGTTGCACGATGCAGGACAATTGGTAGTGGGCGTACTTTACGCACTTGCAACCTGCAGGTCAAACATCTTACGAATCATAACATGATGTTACTAGGTTTTATGTGACTTTAACACTCACCGAATTGTCGTCGAGATAAGCCATCGTAATTTGATCTTTGGGTATCTTTGTACTATATTCCCTCTTGTCAATCTGTTGTGGTGATTGTTTGCTTAAGATACACTGTAGCTAATCTTCAACTAGCGCTGAGACTGAATTGAAGCGAAGGTGGCAAACTTGTTAGTCAACTGTAAAACCTACTTCAGAGAAACTGAAACGGTGTCATTTGCAGTATTCTTGAAGATGTATGGTTACTTTTTAAATTTTCCCACTGTTAACCGAACTTAGAACCATTACGGGAACCCGCTTCAGTTTAAGATGTTTCAATGTAGTCTACTTAATCCTGACATATCCCTCTAGTCTTGTGCGTCTCACTCCGTTCCAGGAAAAACTTAACTGGTGAACTGTATGTTTCCGCACTATGGTTCGTTGTTTAGTACAAATGAACGGCGCGCATTTAAACAGGCAATAAAGTCACTTCCACGGCCACCACCTGCTGCATTATCCACATAACACATGGGTAAACAAAACACACCTTTTCAATATCAAATATTTGCTGGCATAATGATCATCCTCACAAGCTGAACGCTTTTCAAGTACATTTGCCACCTGCCTGAAGCATACAGAAACCGTGTGCTGACTGCAGTTGTTGCGTGTGTGCAATCCGTAGGCCTACAGTTATACTTTGAATTCATTAGCCTATTCACCGCGTTGCTCTATAAGCCCTAGTTCTAAAGAGTATAGGGCCTATATTCTCCGTCGGAAAGTTGCACAGTGCAACTATCAAAATTCCGCAAATATTTCACATTGAAATCACCAGTTCAGAAGAATTCACCGTGTGCGTTTCAACTGAAGCTTCCACTGCTATTTACTTGGCAGTTGGCAGCGGTTTTCGCTATTTGGTTTTCGACCGGCGGAGCTTATATTTAACCACTGGAGCTGAGGGGGGAAGAAATGACACCCGACGTTGATCTCAGCATGCCATGCGGTCATTCCATTTTATTCAACACTAGGGTACTTGACCTTTCGCCATCTACATGCATGTCAACCAATCACTGGAAGGATGGTAGGCCTATAAGTTACACAAAGGAAACTTGCTGTGTAGCAGCTATAGCTACAGACTTGAAGGTGCTCCAGTACGTAATTGGTCACCCAGCCGACCGTCTAAGTTGGTTGCGCGCCGGATTGAAGTACCTTCGGGTGCACTATGGATCAACATTATGGGTAGCAAATCATCTACCTGAAACTCTTTGATTACGCAGTGTCTATTCCACTTAAAACTAATGAACAGATGAAAACGGGGTGATGCACCACCACGAAGAACCGTATACTAATCAACGGGTGTTTGAAGAATCTGGGTGTTTACCCTTACGTCCCCGGTTGGCATTGGTGCAAAGAGCATGCGGAAGAGCATATGCGTGAATGTTAGGTGGTGCTCGCGTTAATGCTTGCGTGATTGTCTGCAGGAAGTAAACTAATTTGAATCTACCTTTCATTGTAACAACGGTATAAGCACGCCTAACCAACTCTTTTGACTCCCGTTCGTGACGACATATGTTTGTAAACACGGATTGAGTCGATAGAGAATGATGCATATCAGTGCGCCGTGCCATAATACTGTAGAGGATTTAGTAGGGTTTGGGGTGAAGTAAGAATTTGGCCGACATGTGTGCCGTGACGATTAGCCTTCAAGGGGGTATCATGCATCTCACAGGAAGATTATATAACCAATCGATGACTTTTTTAATCGAAACACGCAGAGGTCGACGGCTTGGCGACTGATCATTTTTCTTTCTTCTTTTAATGAGGAAGTACTGAACTTTTTCTCACCACTATAATTAAAAAAATCTGCGACCAGGATTCTTACCATGATGAAACTATAAATGATGTTGTAATAAACAACAGTTATCTGTTTTTAAAGGTTAATTCTGGTGGCTTTTAATTAAGGTCTACTTAGAAAGACCAAAATATTTTAGACCATGTCCTCTAAAGCCTGTCATAATACCCTTTCCTAGCTCAAGATATCTCTGGTTACTTCGTTTAAAAATACCTCCACTTTTTCAACAAAGCCACGAAAAGTTATGTAATGTGGGCATACGTTTCAGATTCCTTTTGTTTTTCTTTACAATTTAACGTCCTGTTTGTCCTTGATATTTGATAATGTTGGAATGTTTGAATATCTTTTTCTATAGACCTAGCATTAGTATAATTATACCATATGTGTGGTACAGTAAAAAAAAATGCTTAATAGTCCCTGCAGCGGCATCAGAATTATAAATAACTTGATAGCACTGTTAAACTAATATGCCATTTTTCCCATAATGCATTAAATCCAGAGAAAAAAGGCACTTCTTTGACAATTAGTATCTTCTGAATGAAATATGCTACCAAGATGCAGTTTTCACCTCCTAAAAGAGAAATTTTTGCATGTTTTGAAGTCGATGATTTTTGTCTAAGGAAAATGCCTTTATGCTCTAAAGAAGTGGACGTGCGTGAAGTCTAACCAATCTGGCAAATAATCGCAGTCGTTGAAAGAATGTACCCTATCTTTAATATTCATAATAAGATTAATCGAGCTTGTACAACCTTGAAGTGATTCGTACCTTGTGTTTTTAAGCATGTTTGCACATACGTCCGTCAGTACACAGCGAACGTCCATCCTCTTGTTCTGTCTTCAGTAAAAATCCGCCACATTCATAACAACATGAAGATTGAACACTTTACGCAATTCCCGATGGTCCATTCTCTTTATCCCGAATATACCTGTAAACCAAGAAGCGAAAGCGCTTACCATAATAATTTCCTTTTATACTACTCGTCGGCACACCCTGCATACTTGTGCAAATAAATATGGCACACATTCGAATTCTTACCGCCCCCTCCAAAAGTCTAGGTTTCCCCTTTTGTGTAACCAGGAAGTTGCTCTAGTAACTCCCTGGTGTAACATGGGCTCTAATTAAAGCAACCATCTGGGTTCAAAGCCAAAACATATCGGTGTCTACTGGTAAACCTTTGAAGATTTTTCACAACACTACGTTGTGATAGCATGGAATAAAATAGATTGTTTGCTCTGTAAAAAGTAGAATGCGAGGAAACAAGTCTAGAAGAGAGATGAGGATTGTGAACCTTGAAACATATAGATACAATAATCATAATTGGAGACGTACGGCAAAAGGAATATACTCTTTCAGAATTAAGCTTGTATTAGCCCCCATCTCCCCCCCCCCCCCCCCATCGCTGCAATATATGCAGCAGGGAGGTATGATTTAAGGAAAACAACGATAAGATTTTTAAAAACAGAAGCCGCTAGCTTGTCGAGGATGGCAAAGTCCTCATGAAGAAAGCCATAGGGCTGTTAGAAAGGAAAGCGGTAGCTTAGCACAGTTCAAGTGGACCGTAAAAAATGTAGGCTGGAGTCATTTTCCGGCCGGAACTTTGTCATGCAAATAAGTGCGTGAAACCGGCATAGAACTGCAAAGAAACTGTAATTATATTGTCTGCCTAAAGCGCAAAATACGATAATAGTTTCTTTGTATAATATCAGTTCACACCAAAGCGTGAAAAAACCTGTCATATTTGGGAAAAACCAAACACCTCTTTTCCTTTTTTTTTATATCATCTCGGTCAGTCAGAGTTTTGAAGTAAATCGGTGACAAAATCATCCAAAGCAATGAGTAATCGGCAACATTAGTGTCATGAAGAAACGTTCACTCTTAAAACGGTTGAGCAAACATATAGCAAATGCTAAATTGACGTAACTTGACAGCACAGATCATGTAACACAGTCGGACACACACACCTCGCACCTCCTTTGATGTCATGGAGTGTCTTTGTTCAATTTTTAAGAAGCAAAAACTCACATCATATAAAGATTAACGTATTCGAAGCGTAATTAAAATTATAATAATTGGTTAAATGTAGCGCTTATGTTCCATGATGTAATCCATAATCAGAAGAAATTTCTTGTTGAACGATGTGCATCAGCTGACTGAGAAGAAGGTAAACCGTACTCTTTGAGACATAGATCAAAACCAATCAAGAACAAAGAGAGACCTATACATGGCTGATTTTCTGATTTAATAGCTGAAATTGTGTTTTGCTCCTAAACTTCTAACTTTTCGTCTGGATAGATGTAAAGGACCCCAATACAAGTCCTCCCCATTCCCTCAAAATTTATATCTAGCTTTTATCTGGCAATATGTCACTATTATAAAGTTTTATATGGCCATATGAAGCCAGATATAAAACCCTATATAGGTTTCTTGATACATTATTTCAAGTTTTATAAGGCCATATCAAGCCAGATATAACATGATGAAATGCCAGTCCAGATAAGTAAAATAACGTTTTAGACGGCCATATCAAGCCAGATATAACTTGATGAAATGTTCGTCCAGATATGTAAATAAGGTTTTAAATGGCCATAACAAATCAGATATAACTTGATTAAATGCCCGTCCAGATATGTGAGTGAAGTTTTATATGGCCCTAACAAGCCAGATATAACTTGATGAAATGTTTGTCCAGGTATGTAAATAAAGTTTTATATGGCCATAACAAGCCAGATATAACTGATTAAAATACCATGCCAGAGATACATAAACTTTCATATGGCTTCTTTAATACTTTTTGGTTTAATTTCTGTACCTGTCCTACACAAACTCCTTCTTTGGCAGCTGAATAAGTGTCAGCAAACCAAAATCATAACATTCAAACCATATTCAGCCTTATTATACAAACATATGCGAATGACTTTCCAATGTGGGCGTGGTCAGGAATTTATAGCCCTGATTTTCTTTTTTATGATTAAGGAAGTTAAATGTGAAAAATCATTAAACCTTCTACAAAATTTAGTTGGAATATTGCGCCAAACGGTAATTTAACTGGACAATATAGTGTAAACATTTATAAGGAGGAATTTAAAAGCAGTTTTGTTCTTCACTATTAAGTAATATAACAATTTCAAATACTTACGTCAATGTAATACACCATTGACATGAAATTTGTTAGAGATGTTCAGATAGTCCATGCAAAGAAAAGTGTCTGTTGGTCAAGTGTTGTCCTTCAGTGGACGTATAGCTTCTTCGGGAAGCAGTTTCAAGTTTGGTTTCGCCGAACGGCGCTTTGCCAGAGGGTCGGGAGGACTGTGGAAAAAGTATCTGTTCTTTTCATCCAGTCTAGAATGGAGCCATACATGACAGATCAACAAAGTGAATGGTTTGAGGGCCGTGAGGTTGGTCACGTATTGTCCTTCAGTGGACATAATAGCTACTTCAGGAAGCAGTGACAGTTTTGGTTTCGCCAAACGGTCTTTGACAGAGGGTCGAGAGGACTTTAGAAAAACCAGTGAAACTTCCTTCGTGAAGATAACTTCTCGGCCTTTTGGCTAAGGTCAATTGTAGTATCTGTTCTTTTCAGCCAGTCTAGAATAGAGCCATACATGACGAACGAGTGATGTAAATGGTCTGAGGGCCGTGAGGTTGGTCACGTATTGTCCTTCAGTGGACCTAATAGCTTCTTCGAGAAGCAGTTTCAAGTTTGGTTTCTCCGAACGACCCTTTGCCAGAGGGTCGAGAGGACTTTAGAAAAAGAAGGGTAACTAAGTTCTTTTTCTTTCTTTCTCTGTTCTATTCAGCCAGTCTAGAATGGAGCCATACATGACAGACCAATAATGTAAATGGTCTGAGGGCCGTGAGGTTGGTCACGTATTGTCCTTCAGTGGACATAATAGCTACTTCGGGAAGCAGTGAAAGTTTTGGTTTCTCCGAACGGTCCTTTGCCGGAGGGTCGGGAGGACTTTATAAAAAGCAGTGAAAATTTTGGTTTCGCCGAACGGCCCTTTGCCAGTGGGTCGGGAAGACTTTTGAAAAAGCAAGGCTTCTCATAAGCTTTACACAAAGGTATTGCACTAATAAATTTAGGTGAAGACATATATGGTCTCGATATAAATCCCTATATGGGACATTTATGCACCATATCTGCCCCATACTAAATTAGAGCAATAAACAAGTTCTATTTTCAAAATGGATTTTCTACTTTCATCTGGACAGCTCCTTTGACAGATCTTTTTGCCTATTTTGACAAAATTATAACCCAATATGACATCCCGACAAGAAGTCGGGAAATATTTCAAAAATTAGATTCTCTCAGACAAGGAAAGACTCCTTGTCGCAGGTGCAACAAGATGGGATGAACAGACAAACTACTTGTCGCGCATGTGACAAGAAGTCACGAATTATAGCCAAAAGTGAAACTCTTTCTGGGAATTAACCCCAAAGGAAACAAATATATTTGATAAATATGGTCAAAAGACGTGGATTTTGATTGCAAATTTGCTCATTTTTTGCTTAATTACTCAATGTTTGTCATTCAAAGTTTAATTAGAGGCTACTGCATACGCAGAGTTGTGCAGTACAGCAATAGAAGTGCACTACCAACTTGCCTGTAAATTTAGTAATCCAAGCCATACATTCTCAGTGCACTTTCCTCCGCAGCAGTCACTTATTTGAATTCCCAAAATGTGCCTACTTGTGGGATCAAGGTCACCACAGTGGCCCTGTTAGAGGTTGCAAATGAATAGATCTCCTGAAATAGAGAAAGCACACTCTGTGATGACAAAAACTTCCTATGGAAATCCATTTTGAAATTGGAACTTAATCATATCAAATTTTACATGGGCCATTTATTCCGTTACGTAAATATCAAGTTATATCTGTCCAATTTTTGTAAAGCTAGGTACAAGTTCCATATCTGGACCACATATGGGACGGATTTAAATTTCCATATATGGCCAATATATGGATTTGCCATATATCGACCATATCTGTCCCAAATAAAATTTGAGCCATTACAAAACCATGGCCCATATATTCCTTTATGTTACATCAAGTTATATGTGCCCAGTTTTTGTTAAATCCAGATGCATATGCCATGTCTGGACCAGATATGGGCCAGATAATAAATTTCCATGTATGGCCCATATTTGGATTTTGAGTAACGGTTATCCAGTCATGGGGCACTGGACTGTTCCTGACATATAGTTTGTGACTTTCAATGTCGTTGAAATAGGAAAGGACCGCATAGGGAATACTTCATAAGGCTTTTTGCCTATGTTTACAGAATGTTTCCGTTAGTTTGAAGGAACTTTGTTATGACAGTGTTTATGCCGATTCGAGGAGACGGGTCACTGTGAGGTGCACTATTTTAATACCAATAAGTTACAAAAAGTGGTAATGCTTTGTTGCTAATATGACTGCCTGGCTACCAGAAAAATACCTACAATTTCATTACAGTTTTCGGTTACTTCAGGCAGAGTTTTGTGGTATTGTCCTTTTGTCCTTTAAAAACAATTTATCACCATCCCGGTTATGTAAAGGTAATTAAAAACATCTATTCTGTACATTTTATATTGTACCAGTAAGTAACGGAACTTCGAAATCTCCTTCGTGGCTTTGAGGTCCAGTTAGTATTTTACAGACCTACAGCTGCCGAGACTATGCAAGACCCCATCAAAGATGACGCTGAGACAACATCAAAACCTAACGTACCGGTGGAAACTAATTTCTAGACTAAGGACCTGTAACAATACATACTGACGGACCACATACTGACGTCATCCTTGGGGCAAAATAATGGAATACGTGGCCGCCCACGTAAGAATTCTCCCTGCACGTGTAGCAGACTGTGTGCGTATTCATCTGATTGACAAATCGACTGTCTGCATTTGTCTGTGTTGGTTTGTTTTGCCCCAAAGGAGGGCGCACTTTCTGCTCTGTGACATCATATACATGAGGTCTGTGATATACGTGCATGTAGTGAAGGTGACCAATAAATAATTTAGCATGTCTTTGAGGATAAACGTAGACGAAAATGACATCTGCTACATGTACGTAAGTGACTCATCTACAGTAGAACCTATAACATTTTAACGGTGCCATCAAAAGTTACAACACCCATATATTACACGCAAGTCTACGTAGTAGTCAGTATGCAACATATAGAGCTGCACTTGCAAGTTTATGACACACTTGTTTGTTTATTATCTTTTAAAGAGAGGTTCTTGTCCAACGATTAACTAAAATGTAAATCTGGTAACCTGTTTAATTTCTTTTGGTAAAGTTCCACAACGATCGCCAAATTGACTTACATTATATTTTGTTTGTTTGATATGTTACTGTTTGCCGTTGCTGACATTTATTAGATTACAATGCAAAATGAAGATTGAATAGTTCGTCCAATGTTCATTTTTAACAGACAAAAGTTGATAACGTTCCACAAGAAACTTCTTCTGTTAACACGGAGTACTAACACCTCTCTTTTATTTTTAAATGCACCAGTACTGGAACCACTACTCTAAACCAACATTTTTTAACACTTCAAAGTAAAAGCGGTTTGGTTTTATTTCCAGCTATGGAGAAAGACAGATCATATGAGAAGGTAAGTGCACGGTATTCTGCCTTGACTGAAAAAACATACTAGAACTAGAAAGGTTTGTTCGTTAAAGTCATATTCTGGTGGCCTTTCACCTAGGTGTTGTAAGAAAAGCAAAAATATTCTACACCGTGTCCTTAAAACCCTGTCTCAATACCATTTTCCTACCTCAAGATATCTAATATGATTGGGTATTTTTGTTAAAAAAATACCTCTGCTGTCCAACACACCATCTGGAAGTTATGTAATGTGGGCACATTGCCTCAAATTCGTTTTGTTTTTCTTCATAATTGAATGTCCTTTTTGTCCTTGAAATTCGATACTGTTGGAATGTTTGAATATCTTCTCCTGCAGATTTGGCAATACCCTCCACCATATTTAGAGTACAACCAACAATGTTGCTTAGTATTAAATGCAGCAGAATCGAAATTATAAATAAATTGAATGCAATGTCAAATTAATGTGCCACGATTACATCACAGATTACCCATGATGCACCAAATCTTAAGACAAAATGCATTTATTCCAAAATCTGTATCTTCTGAACGCTCTAAGTTATTGAGATGCAGCTTTCACCTCCTGAAAGAAAAAATTCTCTGCATTTTATTAAGTTAGAGAATTTTGTCTCCAGAATATGTATAAAAGTGTTCCTCCTGCCTTGTTTCAGTTATGTCTGTTTCCCAAATCACACGTTCAAGAACAAGATTCATATAGAACTATTTCTTTTAGTATGCCGGCTCTTATGAAATGCAAGTAACAGATTAGATCACGCTTTACGTGAGTAATTTTTACTATCTTCAGCTGCAATATTAAACCAGTTCACATAAATCAACCTCAAGTCTTCTTTGTTTGATATTATTTGTACCGTCGGCTGTTGTATTAGGTGTCCTTCTGTAATTCCATCCATGCTTGTAGATGTTACTGATTTAATATTTAAAAAAGGCATGGAATATGCATTAGCTAATTTTATAAATACATTTGTACATCACACGGTGTCCATCGTAAATGGAACGTCCATTTACTGTGTGCATTGGTTCTTTTAGTATGAAATGGTATAGCGTTTTTTTTTTGTTTTTTTTTTTCTTTCTTTCTTTTCTTTTTTATGTTGGTTGTTCTGTTATTTGAATAAGAAAGTATCGAGCTTTTGTGCAGTGACAGTCATTTCTTTCCGTCAAATACACAGGGACACGGGAATGAAGCTATCAGTTTGGGCTCCTTGGATATTTCATCTGATGACAATACTCCAGACAGTGGCATTGATGATGACCCCTCTTCAGATAGAAAATGTCCCCCTGTGGATATGAAGAGTGTGTATTCCATCGAAGAGGGTTCTAGATATGATGAAAACAGAACCTGGATCATGGTATCATCATTCTTTATTCATTATGTATTAATTATTATATGATATATTATATCTTGCGGCTATCTTTGCTTAGATCATTTTCCATTTGTATGATACTTATGTTAGGCGTTCAAGATAAACAACTTTTTCGAACATATTTATGAATCAGCTGCGATAATAAAACGCCAAGATGCCCTTTACATTGTTTTCAAAGTGAAATGCCAGAATCTGACAGTTTACCCCAAAGGTTCACCCCGTGACGTTGCTTCTTGAGAAAGCAAAGCAGACACCATAGTAGATCAAAGGCGGTGTGGTGTGTAACTGGTTTCTGAGTTTGTTACATGACCTGTGTCTTCAAGTGATCTATGCTTTCATTGTGTTCTTTCTGCATAAAGAGCAATTAACACAAGCTTGACTGACGTGTTAGCTAACCCCAAATGTTAAGAAAATGTTTGTGTATTTTATTATTTCTGTTTTTGTCAATTAATTAACAGGGCCGGCGGCACAGAAGCGTTGATAGCGCTACCAACACCACTATCAGTACTGATAGCAAATTTTGACCGCACAGAAGCATACTGATAAGGGGATTAGCCTATCCGCGCTGATAGCCTCTCAGCAACAGCTCCCTGGTGAAAGTGACCAATGCATCATTAGTGATGGTGATAGTAAAATTACTTTGTTCTCAGTAAGCATGAAGATGTGGCATGTTAGGTGCTGACATGTATTTGGCAAATGACGTCGTTAGGACATGGGTTGGAACCCCGCCAAATCAATTTGTCCGTTATGCTGGTGGTACACAAAACCGTATTTACCATGGGGCTCTAGCCACAAATGATTTGGGGCCTAGCCTATTCCTCAAGACTTCAGTGGCACAAGTCAAGAAAGGAGGACGAAGTCTGAGGTCACCGTAAAAAACCATGCCCACTCAAAATGAACTTCGTTGACAGTGGGTCCAGAATTTGGACTAAGGTGGTGGATGAGATATGGAAAGACTACCTTGGCGGAGCGCCACCCTAAGTTGGCGCAGAAGCGTACCGGAAATATTTGACCAAAAGCACATTCCAGATCACCGGAAGTCACGTGGCATTTCCGAACCCACCTGAATTCATTTTTCTGTTTTATTTACAGATGAACTTCCCCATCCCCTACTTTTAAATCTCACTTAAAAACGTTTTCAAGTTAATTTCTTTTTACGGTAAAAATATAATTGGGAGATGGGCGATCGCACAGACGCGTTGATAGTAGAAGCTTTGATAGCGCTATCAACTGCCTATCAAACCTGCTACTATCAACAAAATGACCGCACAGAAGATTTTGATAGAGCTGCTCACTGATAGAATGCTTTTAGGCTCAATTCCCAGTTAGCAACATGCTAGCGGTCCACCAGCGGTCCGCCAGCAGTGACTCTGGCGGGCCGCTAGCGTAAAACGTCGGCGGACCGCCGCCGAAATGGCCAGCTTTTCTACGGTGGTCCTCCGGCGTAAAAACGCTAGATAACGCCAGTGGTCCACTAGCGGACAATCAGCTGTAACAGGCTTGTAGTATAGGGTTATTCCATTATTTTAAAGAGGGTGATTTTTCATTCGTCATGATATTTCATTCATTTCCTTTATAGTCCATTTTGCAAGAGAGTCAGCTAAACACCGATTGCTTGTTACAATGGCCCCAAAGGAGATACTGACCGTTTCAAACAACATGGTGTCAATGCCAGTACAGAATTAAAATGCCTTCAAACTGTAGCTGGAAATGAATCATGCAAAATGGCGTTCATTTTAAACTGGTCAGCTTTACCGTCCAAAAGTTCAGTCCAACAGAACTTTGTTAAAGCCTGGGATAAGACTCTGATCAAGTAACAGCTCTAAAAAGTATTCCAAATGTCCACAAGTAGAAAAAATGTGTAAATCCTGCATGTTCTGTTTTCCATGCAAAAAGGAATGTAATTCTTCAGCAGTGGTTAGGGATTCCGTCAGCAAAGGTTAGGCCGTTTTATAGCCATGTCCTAGTGTCTCAAAGAACTTGTCTGGCCAGCAGTAGAGAATTCACTGATCGTTCCCATGTGAGGTAAGTTCCAAGAACAATGTAAGGCCTACCATCAACACTCCACGATGCTGGATGCTTAAATATCGTTTGACAAAAGTAGTGTTCTTTGCACTGACTGCATTCAACAACTGTATGCAAAAGTTGCAATACCTGTACACTGACTGCCAGCAAATGGTAAATCCATACACTGCATTTAGTTATGTGAATAGCCTATACAGACCAACATAAGGTTCACACTACAATGAGCTTGCATTTGAAAGCCCCTTTGTGTTGTACACACAATTTCACTGACCAATCACAATGGACTTCCTGGCTATTATTGTTAATGCATGAGCTCAGTGTATGAAGTACAGCTAAGGATGTAGGCAAGCTGGCCTGTTTATGTGGAACAACTCCTACCAGAAGTAGGCCTAAAACTTCTCTTTTATAAAAAGTCTTCTTAAGTGGGTATAGTTTGATAGATTTCCTAAGAACAGAAACATGTACTTTGTACAAAAAATTTCACCAGCGGTCCACTATTGGTCCGCTAGCGGTTTTCCGCCAAGACACACTGTACAAAAGCGTCCGTCGGTGCGCTAGCGGGCCGTCAGCGTTAAACCGCCAGCGTTTTTCCGCCATATACCGCTAGCGGACCGCTAGCATTATGCGTACTGGGTTAGCATGTTAATGACGTCAAAGTCTGCTTACGACTGGGTATTTCCCAGTTGATTTGCTCGGTAATCGCCACTTGAAGGGACTTTATTGTAAACCGGGACTCTCTGGAACAAAAAATAAGCTGCTTGTCGCTCACCGTTGAGGCAGCTTTATAATGGCAGGTTTAGTGATACTTGACAGCAAAAGCTTGGTCGAAGTTATTATTTTAAGAAGAAATTAGAACTCAGCAATTAAATACAGCGCCGAACAAGCCAAAATGGTCCCGTGCTCCAGATTTCTCTTAGGAAGAAACTAGTGTAATACGGGATAATTTCATTCGATTTAATAAGACGCTGCAGGCTAAGCACAGCAATGAATTTTCCAAAAACTGAAGAAGAAATATTTAAAATAATAGAGTAGACGTTACTGCAGTTGGTGCAGCAGATAGGAGTCTACAAAGTATGACGGACAAACTGCAGAGCCTTAAAAGGATGTAAAGACAAAATTGACCGCAGTATGCGGGAGAAGAGGGGAAAACCCTGCCCTCGACGAACCCGATGCTACAGATGGACTGAAAGATTTGAAGGAAATACTACAAGTGATACCCCAGGCAGGCGCGTAGCCAGGATTGTGTCATGGGGAGGGTTTTAATGTCATGGGGGGAGGGGTATTTGGGGCACGACATGAGGAAAAAGTCTAAGGATAGAGAGAAAAACCGCTATTTTAGGTGTTTTTTGCATTTGCAAAGTTGGGTCATGGGGGGAGGTTTCTAACCCCCTAACCCCTCCCCACGGCTACGCCACTGCCCCCAGGGCAAACAAATTGGTGGGTAAAATTTTATTTGTGATGAAAGCACTGAGTAGACGAAAAAGCTAGGGACCGTAGCCAGAGGGATGCTTACTCTGTTTCAGTTTCAATGTTATGTCTTAATCGACCGAAAATTGGGAAAATTGGATCAGGGCAAAGATCAAACTACCAAGCCCCTGGCCAGAAAGGGATTCAGAGGCCGCCCCTGCCATCCCGCAACTAACTGTGCGTTTGGAAAGCCACATAGATATAGAAAATTTTGTACCTGTGAACACTGATTTTTGCATCATGCTTTTTAGCTGCTATAAACAAAACTTTAAAACGAAAGTATTTTAATATGAAACTAAATAAATCGGCATCGTATATGGAAGGTGAAAATGGGGATGTGCCCTTTTTTAGTTGTACCACACTAGATTCGCCTCTGGCATGCATAACTTACCATGATAAATAACTTTTATGCAGCTTTGACTTGTTTTGAGCACAATCCTTGCAGGCATAAGATAACATTACCTCTGAATATTATCCAAAGGTATCAGCACGATAATTCCAATGAAAATACATTTATTTGTAATGACCACTCGTATCAGTCTTAAATGTGTCGATGGCCTCTTGATGTAATATGTTCATTGTTCCAAGCTTATGTTGAAACAACAGTTAATTTTCACAAATTTGTTCATATTACTTTTTCCTTGTACCTTTCAAGAAATTTTAGGACTTCGATATGGCATATGAGAGGTAAAACATTGAGTAACCTTCCATAAATTGTAGAATTCAGCGAGAAAAATATTGTCTCAGGATCTTCAAGAGTCATTTATGAAATAGGATAAACTACTACACTTATTCAAATTGGGATGACTGCATTCTTCCTCTAAGTTCATGACTGTAATTATGAGTTGAAGTAAATTTACTCACACCAGAAAAAAAGTTTGTTAAAAACCTTACAGTCTTAGGTGACTCTTCATTTCTTTTTAAACATTCACAGAAAATACTCATTCTACATCATATTCAGGAGCGCAAAGAGGTTTTTCATAAGGGGCTTCGTTATGCTGATACATGTTTATGAATACTCCTCCATCCCTATATTTTGGAGTTGCGCTCAATAAAATTGGGGCTTTAGTTGTGGGGGTTCTCCTGAGCCCTTTGAGCCCCTCTCTCTGTATCTACGTTGAACCTGGTCATCATTTAATCATATTCCATTATGAATTTAACTTCTTGTTTCGTTGCATTTCAAGCTGTATAAAAAATTATCGTTGAAAGTTAAGTGTAGTAACAGTGAAGTGTCGTTTCTTGCCACTCATCGGAGGAAAATGACATCATGGTTCCCACTCTTCAAATGCCTCATGCATTGCGGGAATTCTCCCCCCGATAACATCAAAATTATACTGGGATATCCGACTTGTGCCTGCATGATTTCTCCTTGATGCTTTATTCACGTCAACAAATATCATGCATTTACTGATATCTCCACGGTTATTTCGCTCATATAAGCTAAATATAAAGTTTTGAATTTACCGAAACAGAATCAATATTTGCAATTCTTGCTACAGTTTCAAAATGTGATAGTATGGAAACTTTCACAATTTGGCCCAGTTTTAATTCGATTGCATGTTTTTTTTTTTTTTCTTCTTCTTTTATTTTGGTTTGTTTTACAATTTTGAGTAACATTTTTCTGTGCATATACTAAAATTCCATACTTGCAAGAAGTGTTTGTGAAGTTTTGTCTCAAACACATTTTCCCGATATTTTTACATTCAAATTTTATATAATTTAAAAAGACTCAATAAATTGTGGTTTTTCTTTTCGCTCCTTCATCTCAAACTTAATATTTGCCTCTGCAACCCACATCTGTGTATAGGCAGCTTCTAACTGTGCTATCAACATCACCAACGGTGCCTTGGTCACTGTTAGTGAATTGGTAAAACTTTACCAATAGTGATAATTTCTGTGCGGCCTTTTACTGATAGGCTATCAGCTCTGATAGCTAATCCCCTCACTTCAAAGTTTCTGTATTGTCAACATTGGCTTTCAGTATTGTAAGTGGTGTTGGTAGAGGGATGAACGCTTCTGTGCGGCCGGTACTGTTGGTAGAAGGATTGTTAGAGGATTGATATCAAAGCTCCTACTATTAACGCTTCTGTGCAGCCGCCCCAGATGTATCACCTGACTATAACAAGTGCGCTTGTAGTGAGCTTCATTTCCTCCTTGAAGCGATAAGAGGTGATCAGGCAGGGATGGAGGACTGTTACCCTTAAGTTCCCATCCGGTCCTTAAAGGGAACAGTCTTCTATCCTCCACGAAGACTGTATGTATTTTGGAAATTTTATTTTAGATTAACAAAAAGGGTTCTCTCAGGGTTTGAAATGAATTTGATATTTGAGTTGCACCTGTTGTATCATAATTGGGTGTACTTAATTAATTTCAAATCGAATTTAAATTGAAAGTAGTCTTCAAGTACCAGTCACCGAACCCATTTGGTACATATGTGAAAATGGCAATTTAAATTCATAATGTCATAATTTGAAAAAAAAAACGATCCAGATTGCATCGGATTTCCTTTTTTACAGCGTATAGATAAATGTACAGCTCGGGTGAAAGCATTCGGTACGAAGAATAGAGACGCGATTGTATACTCCATTTCGACCGTCCTGCTCTTAGGATATATTGCGTACCTTTCATACGCATGTTACCTTAGCCTTGATGATGCAACTGTAATACTTTCCATTACTGGCGTTGTTCTCTTCTGTTACATCTATGCCTTTGTAAGAGATCATTGTGGTGAAGTCATTTGGAACAAATGTTGTCTACCAACTTCTGATGTACTCTCCTCCCTCTGGAAAGTCGGGAAAGGGTGAGTTGAGTTTGTGGATAGTTTGCGATTTGTAAAAGACAAGTGCTTTTTTTAAACGTTGCCTGGTATGAGGATTAACGACCCAATCCTCTGGCCACAAAATGTTCCAATTTTTTCCTTACCTGCTTAATTAATCCCCTTCCACAACTTTAACGCGATGTCAGTCAAAGAGCTGTGCCAACTGAGAATTTCTCTATCTCTCAATTTCTCTCTGTTGACGACACCACAATTATAGTCTGGGATTGCGTATGATATACCGCCGAACTGGAAACACTGTGTAGTTCACAAAGAAAAATGGTATTCGGAAAAGGTGAATATGGTTTCTTTCAGACCTTGAAACTTGACGACGAAGTGGATGTAAAATGATCTTTTCATTTCAACATGAAATTATTTGCCTTTTGTTTTGTCGATTCATCAAATGACAATATCTTTACTCTAAAACTATATGGTGAAATTTTCATTAGATTCCATGTTTATATGCCACCTTGGTATGCTAGGTAGAATATAAACGCGAAACTGGTGAATTTTCAAGCAGGCATGTTTTAAAGTCAATTAAGGAACACAAGCTAACACTTTAAAAAGTGCTTCAACCAGGTCAGCCTTTTCTTCTTTTCAAACCAACAGTGTTATTATCTTTATTATACTATGTGGAATAGCGATTGGGTTGTATTTCCTTTGTCGAAATACCCCACGGCAGCTGATTTCGGTTCTTGGCCTGGCTGTATTCGTTCTATTTACATTCGTCACTTCAAAGTACCCAAAACAGGTGAGTAAAAATATTCTACCTACCCATCCGTTTCTAATAGAAATGCGAAAATTTACAAGCAGAATATTTCAACTTTAATATCACTCTTCATTTCAATTTCGTCAAACTCTGGCATAGGGATCTCGATGAGCCAAATGGCTTCCTGACCCTCAAAAACGTTATATAAATAAATTAAAATGATCAGAACTGAAATGGTAGGATTCAGTTTCATCTGAATAAGACACAGTATTATATGTTGTTACAAGCTTTTCTAGAACCACGAGGACATTATTGATTTGCGAAGATTCTTTTACATGCGACACAAGAAATAAAAGTGTCAAGCCTTTTCCTCAAAAAGGAGTTTCATCTAAGAAAGTTCAAGGAGTTTTTGATTTTTTTTTAATGGAAACATCGCTGTAGTTTTTTACTTAAGAGGAAATTTGAACCACACTATTTAATGCAGTTCCACTTACAAATGTTCGACCGATTGTACTGGCCGAATGTGCAGTTTCTTTTCCGATAAGCAAGTTGAAGCATGGGGAAAAGAAATTAAAGAAATATTCAAAAATTATTTTGACATAGGAACTTGCTTTCTAATAGTGATTTAACGAAAATAGAGTCCAGTATCTACAATATCACAGTGCGACAGCATTCCTTCGTGTGTCGAAATCATAGGGTATACAGGGTTTCATCCACAATTACGGAGGGTGTTTGTTTGTATTCATATCACAATTAATTAGTCTATTTTTGTATTTATGGCGATCAAACAAGTTTAAAAAACGTCATTGTACTAGATATCATAAGAAAAAGTGCTTCCCATTAAAACCAGACACTTAAACTGGGCGATAATGCTTCGAAGCTTCGAAGTGGGTGACACTTTGACGTTGCAAAATCGTAGGTACTGAATGACTTGTTTGCTTTGCAACTGCTCATTGCTGAGTGGAATTTTCCAAGGAAAATTCATCGATTTTTTTAAGAATTCGTAACCGGTTTTTCTGTTTCAAAGTTTGTTTTAATACTAACTGGTCCACGGAGTTCATTTTTTAAAAATCGCAATGTAAAAACTGTAAATATCAGTGTATTGAAAGATTTGTCTACTGAAGGTTACCGTAGTTAACCACAAAAATGTTTGTCCTACGGATTACTTCTGACATCATAGGAGACTTGTCACGCTTTCACCTGAGCAATTTTTCTAATGTTTACAAATTTGGTGTCGGCCAAGGAATCAAGTTTTTTGCCATATTTGTATTAATTTTTTAGCTTAATGATTATTCAAGGCAATTCTAGCACCTTTGCTGTAGTCTGGAGACTATGAAAGCACTATAGCAATATCTGACAGTGCCCCGAACATTTGCAATAAATATTGTAGTTTTGTTCTATAGACGAATCCGGACAGATTGGGATGGTCTGGTTTTAGCCGGCCATTACTGGGGTCCATCACCTTTAATCTTTAAATTTCCTTCCTTACCTGTTCCATGGATGGTTGTACACTGAAGTGTATCTTGATTTTCTCAACTTCACTGAATATGAGGATTTGAAATTCACGTAGACAATAAATGAAGGTTAAAGGCTGATGGACCCCACTAATGGCCGCCTACAGTCACTAAAAACAAGCGCTAATCGGATTCGTCTATAACATTAACTCTTATTGTGAGAAAAGAAAAACAATATTTTCCCTTTGAACGATGAAATTTGATAAAGATTCCAAAAATTATGCTGAAATACTAAACTTGCTTTGTAATAGTGATTGGACAAACATTATTCTCTACGTCATCACGGCGGAATGTCATTCAATTCAATTTGACCAAAAAGGTATGCAAGGTCTTTATCTTTGGCTGCAAGTAAAATGTTACTACTTTGCACCTGTGGCAGGCGCGTAGCCAGGATTGTGTCATGGGGGTGGTGTCATGTGGGGTTTGGGGGCACGACATGAGGGAAAAGTCTAAGGATAGCGAAAAAACCGCTATTTTAGGTGTTTTTTGCATTGCAAGGTTGGGTCATGGGGGATTCTAACCCCCCAACCCCCAATCCCCCTCCCCCTCCCCCGTGGCTACGCCACTGACCTGTGGTGTGAAGATGAAGCTAACCCCAAAACCGAAATCTGTTGCGTTTCATCAGTGGGAAGCGAAATTTTGTATCAAAGAACTTGAAAGGGAAATGCCAGTCCTTGAAATTGTCAAAAATCGCCCTGATTTGTACTTAGATAAAAAATATATTGAGATGCATCAAAAATCGCATCAGATTTGAAGTCTAGTGTAAATGCACCTTTAAGGCTGGTTTTAATTTAAGGACGTTTTTATACCTGCAGGTTAAATGGAGACCTGTCATTTGGGGTTTGGCACTACAGATTGTCTTTGCTTTCATTATACTTCAAACTTACGCTGGACTTACGGCCTTTGATTGGCTTGGGAATGTTGTTAACAAGTTTCTGAACTATTCTGATGAAGGAGCCAAATTTGTTTTTGGAGATCCTGCGTACCTGGATCACCCTTTTGCTTTTAAGGTAGGAATACATTATATTAAGAACCAATTAGCATAAAGGCATATCTTGCTAGTAAAAAAAATGTTTCATACCGTTTCATGTGAACGTTTTTAGAAAAATCACATTTTAAATATTTACCTTGTTTTTATTTAAAGGAAATCAAAATGCTCACCCTTGTCAAACACTCCCCTTTGCAGCTTTAAACAGAAATTTTGCAGCGGTGGATTTAATTTATAAGTTGGTTTGATTCTGCCAGCTTCTGATAATTCAATTTCCTGTCTGTAGTTCTCCTCTAAGGTGATCATCTTCCTCTAGAAAAGCGACAGACAGAAAAGCATTGCTTGTTTACACAAGCTTGGTAAGCATCTCTTAATTGTGCTAGAGTTGCATACTCCAGGGCAATCATTCCGCTGAAACCCGATTAAAGGCCCACATATTAAAAGTTTTGACGAGTGAGTTTCTTTAAGTCACAAGGTGAGAAATGACGTTCAGTTTGGTTTGACCATTGGACAAATACTTCTGCTACCAAGAATTTGTTTCATGTTAAGCAAATCACGACTTCAAATGGCAACGAAACTCAACCTAATCGAGAGTCGGAGTGCCTCTATGCCAGTGGCGTAGGAGGGTGGGGGCATTGGGCCATGCCCCCCCCCCCTTCATGTACTTAAAGGTTGAAATAAAGCGTTCCTTCCAAAAAAGAGAGAAATGTTAAATGTACAGTTAAAATTACTTGTGTTTAGTTAAATTAATTACTGTAAATACTTGTAAGTATTATATTCATCTATCAAAACTCTGTATATATTTGTTTGTATATATGTATTTAAAGGCAGAAATAAAACGTTCCTTCAAAAAAATGCGTAGCCTTACTTTAGTAACACAGAATTTACTTCAAAAGGTAGCACAAGTGGCACCAGATTGTATGTAAGGACACCAAATTTCTAAGAAAAAATCAAAGCGGAAGGATTGTCTCTGCAAGGCCCCCCTCAGTGATGCCATTTTTTAATTCCTAACAATAGATAAGTTTTGTCAAATTCCGAATTTTACTTAAAAATGATAGACTCTGTAACTCCTTAGTAGCACCGATTGCGTCTTAGAACGCCTACCTTTATAAGAATTCTCAAAAGGCAGGGCCCGTCCCTTAGACTCCTTCTCCAGCCGGCATAGACGTAAGTGACGGGGCATGGAAACGGGGGGGGGGGGGGGGAGGTTCAGGTGCGGTAAGCAATAGTATGCCATTTATCATGCAAGAGATGTTAGGGGTAAAATCATTGACAGTAGGGAGTTCGAGCAGTCACAGACAATTTTATCAACTCAGCGGATCTTGAATTTAGTCAAGAGTCACATTAGAGAAGTATTACCATATTTTCAATTCCGTTATACAGTTTCCCGAAAAGAATCAAGAAGACCATTTATAAAGTAGTGGTAGAACATTTCCTGTGGTAATAATCTGATCACTTAGCATGTTGCTGATTTATTTGTTACTGCCAGCAAAAGCTAAACATAAAAATTGTTTAGATTCTCTTTCCAAGGATGAAAACGCAATTTTCGGTTCTCTAAGATGTCGCAATTTTTCAAAAATTTCTCTCCGCTCCGAGCCAACTAGTGGTGTCGCTCCGCTAAGATAGTCTTTCGGGCAAATGACATTTTTTGGGTCACAGTTTTTTTAAATAAGTTTCTGATCTCTTTGCAGTTTGCGAACTTATTTTGAAGTGAGCATTTTATTGCAAACGACAGACGAAGATAGCGGCTCCTTAGATTATTCGTATAAGTCTAAAAAAAGTTATTTCCGTTCATTTGAGAGGTGCGATTTTTCGAAATTTTCTCTACGTTCCGCGCCAACTAATGGTGGCGCTTCGTTTAGATAGTCTTTCCGGCCAAATTACAATTTTTTAGGTCAAAGTATTTTTTAATAAGTTTCTGACTACTTTGCAGTTTTCGAAACTTATTTAAGTTAGCATTTTATGCAAACGACAAACGAAGATAGTGATTCGTTAGATTCTTCGTATAAGTCTGGAAAATGCTATTTCCGGCCATCTGACTCTGAGGGGTCTGATTTTTCGAAATTTTCTGCACTCTCAGCGACAACCAATGGTGGCGCTCCGCTTAGTCTTTATAGCAAAATGACGTTTTGTGGCCAAGAAAAAACCGCGAACTGAAATGCTCCCGTTCGCCTATGCCGATCGACATTCTTTTATTTTGGCTCCTAAAAGTATGAAAATGTTACTCCGAAAGGTAGCGTAAATGGCATCAGATTCCATGTAAAGACACAAAATTGTAAGTTTTATCCTCGTGAACCAACACAATTCAACTTTCAACACTGTTCCTGTCAAAGTCGAAAATCTTGCACCATTTTGCATCTAGCCTCCTTGAAAAGGCCAAAAATTTTCAAAGGGGAGGGGAGAAATCCTGCGTACGCCGCTGCTGTATGCTCGGCCAGCTGTACAGCTGAAGTAAGACTCGTTTAAAAGGAATCATTCGATAACTGCTTCAATAAAAAGGGAATGTTGAGGCAACAATAAAAAGATTAACAAAAGAGGTAAATATGTTTTAGTTTGACAATGAATATTTATTAAGTCAAACTAGTGAAAAAAAGATGAGACGAAAGTAAGAAAACTTGGATGTACCTAATTTTCAGCCGTTTATATATTTCTATGATTTTACCAGCATTCAGTTTCATTTCTCTCCGTGCGTAACCCATAACATAATTTATAATCCATACAAACACAGATGATTCGAAACTGTGTGATAAAGTTCTTTAACCATTTTAAAATGTAAGTTAACACGTGGACATATTTTACAAACGTACGAGGCATTTTGCTGAGTTTTGGCTTCCTATTACTCCTTGTGGGCGAAATTGGAAGTTGGAAAACTATCGTCCCAAATCTTGCAAAGTCGGTCGACAACTTTTTCGTTAATGAGAGATGGAGTGGAATGCCCTGCAAGTTAAAGAAATGAGTTTAAAGACTTCAAATTCGATGGAAACATTGATAGCTATTTCAATGTTTACATTAAATAGATTAAACACATAACACAAGTCAATCAATGGGTAAAGTAACTGGAAGATATGACGGGGTGCCAGATAAATCTCACTCCACTCCTTCATCCGGTTAAACATCATGCATTTTGCTCCATTAAACGTCAGTAAGAGGTTTTTTTTAATGTTTTTTCACAACTTTTAGTCTGCCCTTATTCGCAAATAGACTTAAAACCAGCAAAAAAGACAATGTAATCACCGTCTAACGTCGTGATTAGTCACAGTGTAGTGAGGCTGTCTAATCTTGCATCTGTGTGAAACTTTGCTATCGACCAAATATTTAAATATCTTCGTTAAACAGTTGCAATAAACACAAAATTTGAGTTTCTCTTAACCTAAACGACCTCTTAAACATAACACAAGTCAATCTAGGGTACAGTAAATGAAAGATATGACGGGATGTCAGATGAAACTCACTCCACTCCTAATCCGGTTGTACATCCTGCCGGGTACAATTTGCTCCTTAAAACGTCAGAGTTTTTTTATATTTTTCACAACGTTTAGTCTGCTCTCATCAGCAAAGTACGTAAAACTAAGTAACCAAAAAGTACATGATGCGATCACCGTCTAACGTCGTGATTGGTAACAGTGTAGTGGAGGCTGTCTAATGTTGCATCTGTGTGGAATTTTGTAACCGGTCAAATATTTAAATATCTTCGTTAAACATTTGTAATAAACACAAAATTTAAGTTTCTTTTAACATAAAAGGACTCTTCAACGTTTCCATGTTGTGGTTACTCTTAAACTTATACAGGGAAAACTATGTGCTGGAGCAAAAACAAATATTCTCTGTCAAACTCTTTCTTCCCCTTAAAGTGCAATAACTCCATCCTCTTTTGAACTACGAACGTACATTATAATCATCAATCTTTTGCCAATTGAAATGACGAATCAGAGTCCTTACATGCTTATCTTATCTTTCTTCCCTGTTTCCCTTGATAGAAGTAAATGAGTTCAAATTGGAAAACCAGTTGGACATTTTTTTGGACCAATCAGAGGAATTGGTGAATGTAAATTGCCTTCATCAAGGGTAAAATTATAATTTTAATTAATAACTTGTTTTTTTTTATAATAAGAGTATGCATTTATTATTCTAATTTTGTATCCCAATTTAAATACAAAAATGATTTCCCTTGGTCCTCGTTTTCTTCCCAAGGTACTCCCTGTAGTTATCTATTTCAGTACATGCATATCTGTACTCTATTACTGGGGAGCGATGCAGTTTATCATCAAAAAGCTTGCTTGGCTCATGGAAAAGACTATGAAGACATCCGCTTCAGAGTCACTTAATGCAGCTGGGAATATATTTGTTGGACAGGTATGGGTAATTTTTTTATGCCACATGAAAGTTGGGGGTATAATGTGAAACTTCCACTGGTGTGCTACGACGATGTCACAGAACTGATGGTCGTCAGACTTGCAATGAATTGGGAAAAACTTAGCAACGAATTCCATGTTTATTTATTTTATGAATTTGAAATTTACTAGATTAAATGGTACTGGATGAGGGGATAATGATACGAATTCTTCATAACAACGCTTCTAGCAATGGCATAGTTTCTTTTTTTTTTTTTCAAAAGTCGAATTTTATGGTAAGTTGATCTTTCCTGATGTAAATATTTTGTCAAGTCCAAGCCCCCCCCCCCAGCACGCAGTAAATGAATTTATAAATGGATGTAAGCAAAACATCACACTAATTTCACTTATTTGGATTGGATATATAATGAGGTAATGCTGTTTAAATTACACAACAATTATGTGTAGGCCTACCCTGTATGATAAAAGTTACTTGGGTATAGTTGGAACAATATTTGATTTAAGAGTTTTTTTCTTAATTTGTAAAACGTCGATTGTGTCACGAGTTTAAATAGTCAAATTTGGAAAATGTCAACATTTTTAATCGAAATCTTGGGAATCACCCTGAGACTAATTTACACACATTTTTTTTTTACAGACAGAAGCACCCTTGTTGATTAGGCCAATGATAAAGGACATGACAATGTCTGAACTTCACGCTGTGATGACGGGAGGATTTGCAACAATTGCTGGAAGTGTGCTTGGGGCTTACATATCATTCGGTATCAGCCCATCCCATCTTCTCTCGGCATCCGTTATGTCCGCTCCTGCCGCCCTGGCAATAGCCAAGTTGTCCTATCCGGAAACTGAAGACTCCAAGTTTAAGCACACGGATGGACTTGACTTGCCGAAAGGGTAAGAATTACAAAATCTGCAAAAGTGCTTTATAGGAAAGCACGATATATATGGATAAGAATAAAATGAGAGGATTATTCCACAGGACACATAGTCGCACAATCCAAGCATATCAAGCTGCCATAGCCTTGATTCTAATTCAACAGGTGCACAGTTATTGTGATCTTTTTCCTACCATTCCCCTTCCATTTAAATTGTTCATTAAACTTTATCCTGACAAAATTTACATCAAGAAAGTGTAAGTTTCTATTGAATCTTAATTTATTATGAAGATCATTGATGAATGCATTGCCTTGAAGAAAACCCTGTATCAAAATCAATACAGACATCCTTGAAAAGTCCATTAAATAACATAAACCGTCAATAAAGGATAAATTTCCAAAGTCGTTGCCAGACATTCCCAATTCTTTGCCAACTCTGGCGATCGTCAGTTCTGTGAAATTGGCATAAAATTCCAGTGATTACTATCTATAAAATGAAACAAAAAGTAAAACAAACCAATAAAAATGATAGTAGGAGCGTTATTTGAAGTATTAAAATTTATATGAAAAGAACATACTTCCTTCTTTTCAAGTAAAAACGATGTCCAACAAGGTATTTTTGTAGTTTCCAAGGTCCCGGTAAACAAAACTACATTTTTATGTTAAGTTCCACGTTAGATTTACCAAACTATTTTTATTAAATATTTTATTGAAAAGTTTCAAATTTACATGGATTTGATTATACAATACTATAACTATCTTACGTGTTACCACTGTGTCGGTTTAGAATTTAAAAATCAAATCTTTATATCACGTGACTTCAAATGCAAAATAGTTGTAAACTAAAGCTGCTTCATTCGGAATTATGTATTCACTGGGTCTGCTTGTCACTAAGATCTGGTGAGGATTTCACCCCTAAGTCTCATACTTGTGTACTGCGTTCAAGCAACAGGCGCATGTGAACGGCCAGTCGAAGCCCCGAATCAATTTCACACCTTTATGAACACTATGTTTCAATTGTGATGTTAATCCTCTTTATCTTAGTTTTCAATATTATAAAAAGATTACACTTGTGAAGGTAATGCAATCCAGTTACAACCCCCTCCCCAATGCTGTCAACTTATCGTTGTACCTCCCCCCCCCCCCCCCGTCCATGAGAGGTTGATCCCACAGAACACACAGTCGAACTGTCTAAATATCTAGTCATAAATCTTATTCAACAGGTACACAGCGATTGTCATCTTTTGTCTACTCTTCCTCTCCCATTTAAATGTTCATTTAACTTGAATTTGACAAAATATACATCAAGAAAGGTGTAAATTTTCCATAGAATCTGAGTTTATTCAAATTTGGTACATTTATTGCTCAATGCATCGTTTTGAAGAATTTTTTTTTATCAAAATACAACCAGTAAAGGCAGCCTTAATTGGCAGTGAAGGACAAATCTTCCAATTCGTTGCCAGATTTTCCCAATTCATTGCTAACCCTGACGATCTTCAGTCCTGTGATATCATCTGGGCACACGTTTCCCCCCTCCCCTTTTTTAGCTCTCTTTTATTTTCAACAACAACCATCACAATTTCTGTGGGGTGCTCTGCCCCTGTTCCCCACTGGCTACGCCACTAAAGGCACCAGCGCACAGGGGCCGACCGCCTTCTTCAGACGTCTCTTTTCTTTTTCGTGAAAACAGGGAACAGCGGAATGTTATTGAAGCTGCGTCAAGTGGGGCATCCACAGCTGTTGATCTTACACTAAACATTGCAGCCAATCTAATCGCTTTTATTGCCGTCCTTGCTTTGTTGAACGGCATCTTGGGGTACCTGGGTGACCTTGTTGGCATACCTGATCTTAGTTTTGAGGTAAGTGTAAAACAATACGGACAGCTTGTGATGCCCTTTGAAGGAATAATAATGGACAATTTTTTATTTGTATAAATTCTTGCATTATGGCACTAAGTCACTATTGATAACATTCCCACACGAAACTATGGACAAGTTACACAGTATGTACGGAGTTTTGTCCTGCTTGAAAAGAACGTAATAGTTTAAAACTTTTTTTTATTTCAGTTCATTTGTTCCTACCTATTCTCTCCACTGGCTTTCCTCATCGGTGTCGAGTGGAACGACTGCTTACTGGTTGGACAATTGCTTGGGTTGAAAATATTTCTGAACGAATTTGTAGCATATGAAAGACTGTCAGAATTAAAGGAAAACAGAATATCTGGGATTGAACCACAAATGACGGTATGACGCTTATTGTTATTTTGTTTAACTTGAAATAGCAACTCGGATAAAATATGAATATATAAATCTGTTTGTCTGTACCTTCTCGGAGCCCTTAATTAATGTAAGCCTCCGTAAGTGCCAATGCCATTAAAACGACGTACGGTCCTATCATCTAAAAAAAACTTGGCCGTAGAACTCCATCTAACTAATTTACTATATAGTTGTCTTAAATAGTGAATAGTAACGAAACTCTAAAAATACAATATTCATTCCGTCACTTTGCTACTTATTAATTGAACCCACACACCCCCAAAGATCAAAAGCACTTGTGCGATGTAACTGGTATCCGACTTTGTAAGATGCCCTCAAGAGACATATGCTTCCACAGTGCTCACACTGTGCGAAAATGCGAAAGCAGTATTGCCAATAACACATCTTGCACAAACTTGACTGGTATCCTGGCTTACCCCAAATGTATTTTCGCATTTTGATATATCTGGTACTGTCAATCAATCAGTCGAATATGAAAGCTGACTGTACAAGTGTGCATCTAGTGTGCTTCATTTCCTCCCTGAGACGAAAAGATGTAATCAGAATTGAGGATGTTTCAGAAAGTAAGGATGAAAGTTTCATCATGTTAGTAGTGAAACATGAATGATATTTTGGCTTGACTTCGGTTATCGAAAACACCATCCGTGGTTGTACCAAAACTACATGTGGAGCGTGAAAGCCAGGATTGAAACTATAGGAAATGTACAACAAGTTATAAATCAATCTTACTTATGATCCTATTGAAAAAGATAAACATAATTTAGGGTCTGTATCTTGAAATTTCTTCTTTCATCACCATTACTATTGAAGCAACCCAGTGGCGTAGGAAGCAATATGAAAGTGGGGGCGGAGCAATTTTTGCACTATGCACCTAACCTTACCCTATTGACCAAAAGGGTACTTTTTATGCTAAATATTTTGCTTTTTTCTGCGAGAAAGAACGACGTTTTTATTTAAAAAGAAAACCATAACTCAGTTTCTCAATTGAAACTTTGCACTGAGAAAGGTGGAAATATTCGTTTTTTGCCAGCCATGCTACACTAGACAACAGTTCTAGTATGTACCCTTTGCAAACATTGAACATTTATAACATTTTGGCACTTCAAGTAACTAAAAAATCCATCTACACAGACTACTCAATTGACAGGGTTGAAAGGTATCTGATGACAGGTGCATATGAGAGCATTCGAGTCCGGTAAGCAAATGATTCCCTGCCCGAAATGTGAAGTCTCTCTCAAAAGACCATCTCTAAGCGGAGCGTCACCTTCAGTTGGCGCGGAGCGCATATAAATTTTTGAACCGGAATTTTTGAGCCGGAAATGACGTTTGTCGGGCTTTTAAGTAGTAGCTAAGAAGCACGGATGTAAATAGACTTTGTCAGGGGAAAAGGGCAAACACCCAAATTTTCCGATTTTTTCTTTCAAGTGTGAGCAAAAATTCATCAGCTGCGTAATTTGCGACGCGCGGAGCGAGCCGAAATTTGTACCCCCTTTAAACAATTTTTTGTATATATGGAGCTTGTACTGCAGAAAATTTTGGATTCTGGGTTTTTTGTAAAGAGATTTAAAAAGTTGGGGGATTGCAGAAGAATCTGCACTTCCCATATTGGTGACAAATCTGAGAATGATTGCACTACAACTGAACATCGTTGTTGCTACATAGTGTTATCTACGGCCTATAAACTGTCACTCTCTGATGATATTTCAAAAGTTTTCCTTAACTTTGTCGTCCTTTTTAGGCAAAATATTTCCAAATCAGGAGCTTACATTGGAGATAATTTGGAATTTTATAACAGACGGTTTATTAAAATAGCAATATAGCTGCCGGTGTCTCTTGATGACGTGGTGGCACATATGGTAAATACCCGATTGGGGGAGGGGGAGGAAGCATGGCTGTGGAAGGGAAGAAATATTAACCCAATAAAATTTTGCTCCACTTTCCTATCATCTTCCTTTTGAAGAAACAATGGCTGCTATAATTTTGGTCAATCTATACCTGTTTTTCATTTAGGAACGCTCTGAAGTTCTCGCCACTTATGCGCTTTGTGGTTTCGGAAACTTTGGTAGTATTGGTATACAGTTGGGAGGATTGACTCCATTGGCACCAGAACGTGCATCAGATCTTGCGAGCATTGCGTTGAGGGCCCTGATAGCTGGAACTACGGCATGTTTCATGACAGCATGCGTTGCAGGTGAGTTTGCTGTTTCTGGTTTCAATTTTTAAGCTATTGATTTTTTTAAGTTTGCTCCACATGCTGTGACGTTTTTTTCTTGAGAATGCAACGTCGGCACTCCCACTAAATCAAAGGCGGTGTAGTACGCGTGTAACTGATATCTGAGTTTGTTGACCGATCGGTGCACTCAAGTGATCTTTAATTTTATTGCGTCCACATTGCGTGAAAAGCAATACTTGACTGACCTGTTACAGCTAACCTCAAGTGTTGAGTAACTTTTTCTGTATTTTGGTATATCTGGTACTGCCAATCAGCCAGTCAGCCAGCCAGTCAGTCAGTCAGTCAGTCAGTCAGTCAGTCAGTCAGTCAGTCAGCCAGTCAGCCAGCCAGCCAGCCAGTCAGTCAGTCAGTCAGTCAGTCAGTCAGTCAGCCAGTCAGCCAGTCAGCCAGTCAGCCAGTCAGCCAGTCAGCCAGTCAGCCAGTCAGCCAGTCAGCCAGTCAGCCAGCCATCCAGCCAGCCAGCCAGCCAGTCAGTCAGCCAGTCAGTTAATAGATGGATGCAATTTTATGGCCCAGTTTATAACCCATTGGTTTAAGTCGAGCCGGCCATGGCCCTTTTTCCAGCTGTGGCTCACTGGCTTGTTTTCCCTATTCCATTGTGCTACCAGGCACATTGGCAGTAGATCCATGGAGCTACCAACGCTGATCCATTACAGTGTAAACAGTTTATTTCGACTGTCCGGGCAGTAAGCATGAAGAAAAATATGAGCCATGAGTAGCTTTTTAAATTAACAAAACTTTTATTAAAGATCAAGAAGAAAAATGACACAAAGGTTTACATTAAGAATCTGTGCCCCCCCCCCCTTAATTGAAAATAACAAGTTTTGTGTTGAAGTACGTAGGAAATACTACAATGTTTCAAAAAATAAAACAGAAGACCAACCGCCATTGGAGCGGGGTTTTGTGGCTCACGGAAGATTTGATTGTGAAAGCTTCCATTTCAAGCTGCAGTCTTGGACAAAACTCGTTGGGACACCCAGCTGCCCCTCCAAATGTTGATTACTGTTAAAACGTTAACGACGCAGTGTCACCCTTTTCGACGCAACATTTGGAGGGTGAGCGGGAGTTTTTAATATGATAAACTAGTTACTGAGACCTACGAATATTATGACAAAGCTTCCAACACTTATTCTAAGATTGTAGTTTAGCCGATATAAGAATTGGTAACTTAAGTTATATGAAAGATGTGACTTCAGCAGATTTTTAGCCAAATAAACTGCATAAGACAGAGATAACGTTGCAAAGTTTTGGTCACGAGACATACTTCAGAAAATCGGGGAAAATGATTTTCGCCGATTTTCTGAAGTATGTTTCATGAAGCTTGGCATGGCACTCGTCATTGACTCACATACTTGGTAACTACGTATAAACATAAAACCTACCTAAAGCGAGAAATAGTAATACGGTGAAGGAAAAATTATTTACATCAATTCGCACCTTTGATTGCTTTTTCTTGTTTTAGGTATCCTGTTAGCAGAATCGGATTATGCAGAAGAACCATTTAATTTTACAAGCACTATACATCCAACTGTCTGATCTGTAATCCAGATCCATATCAGCTCGAAGATAAAGTCACCTGGTGTGCACTAATTTTAACTCAACCATTTTACTTAAAGTCTAATTTTGTGTACTTCCTACGCTTCTAACCCTAACGCATTTAAGAAACCTGAGTAAAATTTGCAGATGTCATTCATCTTTTCACAAACACATCTGACGAACATTATTGAACAAATTGAACCTCTTTCAAAATGGCCAAAGTCTGACATGCACAAAAAGAAGTTGAGCATGAATTTCCTCTTAGCGTATAATCCCCTGGCCGCTAGATTGCTTATATCTCTACAACTCGTCGCATCTAACACAAGGGCGGATATAAGGAAATTTGTTTGGGGGGGCAAACTCAACTTGAGACCAAGACGGTCTCAAAAAGTATCAGGTGATGTCGTGCAAAAATATTTTTTGGGTGGGAGGGGCATGAGAAGTGGTGACTGACTGCCCGAAAGACTATCTAAGCGGAGCGCCACCATCAGTTGGCGCGGAGCGTACAGAAAATTTTGAAAAATCGCGACCTCTCAGATAGCCGGAAATTGCATTTGCCAGGCTTGTAAGTAGAATTTAAGCAGTCGTTATTTTGAGCTTTCTTTTGCAATAAAATCTTCATTTTAATAAAAAGAAAATCAAATTGCAAAATGATCAGAAAATCACCAGATAAAATGTACTGGCTCTCTTACAGGACGATGTGACATTTTATCATTTTCTTTGTCGCAAAGTAAAATCTCCATGAAAAAGATTAGACCAGAACCAAATTTTTGTTTAATATGTTAAAGACGAACATATTCTAAGCACTCTTATGAAGTTTTCATTTATTTCTCATGTTCGGTTCTCGAGATATTAGCAACTGAAGTTGACACATTTTCTACAAAAGGTAAACTTGAACCAAGCAGGTGCTATGTCATGTATTTATATTGATGGTCAATGTTTTGTTTTGTTTTTTATTTATTTTTGATCCTGCTGTTTGATCTTGAATTGATTAGGGATGCTGTATTGCCCTAAAGGCAAATTAAGTTTTTAAACTTCCATTGCTCGGGATGCACTTATGTTTACAACATATCACAGTTAAATTGTATAAATATGGTGTTAAATTTTAGAGAAAAACAACTGAACATTTCCATCAATGTGAATACATGACATCACGTCCACTTGTTGCAAGTTCACTCTTTGTAGAAAATATGTCAACTTCAATTCTAATATCTCGAGAACCAAACATGGGAAATGAGTAAAAATTTCCCCAGTAAGCTATGACTAGAATATGTTCCTCAGTCTTCAAAATATCAAACATAAATTTGTTCTGGACTTTTTTGTTTCAAGGAGCTGCACACCGTTGGAAATAAATTGAAATCATAACTTTTCGAATCATATTAACTCATATGACCAGTGGTCGAATGAGCCTGTAAACCTGGACCTGCCACAGAAGCATTGGTAGCGCTACCAGCACCAATAACAGTACTGCTATTGGTGCTGGTAGCGCTATCAACGCTTCTGGGCTGCCGTTACTGGGCTAAGATTTAGATACAATTACGAACTATATCCTTGACAATTACTCATTAGTTTAGGCCTATACTTTATAAATAATATATGAAATTTGTATGAGAGAGAAGAGTGGGATACTTTTCCCAGATTAAGAAAAAGGCTACTTTTTATTCATGTCATATCGAATAACGTTATTTTTGGAAAATTGGAAACCATGCTTTGGAAATGCTTGGGGGGGGGGCAAGTGCCCCCCGTGCCCCTATGGCGAGCCGCTAATGATCTAAAATACCATATTATACCAGTAAGAGTGAGGGCAAAGAATCTCCTTTGAATGGTATTTGATATTTTCGTTTGTTGTTACTTCACACAATATAATTGTATACATGTGTAGTTGTTGTAATAGTCCTTATTTTGATGTATGAATCTTTGCATGTTTCTGTGTCTTATGTCACTGTTCAAATCTTGTTTTGTAAACAGGTGTCTTATCTACAAACTACAATTACGACTGTTTGACGGTATGCATTGGACCTTCAAAATTAATTAAAATTCCATAGGAATTGACAGTAGTATTTGGCCATCGTGATCGCAACGTCCGCCAACAGTCGACCCAAACATATTTTGAGACAATAGTCAAATACAACTATTTTCTTATTTCTCTTCCAAACACCTGGTATTTTAGGATTTAAATATTGCATATCCCACTGAAGGTGAAACAATGAATTACCAGTTCAGGATAACCGAAAATGAGGTTTCCCCTAATCGGAGAAAATTTGCCTGCAGTGTGTCTCAACGGTATGAATATTTATGAGCACTCAGTGTCTACCTCTCCACAGTCGTCGCTTTATTTAACAAATGTGTATGTATTCAAATGTGATATCATAGTTAAGACACAAAGGGCAAAACCACAAGTGACCTTCAACAACGTATTCACAAACACAACTGCTTGCACTACCCACTTGCCGACTTTTACGCGGAAAAAGTGCTCGAAACATACGGATGTGTCGAATCTATAAATTAAGCCTAGGACAAAGAACATATTACCAAAATTGCTCCATGTCTCAAAATCGGCGTGGTGAACAACCAAAGAGGACAAAGCTTTTTTATTCCCCTATCAACAGAAATTTTAAATATTCCCGAATTTCTCTTCCCTAAAATCGATAAAAATTGCACGGTTGTTTTGCACGTTATCTCCGTTGAATTTGTGCCGCAGGATGGCAATGCAACATGGGAGATATTTGAAAAGGACGCCACCCATTGTATAATATTCAGGTAAAAGCGGTTATCTCCAGAATGGTTACTGCAGAGCATAATTTTACAAAATGGGGAGAAAAACATTGTCATGTAATGCTCAAGAACCTTTCATGGAACAGCTTGAAGACGGACTACTGGACTTATACAAGTTGGGGGGCGGGGGGATTGCTCTTTCCTTTTAAACACATTGTATACATGTGTGACATTTTGCTGTCATTTGTACAAAATATTGTGATCTACAAGTCGCAGCAACTTATAAAAATTGGTTGAACGTTAAAGTTGAATCAGTGCAAATAAGTAATCACTACAACTAATACTTTACAGTGACAAAATTAACCTACTAAATTTCCTAGAATTCTGAAGATTCATCTCATTTTTCTCAACTTATGTCCCTTAAAATTACATTAGATCCGACCATTGTTTAAATACTTGCCATGAACTTTTGCCCAGGCCACGTCAGGAACAAGACACTAATTTGTAAATAGCAAAGGTGTAAACAAGATAGGAATTCCGTAGTCCGTGTACTGATACTTACTGATACTACTGTACTGATCTTACGTAAGAGTAGTTCCTGTGAAAAGCAGTGAGAGATACAGAGGACTTTAATAACAACTCAGAATTTACGTGTACTTTTTGAGAACTTTGAACTCAGATAGGCTAAGTTTTATTTACTTTTATTGGTGTATTTATTCTTAGGGTTCATTTTATACGGAGTTACTTCAAGGCCTCTTAGCTTGGACTACTATCAGATTAAATGCACATTAAGTCCATCTGAAGTTTCATGCTCTTTTAAGGCGGTTTCACAAAGGGAATTTATTCAAACAAGTGTTATAGTAAGTGACAATTAATGAAGGACACCATGTCTTCCACAATACAAGATGATGCCCATGTGAATATGGTAAGTCATGTTTTGATGTATAAATATGGGCTTTCTGGCACTCTCGCACTCTGGCACTATCATAACTTAACATGGGCAACTGTCAAGCTAGCTAAACCATAATGTGATTTGATTCAATCACTCATACAAACCGATGACTCCGTACTATGCTAGGCCTTTCATTCAACTGAAGCTTAAATTCCTAATTGTTCATTTATAGTAAGATAAAAACGAAGTCACATAGTAGACAACCGACTGCTAGCAGTATTGTGATAGCCATAATAACATCATCGTTAAGTACTGGAACATCCACACACAGGTCTTTATTAACGTGGAGTCAAAGAGTTAACACACTATTATCCATTAGTATGCAGCACTAAAAGCAAGATTGTCTTAGCAAGGATCTGTTAGCAACTCTCTAGCCTGATGACGCATTGCTAGTCTCTGCTCCGCGGTCATACCTACTGTCGGAAGTACCAGACGTCCTGCTCCATTCCCAGCCAACATGCCCAGCTGGGCCCCAACTGGGTTTCAGCTGGGCTACTTGCTGGGCCCCAGCTGGGGCCCATTCGTGTTTGTCAGGTGTTTCCACGTGGGGCCCAACTGGGCTAGCCTTTCCCAGCTGAAGCCCAGCTAGGCTTCAGTTATTGAAGTGGGGCACAGCTGGGCTTCAGCTGGGCTTCAGCTGGGAAAGGCAAGCCCAGTTGGGCCCCACGTGGGAAGACCTGACAAACACGAATGGGTCCCAGCTGGGGCCCAGCAAGTAGCCCAGCTGAAACCCAGTTGGGGCCCAGCTGGGCATGTTGGCTGGGTTGTGAGAGGGCCCGAACTCAAATATTTGTGTTTTGTTCAACTTTGTCATGGATACAGATGGAACAGTATACGACAGAATTAACATCTGTACTCTGATACAAGTGTAGATATTTCTAGGAACACTATTGCGGAAAGTATGGTATGACTGAATAACTTCGAAAAACAAATGAAATTTTGTAATTTGATTTTCTATGTACTCTATATTCTCCTTTTATCTGTTTAACGACTGACTGCGTACACTCTAAAAACAGTTGGGTAAAATGTTCAAAAGCCGCTGGTAACATAACAATATTGAAATTGGTTTTTTTCAATTATTGGTCAGCCAAGGGGTGTTACCCAAGAAAAGTGGAAATCTAACATCATAATTCACCCGTCAGTTCAACAATTTTGGACAATTTTTACCCAATTTCAGTGTTTTCACATACGTGAAGAGCGTTGGTGATTACTTTACCCTACTGTTATAGACTGCACCGACCCCTTTCTTTGATAGAAAGGATAAAGACTCTTTCTTCTTCTTCATTCGGCTCAATCGGTCATGCATGTAATTAACATTGAGTAGCACGGCGATGGTCATCTGCAGGATATTTACACAAATCATGTTGATTATTGTAATTATTACATAACATTAACTTGTGTTAAATGTAATTTCTTGAAAATTTTAGAGCAGATTCACAAACTTCAAAATATTTATTTGAGGTCTATATACAAATGAACATTGCAGTTTCAGTGAGAATTATTTCAGATGCTATCCTTTTCAATCTTAAAAAAGAAAATTGCAGAAAACTGAAAACTCATTTTAATCACATGTTATTTCTCGGACATCCCTACTTCAATCGGAAACTTTAGAAACAACGTACCAATTAGCTGGTAGTACATACAGTCTTCATAACTTATTCTTATTCTTAACATGGAACCACTGTGGAAGATTTAACGAGAAAATTTTAGACAAGGGTTTTTCAACCTGAAAGCTTGCCTCACGTCTTTGTATTTGATTTTGGTATCCTAGGACAAAAAGTTGCGTTTGGAAGAGTTGTAAATGTTAGGAAAAAATGTAACTTTTCCTAGGAGTCGGACGAAATTGAAAAATAAGAGGTCTCCCAAGGTTTCCCGAAATCTAACATGATCGTCCCCCACCCCCCCATCCCCCCTCCCTCGAATCTCACTTCATCATCTCTATTCAATCATCGAGGTGCTATTAGTATGCATCTCTCTGTTTCAATAGACAAGTTCCGTTACTGCTTTTGAAAAAAAAATACAAATAAAATCATGGAACTGATCTACTTCCACAGTAAAATGAAGCATCTTCTCCTTACCAGTCTTAAAATGAAAATAAATGCAGTTACCCTTATTGGGATTTGTATACCAGGGTTTTCTGTTTCGCGAATCGCTTCCGAAAGACATCTACGATATCGTCGCAGTGAATTGTACAGTAGGTCTTGGTTTAGCTTGATTTTGAACGTTTGTGTTGTACAATTGAACAAAATATTCTTTGAAAAAATAAGGGTTTAACAGGGATGTTAAGTCGATTTAAAAAAAGTAAAACGACTGCATGTTGTCTTTAAGTTTCCATAGGTTCGATACAATATTTTCTATTCTATTACCTTTAGCAACTCCCTGCCTTTAGTAACCCTACACGTTTAATTTCCCGTACTTTAGATATGCCACACTGTAAAAAATGACTCAAAATCTCTGCACTGTACAAGACAAATGGAAAAGAGAAATATGAACTTTACAGAAATGTTCTGGTAACAAGTTTCTTCAGAACTTTTCTATAGTCCGTATTTGTCACTTTGTTTTGTTGTTCAATCTGCAAATCTACCGCAATGTTATTACAGTTTATTGTAAACTACCTGCAGCATGTACAGTGACGGCTGAGTACCGCAATAGATTTTATATTATCAATAAACTGTCCCCAGAATTTAAAAACTGTTTTCAGCACCTCTAATGCAAACAAACATCAGCTTTTACGGGATGCACAATAAAAAATGGGTCCATTTCTAAATTCAGAATAGGCCAGTAACCAGAAAGAAACTAAAAATGACTTTACAAATTCAAAGAAGCGAAATGTGCTTACGTGCATTACTACTAAATTGATGGTAATATTTGATTTCCTTAGAGAGCATTGTTTTCCAGTAGAAAATTCCTTTCCCTGACCCAGTCGGCTACAGGCATGCCTCGGAATATAAAATGTCCAAATCGTTAAATGAAAAGTAACGCAAGATAACAGAACTGAATTTGTCACTGAAATCGTTTCCTTATATGCAAAAATAGAAGTATATGCGACACTAGATTATCAAGATGCACCTGTACCTGCAGTCTATTTTCCTAAATTGTCTTTCCATTTTTTTTTTATCTAACATAAGCTCTTGAAAGGCATTTCCCGGAGGCAAAATTCATTGAGCTCAACATATGCAGAAAAAATTTGTTTCTTTCAAAATGTAAAAACTGCATCTCAATAGCATGTAGCGCTCCAAAGATTCTAATTTTCAAAGTAATGCATTTTTCTTGGGATTTGGTGCATAATGGGAAATCTGTGATGTCAATAATGTCACGTAATGTCATGTCCAATTCATTTATAGTTTTCATGCAGTTGCATGGAATATTGAACAACATTGTTTGCTATACCCTACACATAGTGTAGGGCAATGCTACATCTACAGGAAAAGATCCCAACCGTAATCAGATTTCATGGAAAACATCCCAACCGTATCAGATTTCAAGGACAAACAGGACATTCAATAATAAAGAAAACAAAGAAATCGGACACAATTCGCCCACATTACATCACTGTCTGTGGCTTTGTTGGAAAGTAGAGGTATTTTTTAAGAAAAATAAGAATTTTTAAAGTGAGATATCTTGAGTTAGGAAAATGGTATTGCAATAAGGTTTGAAGGGCATAGTGTGGAATATTTTCATCATTTTTACGAGACTCAAGTGAAAAGTCCTGGAACATGCCTTGAAATACTTTGTCTAAAAGTGCAAGAAATAAAACTCTTTTTATTTCATTGAAGAGCATATACTCAATCCGCAGGTCTTGTAGATAACTTGTGCAACAACAGCCATCTTCAATCGCAGAATTAATAAGAGGAAGTACAGATTCCTCAAAATCCCCAAACTTTTCAAGTCTCCTTGCAGAAAACCCCTTGCAGCCTGGATCAAAAATTTCTACAATACGAGCTCCACTTTTTCAGATTTAAAAGCAGAGTTTTCTGCTCGCTTAGCGTTCTTCAAAATACACCAATACTGTGGCGTAACACTTCAAAAATCAAAAATTCGGGTGCTCGCGTACCTTAAAAAAGCTACTAACTACACCACCGGGAGGGTCCACTGAGGCGCCTCTTTTATCAGTTCAGGAGATAACCTCTTTCGGGGGAAAATGGTTTTTCACCCGATCGGGGGAAAATACGGCCATGGGTGGCGCCATTTTCAAATTTCTCCCCTGATGCTTTGCGATCCTACCGCGCAATTTAAACGGAAACAAACGTTCAAAACACCTGAAAAATTTAATCGGTCTTAGGAAAGAGAAATTTTGGAATATTCAGAACTTTGTTGCGAGGGGAACAAAAAAGCCGGATCATGTTAGGTAGTTCACCGCGCAAATTTTGAGATATCGAGCAATTTTGCCACGTTCTGTGTCCTAAACTTAAATTATAGACTGGACACAGCCGCAAGATCTGTTCAATTTTTTTCTGCAGAAAGTTGTGTAAGTTACTCGTGCTAGCAATTGAGCCCATTGGTACGTTCTTGAAAGTTTATTAAGATTTCTGTCTGTGGTGGTGAACAATTACCTTGTATTTGAACATATCCACATTTATAAAACAAAGCGACGACTGTGAAGAGGTACACACTAATTGCTCATGAAAATTCATGCAGCTGCAAATTTTCTCCCGATCGGGTGAATTCCCATTTTCCCCCGAAAACGGTTATCTCCCGAACTGTTTATTAGATTCCTTTCCCAATGTCATGAATCTAATCCCTCCGTCCCGGCAAAATCCTGACTACCCATCTGGTTACATGTAAAGACGACGGGAATATTAAAAGGTAATGTAATACATGTTTTCAATTTGTGCGCCAAAGGAAAAGTGTAATGAAGCTAGACATTTGAACTTGCGAAGTTGTCAAGAAGAAGACTTAAAAAGACAGTTTTATAAAAAAATGTTTGGAATGCAACAAACTGTGTCTCTGATGTAAAGAGAGTGGTACGACTGAACAATGATGCAATTTTATCACAGCTTATTCATGTGTCTGTCTGTTAGTCAAGCTCATGGTTAGAAAACATGCTGCCTCAAATATTTAATTTTTAGTTTCTCTTCTCGTACTATTCGAAACACATCTGAAACGACCATATTTCCCATCTCTGTTTACAAGTTGCCGAAGGAGTTGGAATACATGGTAGACTAACACACATCCTCCCGGAAAATGTTCTTCGCTCACTGTACGTAACTTTATCCCCATTTCTCTTATTGAAGCCTTCCCTAGTGAACTGCCTTAAACAATACCTCGTTGAATAAGTCAAACGTTCTGCAAAAGAGAGCTTTGCTTTACTTGCTAAATTTAAATGACACTATCAAAGTAAATACAGCGACATTCACTCATTAATTAGTTAATGGCTCCCTCCTTCCATGCTTTTCTCACCTTTTCATTTACCATTCAAGTTAGTAAAGGGCGATTTTTGAGGAGGCCTAATGTGTAAAAATGTATTCATTCAATGGCAAACTTCAAACTCTCTGTAGGGACTGGAAAAATAGGCATATGATCCAGGGGAAGGGCAGGGGAAGACTTCCCCAAAATTTCCCCAAGAATTTGGGTGGAATCTGGGTACAAATATGGCAGGCATTTGAGTTTCTAAAAACTTGACATGATATTAGAACACAGAAAACTCCTAAGGGTTCCCGAAATCTTTAAGCGAAATGTCCGAAAAAGAGAAGAAACCTAATCACTTGACATCTGGACAGCCCCCAAAAGCTATAAAAATTAAAAAAGTTAATTTCATTGTCATTCGAAACACAATGCCCGAAATGGTCGAGTATCCAAATTCTTTCAAACATTTGCCAGGAAAATAAGGAAGGATCATAGTCTGTAACATTTTCGTCATGAACACCAAAAGATCGCCACGCATTCGGGAACTTATGTCTTAAAAGAATTAATCAATATGTCCTCATCCGGTTTTTTTTTTTTTTTTTTATCTTGCATAATAAATGCCCGAAAAAGTCGATTATTTGGTGGATTTCAAATTTTTGCCCGAAACATAAACAACCTCTGTATTCGAAGTAAAAATTTTCTTGAAAATATAAATTCTGACAAGATTTGTTACCTATTCGGGCGTCTTGTAGAAAACTTTTCTTCAGTCCCACTTCACTTCACAGTGTAAAACAGACTGTAGACTTGCAAATACTCTACGTGAAATGGCTAGATATTCAGGAGAAGTTAGAAGTTAGAAATAGTTCTACAAGGATTTCAATTGACGAATATAACGGACGAAAGGATGTCAGGTATATGACGCCCCGGGCCAGCTGATAGTTGTGCTCAGCTTATTTGTAGTCTTTTGGGCAGGATTACAATTTTCGGGCGAAATAGTTGCCCCTAAAACTGAAATGGTTCCATTCGCTAATGGTGAAAAATATTTAATTGAGGTCTGTCCCCTCCCCCGCTGGCTAGGCCTATCGCTTAGTCTCAAGCAGATTTGATATCACTTCTGATGCAATTTTGTTACTAAAAGCACAAAATTGGTTGAAAGTACATAGTAACATAACAAGGAATGTATGTCTGAACACTGTAAACACAAATTGGTCAAACAATGCCTGAGTTGACTAATCACGTTGGTCAACAATATTGACTAATATCTGAAGTTGACTAATATTTGACCCAGTTGATTTAGTTCCTAAGCCTCCTTGATTGAGTTTTGACTGATATTCTTTTATTAGTTCATTACTACGAAATTAGTCAGACATCTCCGTAAACTAGTCAAATATGAGTGACGAACATGGTTAGCCAATTCAGAAACCACTTGACTAATTTGTGTTTCAAGTGAATGTTTTGCTTCCGATTACCAGATATAAACTTAGATCTAAGCATTTCCCCATATACCACTCACTCCAGTTTTAGTTAAAATAAGTATGATAGCTTCATAACTCTTAAAGATTTTTGTCTGTATTTTATCCTTCGCAGCTGTGCCATATTTAGCTGTCGCGTCTATCACTCACAGTTAGAGGTAACTTCGTAGTTGAAAGTCTCTGTACATTTTTAGCACCAATATTTATGAAGTGCATACCAATTAAAGTGACCAATCATACTACATTACAGCATTTAAGGGCTGATTAAAACATTGCATTTCGTTCAACTTCAATCTCATCTTCTCCTGAGACAAGTGAAACCGAGCCTGCTTGGTCCTTTTCGCTACCAATCGTAATAGTCGTCCTTGTAGGGTTAAAACATTTGATTCCTAGAAGGTGCCACTTTCAAGATGATTCATTTTTACATGACTGGTTTTCGTACCATTCAAAACACCTGCAAAGTTTACGCTAAAATAGCCCATAATGTGTTCAACAAGTTGAACGTATATTCGCAATTTATATCAAAAAGAGCGGCTTAAAGTTCCAGGTTAGTCTGGTAAATTTCGAAGGTAATGTCTCTACTTGCAAATTTCTTTCTCCGAGAGTGCAACTTAGACTTTGACTTTGTACTTTAGACCCAGCCAAACCGCCCAGACAGAATTGAAAGAAGCGTTGTTACTGATAGTCAGTATCTTAATCATCTCAAATTTTAGGCGGGCTAGTGGGGTCAGGCGATCATGTGCTTTGCTAAAGAAAAAACAGTCTGATGAATTCGTAAGTTACTTAGATGGAGTTTTAAACAATTGGTTTTAATCGAACATGCCAGGACCTTTTTCCAGTTGCGGCCCATTGGCTTGTTTTTCCTACTCCATTGTTTATGCTGAACGCCAAGTAAAGTGCCAGTAGGTTACATTTTTAAATTTTTTGTTACGACCTGGCCAGGACTCGACCTCCAGACATCAGATGCTCTATCCACCTAACCATATGCAGACAGTTCACACTGAAGATGAAGGGGTTTGGTTAAAAGGCTGCTTGGGATATTCTTTATGAAGAAATCGGCTAGTTCTTTGCAACCTGTTTTACATGATTCCATACTACTTTCCTAAAATCTGCATTCCCATATACCAAAAGGTAACGAGGGCCATTTTCAATAGCTTCTTTATATTATTATTGCACAGATTCCTTCCGCGCGAATACAGATTTGATGGCATAACGTTCTTTTCAATTAGGTTGTGGAAAGGGAGACTGAAGGTGGAAGCAGTCGGAACTGCAAATGGCCCGAAAAGTCGCCTGAAAGGGCCGCTATATATTAGAAGTTTATGAAAACAAGGATGTGATTTGTTTCACATCTGATTTCGATTATGTCTGAAGCGATGTATGAAGTTATAAAATTTTGGAATCTGGAATAATATTTGTCATGTAACCTTCCGAGTAAATAAGAAGTAAGACGAGTCTTTATTTCATCTGAAGTGATAAGCAACGTAATCTTGCAATTTCCATTACGACACCTTGTCTTATACACCTATTTCAACCTGTTTTCAACCTCCAATGTCCTCCTAATAGGTATACCCATGTCAGCTTACTTCAACTGAAAGTATCGTAATTTTGCTACCACATCAAGCAATTAACATAGGTATTGCATGAGATAGTTTAGATCACGCGGATTTCGTAGGGAATTATTCCCTGATCCGAGCATTTACCCTTTAAAAAAACCCACATAATTCCCACATAATTCCTGTAGGAAAATAAAAACTTCCTATAGCAATTTGCGATTTCTTATGGGAATTTACAACTTCCTACAGGAATTATGTGGAATAATACTCAGCCTGTGCGAATTTCCCACATCAAAAAGTTGAATTCCCACATGAGAATTGATATTCCCATATGGGTAAGTTGAATTCCCACATGGAAAGTTGAAATCCCCATATGGGAAGTTAAATTCCCATATGGGGAGTTCAGTTTCCCATATGAGAAGTCAACTCTTCATATGGGAAATCAACTTTTGGTATGGGAAGTTGAATTTCCCATATGGGAAGTTAAATTCCCCACATGGGAAGGCACAAAATGGCTGTTTGGGTTGTGCTTTGAAGGAAGTCTATTGTGATTGGCCTATTCAAAGGCTCTGTCACAACAAAGACCTTTTCAAATGAGTCTCTGTATGGTACATGCAGAGTGGAGAGCTGTATTGAAAAGCAAGTAGTGTACTGGTTTAACATTGTGTTGTATACAGCAGTCAGCAGTTAATAGTTAGCAAGAAGTGAGAGTGGATGCACACTGTGCAGTAGTAAATTTGATTGGAGGCTGTGGACTATGTGCTGAATAGTGTTTAGTAAGTGACTAAGTCTGAGTGCTGTTTTGTTGCATGGACTGAGATATTTATATAAGGTGTAGCCTCGAGCAATTGGACTGTCATATTCAGAACACATGCTGCAGGCAACGGGATGTACGGTACTGTAAAAGGAATCAGTTATTGTGTTGCATACAAACTTGGACCAATTTCAAACATAACAATTAACCCTCAAACCAGTTGCATCTAGTGGACTTTTCTTATGGACATTCATTGGGATTTTGCACATGCCTTAGTCACAAAATATTTTGAAGAAGAAACAGCATCAGAACACATGCAGGTGATGGGATGTACTGTAAAAGGAATCAGTTATTGTGTTGCATACAAACTTGCACGAATTTCAAACATATCAATTAACTCTCAAACCAGTTGCATCTACTTTTCTTATGGACATTCATTGGGATTTTGCACATGCCTTAGTCACAAAATATTTTGAAGAAGAGACAGCATGATTGAGTTTTCAGTTTGGCAAGAACTTTAGGTGAAGTTACATTTAACATCAGCCATAATATCCTTTTGGACACAATTTAATTCATAGGAACATTATACTGTGACTGTATGCTGCACATCTATGCAGTAGTGTGCCTGGAGAGAATGATGAATGGAAAATAATGATGAAGACTTGAGTACATTGTAAACCCCCCTTCAAGAAAATGGTAGAACCCGGTATGGGAAGGAATGATCAGCATGTGGGATTTATGTGGGAATTTTTTCCAAATTCATGTGGGAATTATGTGGGAATTAAGTGGGAATTTTTCCCACATGCCAGATTTTGTTTCCCACATGCCCCAAAACCCACATAAATCCCACATGCTGATTCCTGTAGGAATTATGTGGGATTTTCTTTTATAAGGGTACAACACAGAGAGTCGCGAAGTCACCGGAACTAATCCGTTGCAGTTCACTTTTGCCTATAACGTTAACTATGTTGACTTAGTCAACGAAGCCTCAGACCGAAATGTATGGATCTAACGGTCTAAATCTTTCATAACAACAGTATAAACGTAGACTATACTTATCCAGATCAACGAGGCAAAAGTACACCACAAAAAAATTTATAGTTTAATCTGCAAGGATCGTAAAGAAGAATCCTGAGATCCTAACATGGTCAAAGTTGAGAGTACGTGATGGTCAAAGTTGAGAGAATTTGCACCACTCAATAACTGACTCTAACATATAGATAACAGGTCTTTCACAACGCCACCGGTCAGACCGATGTGCATTGTTTGTCATATTCCTTTGTTTCATTCAATAGTGGTCTGTTTGAACTACCATTTCCTTCAAATAGACAAATTTGCAAGATCGTTAACGTTATCAGTTCGAGAGATAACCACTTTCGGGGGAAATCCATTTTCACACGATCATCTTGGCATCGTGAAACCATTGTCAAACATCAAAATTAAAAGGAGTCGAAGAGAAATTCGGGCATATTTACAATATTTGTTTGTTTACAATGCAGTTTTTTTTAAGAGAAAGAGGAATTTTGCTACATTTTTTATTTCTTCATCCTGAGCTCAATTTATAGACTCGACACGGCCCAAGTTCACTGTGCACTATTTTCCACTTCGGTTACACGTATAGCAAGTGGGTCGCGCCATCACTTATGTTCATGGACACGTTGTTAAAAGTTCTTGTGGTTTCGCTCTTTGTGTCTAAGCTATTATCTCACATTTGAATACACCGACATTTATTGAGCAAATCGACGATTGTGGAGAGATAGACATTAAGTGCCACATAAATATTCCAATCGCAGATACAGGCAAATGTTCGCCCAATCTGAGTAAGACCCATGTTCAAGTTCCCGTTAAAGCGTTTATCTCCCAAACTCATTATATAATAAGAGGATATTTAGAAGAACAACTCAGTAGCCATAGTAACTAAACAGAAGCTCGGTGAAACGGCGGGGATCCAGAGACTAGAGCTGTCTCCCTTCGCCCAGCAAAAACCCTCTGTATATTCAGTACGGCCACATTATGATACTTAAAGACACAAGTTTGCAGTTTTAATCAATTTAACCACGAATATGTCCCATGATGTAGTTCCATGATGTAACAACGAAGGAAAACATTACATCAAGGTCCATACACACTAAAGACATGTTTAGGAATAAAACACCGTTTTGCCCCAGCATTGTAAACACATTCGAATTCTAAACATGTTTAACTATTCAAAATTAAGTGTTTATTATCTAAATTTGTTTAAAAAGTGGTGAAAAGAAGTGTAACTAGATTATACACTTCTTAAACACCTTTCTTAGAGTGCAGGCCTATATGCATTCACGCGACTGAAAGACGACGTGTTAATATGAGAGAATGGCAACACCGTGTTGGTAGCTCCATAGTGTAATGGAAGCATCACAACCTTACAATGACTTTAATTGAGAACTTATGCCTTCACGTCGTCACGTTGCTTCCTGAAAATGCACATCAGAACCCCAGTAGATCAAAAGCGGAGTAGGGTGTAACCAGTATCTGAATTTGTTACATGATCTGTGCCCTCAGGTAGTAGTTAATTTTATTGTGTTTACCTTGCGTAAAGGACAATTAACAAATACTTGGTTAGCCTGTTAGCTTACCCCAAATGTTACGTAACTTCTCGTATACTGTGGTATATCTGGTAATGTCAAACAATTCAGTGGGTGTGTAGTGAGCTTCATTTCTTCCCTGAGGCGATAATATGTAATCAAACAGTATGGGAAGGACGATGTTTCAAAACATAAAAGTCGGTTCGCAACTGCTCGAAAAGAGCTTCCCTCTCTTGCATTTTATGCATGACGTTTCATGACGTCATAAGGATTTGAATACTAATTAGCTAAAAGTAATGATTTTCCAAGCCAATTATCTCATTTATAACCGACTAATTAATTGTCAAATCAATAAAAACTACTGGAGGAGATATCAAAGATACTCTCAGTGTACAGTTTCGATTGCGAAAATAAGTAAAAGTGTGAATTTTTTGCTGATTTATGACACGTCTAAAATGGGTTTTCAATGTTCCGTAATATTGTTCAGATTTTTGGAGGATTGGTACCACTTTTGTACCAAAACATCTCGTTTATGAGTCAGGTACTCGGTAAAACTCGCGGCGAATTGACTGGGGCGTCCAACGTACATACACATATAGCAGGCCTATTTATGCGAAATGATTACTGGTCATCTGTATACATGCAACGTTAACTAAAAACCATATACGTAAGCAGCGTTTAGAAACATTCCCTTGCTCAAATGTACTGTTTTATCGACAGATTTTGGTGTGGTCTTTGCTCACTTCGTGAATTTTGAGGCAAATTAATTCAACCAATGCCAGCTACAAATTTAACAAGAAAGTGAGTACTTATCAACCACCCACCGGCCTACTTTGCTAATGGGGGTGGTGGCTGCTACAGGGTAATTGAGACCAGTACGTAGGTCCATGCTGGGACTGGCAGTGGGCTAAGAAAGATCAGCCGTAGCACAAGATTTACTCATGATTTCCAGTCAATTTACACAGGGTAATAATGTTAATTAAATATTGACAAGCAGCACGATAAACTGCAGGCCCTACTACGTGACCGTCTCGGACACTGAAATATCGGAGGAAATGGAATTATATGGTGTAGCAGTTTGAATGTGGTACTCCACTACTTCCCCAAGTTCATCATGCTCCAGTATGGTCTTAAGAAAGCACAGCTTGCTTTGCACTGCATGCCAGGAAATCTATTCACTTGTATCACTGTCTGCAGACCTCAAATCATCATTACAAGTATGTTGATAGGTCCTCGTAAACAATAATGCAGAAATCAAAACCATCATGTTGCCCAATAAGCTTGTTAGCTTCCTGAACATCAGAAAGATTGGTCAGTTCATTGAAGACACAGTTGACAGTGTCCAGGCATGCATCTACGGAATTTTCATCTTTAAGATCATGCACAAAAATAATTTTAGAAATCAGCCAGGCTACCATAGTGTGCACATGGAAGTGTGTTTTGAAGTCCACAGACACAACCACTTCCTTATAATCAGTAGTTGCCACTCTAGCGCCACGCTGAGGTCAGCTTTTGGGACTTAAAGCCAGAGTAAATAAAGTGAAAGGAATTGTACATTACATTGTTCTTGATACCATAGTTATTATACCTATCCCTGGTTGGGAAACTCCTTACGTACGCTGTATATAACCAGAAGTGAAAGCTGTGTGTACGTTCATAGTTTTTGTAAGGTGCGTCCGTAACTGTCGGTAAAAGCATGTTGAGTTCTTCAAAAAAGTTCATCACGTGACTTTGAAGATGCACACGATCGATCGGTATCGATATGGCTCCACTGAGTGATGTACTGTTTCTGCTGGGAAATTAAATTAAAGTTGACCCAAGGGCTAAAAGGGAACTGCAACAGGCCTCCTAATCAGTAAGTTCTTAAGATTTTTGTATAAATGAAGAAATCCCATATTCTCGGGTTTCTTTTCCTCTTTTTAAGCGTAAAATACTGGTTCCGAGGCCTGGCGTTTGGAGACCTTCGCTGGGGACCTTCAGTAGGCCATACAGGCTTATCATACCGCAGTCAGTGTGCGGTGAGGGTGAAGTAGACCTACTACTTCATTAAGCTAGGTTGGCTTCCTAAAGTTGTGTACGGCCATAGTTACTGATAAATATTGTATAATACACTCGTCTGATGAACTGTTACACTCTTTTGTTAAAATGGTTAAATCCAACTAGTCTAACGTTATACAGTGCAACTGCTAATATGGAATTTCGCGGAATTGTTGAGTGTGCTCACCAAGTTACTGTTGCCAGCCCAGCCTTTGATTGTCCCGTTATTTTAGTTTGGGTACAGTTATTCTCGCTTTACTATGCCGTCACGTTTCTTCTTGAGAAAGCAACGAAGACACACCAGTAGATCGAAGGCGGTGTGGGGTGTAACTAGCATCTGAGTTTGTTACATGATCTGTGCCCTTAAATGAGCTATGCTTTCGTTGTGTTCCCATGGCGTGAAAAACAATTTACACATGTTTGACTGGCCTGTTACTTAACCCCAAATGTTACGTAACTTTTTGTGTGTTTCATATATCTGTCACTGTCAATCAGTTAATCAGACGTGAACCTGACTATATCAAATGTGCGTGCAACGAGTTTCATTTCCTCCCTGAAGCCACAGAAGGTTATCAGGCATAGGAGGAGGATGTAACAAAAAGTAAGAAGGAAAGTTTCATCATGCGGCCGCTTTAATTTAAGACAGAAATCTTAATCAAACCTTTCGCAATAATATACGCCCTAATTGAAGTCATTACAGTTTGATAATTGTTCGCAAGAGACCCTCAGAGAAATCAGTTTACCTTGTCTGCATATATACAGTACGTTTGGAGAGTCCAACAACAAGGCTCTTGTGTACTATCAACGTCACGTGACTGACGAAAACCGGAATCTCAACATAAGCAGCCAGTTCGCGGAGTTTCCCAACCAGGGAAAGGTATAATAATTATGCTGATGCACAAGCCTGGATACCAGTTTGCATGTACACTGTCACAGAGCAATGAGCATGCATGGGCTAAACATATTCCAGTGACCTGTACTGCAGTATTTGAAGTGCCAGCAAAATCATGAAACATGGTATCATACTTCACATGGCTATTTTTCACTTCTGTGCAATAAGTTTCCTCAGAATATAACACACAAACTTTTGCTTTAATATTGCCTTAGTATCCATGAAGAAGAAAACTAAGGTACAAAATTTAAAGGTATGTTTGAATGAAAACAAATTACTGGAAGTACTGAGTGACAGAAACACTGAAAGTTCCCACATAGTATACACAACAGACATCATGAATTAATCTCCAGTTTGTAAACAACATGTAATTGTAAAACTGGATGAAATTTAGACTACATGAATATTGCCAATAGACTAGCATTGTACTATTGTACTAAACACAATTAAAAATCAGGTGTCATAACTTTTGTGAACAGAATTAAGAGTCCTATGTAACCTGTGTGTATATCACTTGCAACATGAACTGTTAGTGCGTCAACAATAATTGACTAAGTAATTTTACAAAGAGATCTTGCAACCTTCAAAGTGCTGCAAAACTCCTGCAGGCTCAAATCATGATAGCTTATAGACCCGAAGTGAAAAAGATGACTGAGGTTAAGTCAGGTGTACTATATACAATGTCCTCGCAAGAAAGCTGATATAGGCCTATCTTAAAATATCAATTTGCAATCCTTATTCAAGTCTAAAATTAATTTTTTACTCTCAGCATAAGTGAGATGCTCTTATTGTGACTTGACTGGAATACATAGCAAAATGGACAAATATTAATAGGTATTTTTGGAGACTGGGTTTAGTTTCTCTTTTTCCATGCAGTATGTACCAGTGTAAGAGAATCCATACAGTTAGATATACTAGATTGAAGAGAAACCTAAAGCTAAACTAGAATTTTCTTAAATCTAAGAATATGTCTGATTTGTATTGTAACAGTAGCAGCTAGCAGCTGAGAAATGGTAATGCAAACCTGATTGATTTAAAACTAATGTACTGCACATTACTATATTGTTCACATGAAATTATAGGCAGGCCATGTCCTTCTTTGCTTGATTTGTAACGGCACGAATGCATCTTAAACTTCATAAAGAAAGCTTAATCCAGTATTCCCAGTTGTATATGTGATGGTGACCTACGAAAAACATGGTATATAATTCGAGCAGTTTAGGCCTAGAACTATAATGATCAATCAACGTTACGAGTGTATGAGCTGTTGTGCAGTACAGTATGTGTGTACATTAACTGTATACACTACACGCACGTACATGTTGTACAGTAAAAATTGCTTCGGGTTTAAACTGTTAAAGGTGTTTACAAACCAATTCGTAAATTAAACTACGTGATTTTGGTGTTGAATGAAAGCCTATGCTCTAATCTACAAAAGCTTATAGAAAAACATCGAAAAACTTCGAATCGCTAAATGAGTCAGGTACTCGCAAAGTTTGATTGCCTAATTTGAGACATAACAATCGACTCCCTCTTTTTGGGAGCGTATTTTTGTATATGTTTGAAAAAACTAATAAATCTTTGATTTCTAAGAGAAGGAAAGATCAAAATACCCACTTACCGTGTCATTTTAGCCACTTATACGCCTACTTATACATTATTCAACATATAGAGGGAGACCACTTGTCAATCACAGTTCCGCAAAATCTCATTTGCGCAGACATGCTGTGACGTTGCTTCTTGAGAAAGCGACATAGACACCCCAGTAGATCAAAGGCTGTGTATGTGGGGTGTAACTGGTATTTGAGTTTGTTACATGATCTGAGCCCTCAAATGAGCTATGCTTTCATTGTGTTCACACTGTGTGAAAGGCAATTAACACATGCTTGACTGGCCTGTTAGTTAAACCCAAATGTTACGTAACTTTTTGTGTATTTTAATATATCTCTTACTGTCAATCAGTTAATCAGATGTGAAATGTGACTATATAGAGTGTGTGCGAACGGAGCTTCATTTTCTCCCTGAAGCGATGGGGGGTAATCAGGCAAAGAAGTGAGTTGTAACAGAAAGTTAGAAGGAACATTTCATCATGATCTACAAATAGGCGGGAATGCTAGAGAAGTGGTTATGTGACTTCATTAACTCTACAGCTGCGTGTATACTGATAAGGGAAGTTTCGCTTGCTGGTTGTTTTGAGGAGTATAGAAATTGGGAACGTTGCTTTAACTTTTCACCTTCTGAATGCATAGTCTCATAGCAAATTGTAAAAATATCATATTGTAATAACCCAAACGTTCGCATTTCATTAACATTTTGGACAAATGGTGGGTACTTTCTCAAAGCAATATTTAAAAATCATTATGTTAACGAACTACATCCAATGATGCATTCATGTTTTGAAATAAATGACGTCACGGATGCTTGACACTAGAGTTGATGAAGTGCTCAAACATTTTCGTCATTTCGTAGTAAATGCAATGGCGAGCAAAACTTAACATGCACGTATATATTCGTGCAAATGCTCTATGTCAACCACTTCCAACCAGTGACGTAACCGTGAGTGAGTCTGTATTTCCAACCTGGTTTTTTACACGGTGTCTTTATCACTATTTTTGCTGGGAAAGAACAGAAGGAACAACTGCAGTTATATGTTGTTACACTCTGTCCGGCTTTTTCCTAACGTCATGCTATTTCAGACCCATTCAGAGAGCGGTTATTCGTACAAAATAGGTGTTTCTTTTCATCCAACCAAATGAATTATGTGGCGTACACGAGACGTCAAAAGCGCATTAAATACTTATTTTTGAAGTTTGAATCAAGCAACTGTGTATATAAAATATCAATTTTAAACCGGCTTGTCATGAGGCTTGGAACTCTCTCTCCATACGGCCTTAATGGTTGGATTGATCTTTTGAAATTTCCACCCCCATTTGTCCTAGTTTTAACTATTTTTGCACCAAACCAGCCGTGCTCGTTTTCAGTGTGTACCTTTTTGTCCAGGCCCCTTGTTTTGTTGGTTTTGTGTTTTACCAGTCGCACTCATGTATTCAAACACACACGTTTTTACACTGACCGGTTGGGATTTGCTCTGTGTTTGTCGTGTCCATTTTTACTGTTGGGTGTTCACTTTGGTTTTTGCCATTTGACGAAGGGTTTTTACCCTAAACGTCGTGGAGTTTTCTGCAAAATTTAAGCACTTTGTACTACCTCTTTTCGACCTACACATTTCTACAGTGCTCCGCAGCATCTCGACCATATAATATCAATTTAAGTTGCACAGGTGTAGACGGCCATCACTTGATTGGACACCCTTAGACGAGGTTGCCTATGTGAACAAAATTCCACCTTAAATGCTTGCCATCGAGTGGCAGAGTGGTCTATTTACTGCTGTGCACCAATGTGAATCACGTGTGCATGGGTTCAAGTTTATCTCGAATAACGTGGCCGGGTTTTCTTCGGGTAATTCGGGTAACTTTCCTCAAGTTGGTATTATGTTTGCCTCTTAGATCCGTTGCTATGGGTGACGAAGTCGGTTGCGCGTCGCATTGAATCACTATCGGGTGGAGCAGTTAGCAAGCACACTTTACCCTGCAGTGCTGGTCTGGCTTTTTAAAAATGCAAAAATTTGCAACAGGAAGAGTCACACCTATTCCCTCAAACCCTTCTCCTAGACCGGTAATCATATATCTTTCGGATGCGGCCCACTCTGAAAAATCCTGGATCATTCCTTGCATTTCATTTATGACATGTGAAAAATTGTTACATAAAGTACTTCTAGTCATTAATAGGCTATAATAAACTCAAAGTTTTAAGCATCCAAGACGACCTGCGTATAATTCCTACACCCACAGACTGCTACCTGGGTAATTTCAATGAAGTACGGTAAGTAGGGCAATTAAAAGCGTTATTTATTGCAATTAAAATGACCCAAGTTATAATTCCATCTACAAAAACCCTGTTTTCATTCTTTTTGGCATGTGGTTTTCGCAATGCCTTTAATCCAGCCACAATTCGGTCATTTTTGAAACGCTTGTATTGTGGCTTTGTCACCATTTAACAAGGCAATGAATCTAGACATGTATTAGTTCTTTGCCTTCTAGATGTGCGAAAGATAAAAAGTAAAACAATATGTGGCGGGCATCCCATGATGAGAGTATAAGCCTACTTTCGATTGGAGTGTTGGTAGCACTTTTGTCCAAAATATCTTTATGGATTTGCCTGTTCTAGCATATTTGCCCCCAGATAAGAAGTTTTCTGCCCTAAAGCTGTAAAGTGATTCCACTTGTTTCACAAAATGGAATCTTTACATGGCTGTGTTCCCGGATTCTGAATCAAAATTATTTTTTCCTTTATCACTTGGTGGGGTAACAGGGGTGGCGCCAGCGGGGGAGGGGGCGCCAGCACTGGGGGGACCGGGGGGCCATGCCCCCCACCCCGTCGGGGAAGGTCGGCGGTTTCGTCGGGGAGGCCTAAAAATAAAAAAAATAATAATAAAAAAAAATAATAAACCCACAAGGACTGAAGTTACTGGGCAAACTAGGACATATTTTTTGTTTTGAAATACTATTTTAAAACATATCGGAATCGATTTTAAATCACTTCTTAGCTCTGTTAAATCCCATTCTATGTACCTTGTCCTATCTCTTCCCCCGTCGGGGGAGGACGGCAATTTTTCGGGGAGGACTGAACATGAAAAACGTAAAGGACAGAAGTTACTGGATGGATGACCATGATTTTTTTTTCTTTTTGAACTATTTTTCCTTTACGCTACTTTAAAGCATATCTGAATCGGTTTTAATCACTTCTTACTAGCTCTTCTATCCTTCATCCCATCTTCAATCCGTGCGAGCAAGGTCATGCCTCCGCGGGGACGGGCTACCCACCCCCTGTTGTCGAGAAATCCAATTTCGTCGGGGAGCCTTCTTCTACAGACCTACGATAAAAGATGTGGGTCTGTAGTCACTCGGACGACCCTCTTGATCTTGCTTACTAGAAGACCATATTCTTCAAGAAAACTCACAATTCCGAATTCTCCTTACAAAAACGGACTAGGGGTTGTTCGTGTGCGTGAAGTACTCAATGGTCTGCCATCTGGCTTGCCCGGACAGCCGAATTCTCACAAAGGTAATGAATATCGGCCATGTCGTTTTCAGCTACACATAATGATAAGCAGTGGTGTAAGAAAATCTCCCCATAAGTCTGACTGAAAATTTATTTGAAGGCACTTTGAAACGTGCCATATTTTCAAATACGTTGGGAGCAAAGCCATTTATAGTCTTGAGTTCGGGCAGTCACTTTAAAAATTTCATCTATTTAGTGGACCTTGCAATTGAATTCAACGAAGATTCTTAATACAGTCAAAAACATTTTAAAATGTTTTCAATTCCGTTGCATAGTCCCCCCCCCCCCCGAAAAGAGACAGGACCATTACATCTAATTGTAGCAGTACCTTTTACCTGGTATTTTTCTAACCGTTAGCAAGTTGGGTTTTTTCCCCTTTTGAAGTGAAACTTTCATTTTAAAGGAAAGCTCAAAATAAAGACTGCTTCATTTCTAGTTACAAGTCTGGGAAATGCCATTCCGGCTATCTTAGGGGTTAGATTTCTTAACAATTTTCTGTACGCATAATATTTTCACTAAAGCAAATATCAATATTAATCTCCTTGATATTAGCGTTGTTTTATTTGGGGGTGATTTTGCCCGAGTCGGTAACCTTCTGATCATTTTGGTGAAGTTTCATATTTTTAAGTGTAAGCAACAAAAATCCATCCCGTCGGTGTATAGCTTGCAGAAGTTTTTAAAGTATTATTTTGACATTAACGAATATATTTTTAAGGAAAACATGAAAGTAAACATTTGGGAAAGATATTGGTTGCCATGGTATACGTTGCTGGATTTAGAAGATTAAGATTAATATTTCTGTATCTTTTGTTAATGTTACTTTAATGGAATATTTGATGTTTCAATGTCTTTTGTAACCTTTACCTGAATTTGATGGCCAAGAGAAAATAAAGATTAAATGAAAAAAAAAAAAAAAAAAAAAAAATTCTGTACGTTCCGTGCTAACTGATGGTGGCGCTCCGCATAGATAGTGTTTTAGTCGAACAGATAACTGAACAGAACAGTGCGTGTTTGTAAATTATTCTTCGTTTTAGGCAGTATTGTGAAGTGAAAATAATTTTATTGCGAAAGAAATCTGAAAGTAAGGACTTCTTTAATTCTAATTACGAGCCCAGGAAATGTCATTTCCTGCTAACCGGGGGTTCTCCATTTTTCAAAAAATTCTGTGCGCTCGTAATCTTTCGGGCAGGATTACATTTTTCGGACAAAAGAACAATTCTACCCCCTCATAAACTCAGCTGACAAGCTCCCGTACGCCTACGACAATAAATAAAATATAAAACTTCAAATATATGCGAAGCCAAATTTTTTCCTCCGGAGAATGCTCCAATATGGTCCGAGGGCCTAAATCTGCATGATGATATTCACTAACCTCAACAAAACTACAGATCACCCCCTACTTGATTTTCCTCATGAGAACGTCAGATTCCTCCATAAAACCCCAAAACTGTCATAAAATTACAATTTTTCTCCAATATTAGCTTTAGATTGTAAAAAATGGCAAAATTTTCCAATTTCGATGGATACTCCGAACAATAAATTACCAAAGCCAACTCTGTTAATCACCCGGCATACTACTGTACCTAATTTTGCTCCTGAAAGGCATGTCACTTGATAAAAGAAAACAAATTTTTCATTATAACCTTACCAAAGAGTAAAATTTTCTTTCATTAAAATCCACAATTTCTCCATCATGATAAGCTCTTAATTTTGAAAGATTCGTTCAAAAAAGGGAAAAACTTTCCGGGCAAACTTCTAGTCCCATCTGAAAGCCTCAGTCAGTTAGTAAGTAGGTCTTGTACGATTCAATGCGTAACCCCAAAGGGAATTTCAGCTGTCGCTCATATAACGTTTCTGATTTTTCCCTTTTGAAGGACAGATTCTTCAATAAACACCCAAAAATTTTTATAGTACCAATAAAAGACAATTTTCTTTCAAAAGTTTTAATTTTTACTTCAAATGAACTCCAGATTTTTATGTATTTGTTAAAAAGAAAGCCCAAAATTTCGGCGCGCTCAGCGCGCCTCAAATTCCGCAAAGTCACTCTCAACCGGGACATAACATCTCCTCGGGGCCTTGAAATTCTGGGCCCCCTGTCTAAGAGCTTGGCCCCCCTGTCGGGCAAATCCTGGCGCCACCCCTGTGGGGTAAAGCAATAGGTAGCTACTTCAAGACAGTAAAAAGGGGCCCTATTCGTGGCCTCTGTAATACGTTACATAATTTTGTAAATTCTAGCAATGGAAAACAAGCGTGTCACAACTAGAAAAAAGGTGACAACTGGCCCGACTTAAATCGGATTCATTGGTAAGAAACTAGAAACTAAGCTGTAAAACTCCATCTAACTATTTCTATCTTTACCCATGCGTAATTAAACTTTATGGGAATTACTTTTACAAAGTCTCTAGAGTTATGACAGAAACGCTGACGTTACTCCGAAGTTTAAAGCCGTTAAAATTCTTCGAAAAGAATTCAAATAATTGTCATTTCTTTAAACAAGGCAAACTTTGGAACGGGCGAGATCCGAAAGGATGGGATGGTTGGGTAGACATAATATCTTTTTATCACTCACAAGAACTTTTATGACGACAACTTTTATGGCTTTATATAACCTAAACCAAACTTCGCTGAGACTAAAGGAATGTCAATGAAAGATATGTGACACAGTTTGTACTACGGAGGGCAAGGCTCTAGTCTAATCTAAGTCACGTCAGAAGGCAAGCAAGCAGTGGCGTAACCAGGCCTGACGGTCCAAGGGCGAAGGGGGGGGGGAGGGGGAAATAACATAAAGGTTTCCCGATTTTGAACTAGTTGAGCTGTGTTTGTTTGTGGGTGTCTTAGGGCCTTATGGGAAGTGGGGGGGGGGGCAATTTTTGACCATGCAACCCACCCTACCCCATTGACCAAAAGGTACATTTCTATGCTAAATTTTTTGCTTTTTCTACGAGCAAGGACAACTTTTTTAAATAAATCTGATTTTTTTTTTCTTAAGTTTGAACACTACTGTATAAGGTACGTACCGAAAATTTGGATCCCTTTACACATTTTTGCAAATATGGAGCTTGTATTGCAGAAAATATATTAGATTCGGGGTTTCCTGTAAGGAAATTTACATATTTGGGGGACTGTCGAAGAATCTGCGTTTCCATTAGCATATATCTGAGATAGCATGTCGACTGAAGACCGTGTTATCTAAGGAGTGCGGATTAAGGCTTTTCGGCGACATTAAAAAACTCTCAAAACTTTTTTTCCTTTTATAGACGAAAAATGAAAGCCTATATTGAAGAAATTTTAGGAAAACGGCACTGTAGCGGCTGGGACAAATTATCCACTGACTGCTTTATGAGCGATCATCTACAGCTTTAAGGGTTGCAATTTAAGGCGCGCGAAGCGCGCGGAAAATTTTGATTTTTTAAAACTAATAATTTCAAATATGGAACTTTTATTAGGAAGAATTCGGAAGTTTATGAAGGAAAACTTGGGAAAACCGCAGTATATTTGAGCAAGGGTTTCTTCGAGCAAGGGCTCAATCTCCCCTGCTTCCTGTAGCTACGCCACTGCTCTGCAACATTGAACATTGACAAAATTTTGAAACATCAATAAATAAAGAATCCATCTTCAAAGACTACACAACTGACAGGGTTGAAAGGTATCTGATTACAGATGTGTATGAGAGCACTTGAGTACGGTAGACCAATGGTTCCCTTGCCTAGAATATGAAGTTTTGCTAGATCTTCAGTTGGCGCGGAGCGTACAAAAAATTTTGTAATATGCCTCAGACAGCCGGAAATGGCATGTCTCGGGCTTGTAAGTAGTAGCTAAGTTTTAGGATTTTTCTTGCAAATGTGAATACTACTGTATTAGGGATGTATTGCGGCGCGCGAAGCTCTCCGACATTTTTGCCCTTTTAAAAGAATAATTTGTTGATATGGAGCTTATATTGCACAAAGCTTTGGATTCGGGGTTTGCTGTGCGGAAGTTTAAAGAGTTGGGAGGGGGGAGGGGTTACTGAAGAATTTGTACTTCCTTTAAATACTGGCGGCAAATCTGAGAATGATTGCTTTTCTAAAGCCCTCCCGACTGTCTAGCAAAGAGCAAGAGAGGAAAGTCTTTCCACCGATAAAGTGGACCTCAGATATTATTTTGTTAACTTTAGGCGACTAAATGAATTTTCATATATTTTTCTAAATGAATGTTCATATATTGAACAAAACAGTGTTCCATGAATGCAGATCAGTCTTGCTTTTGATGTTATAGTTGGCCCACTTTCTTTCTATTCTCATTTTTTCTTTTTCCTTTCCCTTTCTTTTCCGTTTTCCTTTTTCCTTCTGCCTTTCATTCCTTTCCTTCCCCTCCTTTTTCTCTTTTTCCTTTTCTCTTCTTCCCTTTATTTTCCTCTTTTCCCTTTCTTTCCTTCCCTTCCTTTCCTTCCCGTTTTTCTGCCCTTCCCGCAGTTTTCCCCCTGCCCCCCCCCCGTCGCTGATTACGCCACTGCAAGCAAGTAAACTTTTGAATAAATACGTTTACTTTAACTTAATAAATTTGACTGTTCACAATATTCCCTAATTTTATGAACACAGCCAAACTTGTAGTAAACTTCTAGCGATAAAGGAAAACGTGTCCTTGGTTGACTAAAACGAAAAGGAATTTACCGAATTGAAAACATTAATCTGAAATAAAGTTGTTATCAGATATATTATTATTTATTACTCCAACTTGAACTTCTTTTTACTGATTACTTATGAATGGGATATTACAGTAACCTATAAAGAGGTAGAAATAACCCTTTATCGTTGTGCTCCAATCGGGGCATATTTGCGCGCCTCGGGAGTGGGGGGAAAAGCGGACGTAGCACGCCCCGCATCAGCTTCCGTAGGCTATTGACCCCGTGACCTTAAACTATTGTCTCTGTCGTTGTTGTGGCCGAATTTTCGCGTACCTACTCGCAGTTTCGAGCTCCGCGTGAAACAGTAAAGATCGGTGACAGCCGCGCTCTCCGCCTGGGTCCAAATGAACCCAAACAACGGTAAAGGGTTAAATTTAATCATTACTGATTTTCAAGATGAACTTAATATTCTTACCCTTAAGTTCATAGTAATATGGTTTTCCGGCGAGAGAAGTTGTTTCATTTTGGGGAGAAGAGATCAAAATTCCCTACACATTTACTCACTACTCTGAAACGCTGGTTAATGGGACCACTTTTAAAATCAGTCGGAAAAATTACATACCTTTTGTATTCCCATTGGGAGTAAGATCTCCCTTAGAGAGCAGAGTTATGTGTTCGGGTGAACAGTTTTAGAGAATAAACTGGGTTTCGCCAAAACTTACCTCATGCGGTTACAACTGGGAATGTGGCAAGCAGATGGGCGCTTCACATTAACAATAGGCTCAGCGATAGACCCTGTTCAGAAGCAATCGTTCGAGTTTGAGGTAGGTATATACCTCATGTCCACTAAAAGCTTTACCTCACAGGTACCGAGGTACCGAATAAGCTAGATCGTTAATTCGTTGGCTCATGGAATTGTGGGACACGGCGTGGGATACACAAACCAAGCTCAGCATGTAGAGTGCGGCGTTCACTTATTTTAGTGATTCAGTACGTGCACGAACATCACTGAGCATAATTCTGAATAGCCAACCCGAACAAAAAATTGAGACTCGGCCATTCTTAACAGCTGATAACAATGCATATTTTTATACCAAAAAGGCAATTTAGACGAAGTCCACTCTACAGAATCACACTTATGATTCCTTATGTTATGGTTGGGTTAAGAAAGAACTATGTCACCAAGTTTTCATGTAAAATCAAATTTTGGAATACGTGTTGTGTGTGCGGGTTTGGAATGTGCTCATGTGTATAACCACCACGACTGAATTACCGAACTCGCTTACAAAGTGGAGAGTGGAGAAAGGGATTTGACATGAATCATATTGCCAAAATGATGTAATGGTGCCTCGAGTAAAAAAAAATGAAAATATTTATTATAGAGGTTGCAAGATGAAATTTACTAATTTAACTCTCATGTAGTTTGTTCCGTTGTTGAAGTGTTAAATGTTGAAATTAATTTCCTTCAATTAAAAGATCCGTTGCGCAACTATTTGTTATACGGTGCTTTCTTGTTGTACAACTCACGTTACCTGCTTTGTTTCCCTTTGTAATTAAAAAAGAGATGTTTTTATGACCCTGAACGTTTGCTGTTTCCTTGCATAGCATGTTGTACAGGGAAGGTTTGTATAATCAAGATTGATCTCCCACATTGGCACAAGTTGCAGTATCATTCATTAAAACAAAGAAATACAACTACTGTGATTTGAGTAGAACAACAATGACATCATAAGTAAGTACGCAATGTACCATTTTTATTTGAGTTAATAAGGTTCAGCATTCTGTATCTCAGCTCAGTTATGTCCTATGAAGACTGGAGTTGAACTGTTTGAATTCATTTTTAATGCTCTCTGTAATATATAATTTTGAAATTTCATACTAGTGGTACTCGAACCAATTGATATAGTTCTCACGTGACGGCATAGAAGTCTTTCACGAGTCGTATCACAGCCATGTTTGCGGCCAACCCCTTTATGTTCGCACAGGCTTACCCTTAGACATGGCGGTTGCCAATGCCTAGTTGTGACGTCACTGAGAACTATATATTCTTGGATAGGTAGTCCGCCACATTAGACAATAGTCCACCTTCAGTGGAGTGCTTCTCAGCCTTTTGGCTAAGATCATGTGTAGAATCTGTTCTTTCCACCCAGTCTTGCATGAAGCCATACACGTCAAATCAACGATATAAAGGGTCTGAGGACCGTGGGGTTGGTCAAGTGCTGTCCCCCGGTGGACGTAAAAGCTTCTTCGGAAAGCAGTTTAAGGTCTGATTTCGCCGAACGGCTCTTTGCCAGAGAGTCGGGAAACTTTAGAAAAAGTACACAATAGTCAAGCAAGGTGGACGCATGGCAAGTATTTCAATGAAACAAAATTTCGTAGACACCAACTACCGATAAAGATAATGTTAAGTTCATTTTAGACCAATTGCAGAGTAAGGAGAATTTGGGGTTCTAAACAAAACATATCATTTCACTTGTGTTAACATTCCAAAGGGATATGTTAACGATGGCATCAGCTTGAAGTCTCTGGAAATTTCATCGGATAGAACCCCAGACAGTGGAATTGATGAAGGAAATAACTCCGAGAGAAATGAAGACTCATCGGTGGGGGAAGATGAAGACTTCCAAGCACGAATGTGGAGGGTAAGTTTTGTTGTCTGGAACCATAATTTATGAATTATGAATTTATGGCTTTGTTTTAAAATTCGATATCTTTACATTCCGTTTCAATCCTTCAATATCATATTTGTTGACTGTGTGGCTTGCCACATTTTACCATCTTACGACAAAAGTGCTGTTCAAAAAAGGATCTGTACTGTTCCGAAAAACGCTTAAACCTTAATTTTATTTATTCGATCAAGTCTATTTTGTCAGTGTGACAGAATACTGCGTGTAGAACATCTGAGACAATTTGAGGGGGAGTTTTAAGCATTCAGTTTTACACGTGAAAGAAGAACTGAATCTACACAGTGTGGCGAAATTTCCATTCAAAGCGGACATGTTTTTCTCGAGATGTCGGAAAATTAAGTTACTAGATTATTGTTCCGAAGTGAAATTGAGGGCAGCAGATAATATATCACTTCCTCACATTGACAATACATCAAAACATCAATACTTTTTTATTATTTATTTTTATTTATTTTTTCTTTCTTTTTGATATTTATTTTTTTACCATTGTTATTGTAATTATAATGATTATTTTCAGTGTTACATTCTCTTGAGTTTCTTGAATTACTATTTGCACTGTATGAGTATGAGCGTTGCTTTCTCTTTTCCCTTATTTTCTTTTTTCACTTCTTTACTTTTTTCACTTTTTTTTCTTTCTTTTTCTTTCTAAGTAATTATTGTGTTCACTTTGATTGTTATAATTTTCCCAGTCTCTTGTACCCCATATTGGGAAGTTATAGAGAATTAATTGAACTTGACTGGGAGTGTTTTGTTTCCTTTTGTTTTCCAACTGTTTTGATGACCTTGACGTTAATGAGACTAGGATCTCCCCATGGGGATTGCAAAGTTTGAAAAGTTGTCATGTCACTTATGCAATCCCATTTTGATATTATGGGACTGTTCAGGAGAAAATAGGCTATAAAGTTTAAAGAAAAACAAAAGACCTTACATTAATGTTGGGATATGGTTTCATATGTGCTTGCTTCAAGTTCACTGTTTCTTGAAAATGTGACATCCTTACTTGCTCATGTCTTGAGAATCACACAACCATCGAATTTCAATGCAAATTTCACCAAAATGCTTAGAATAAGTACCCCTCTAACATATCAAAACTTGATATGACTTTAATCCCTCCTTTAAACCGGCAACTGCATACTCTCCACCAATTGAAAATGTTTACTGAACTAACATTTTGATAGAAAACGGTTCTTTGAAGTACCCTTCCTTGTCTTACTTAATGTATAGATAATGAGGCCAGAGTAACGTTCGACTTTTATTCTGTTCCATTCTAAGTTTCAAGCCTTTTTCGATTACTATTCTTCCAGCATATTGACGAATCAACTGCTACTCTTACAACGTTTGTGAAAGACAATGGCAACACAATTAAATACGTAATCTTCGCAATTCTGCTTCTTGGCTACATTGCTTATCTTGCATATGCGTGTTTCCTGGATCTGGAAGCGGCGACAGTTATGTTGTCATTGACTGGTGTCATCCTCTTCTTTTTCATCTACGCATTCATTCGTGATCACTTTGGAGAGGTAATTTGGGACAAATGCGGTTCACAGACAACGGAAATTTTACAGAAAATGTGGAGATACGGAAAATGGTAAAATTTTAATATATAACAGTTGGGGGGCAGACCTCACAACTGTGACCGTTCTTGCGCAATCTTTACACCCAATCTTACTACGCAGAGCGAAAACGGACATCTGTTAAAAATGTCAATAAATTCTTATTCAAGATCTTGAGAATATTTCGGAAATTGAAAAAAAAAAATCCAAACTTAAATATTCAAACGAACCTCGTCTTTAGTAGGCGACTGCCATGGGGTAAACTTTGTCTCTGTTATTTGCTTTCCGAGAAAGCCTAAGGAGGGAAAGCTCACTTGCGAAGTTTAAAACTGCACATTTTCCGTCTTCAAGGTGAGAATATGTTGAAATCTTATGTGAAAGATAGAGGAAAAGACAAAATTTCCAAAATATAGTAGTACCTTTCTTGTTATCCTTTTATCTTTACAAAAAATGCTATAAAGAACACTGTGTCTTTGTTCCACCTTTCTATTCATTATATGTACATATATAATTTCGCATCACTTACGTATGTGCTTGCCCGATGCACGGTATTGCCTTGGATCTTGCATCGCAGTCCTGCAATATGCTAGGTACCACCCTGCATTGCGTTTCAAGATGGCTGACTGACCAACAGGTGTACTGCAAACAGAATCGTAACATAAACAAAGCCTGATTGACCGTCTTCAGGAAGAAAATTACAAACTTAAATATTCAAAGAAAGCTCGTCTTTAGTAGGCGATTGATTAGTAAGCGAAGTTACTCTGGTAAGTTTCATAGTTATCTTATTCGTCATTGAAAGTATACAGAATAAAACAGCCATTCTTTTTTCCAATTGTACTTTTCTTTAAGCGGCTAAAATTCAAAATCGTGTTACGTCATCAGAGCTTAATATGTAAAAAAGAATTATTCCTTTACACTTTTGAAACTAGTTTTTTGTTTGTTTTTGTTTTTTGTTCTTTTTGTTTACTTTTTGCATGGATTTAACCAATGATTAATGTAATTTGGTATAACTTAGCTTTAAGAACACGCACACATTTTCGTTTTATCTTTCTTGAACAAGACTGTAGGTAAAAGACGGTAGGTAGAATTTAAATCTCTTCCGTGATTTTCTTTACTTGTGTTTCCTTTTCTCTCATAGGCCAATTTCTCTCCTAATTATTGCTGGATTGGGAGTTGCACTGTACTTTCTCTGCAGAGAAAATCCAGAACAACTTATTTCCGGGGCTGGATTAATATTTTTTGTTTTATTTACCTACATTTTCTCGAAGTATCCAAGACAAGTGAGTTTATTTATTATTTATTTACAAAAAACATTCCATTTTGTAATGCATTTATCGAAGCACCGATCATCCAATAGGTTTTTGTGACATGTCATAGCACCTTTAACAGTGACATGTCACTGTTAAAGGTGCCTTTTCATATTTCTCATGAGAGGTTGTTAAAATGCAAAAATCGTCAAATAATAACTTTAATCTTTAAAAACACTTGGATCTGCTCACAAGCTGTATTGAATTAACACAAACTGTCATCTTTTTATATAAATCTCTATCTGTTGTCTTTCTCATATTGCCGTTATTGTTTCATTGTGGTAGTGGGATGATAGTGTCGTTGCCGCTGTTATTGATTTTTGCACAACGTTCCTCTAAAATCGAACCAAACACGGCTAATGCCTTAGAGAGGGCGTCTTTCCATCTTACGTTCTGTTTACACTCAGCCTGAAAAATGAAAACATTTTGTAAACTTTATCATTTTATATTTAGGTCAAATGGCGCCCCGTAATATGGGGATTGGTACTGCAGTTTCTCCTGGCGCTCTTTATTCTCCAAACTGAGGTTGGATTTGTTATGTTTGAATGGCTAGGGGATGTTGTACAAACATTTCTTGACTTTTCAGACGAAGGAGCTAAATTTGTTTTCGGTGACCCTCAGTACTTAGACCACTTTTTTGCCTTTAAGGTAGGACTTTCACCTTCTGAAGAATATTATGCCTGTTTCATATAAGCCTTAAGTTCATCATTTGAACCATTTGAGAAGCACAACATTACGTAAAATGTAAAAAAGATGGACGTCAAGTATTGAATCTTGTATGATCCACGATACGATATGAACATTTGAGTTTAGTAAAGCATTACAGTTATCATGAGAAATTAATTTTTGATTCGGACTACAAGTTTATTTTACAACAAATAAGTAGTAGGGCTACCTGGTACTACGTACTCTTATGAAGAAAGGCACTCGTTTATCAGAGCTATTGCGGAGTCTACCAAAATCCTCAATATGCACAGCCTATAACTGAAAACAATTTCAAATATGCAGATCAGATCAAATACCACAGCATGCTCTTACAGTTTAAGTATTACACATCAGGACTCTTTATGTTCACAAGGGTTTACAGAGAAGGAATATACTATGATCTTGTCTCGATAAGGGTGAGTTTTAGACAGCTGTGCGAAGGTCCAGAAGAAAGTCGGTGAGGAAAATTGAGAGTGACTAGAGTGATAAGTATCTGCCGTTAAGCTTTTTGGAAGAAGGTTTATCTGTATAATGATTGGTTCGAGGTGCAAACTTTGCTTTAAGAGAAAATACAAGCATGTTTATATGGTACGACATGCAAATATGCTCTTTTCGACTTGAACACCAACTAAAATTTAACTTCAATGGGATTGTGTCTGATGAATTAACTTTAAAGAATACTACCGAGCAACTTAAAATGAAATGTTCCTTAAATTGATACCCTTTTTGTTTTATTTTTAAGGTACTCCCTGTAGTTATCTATTTCAGTACGTGTATATCTGTACTCTATTACTGGGGTGCTATGCAATTTGTCATCAAAAAGATTGCTTGGCTCATGGAAAGAACTATGAAGACGTCAGCAGCAGAATCCCTTAATGCAGCCGGAAATATATTTGTTGGACAAGTAAGAATATTCGAGAGCAGTGGTGTAGCCACGGGGTGTTTGGGGGTTGAACCCCCCTGCCCCCATAACACAAACTTTACATGCAAAAAACACAAAAAACGATTTTTTCCTGTCTCATTTAGACGTTTCCATCATGTCGTGATCCCCACCCCTTCATGACACAACCCCGGCTACGCTACTGTTCTAGAGCCTATATGTGTACATAGCTACACGTCGTTTGGTCACAGAAGGCCTTGAATTCGGGCTTTTAAAAGGATTCGTTTTCAGTTGAAACACTACTCTGACGATACAGTTCGAAGAAATTTATCTTTTCTTGGCCTATTAAAGGGATTAACTGTATCCCATCCTTGAATGTGAAGGCAAAGATTTGTTCAAGCCTAAAAGTTAAACTTTTTAGACTATTTACTTATTGATTAAAACTATGCATTTTCCAGTATATTATTCAATCCGTATTGCCTTAATAAATACCTAAATATGCAAGACCACAATCCTAAGTCCCCTGAATGTTATAGTTTCCAATATACCCGGCGTCTTATCAACAGTACGATTTATAAAAGTGAGGACTAAATTCCCTTCAAGTTGATCTGATAGCTCACACAAGAATAGACCTAAAATATCAATTTAGGTCTATTTCTTTTACATTTGTCCTAGGTATTGTTTTGAAGAGAAAATACAATATTTGGGTAAAAAGACGTAAAAATAAACAAAAATACCGGAAACTTTCAAGTTTATGTCTGCACTCTTAACACATGCTGTTTAGATTTAACCATTATTGTGGTCACAGATTATCCAACTATTTCTTGGTTAAAGTGACCGGGGAATTCTGATTTATTTTACCAGAAAAATGTCAGTGTTTGATCAGAATTTCAATCTTTCATAAACTTTACCAAGACAGTGTTAGTTTTGGCCAGAACTTCCTTGTTGTATCAACTACAAAATTTTTGTTTAACTGTGATCAACATATCAGTTAAACCTGTGTGGGAGATCCTTACGCCTCATTACTGACAGCTGTACCCATATTTTCTGCAAACCTTTTCGCCACGTTTAACAGGGATTGCCCGAAGAAAAAAATACTAACTTTAAAAACGTAGAAGATGCAGAAACTGCAATTCAATAGCAGACAGCATTCGTAAGGCACTGGTTTACAAAGTTATGCATCTTTTCTTCAGATGAAGTGTAGTTCAGCCTGGTGTAGTTTGGGCAAGTTGTGATGTCATTGCGGCATATTACTTGGATATTGCATTCAATTTATTATGTTTTGCAATTTTGACTGCGCTTGAGAGAATATTAAAAAATATTGTACTTTTCATCCTGTATAAGATGTGGGGTAATAATAGGTCTATAGGGGAAAATATTCAAACAATCCGACAGTATCAAACCTGAAGCCAGACAGGACATGTCATTTTGTCAATGGTAAGGAAAATAGAATCAATTCAAGGTGAAATGCACGCTTAAAATAATCTTCTGTAACCTTGTTGAGAAGGGAATGTATTTTCTTAACAAAAAGAAACAATCTTTAAAATACCAAATACTGAATTAGAGGAATGGAATTTCTACAGGTTTTGGAAGACCTCTTTCACTTTTACCCTACAAGAACCTTGCAATAAGCCACCAGATTACGCCTTTAACATATTTGGGTAGCTTTCATACTGTATTATTTCATATTATTTGGTTAGGGTTGTGAAAGTCATTGGTCATTGTAAAATGTTTACTATTCTTGTGTACTAATTTTCTTTTGACCTTTCTTGTTTTTGCAAACATGCTGTCAACTTAATTAAATAAACATCATGAAAATTTTTAATCATTCCATGTTCATCGTTTCAAATTTTATTAACAACAGACTGAGGCACCCTTAATGATCCGACCAATGTTAAAGGATATGACGAAGTCTGAAATACATGCCGTAATGACGGGAGGATTCGCCACTATTGCTGGTAGCGTGCTGGGTGCTTACATAGCTTTCGGCATCAGCGCTTCGCATCTTCTCTCGGCTTCCGTCATGTCTGCTCCTGCCGCTTTAGCAATATCCAAGCTATTTTATCCAGAAACCGAGAAATCCAAATATGTTAAGACAGACGAAATAGATTTACCAAAAGGGTACGCAATTGTTTCATTTCCTTATAAGTATAGAGGCTTTGCAATTACGTCACGGAACCGCCATGCCGGAGGACAATCAGGCCAAATACACGTGGCTTTGTGCCGAACGCACTGCACAGTGGGCACTTTGGTATGCACATTTTGTGTACACATTCAGTGAACAAGCGCTTCCCGTGTGGCTTACTACGTAGTTACATGTACTCCAACATGGCCGCCGGAGAGTTTTATGACGTCATGTGAAAAGCCTCTATAATTTCCCTACCTTCTCAGAAAACTTTTGTAGAAGTCAGTCTTCTCGGAGGGTTTCTTTTTTCTTCTTTTTTTTTTTTATTTTGGTAAGTAAATTTCATGCATGAATAATAACTGACCTTTTATAGAAGTGTTTTGGTAGAAATATAACAAAATTGATATTACACTGAATATTTTATTTGGCATATATGTATGTTTGATTCGATTTTCAGTTTAAGGCAATAAGGCAATTTTACTGACGTCATTTGACTGGCAAGCGTCTATTTTATACACAAGCCCAGTAATAGTACTAGCAACACGCGCAGTATATGTCATAGTCGTTTCTGTGGAAAACCGTGTGCGTTTGCTGCAAGTACGCTTACTTCGTGCTTGCTAGGCCCTTCAATGACGGGGAAACTCAATCGAGTAACGTCACATGAAATTACCTTACAAGGTTGCATTCTCTTCGAAGAATAATGCACACTTTCTTTGCAAACTAAGGAAAAGATGACTTGTAAATTTATTGTAAAAGAAATTGCCTGATATGAGAGCAACACAAAAAACCGTTTTAATGCAATGAGTCACAACAGGAAAAGGGGCGTGGTCGGCCCGACTTTAACCAATCGGTTGGAAGCTGAGCCGTTAAACCCCATCTAAGTAACTAAATTTTTACGCTCTTAAGAAAAATTGGTAAAAAATAGGTAAAAATAGGTAAAACTCAGTAATGGTCACGTATGTCAAATTAGTCAAATTGGCTACAGTTTTTTCCAAATACTCTTTGTTTATTTGGCAACCGTAGACCTCAGGCTGGTTACCCAATTAAGTTTCAACTTACGAATTGATTTATCCATTTGACAATAGTTATAGCGGAAAATTAAGCAATTTAAGTCATTTAACATACGTGTTCAGTGTTGGTGGAATTTTTTTCAAAAGTGTAAGAGGATTTTTTTCCCTCAAGGGAACAGAATAACGTGATTGAGGCAGCATCCCATGGGGCAGCGACAGCCATACCGTTAGCATTAAACATTGCTGGCAATCTCATCGCTTTCATTGCAATTCTCGCACTACTGAATGGAATACTGGGATACCTTGGCGGCCTCGTTGGTGTTGATGAATTAAGTTTTGAGGTGAGCACAGTATTTAATTACTTGTTGGCTTTTCCATAAGTAGATAAACAAAGAAGTTAATTTCAAACATTACTGCAACAACAAAATCACATGAGTAGAAGTAGGGTGTGAAGTAAAGGGATATTTACTAAAAGGATGTCTTTATCCTTCGAAAGGAGCACAAGTCTAGAGGTCCCAGTCAGCCAGTCTGGAACTGGCTGACTGGGACCTGATCTCATTAACCAATGAAAAAGTGAGAGGACTGCAAAATGCTAAGCCGCCACCCAGCATATGATCTGCTCATGTGATATTTATCAATTTTTTTCATTAATATTTTTTCTAATCAGTTAAGAAATTACAGACATGGGATTCATATATCAAGACTGGATACAGGCAGCTTTCCACCCTCGAAAAGTGACTTTCTCGACCACTTGCACATATATCAAGCCAATTCTTCCCTTTTATTCTTCGTGCCGACCAATGAATTGTGACTTGGTAGTATCTGATTAACACGAAGGGGTCCAGCTGGCGCACAGCAAGTAGCCCAGCTGGAACTTATTGGGAGCTTAACTTCTCATGTTGGCTGGGCAAACCGAGACATGCCAAAGACACTAAAAAGAAAAAAAGAGGCCCGTGTTCATGACGATCCCCATTAGAAACTCGGAGTTGGGAATGAGCCAAATGAACAAATCCATGTCAAAATATCATGAGTGGCTTTCGCTCAGTTTAAAAATTCAATTTAAAAAAGCATCCGGAAAATCTTCCGCCTTCAACCACGTTGTGGCTTAACTTCACTCATTTGTTTATCTTTCATGTTCGGTTATATTTGAAATTATAATTCAGAATTATGACGAACTCTTTGTGCCAACGCCGTCAAAAGTTGTTTCACCATCAGAGTTAATTCTTTCGTCAAATGCATTTTGACGTAAAAAGTCCCCAAGCCAAAGACTTACTTAGCCTTCAAAACTCCTTTAAAAAATGCTCTCATGCCTTCAAAAGTCTTCCACTGTCAAAATCTACCCAGTTGTCAAGAATCAGTATGCCCTCAAAACATTTTATACATTAAAAACTATTTCTGTTGCCAAAAGCCCATATTCAAAAGAATTTACTTTGTCAAACCTATCACGTTCTCAACACGCATTCCGTCGTATGGACCTTGTCCATTGACAACACTCTGACGTCGTCCTTGAGGGCAAAACAATAGATCGCGGGCCACATGAATAAGGATCGATTCGCCGTGTTGAACTGGTTGACAAATCAGCTGTCTGCATTTGTCGGTGTTGGTTTGTTCTGCCCCCGAAAGAGGGCGTCCTTTATACCATTGTGGCATCACATGCACAAGACCCATAATGCACATGGGCGGTGTCCATTTTTACCAATGAAAAACTCCGATACATTTTGAGGCCGAAGAAGGTGCCAATTTGAGTGTGTCGTGTCGTTGTCCGCAAGTACATATACATGATGATCGTTGGTGTTATATGCTATCCTGCAGCAGTGCTGGGATTGTATGGCAAGCGGTTCCAACCAAGGGCGTAAATTTGGTTAGGGGAAACATTTTTCGAACAGACCGAACCTCAGATCGTGTCCGTAACCGGACTTGTCTTTTTACGCAATCCACGCACACGAACGTTAGCACACACCCACTATGCACACAAACAAACACGCATACACACTTACACAGGCACGCATATACACAAGCAGATTCAATTCAGAACATTTGATTTAATAGAGTCTCAAACTGACGTTTTCTAAAAGCAGTAAAATCCTCTGTAACCTCAGTGGCGTAGCTAGACATTTTCCAAGGAGGAGGAAGCATCCAACGTTTCCAACTATTTTAAGCTTCAACACCATACAATGAGGGAAGTAATGTGCGGATCGCAAAGCGCACCGAAATATTTTGCCCCTCTTAGGCAAACATTGAAAGTATGGAGCTTGTATTGCCTAAAAAAAATTGGGATCCGTGGTTTACTGTAAGAAAATTTGATATTTTGTGGGATTACTGACGAATCTGCGCTTCCTATTTATATGGCAAATCTGAGATTGCACGGCGAACGAAGATCGTTGTTGCATACACAAGACCCAAGAATTGAGGCTCTCCGACGACATTTTAAAATTCATGAGCTTATTTGGAGAAAATTTGGCACTTTATGATTAGAAATTTATTGAAATAGCACTGTGGTTGCCGGTGTCACTTGATGATCTGGTGTCATATTTTTCCCATTTTGGCATCTCTAGAACTTGGAAAAGATTACCAAAATGATTTATGAGCGAGCACTGCATTTCGAATTGCGATTTTCGAGAAGCGCGAGGAAAAATTTTGTTGTTTGGAGACTGACAAAGAGCTACAATTACTGACCTGTTATTGAAGAGAATGCGGAATTTAATGAAACAAAGTTAGGAAAAGCACGCTTTGATTGACTTCTGTCACAAATATTTATTCTGCGTGTTTTTTTTTTTTGTTTTTGTTTTTTTTTTCTAAATTATCTGCCCGAAATATTGCGGGCAAAACGATATGTTTGCGCTCCAATATTTTCCTTGCATGGTGAAATACATTTCATTTAAGTAGAGTTGATTTTTAGTTTAATTGCATTCGACTTAAATACCACTTCAAGAGGGAAGTATTCCCCTTAAGTAAAATTATCATGTCAATAACACGTAGCAAATTTTTTTAAGTTATTTAAGAGGCTAGAACTTGTTTAACGGGCTAGTGTTGATAACTCAAATTCATTTTATGTTTCTCCAGTTTATTTGCTCCTATGTATTTTCACCTATCGCTTTCTTGATGGGAGTGGAATGGGATGACTGCTTCTTAGTAGCTGAGCTGATTGGTCTGAAAACTTTCTTGAATGAATTCGTTGCTTATGAAAGACTGGCTGAGCTGATAAACAACCGAGAAACTGGAGGGGAGACTATCTCGGTAACGTTTACTATTTCATTAAAGAATAAGCTGCATTGGTTGGGTTATTGCTGGTGAATAAACTGTCGAGACTACAAATTTGGAAAAAATATGGACCTTTACATTTAACGACACTGACCTCATGTACAACAAAATGACGTCATTCGTATCTACGACATCTCGAGCTCAACACTTATAACGGGACATTAAGTTGTGAAATGACAGGTGAAATGCAGGAGGTGACGTCATTACGTTGCAGCTGACGTCCGCGTCATGATACCTAAATCTGACTAGTATCGGTCGAGGCGAAGCCGAGTCCGTTGTTTCTTCCAAATTTGGAGTGGAGACGGTTTATTCGCCAATATTACTTTCGACAAATGTGGTTAATTCCTTACGTTAAAATGTTCGTTTTTCGGAGTTTTCGTTCTCTAACATATGCATTGTGCGTGATTTGTAAGATTTGTGGTGATCACGTCGCCGTATCACGCCTCATATCTTTGTGTTCATGATCTGTGTGCAAAACGAACGCAAGCCCTCACGCTTTCCTTGAGCGTAAAAGCATGCGAGACATGTCTTATTTTAATTTTATATGTCGGTGTTGACTTGCCTCCATTCTTAGCAAGGCAAACCCGCAAATGAAGCCAACCAGAGCCCGTAGTTCCGAGTGGTTTCTGCATATCATTATAACTTGAAGACCGGTGTGTTCGAGAATAACCTGTCAGTGTTTAAAGAATCAGATTGCAGGATTCTAAATAACCAGTACAGGTGGAAGAATTTGAAATCACTTTTATCGGTTAGCTATTGTCAATGCTTAGAAAGCTAATAAACCTTTCAAAAAGATCATTACAAGTTTTGAGACTACACCGTCAAGTCCAAAACATTAACAGTCAAGGAAATAAGAGCGTCTTCTCTTCTTTCTTTCAGGCTTTTCAGACTTTCAGATAGATCAAAGGATGGTAACCAATAGAACTTTTCCAAGTAAATTGCAAGTTGCAAAAATGCTTCATTACAAAGAATAACTTTCCAGATACGTGAAAAGAAGTATGAAAGCAATCACATAAAGGTTCTAAAAGTGCGAAAATACCTTTAAATATGACGAAAAAAGATTACGATGATGGGGATAGCTCAAGTTTGTAAAGTAAAGGGGGGGGGCAATAGTTTCGGAGACTTTACATTACGTGAATAATTAAAATTGTTTATCAGCTCCAGGTTTTAGCTAGTACCGATCTAAAACTCCGGAAATAAAGCCCGTTTGATAGACAATTCATGGCGCTTGGATTCACCATTTACAATACAATTATTTCATGTTAGACAAAGTATAGTTACAGTTTTCGAATTCGTCGCTTTCCAAATTCTTCGCTCCACATCAACTTCCTCCATCGTCACCAATTTGACCCACAGTTTGCAATTATCTTAATTTGTAAATTTTCTTCCAATGTTTAATTATTATTCCAAAATACACGAAAATAAATGGACGTATAAAAGTTTGTTGGTGCACAAAAGGACCCCGACAGGAGAATAAGTATTCTCATTTGAAGAACGCCTCCAGCCAATGTTAACCCTCGATTAAGTTATTCCTCGCACCGATAAACATCCCGGGATTTTGTTCATTCACTCCAAGAAAGGTGAAATTCACCCCAAGAAGGCCAAGAAGAGTAAAATATACTCAGGAGGGGTGAAAATTTACTCTTCCAAGAGTGCCTGCAATGCTCACTCTTTTTTAAAGAGTGATCACTGAAGAAACTCCATCAAAAGTGACACTTCGCTCTTTTGGAGGGAATTTCACTCTTTGGGGGGTTAATTTAACTCGTCTTGGAGTGAATTAACACCCTTATGGAGTGAATTTACAATATCACTCTATATATTAGAGAGTGAATAAGTCCACTCTTTTGATTTTAGAGTGTAAACTAGCTCGAACATGCAGGATATAGCTTAGCATATAGTGTAAGGCTGGCTAAGCCTTGCCTATAGGTGCCAGTGCACCTGAATTTTTGGGCTGATGCGCACTGTTTAACAAAAAAAATCCTTACTGGCTAACGATAGCCCTAATCTTAACCTAATCCCTAACCCGAAAAAAGAATACAATCCAAAAAATACAATGGCAACAGCCAATCAAGAAACACCTCGTTGAACAGTGAGCATCAATTTTTCAGTGTCCTAGGCTTATTTTCGGCCCTATGTGTGCTTTTTCATTAATCATCGTCGTTATAGTTTTGTTTCAAACACCAAGTCATGCACACAATAACTTGATTCCTTAAATTTGCTTCAAAACACAATCAACAACCACTCCAAGTTCTATTCCTTAATTTAACAGTTCGGGAGATGACCGCTTTCGGGGGAAAAAGAGTTTTCCCCATATCGGGGGAAAATTCGACTGTCTGAACGTATGAATATTTATGAGCACCTAATGTCTACCTCTTAATAGTCGTCGATTTGTTTAACAAATGAACATGTTGTTAATGTGACATCATAGTTAAGAAACAAAGGGCGAAACTAAAACTAAGGGACTTTCAGCAACGCGTTTACAAATACAAATACTTACACAATCCACTTGTACAACTTCCCCCGGTAAATACTGCACGAAACTTGCCGATGCGCCGAGTCAATAAACTAAGCTTAGGACAAAGAACACACCAACATAACTGGACATCTCAATTCCGTGCTTTGAACAACCAAAGAGGACACGGCTTTTTATTCCCCATTAAACAGAGGTTTTAAATATGACCAAATTTTTCTCTCTTAAAAATTGTTAAAAATTGCAAGATTGTTTTGAACGTTACCTTAATTTGTTGAATTTGTACGGTAGGATCGCAAAGCAATATGGGAGATATTTGAAAATGGCGCCATCCATAGCAAAACAGTCTCCCGATTGGGTGAAAGTTGATTCTCTACGCAAGCGGCTAACTCCCGAACTATTTAATCTTAGATTTGAACCATCACATTTCTTGTTTGATGGGCTTTAACTATGGCTTGTTTGGTGAGACACATATTTTGGTGTGTAACCCTCTCACATTCACGAACTCACAGCTTTTATAGTATGCATGCAAAGTGCGCAATGTTTCGGACGTTATCCGAAAGACGTAATCCGTAATTGGTCGGTTTTTCAATCGTTTTTCTCTTGAAAGGTATCATATTTGTAAAAGGAAATGACCATTAACATTTGTCATGAATACAACTGCCCAATCAATGCTGTCAAACCTTTTAAGAGACTAAGTTTTTTATATCTATTTTTAGTTCTTTGTTAGGGGTCGGTATTTATTCTAGTTACTACCGAGTTGTAGGCACAAGTTTCATTGGATTTCGATCGAGTCATAGTTTTTTGTGGTTTGGGACTTGACTTTTTTCTACACTGACTTGTGACTTGGATCAGACTTGTAAAAAATCGCTTTTTATCGGTGGGACTCATAATGAAAATAGTAATGAGCTCGATCAACTTGAAAAAGGTTGTAAAAGATCGAATCTGTACTTGTCAGAAGTGAATTACAGTAAAACCTCACGAGTATCATACACCGATGATGTGGAACATCGAACAGCATGCAAAGTAGCACGTGCATACACGACATAACGAAGAGTCTAAACATGGCCAGTGACGTTGTCAGCTTCCCAAGTCGGAGGTCAAGAACAATTGTCTTCATGATTGTAAAACTTCGTCAAGGACTTCCCGCAAGTCCCAGTTATTGGTGTAATCAGGGTAGGTCTGGCGCTGCCGGGGACTAGCGGGCTACTACATATCACAAGGCGACTAGCTTTTGGGGAGGGGTTTAGGAAATGTAAAATACCGGCCCTTGAGACTAACGGTCAGGAAGAATGTTAATGTTAATGCATTTGACACCTATTCATTTCCCTTTGCTGGTTAGCTGTCATCTTCCGGGACCTATAACCCTGATAAACTTCCTTCAGAAAGATGATGTCGTCTGACCAATTGCAACCTTAGTGGCCTGGAGTGACTGTTGAACTTATAGCCAACTTAAAAGGGAGTTGATAAGACGGGTCGTATTTCATGCTCACTGATAGGTACCAGTTCGATAGCCTTCCGTGAAGCAAATAATGTTCTTTCATTTTCTCGCTCATAAATTCGTCTTTGTCGTTCTAGTAACACCTCCCTGATCAGACTTCGCCGGCTGACTATATAAATGTTAGCCTCACTGACCAGAGCTTTTCTTTATAATGTTATTTGGTAGGTGGTTTCATCCCCCTCCTCCTTTTTTCTTTTTGTTCCATTTCACTTTCTTTGATACCTCTTCCTCCATTTCACCCCTTTTCCTTCCGCGAGTCTCCGTTCTCCCTCTCGATATTTCCGGGAGGGGACATTACCCTCAACCTACCCACTGGCCAGCTGGCTACCGCACGTGAAAGCGGTTAAAACCATTCCATACGATCTGCTACCTTGTATACAAACCTTCAAGAACTTCTATCACCGACAGTCCGAAAACAATTTGAACGGGCGATTATAGGTGCATGACGACGGACTTTTAAAAACACATTACTTTGATGGACAGATCATTATGAATTGACTAAGACTTTGCAAGAATTAAAAGGTGAGACTTGACTTTTTAGAACTTGGCTTGCAGCTGACTGAAGAGACTTGGCACGGGCTTGCATAAAATGACTTGTCCACATCCCGTTTATCGAAAGAAGTTACTCTACCCTTTCTCTTTTTACCATATTCACAAAAAATAGAAAAATGTGATTTCTGATTTAACTTACTTTAGAATCTTCACCTTTGTATTTACAGTGTGAAAGACATTATTTCCTTGTTTCTCTCCTACGCAGATACGCTCCGAAGTTATCGCGACCTATGCTCTGTGTGGTTTCTCAAACGTTAGTGCCATTGGTATACAGTTAGGTGGACTTACCCCAATGGCTCCTTCCCGAGCGTCAGATCTCGCTGAAGTAGCTCTGAGAGCTCTAATCGCAGGTTCCATTGCTTGTTTTATGACAGCCTGTGTAGCCGGTAAGTATTTGGTTGAGCACCTACAGAATGTACCGTTTTGATATTGTCTACACTGTAAAAAGCGGTTGGAGCAATTTTATCCACACGTGAATCATGAGGGAACCTTCTAAAATATTAAGAATAAACACTGACCAAAATTTGGCTGCAATTGAACCAAATTGGGTTAAAATTTGACTCGAAAATATTGTTTTATTTACCTTGTGTATCAGGTGCTTCTAACGTTTAGCTTTTAGTGAACAATTGTCTCATTTTATATCGAAATCCTCAATAAAAAGAGACTGGCTTTATCAAAATTAAAATTTTCATTTTATGCTATAGATTACTTTACCTCAATTGCTCCATTTTACTCATTATGGTCATTTAATCTCAACATTTCAAAAGTCCTAAGCGTTTCTCCGGAACTTGTTGTGAACAGTTTGGAAGATTTACTAAATGAAACTTTTTGCTTTAAACTCCAAAGACACTATTTTAACTTAATTAGATATTTAAGGATGCGCAAACACACCGAGCCCAGTTGATGCGCATTGTTCAACAAAGAAGTTCTGAAAAGACGAGTTAGTGACCTTTGTGTTCAGGTCAACTGGTAACAAAACATCTGAGAGTTCCCTTCACTCCCAATTTTTAAGTGTGTTTTCATCCCGATTTCAGCCAAAACCAAGTAAAAGTGTTACCCGTTGACCTTTGACCTACTGCGCAATACTTCTCCTTGAAGAAATTTCGAACTGGTCTATTGGCTGTTGTGAATGTATTGTATCTAACTGCGTTCTTTGTTAGGGTCAGGAATCGGGTTAATGATTAGCGCTGTTGTTTTCCAGTAAGGGCCTTCTTTAATTAAACAGCTTTCATCGGCCCATCAGTCACGGTCACCCAACACGTCGCATATGAGGTACTGCGTCCAACGTACGTATCGTACTATGCAAACGCATGCAATATTTTCTCGATAATTTTTGTTATGAATGTCGCGCACTAAATTGATTAGACACCCTCTGACCCAGGTCATACGTTTTACGTGCTAAAGCGGACGCGGCCAGACCGGCAAAAGAATCACTTCGTATGGCCCCGGTCATGGGTGCGTTAACTTTTAGTAACGCACGTCTGACTTGTAACGCAGGGGTGCGTCAAAATTGCCTTATATAGACCTTTAGCATATTTTGGAGCAAAAAGTACGCCCTCCTTTAGAGACAAAACAAACTAAAACCGACAAATGCAGACAGCCGATGTGTCAACCAGTCGAATAGACGCATAGTCTGATACACGTGCAGGGCGAACTCTTATGCGTGCCGCCGCGTGTTCCATTGTTTTGACCCAAGGATGACGTCATTGAGTCGTCAATGCATAAGGTGTATTCAATGGGGTGGGTCCAAAAAGATTCATATCCTTCAACAAAGATGTGTCAAACTCTTTTATATTTTGGAGTCATTCGCTAAACAGAATGGGTGCGACTGCACGAAAATGTACATACTCCTAACAAACGTTGATCGACCTGGTCCGAGGATCAAAGGGTGAGTCCGTACAATTTATAACATAACTGCATTAATAACAAACACATTCTCATTTTTCTACTACTCTAGGTCTCTTGTACGATAGTTCCGATTATGAGGTTTTTCCAACCAATGGGACAAGTACTATGTTTCCAGATACAACGATGATGACCTTTCCTTAGCAAAAAAATACGAAATTGCGAAATACCAGACTACAGCAAAATGTAGCTTCATATCTACTTTCCATAATATCATTTGAAAATGTTGTGAAATGGACGAAGAAGGATATGAAATAAACTTGGACATTTCCAGGGACACACGAAGACTGAAGGGACACACAAAGAAAAACAAAGTTGGGAGAGAGTTAAATTGTCCGAGTTGGTAAACGGTTAATTAGACCAACCAAAGTGGAAGGTCACCCTAAATCCACGGTCACTTTACAATAACTTCGGATCGGATTCCGAACCGATTTTTTCGGATTTTGTTAAAAAAACTGCCCTCTGGTCGAAAAGGGCCCAAAGTAAATATTCATATAAAAAATGTAAATATATGATTTGCATCTGAAGTTTATGAAAATAAATCCAAACTGGTTTTGTGGCGTCACACCTACCTGCCGACATACATTTTTTTATCGGACATTTTTTTCATCGAAGTCCGATAAAATCGATGTGACGATGTCGATCGATGTGACGTCACGAAATAATTACCATTAATTCAATTTTCTAGTCCTTCCGAACAACTCATTTATTTTACATAGGCTGGGCAAACTTGTGGCTCTTTCCGACTTGTGATGGAAAAAACAGTTTAACAACAAATCACAAAAATAGGATCGAAATCCGTGCGGATCAGAAAGGGTTGTACAGTGACGGCGGCTTAAATGCCTAATGGAAAGTTAACAATATAACACTTCTGTCATATCAACCAATCGTCAGTGTTCGGGGCATTTTGGAACATATAAGATGGGGCTTCCAGTCTTCATAAGAGTTTTTGAACTGTAACCAAACGGTATTTTTTAAACTTTTACATCAAGAAACTAACGCTGATGAAAGCCTGGTAAAACTGATTCAGAATGCTTGTATGCATAGGTGCTTATAAGTTAAGGAAGGGGGTCGTTAGGGAATTCCCTAGTTAAGGAGACATAACTTGCCATGTAATCAAAAAAAAAAAAAAATGGAGGAACATGTCGGGGGAAAATGATTATTCCCCGGATCGGGCGAAAATTTGCCGGTCTCAACAGACTAGTGTGAATATTTATAAGCACTTAGTGTCACTTTCCTGGTCTACCTTTACACAGTCATATTTTTGTTTAATAAATGTGTGTGTGTGTAATGAAACGTGAGATGTATTTTAGCGGAACTACAAGGGACCGTCAACAAAATATTGGCAAACATAAGGGCTTACATAAGTTGTGGAAATATAGTGCACCAAACTTGCGGCTGCGTGGAGTTATAAATTCAACCTAAGACAAAAAACGTATCAAAATTGTTCTGCTCGATTTCTCAAAATTGGCATAGTGAACAACCAAACGTGACAAAACTCTTCTGCGCCCCAACAACAAGTTGTAAATTTGGCCGAATTTCTGTTTCCAAAAATCGATGAAAATTGCAAGGTTGTTTTTAACTTTCGTCTCCGTTGAGTTTGGGACACCACCAATGGGAGAAATATCCCCCATCGGGTGACAATTTATCTTCCCCCGCAAGCGGTGTATCTTTCGAACTGATGATAGACGTAAATGAGGTTTGACTAAGTGATAACACTTACACTAGCCATTGTTACACGTTTGTACCATTACGTTGTAACAAGTAGTTATGCTCACTGAAAGTAACTGATTCAGCCATAATCGATGTGGTCTTTCAAGGAAAAGGCAATCGGTAACGGCAAAAATAGGCACGGAGAACATACACCGACCAAATCTTCCTCATCTTCTTACAAAATGGTATGCGCAAATGTTCTAGTAATAAATTTAGTTTAATATGGTTTTTCGCCTCCACCTTCTGCTTTAACTAGCCCCCCCCCCCTTTAAGCTGTTCGGGAGATAACCGAATTCGGGGGAAACCAATTTTCACCCAATCGGGAGAATGTTTTACTATGGGTGGCGCCGTGGCGCCATTTTCAAATATCTGCTACGTTGCATTGCGATGCTACCGCAGAAATTCAACGGAGGTTACGTTCAAAGCAATCTTGCAATTTTCATTGATTTTAGGAAAGAGAAATTTAGGCACATGTAAAATCTCTGTTGATTGGGAGAGAAAATTTTTTTGTCATCTTTGGTTGTTCAACGCGCGATTTTGAGATTTCGAGTTATCTTGCAACGTTCTATGTCCTAAGCGTAATTTATAGACTCGGCACAGCGGCAAGTTTTCTGCAGTATTTTTCGAACGAAATGTACAATTTTATTGTACCAGCATTTGTGTTTTGTAAATGCGTCGTTGAAGGTCCCTTGTAGTTTCGTCTTTTGTCCTAACTATGATGTCACATTTAACTACATATTCATTTGTTAAACAAATCGACGACTGCGAAGAGGTAGGCACTGAGTGTTCATGAATATTCATACCGCTGAGACAGTCAAATTTTCCCCCGATATGAGGAAAACTCTTTTTCCTCGAACTATCTCCTGAACTATTCAACTGTGAATTTGTGGAACTTTGGATTATTTGTCTTCCTCATTGCTTATGGGCACAAAGTCAGAAGACCCCTTTAATCTTTGGTGGCACAAGAACAACACGCGGCTCATGTCTTTAAGAACTAGTCTTACACTTATCCTACTTGCTACAATATTGGAAAGCATATCCAAATTTGTAAAGGGGTGGTCGACTGTAAAAGAAATTCGCAAGGAGGAAACAAACGACAACTAGAAATTTTGATGTAGGATCTTCTTTATTTTCAGGTGTTTTAATCTCACCTTCATCAGTGATATTGAATCTAAGTGGCATATAATTTCAAATGCATTATGTTAAAATATCTGATATGTAGATATGTTTACTTTTGAAAACTTGTTCAAGTCACTCTAGCCTAACGCTTACCACAACCTAGAAACTAAAGTTATGCAAAACAGTGATGCACAAAGTTTTAAGTATAATAACAGCGCAACATCCGATCTTGCCTTTGACGCTTTCAATGTAAATGAGTGATAACTTTTTAAGAAATGAATGATTTGCAGCAAAATGAGATTAAAGTCGAACGAAGTTTAGTTTTTTTTATTCAGTAAATATTATTTGCTCTTAACTTTGAAACTTGTTTGTATATGTTGTAGTTTTTTTTTTTTTTTTTTTTTGAGGTTTTTTTTTTTTTTTTTTTTTTTTTTGAGTTTTAGTGGTTTTAAGGTTTCGCTTGAAGTCAACTTTCCATTTGTCTTTACAAATTCCATATGAATACGTAATATATTATACTGTTCTTATTCGCTAAACACTTTCATGTTATGGACCAAACAGATGGTATGTTTATGATTAAATTCCTCTACCAACCATTCTAACTGTACATTTGCCAACATCCTCTCGGTGCCGCAGTTAATGGCCTAATCCTCCCTCCAAAAAATCCCAATTCTTCTAACCTACTCATTTGATCCTCTTCCAGATCTATCTGAAACTCATTCCCATCAGAACACTCTCAGTTTAAAATGTTTTTGTAATGATTAGAGCTTTTCACTTGTAATACTATGTTGGAACATTTTCAACACAATATTTCCCTTTTAAGAGTGTGTATATTCAAGACGTCAATGTGTAATGTGTAATCAAAACACTCTCAGTACAGTACATGCTGTGCAGTATGAGCAGGTCAGTTCTCTGTTATATTTTTAACTTTCTTTTAATTAAAGATTTGTACTAATTGATAACTTTTGTAGAATATTACAACACTTGTCTTTTGGGGTGAGAGTTAACTGCTTAATCAAACTGTAAAATATGCTTTTTAGGTAAGGGCACGGTTGCATTCCAGGCATACAAGGGAAAGATTAATTACCTGACTAACAGATCAAAAGGTCATTCATTGCATATAGTGTGATCATAGGACATAGAAATAATTTTAACAAGAAGATAAGCGCAATTATTTCATGGCCTCAATTTATTTGTATATTTGCAGTGTGAACTTATTGTTGCCGCAAGCAATTTTCGACCAAGAAATTGTATAAAGCTTGAGAAAAAATAGTTTAATGTTATTATTTACTATCGAAAATTATCTTTATGTAAGACTGAATCTACTTACAGCATTATTTTTTCTAAACGAGCACTCTTACACCAGTGTGAATTTATTGTTGCCGCAAGCAATTTTCGACCAAGAAGTTGTATAAAGCTTAAGAAAAATAGTTTAAAGGGCCAAACCTCTCACCCCAAACTACAATTTTGGCACCCGGGTACCGAAATTCTCAATTGGTTCAGCTCTTTGATTGACAGCTAATTCAAACAATGCAGAGTGGCAAAGCTGATATTACACAGCATGAACGGTAATGAGAGTGTTTTGATTATATAAATTGAGTTTCTCTAAACTCACGTACCTGAAGCAATAAACTGAGGTCGTGTCTGGAGGAGGATGAATTTCAGACAATTGTGGGAGGGGCTTAAGTAAGAAGGTTAGGAGAATTGGTACTGTTTGGGGTGAGAGAACTGGGTCTTTAATGTTATTATTTTCTATTGAAAATTATCTTTATGTAAGAATGAAACTACTTACAGAATTATTTTTTTCTCAACGAGCACTCTTACCCCTTTCGACCCGATCCAGAAAATTACCAAAAATGACTTGGATCTGAATCGAAAATAATCTGATGGGGTCAAGATGTACCAGGAGGTTTAAATAGTTTAAAGTCTATTTGTAAATGTCACACATAAAATTGAGAGCTGTTTTATACGTTAAAGATGTTGCCATGAAACTGCATTGTTTTTATACGAATATAAACCCAATTGAAAACATAAATGCAACACTTCCATTTGATGGTTTTTATTTCATTGTCACGAACATCAAAATACAAACATATGTATATATTGAAACTAAACAGAGCGAAGGAAGCCCGGAAAACAAATGATTGTGCTGTGTATTGGCTACTTTCAAAAAATACTTACACAAGACCTTTATTAGGAGAAGTTCCTTTCTAGCAAACATAACCACTCAACAGAGGAAAGGAGAGTGTGTGTATATGAACGAAGTGTTATGTAGCAAAGTAACTACAACTTTTACTTGACAATTTTTACGAATTATTTTTTTTTGTATATAATATCAATTAACGTAGCAATCAAATTTTAAGATATATTGATATGAGCTTACCATTTGTAGAAAAAAAAACCGCAGACCCCCGTGACATAGAACACGTTCAGAAGCATTCACACCATTCAGGTGCGTACTGTTTAACAAGAGGTTTCTGGATTGGTTGTTGCCTTTGCATTATTTCGACCGTATTCTTTGTTAGGGTTACTAGTTAGGGATTAGGTTGGGGATTAGGGCTATCGTTAGCCAGTTAGGAAATTTCTTGTTAAACAATGCGCATCGCCCCTTTTATCGGGAGGGGGGGGTTGAGACGCGGGGTTTTTATTTTACGTTTTTATTTTTATAAATTGGAACCATCTTTGAAATTCTCTACCAAAAAAGTCAGACTATTCGTTACGAGATAATTTCTCCTCTAGCCGGTAAACAGCAAAAAACAGCGGCTTTGGTGTGAAGGGACCTTTAATGCTAAACGGTACGAGACTGAATGATAACAACAAGAGACGGCTCCGACCTGTTTAAAATGTGTGAAGTGACACTGTTTTCGTAGTGAATATTGTTTTACGTAAGTCATTTTTTTCGCATTTTTCTTAAAGGTAGATCTGAAATCTGGATTCACAAGGATGTGATATCGGAAAGGTTATGGTTAGGAGAAATTAAGTCAGTATTCTGCCACTGGAAAGCCACTTCGTTTGCTTTGGTGGATTTTTTTCTTTTTCTTTCGTTTTTTTGAGTTTAACTGAAAACTATGAAGAAAGACTGAAATTAAGAGTTTTTTTCCTTTTTTGTGGGGGGGGGGGGGGGGTGTAATGATTATGAGGCTTAAGAAATCATTCAATGAATGCAACCCTTAAGTATGTGTAAATCTCATTTTAACCAGACCTGGAATTATAGTTTAAGAATCTGTAATTTTGCATTTTTTCAAAGGTGGATCTGAATTCTGGATTCCCTTCCTCAGAAACGTGTTTAGACAACTGGAAGGTAAAACGAAAAACAGACACTTTAAAACGGATGGAAAGGCAAAAAGCACTTACTAGAAATCTAAAAACAAACCCAACCCAACACAAAAGATAAAATGTAAAAACTAGGACCCTACAAAGGAGATAAAAGCTAAGTAGAAGCAGGAGACATAAAAGGGGATAAAAAAGCGGCTACAGTCTACGAGTACGCCGTTTTTTGGTTTGACAGTTAAAACCGTCATTTATGTTGAGACCCTTTGAGTAGACACAATCAAAATTCCAAATCCACTCCCTCTCCTTTTTATCCAAAAGATTATCCCTATCCGAATTACGAGAAGAATGCACTACATTTAAAATTTGAAAATAGAACTTGGTAGGGGAATGTGCCTTGAGATGCTTATCAAGCTCTGTGCCATGTTTAAAATCAGAACCACCCTTAACACATTTTGAAAGATCTGACTAATGAGCATTCATACGGATTCTTAATTTATTGGTTTGACCCACATACTGATTATTACATGTCGGACAAAAGATGCAATAAATAACCAATTTAGCATCACAAGGAGTATTAAAATTTCTGCACTTGAACTTCCTACCAGAAGAAGTACTGACAATAAAATTATTACATATAAGCAGACCGCACAACTGACAGGGTTTGGTCTTGTTCTTATTACAAGGTGCGCAGGGGGTGCCCCGACTGGGAGGGGTTTTAAGTTTAGCCCGGACTAATAATTTTTTGAGACTGGGGGGTTGACGGAAGCTAACAACAATGGGTGAGGAATAACACGCTTCGTTAGTAAAGAACAATGGAGAAGAGCCATATTTTTATGTAAAATGCCGCTAATATCAGGTAAACCTGATGGTAGTCAACAGTAAAGTAAACCTTCTTGTATTCCTCTTCAGTACTGGCTTGGGGGTGGGTGGGGTTGGTAAAATTGGAACGGGCCCTTTTAATCTGCTGCATAACTTTACGGCGATTATAGCCGCGTTTTACAAGGTATGTGACAAGATCATTGCAACGACGAACTGCAGTTTGATGGTTAGAACAGATTCTAAGGATCCTCATAGATTGACTTTAAGCGATACTACGCTTAATACGACCAGGATGACAACTGTTAGACAAAAGAAATTGATGGGTGTCGGTCGGCTTAATATAAAGGTCAGTGCTGATTAAACCCACTTAATTTTTAACAATAGGTACATCCAAAAAGTGAACAGTAGAAAAAGAAAAATCAAAAGTGAACTTTACGTTGGGGTGCTGAGAATTAAGAACATCCATAAACTCGAGAAATTTACCAGACCCCGCAGTCCAAACAACAAAGATATAATCAATAAACCTGAGTCACACGTCTGGTTTATAAGGAAAGGACGCAAGCGCTTGTTCCTCAAACACACTCATAAAAATATTGGCATAGGAGGGGGCCATTTTAGTACCTATGGCGGTACCTGAGGTTTGTAAAAAGAACTCTCCATTAAATTCAAAGACATTATTGTTTAGGACAAAATGAGCCATTTTACACACAACATTAACAACCTGAGTTGGGAGGTGTCTATGGCTCAAGAAACTCCGAAGAGCCTAGAGCCCATCCTTATGAGGAATACTGGGGTAGAGAGAAACCACATCTATGGTAGCAATGATGGCATCTTTGAGAAGGGGACCAAGCTTACGTAGCTTATCAAGAAAGTCCATTCTATTCCTAACATAAGAAGGAATAGTAGGCACAACGGGTTTAATAAAAAAAATCAACTAATTCTGAAATCTCCTCTGTAGCAGAACCACACCCAGAAATAACGGGCCTCCCGGGCACCCCATTTTTGTGGACCTTAGGTAAAAGATCAGTGGGGGTAGCAAACTCACACATATCTTCAGAAATAGCATTCTGGCTGACCAAAGACTGGAGCATCATCAGGATGCTTCATTTTCAACATTGCTAGTAAAACTACTGTCAAACGCCAAAAAACGGCGTGCTCGTAGACTGTAGCCGCTTTTTTATCCCCTTTTATGTCTCCTGTTTCTTCTTAGCTTTTATCTCCTTTGTAGGGTCCTAGTTTTTACACTTTATCTTTTGTGTTGGGTTGGGTTTGTTTTTAGATTTCTAGTAAGTGCTCTTTGCCGTTCCATCCGTTTTAAAGTGTCTGTTTTTCGTTTTACCTTTTAGTTGTCTAAACACGTTTCTGAGGAAGGGGCCGGTGGTCCTGAAAGCTAAAATATATGCTCTTGTTTAACCAGTGTTTACTATTTGTGTTATATATATATATATGTGTGTGTGTGTGCGTGTGAGTGTGCGTGTGTGTGGGTGTGTCTAATTTGGTACGTAGGGGGAAAGTTGTTATTTAAAAGTCGACCTTAAGGGGAAAAGATATTGGAATGAGGGCTCTCATTCTAATTTCGAAACTTATAGTCTTTTCCCCTTAAGGTCGACTTTTCAATAACAACTTTCCCCCTAAGTACAAAATTAGACACACACACACATATATGGGCTGTAGGTATGAAATTTTAAATAAGTTACTAGAAGATACAACACCATCGTCTTAACACAAGACTACCTATGATCGCGCTGCAGAAATAATTTCGTACAAATATTCAATGGCTTACTCGTACCTGCGTAAGATGATATACCTTCCTGTTATTCTAAATAATGTGTTTAGAAGTGCAGTATTACTATCTATTAACTAAACACCTCTTAGTCTAACTCCCTATTGTGGCAAAAGGAAAGTTAAATCCAGGCTTAAGATTTATATCATATACAATTATCGGGAGTGAAGGGAGTGAGAGCTAGTCATACATAACAGCGGTCATTACATAACGGAATGGGTAGGCCAAAATCATCAACATTCAGCTGTTTACGGCCATGTTATCCAATTTTTTTTAATACATCGACTTCGCAAATGAACAGATAACAAGTCCAAAACAGACAGATATCGCTTGTAAAAATGGAACCTATTGGCATTGTGAGTGTTGTTTCGCATAAGCGATGGAATATGGAAAACAAGCCAGAGAACTACAACTAGAAAAAAGGTCGTGGCCGGCTCGACTTGAACCAATAGGTTGGAAACTGGGCCGTTAAACTCCATTTAACTAACTAACTAACTAACTGGATTGATGTTTAATTTGTTCTCTTTGTTTTTTGCTATAATTATTAACTTGAACTATCTGATCATTTCATGGATACTCCCTTCTGTACACGATGATAGATGAGCGAACTAAAAAATTATCATATAATGCAAGTGGATTATGTCAGAGCAAGAAACGAAGGAGACTGTTCTCATATTTCCACAGAAGAAAAGTAGACATTACTGTTCTACTGGAAATACACAGTATGCAGAGTGATGACCAGGGGCATCGATGTGGTTTTCAAAGTTGGGGGGAGGGGCATCTGGCCTAAATTTAAAATTCATGAAAATAGCACTGTAGTTACTGGTGTCACTTGATGATCTGGTGTCACATAAAGCAAATTTCCGTTTTTTCATTTACAAAGTCCAGAGCTCGGAAAATTTTACCCAAGGTATGAGCAAACACTCCTGCTTAGGAATCGCAATTTGTGGCGCGCGCATACAAAGACAAATAATGACGAGTGTGGAGCTTTTAATGGGGAGACTTCGCAATTTCACACATTAGACTGGTGCCACAAGTAGCAAATTTCCGAATTCTTTATTTTTCAGAGCCGCCTGCCCGTCCCTGTAGTTACACCACTGGGTGTCTAAGAGAAGGGGCCCACATGCAAAATGGTGCTAAATGTTTCAATATTTTGAGTTACTAGGAAACTCCAAAGTTTTCAAAGTGTTGCTTATTACTTATTAGTTACTTCAACTGACTACACGGTCAACATGAATATAAATACCGGGTATATTTTACATCTATAAATCATTAGAAACGCAACGAAAATTGCCATGATTTGCAAAAGGTTTGTGCAAAAGTTCTAATAGTAAGAAACCTTTTGTAATGGGAAGAAGGTAAAATAAATCCATGACTTGATCAAAAGCACACTTCAATCTACTACAGGAAAATCACAGATCGAGGGGTGGGGGATTGGTACCCACTGGTACCGTGCTAATGAGACGCCGTTGCATAGGCCTACCGGTGTAAAATTGTTGATACAAAAAACAGTATGTTTTTTCGAACGACACGTCATTATACACTTTCTGCAGACAGAGGATGGAGGTGTACTGTACCTCTAATTCCTGAGTGAAGTCTCTTATCTAGCAAACGTATCAAACGTCAGTGTGATTTTACTTCTCTTATAAAAATCTAAATACGAAATCGTCGAATCGCTAATAATATACAAATGGATGATGTAAGCGGTAAGCGTGTCGAAATTTTTCATAAGAAAACATACCTTTTTCTAAAAAAATTGCATGCAAACTGTGCACCGAGACATTTTCAGTTAAGTTACTTAAAATGTGTTTGCCAATTTCAGCCTGCCAGGCTGGTCATTCACTAAAGACCACAGATGTCATTAAAACATAGTAGGGGACGATTCGTCTTCTTCATTTTCCAAAATATTGTGCTCTTTCATAACCACACCTGCTGCCCTATGCACAGGAACAATCGACATAATCATAGAGATCCATTGAATAACGTATGTTTGATATGCAAGTGCAAAAAGAACATCAATGAGACCGCAAGCGTGCGGAGGGCGCGAAAATTTGGGGGATTTGCAAAGTAAACGTGTGGAGATTTTGATACAGAAAGACAGTCGATAGTAATCGGTATAAAGGACACCTTTCATAACTTACATGTAAAGTCTTTTTGGTAGTACCTAATTTTTAAGTTTCACGTCACAAAAAGTGGGTGGGGACTTTCACAATAGTTCCCTTCCACTCAGAAAAGTGGGGGACATGTTCCCCTGCCCCCCCCCCCCCCCCAAAGCGATGCCCCTGTGATGAACCATATTGAAAATACGAATGGGGAGGGAGTATCGTTTCCCCACGGAACTTCTGACTCATGTGGTGTCTGTATCATTGTATTGGACAGGCTGTCATCACCGGAGTCCCCAGCCAGCGCGAGGTTTGTTTTGGTTTTGGCAAATTGTAATCACATTTCACCCAGGTTCCTGCCAAAGTCAAGTACCCTCAAGTACCCTCCAAGAAACCGCAAACTCGGTAAGAGACAGCTATGGGAAGGTTTAAACAAAGGTGGGATAATATGGGTCAAATGTGCCACTGTTTGCAAGGTGTAAAAGCAACTGCAGTACGGCAACTTCTTATCTGGACAATTTTTGTTGACCTGCGTTCACTGAAGCAAGAACGGCTGTACAGTTTTAAAGGCAGTTTAAATCGACATGTTTTTCACCTATCTCTCATATTTGAATTGAACAATATTATCACAAATAGGTTTATTATATTCGATACATGCATAATGCCCAATACACTCACAATTTTTGCTATTTATATGGCCCAAATTCTGATAACCCATTTATTTTACAGAGACTGCTGAGTGTATGAGCAACTTTACATAGAATAATATTAAAATCTGCCGTGACTTTAGTTTAAAGTTTGTTTTGAATGGGAGGAAACCATAGAACCAACGTTAAAGTCTCTAGTGAGTGTCTTGCGTTAATGACTAATTAACTTAACTTAACTTGACTTAACTAATTAGTTGATATTTGGAGAGACAGCAATCCCATGTCTAAGGGTTACACTTGGAGTTTAAACATCACACTAAAGTTCAACTTCGGATTAGATTTTTCTTATTGCTCATTATATGCCTCATATATTTACCCATAAGCTTCACAGTCAAGTGGGATTTAATCAGGCCATGATATAATTTTACTCCTCCTAGAGTTTTGAAGTGAAAAGAAGGGGCCGGGGTGTTCGAAAATAAATAAGTCTTTGCTCAGTGATCAAAATTATATTGAACTAATAAGTAAATTCATAATCGATTTCTCTAATAATTCAAACGATGACAATTCGTCCTCGTTCTGGCGACTACTAAAATGTAAGATTAGAAATGTCAGTATTAAATATTCTTAGTATAAAGTAAGAGAAAGACGTAGAAAGGAAGGTTGCCTCTTTACAAAAAGTTACAAAGCTAGAACATAATTTCTTTCTTAATGATTCCGCTGAGACATAAGGAGATGTGTGAAGCTAGAAATGAATTATTAATCCATTGTGACCTAAAACTACAGGGAATTATAATCCGACCTTTTCATGAAAAGTTTTATACCTCTGAACATAATTCACCAAATGTCATTTTCCGGCGGATTTACGACGAAATGGTCTACCATTAGGTGTGATGGTATCCTTGCCATTGATAAGTGCTACAATGCGTTATTATCTTTAAAGAATGACAAGTCCCCTGACAGTGACGGCATTTCTACTAATTTTTATCAGCGTTTTTGGCATAATTATAATCGGCAATATTGTTTCAAATGCTTCGAATCATGTCTATTTAAATAACCGGTACAGGTGTAGCAGAGTAACCTCGCCGGCCAATAAAGCAACCAGCCGGATAAGCTACCCCGTAGTGAAACAAACGGCCGGTTAAAGTAATGCCGTAGTGAAACGACAGACCGGATAGATCACCCCGGTAATTGATGGTCTACACGGCAGACATAAATTTGGAAGGAAGATGTGACATGCTTTAGGAAAAAGGAGAAATCCAATAAGGTGAAAGAGGTAAAGCGAATAGAATAAATGTATCGGAGAGAGTGCAAATGAAGTCACTATGACAAATTGCGTTCGAGGTTTATACAGTTAGACTGTTGAATAGAAAAAATATATTACAAGGTTAACACAATGTGTAGGATGTAAAGACCAGATGTATGAAACCAGGTAGTTGCGACTCCCTGATGAAACAATGCAATGGCATGGAACTTTGTTAGAGGGGAAGTTTAAGAAAAAATTCAATTTTCATATGTGAAAGAAGAACCAATTCTACACGCTGCAGAGAACCGCATAATAGCACAATAAGCAACCCGTAACCCGTTGCAGCGAAGGGTTCGCCTATAAGCTGCAGGAAGACTAGAGTAAACGTCTTTTATATTTAATCCACTACGACACTTTACGCCTAATTAAGGAGTAAAAGTCACTCTCTTACCTTGGAATTTTCGTGAAAGCTCCGTTAGGCCTTACTCTTGCATCTTTTCATCGCTAAAAAGATTCATTCCGTTGTTCCTGCTGCCATCTAGAAGTCGCTTTTCAAACCAGTAACGGTAAGGCGAGATGAGCCAGTAAAATTCTTAAAACAGACGGATTTCATTCCGAATCAAAAGAATGAACTTGCTTCTGTTCAAAAAGGAACCCCAGATGTGGGATAAACCGAAAATAGGCTCAAAACGAACCGAAAGACCGATCAAAGTGAACCGAAACGGCTCAAAATAAATTGAACCGTAAATTGGTTCAAATATTTGAGCCGGGCTTTTTTAGAGTGTGTGATGAAATTTCCATTCAAATCGGACATATATTTCTCGAGATAAAACCAAATGAACCTATCACTAGATTTGTGTTCCAAAGAGAGCTTAGAGCAGCCGAGGTTACATCACTTCTCCTCTTTAACAAGGAATGCTTTGTGGCCCTTAGTTTTTCAGACTGTTGGGTTGGCCTTGACTATGACCTCCCTGTGGGTAATGCAAACTTATGCAATCACATTTTGAATACATGGGATATTGAGGAGAAAATAGGTTGTAAACTTTAAAGAAAAACAAAAAACTGTCCATTAATGTGGGATATGATGTAACATACGCTTGCTTCAAGTTCAATTTTTGTTGCAAATGTGACAAATTTACTTGCTCATATCTTGAGAACCACACATCAGAGTTTAATGCAAATTTCACCAAAATGTTTAGAAAAAATACCTTTCCAAACCATCGAAATCATATGACCTTAAACCCTTCTTTTAAAATTAACGCAAAGTAAGCTGTAACCTTAAGGCTCTCTGCAGTGTGTGGCGAATAAACCCGACGTTAGGCAGTATAAGCATGGCTCCATGCATGGAAGTAGTACTCCCATGGTACAAGAATGACTATGTTATTACATTTCATCATGCATGTTATCATCCCTCATGTTGGTTGTGGGTTGTATGATATCCCCACGGTATTTCCCGTCTGTCGTAAGAGGCGACTAAAGGGAACAAAATTTGAACCGGAACCAAACTGGTAAATAGATTTAAACTTTGAACTAATTATCAATTTGCCTGACACTATATAACACATTCTTGTTGTTGTGTCTTCAAATCTTATCTAACGAACTAACATACGTGTTTTCAACTGAAGTTCAGTTAAATTCGTTTATCGGGTGTTGGGAATGAAGAAAAGCATTGCCACTAACCCTGAACCGCAACAAGTCTGTGTGTAACTTAGACTTGCCTAGTATTGGCCTAGACTAGGCCTAGATTTTTCAAACAGATGACGAACTGTTTCAAAGGTCCCTTCCCCTTGACCAAGGGAGATTAAAGGAGACAAATCGAGAATAAACCTCCAAATTAGTGTAAGGGAATGGGAGAAAAACCACGTTTCACCTTTTTGGCCCTTACTATAACTTTTGAGAGAGAACCCAATTCCAGGGGTATCAGCGCATGTGTCAAACTAAATGAATACTTCCAAATAGGTTATTTCAAAAGATTTTGGTCACATTCGATTATCCCCTGGGAGGTAGGGGAATCCGTGTTCCAAAACATTTATGCGATGCGATTGAATATCAGGTGTCCAAGAGGCACTGATTTGAAAAATTAACTCGATCCCATTACTTTCTTTTAATGAAGGGTAAAGGGGGCTGGTGAAACGGTTTCCCAACATGCATTGTGAGACTTTATTTTTAAATTATGTTTTGGAGTTACTGGGAGCGATGAGTCCACAAAAGATCACGTGGAGTTGATACGATGCACGTTCGTCACGTGACAACCCCTTTAGTACCCTTAATTAAGTTAGGCCTACCCCCAGTTAAAACCTTCGTGCAGTGATCTTACGTACTCGTTAGTGCTATTTTTGTATTCGGCGTTGGAAATTACCTCAGAATCATGGGGTCAAGAAATGTTTATGGCGGATGTGATCATTGCGATTCTCATCTTCCACTCTGGGATGGGGTGGGGTGTATGACATAGCTTAGAATTAGGCGAACATGGGGTACTTTCCCGTGGATTTTCAGCCACGCCGAGTTCAGACATGACAACTACGCGTAGATGCAATGCACATAAGTCACCCCTAGTTTGAACCCCCAGACAATGGTCTGAAGAAGATGGCAGCGCAATATTTGAAATTCGACGTGTACCATTACCCTGGGAAACTTTATCCTAGGGTAAAAAAATGTTAAGCCGGGGATGATGATTTCAATTCTCCCGTCCTTTGTGAGTTGCGGGAAGGGGCCCCATCCCCGGCAAACACTTGGGAATCTCCGAGCATGTGTATTCTTACACAAAAAGAAGAAACGTTTGCTATGGCCTCTTCCTCTTGGCCACAGTGAGTCTTTTAAGAAGGCAAGTTGAAAACGGACCTTAAAATTAGTGTAACGGAATATGGGAAAAACCCGCTCTTCAACCTTTGGGCCCTTACTGTAACTTGTGGCAGGGAGTCAATTCCCCGCCACCTACTTGGCTGAAATGCTGCTGCCTAAAGGATGAAACATTTCTCTATTCTACTAAAATACCGAAGATTGTCCAGCTGTTACCTGTTTTATAAAACTGGACCAAAATGGCGCATGCTGTTCCGATTGCGGTAAAAAAGTTGATTTTCTAACCTCAGTAATCTATTGTTCAACAGAGGTATATCAAGTTTCCAAACCTACTGCAGGAGGTCTATTATTACCACTTCACCGAGCTCCTAGTCCACTTAGGTTGCAAAAAATTTCACAGTTCTTTGGGCAGGATTGTAATCAAAACCCCCTCTATGTGCTCTGCATACTGTGGCTAGGGTTTCTTGACTTGGATTAAATGTCTTTGCATGGAGTATTAATGTCTGTCAATCATCAAATTATGTAATTGGGCAAGGAAGGAAATCAATTGCAATTTTTTACCCTAACCATTACATCATGCGGGTGTTTTATACAAAAAAGTGAATTTGAAATGTGCCAATACTTGGATTTGACAGCCGATCAAAGACCAAACTATACGTTTGAGGGAGCGTAAAACATTATTTGGAATCAGATGACTTTTGGTCAAATCTGAGGGGTCGCCATTTTACAAAAAATCCCTGGGGTTGAATTTGGGTGTGACATCGAGATTCCCCAAAACGTCTACACACGTATTCCAGTGTGCAAATTCCCATACCTGGAGTGGGACTTTTGATACCATGTTTTGCAAGGGTGTTATGGCGCAACCCTCCTCCCACCATTTTTGCTGTTATGGGGCTTTTTCGAAGGGCCGCATGTTCTAATAGGGGGTTTACAAGGGAAAGGGGGTTCCATATTTGGAATTAGCATGGAAGAATACCCCTAATTTGTTATTTTCGTCGATTTTGGAAACGGTCGATACCCGCCTTATTCTGGGGGAGGGGACTGGGAATGGGGATTTGGTCTTCTCCTAGGTGAATTGTTATACGCCGAGTTAGAAAATGATCATCCCCAATTCAAACGATGTCCGCAAGTAACAAGGGCCCCTTACGTTTAAACACTCAGGCAGGGTCTGAAGGAGATGAGAGTTCAATTTTTCGATTCGGTGTGTAAAAATTGACCTTGAATCCGGGTCAAAGGTTCAATAAATTTTTATGGCGGAATACTGATTGCAATCCTCCCGCTGTCATCTGGGGTAGGAGTCAGTGATTTGGGGGGATTTTTCGGGCACGGCCATTTCAAAAATGATCATCCCAAGTTTATACAATGCACGTTAGTTACGTAATAGCCAATTGAACGCTATTTCCGCAGTATTTCTTTCAGGAAGGGGTCTGACGAAGACGGCAGTGCAATTTTTTGATTCGGCGTGTGAAATTTCCTCTAAAACGGATCATCGATGTATCGTCCTGTGTCCACGATATTTGCAATAAACAACGCCAACACTCCGGCGTCCTCTCATCACATGCCATGTCAAAAAAAAAAAAAAATACCGCCATTTAATGGATGGACACAAAATCATATTAATAACTTTGGCTAGATGAGAGTTATGATAGCAAAAGAGGTGTCAACCGATTGCTAAAACCTTGCCCTGTTTGACCAAAATACTAAAAATGGCGTAGCTGCTGTCTATTTTAAAAGCTGATTGAGTCAAGATTGTGGCGGGAGTCTTCATACAAAAAATCAAAATTAGTATTTTGAAGTTGTATTCAAATTTTGAGACCTTACCAATACTTGTAGGAGGAGGAGATACCTGCACAACCCATGGAGTGTACCAGCGGACGTGTCCACTATCACATATTCATCAACTGTTGCAATTACCCTTTCCTTTGGGCCGAGGTGGGCCTTTTCCGAGGCAAGTCGAAGTGGACCAAACAATTAGCGTTACTTTATATGGGGTAAGCCGTTCGTCAACTATTGGACCTTTGCTGTCTCTCGGGGAGGGGACCCTTACCCCATCACGTACCACAAAAAATCCATCGAGTTTGGCTATGCTTCTTTCCCCTTGGCCACGGTGGCCCTTCTACGGAGGCAAGTCGAAATGCACCACAAAATCAGTGAATATTGTCTCAGTTGTGCGCGTGAGAGCGCTATAAATATCATTAGCGAAATTAGGGGATCCAGTTCATCCATTGATACTTAAAATCCCCCTTCTCCCCTCATCCTGCACAGAGAAGTGATGTGTGCAATTAAAAATATAATTTTCGGACTCAGCATGGTCGAAAACAAGACAAGTCCCCCCCCCCGGTGGGGAGGGGGTAGGGGACCGTGTTTCCAAACATTTATGTGATTGAAAATCATCCTGATGCTCCTATTTTTCTTATGAGTGCAGGCCTGTCTTCAATGCGACTACGCCGAGCGCGCCACTACATGGAACTCCCTCCCCGTTCTCAGTGTCCACAGCTAGACCAGGGGCTGGGAAAAATCGCTCCTGACCATGAAACTCCCAGTCCAAAAAGTTCCGAATTTCTCACCTTCCCTCATTGGTTAGAGGGTTCCAAGCTGAGAATGTGTGCTTAGTGCCCCAAAGCGTGATCCCAGGACCCACTCCACCTTACTGAAATGTCCTCTTCCTTGAATGTTTAAATTCTTTACAATCCAAAGTAAGGAATTGAAATTTTAAAAATATTTCAACCCCTACTTTGCTGAAGGACTGAATAAGGGCGCCCTCCATCGAGAAGGATTTCTTCCGTAAAGGCCATCATTCAGCTGACCAACGTCTACCCTAAAGTTCAAAAATGTTTCATTGGTATAGGGGAATTGGAGAATTGAATTTTTTATTGAAGATCAACCTGACCAATTTCATAGAAGTTGTTTGAGGTTTCATATTTTGTCGTATGGTGAAAATGGATTTTTTTGTTACTTTCTTTTCAGAACGTTTGGGAATCTAGAGATTATATTGAAGAAAATTCGGATTTTTTGTAGACAAATTTGGTAATTTTAAGTTTTTTGGGGGGGAGAATATGTTCTTCTCGTAGAAGCAAAATCAATAAAAACGTCGGTGTGGGTATGAGGTGGGGTAGGGAGAGTGAAGTTCATCGGACTTTCATCTTTTATCGTATGGATGAAGGGTCCCCGACTAGGTTGGATCTTCACCCCGACTAAGGGGGAGGGCAGGATTCCCCGACGGGAGCATGTCTCCAGGCCCACTACTGGCGCAACCCTTGTAAAAATAATCTTCAACGGCATGTGTGTTGGGAACAAAGTTTCTCCCAACCCCTCCCCGACCAACGGGAAATGGTATGTCACGAAAATGTTTTGAAATGAGATGATAAGTAATAGTGATCGCGCCGTCTACAGACAGGATATTTTTGCATAGGGGGTATCGATTTTGAAATATGGCTATTTGAAAAAAAAAAACAACAACAACAACAAAATAACAAAAATGTGGGTTCTCGAGCCCTATCCCTCCGGAGAAATGAAATAACAAAATTTGACTTCAGATCGTGGTCGGCTTGGTCGACAGGACCTTACACCAAATCTTACGCAGTTCGATATAATACGATGCTTTGGGGTTAAAAAATAAACCATGGACCATATACCCTTGGTGTTTTTAAAGCCCTTCTGGGGTTCATCTCTCAGAACCCCCCCCCCAAGAAAAAAATACTTTGAATCTACATGTATTCCGCCATGCTGATTCTCGAATGACATTTTTAGTTGTATACCTCACTTCTCTGGGGCAGGAGGGGCAGAGAGGGAATTTCACGTGACCCTTCATCAAGATGAAAGGGATGGGGTTGGGTAAACAATACCCAATAATTTCAAAAATGGTAATTATAGCGCCCTCACATTCACGATAGAGTCAATATTTACTTATGTTGAGGTCACTCAGAATCCTTAATGTAAAAGAAATTGTAAATAATGTTTGAAGAGACAAGAGTTGCCATAATCGGATAACTCCGAAATTTGGAGATGATATTTATTGCAATTAATGATGGAGAGTATTTTAATTAATGATTCATGAACTATAATACAGAATTGGAGGGGGAAACGATGGACGCTGCTTTGTTTTTTCTTTAACATTCAACTACAGGTAAGCACTTTCCATGCCTCTAAGTCCCAATTTTTAAGCGTCTGAACCAGTAATACCAGCAAAGAATGTAAGAAAGTATGAACATTTAACAAAATTCGTGAAAGTATATTCAAAATAACGGTCCTTATTACCGCGAATAGGCCATGCTAATCACACCGACTGACGGTTAATTCTGTCACTTACTTCGATCAGTTGTCCGCTAGTTTATAACTCAAAACAATCAAAACTTACTTTTTATCGTTAAATATCAAATTTATGCTACCCAACATGAATGATCTTAATTGATCTTTTCAGATACCAAACAGCACAAAAAGTAACAGTACCAAAAGAAAGAAATGCGTTAACTTTTCATATGCTCATTTTTTTACGTAAAACAAGTTTGTAGTTTAGTATCGTTAAGCAGCCTTGGGTTTGGCCATCATACATTGACTATGCATTAGCAACATTTCATGTAATTGTGACGGGATTCCGTTCACAACAAAAAATCTATAACAGGACGCGTTTGTCAACTGAAATTGTTTGAACCTTGTGAAATGTCACATGAGTTCAAGTGAATTGAAGTTTAAAACCTTAATTACTATCTGCGCGCGTAAAGTGCGCTTCATGTATGTAAACTAACTCTAGTTGTATTATTGGGTATGGGTGTATTATATGTCACCGTAGTCTGTGACCACACTGTATGAACAATACAAAACACACCAGCAAAACAGGACATGAAAATCACACACAACATGGTCAGAATGGGGGAAGATGAAGAAAAGAACTGACATCTTATAGCATGTTGGGTATATGTCAACAGTTGAAAACAAATCTATTTATAATCTCAGATAAGCGTACCTTAGCTCAGCATGTCATTTGCCTTTCCAATAATGCATATGAAAGTGAAGGCATACTGCAATCGCCTGTCTTATAGGTTGCCTACCTCTAAAGAAGATCATTCCTTATGAAAAGATAATTATGTGACATAAAAACTGGCATCTTTAGTAATCCACTTCGTGAGGAGATTTTCAACAATCACATCCAGTAGAACGTTTTACCAACATGGCAGTAAGTAATAGACATCACATTATGTACAGCGTACACACTACAAGTCACATATATCACAAGCAACAAAACCTGTTCAATAATATTGCGAGAAATCAATTATTAATGGCAATAAATGCCATTGCCTTAACCATTGCTTGGTAACTAAACTCAGGGTCCGCGGAGGCGAGGGGGCGGGGCGCATTTTTGGCCTCCTTATTTTGCAAATATATTGTTGAACATATTGGGCGAATTTGGTGATTAGTCCCCGCTTCAAATTTCGCTCCCCGACCCTCATGGCTTTCATCAATTTATTTTGACTTTTAAGTTATTGCCATCCTACCCTACTTTTCATATCCAGTAACACTAAATGAATAAACGACGAGTTACTAAGGATAAATCAATACACATACTTAGTTTTCAACAAAGCTAACTATTTGTCGACTAAGTTAAATGTGTGACAGTCTCACAAAGTTAAAAAAGTAATTATAATCGTTAGACCTGCACCGTTGGTAGCTGGGGAGTGTAAAAAATATATATTAAACGCAGTAGATGCTGGACACATCAATACATTTTGCAACTATTAAAGCAAAATTACATAAAAAATAAATCAGTAAATGAATAAATAAATAAATGTATAATATAAAAATAAAAAATATCCTTCAAAACTTGTTCAGTCCGTTCTCTGGCGAGCTTCCAACATACTTATCATAGTTGTTTACACTGTTTCAAACTAGAATCCCCGACCCTAAGGGTTGATGAAATGAAATTTTAATCATAACGGCTCCAACTATACATTAATCCATATGACCAGTGGGTGGTATAAGTTTGTAAACTTAGCTAGGCTTGAATTTTATTTTATTCCACTTTTTATACTCTGTAAATATATAGAGGCATCAATTTGCCCAAATTATTAATTTTTCTCCATCATGTGGAATACTGTCATTTTGTCAAAACTTGAAGATCATGCTTTAAAAACGTTGTGGTAAGAGCCGCTGTGACCGTATGACGAATCACTGATGCCCTCAACTGGCCGGATGGGAAATATCAAGGCTATTCCATGGCACCTTCTAAACAGCAAATTTGAGGAATTTCAAGGGGCAGTCAGAGCCGGATTTAACAAACCCTTGAATAGTTTTCAATTGCTGATGAGTTCAACAAGGTTTTTTGTTAATCTTGGGCCATCTCTGGCCGAGAAGATACCGTCTTCCCCTTTTCATGAGTGCTATTTGGGCCATTCTAATCCCTCATCCCTCTTTCTTCTCCCAGTAACTGAGCATGAAATGCCAAAAATTTCCTATGCGTCTCTTAATCCCAGATCAGGCGAGATTTCATAGCACCTGTCCAAAAATCGTGTTATAGGTCATCCCTTATATTCTACAACAGCTCGCTCATGTACTTAAAGAGCCCATGAAATGACTCAATGACAACATTTGGAGTCATTCTCTGACACTATCTATTAACAAAAAAAAACATTTATTTTAAAAAATTCTGCCCCACAAGAGAGAAATGCTCAAGTTAAATGGTACCCCTATCAGCACAACAGCTGAAAAATGTAAAAAACGTAAAAGTGCATTGAACCAAGAATGACATCATCACAGGAACCAAACTTCACATAAACTTAAACATAATGCTATGTTTAAGTAATATTTTGCTCACAGATTTCGTAGCATGAGACTGGCCAAATAATTTCTGAATTATATCTGAAGAAGCTCCCAGTATAAAGCCAAAAATATATCAATCAAAATTTGAAATTCTCACTCCCAATTCCTCAAAAGAGGAATTTTGTCATTATTCACTCAAGCTGCCCCTATGCCATCATGTTAGGCCTATCAGTTTGAATTTTTGGTTCCAGCAATCTAGTCGATCTATGACTAGACAGCAATTCTTTCAACCAGAAAAGAGAAAATATTTCAACTCACATTCAGTCAGATTGTTGAATAAGAAGACTGATATCTCACCTGGATTCCTATGAAAGACATCCCTTCCAAGTAATTCGTCATTAACATTATAATGTGGAAATCATACAATGGATCTTGTACTAGCATAGACTTCAAAATGCATGGAGTTGAAATAGTAACTTCATGTCAACTTTTGATAAAAATACAGAATACTTCCTTAAATAACCAAAATATCAGCTAGTCTCCTTTCCCACTATAATGTTCCTTTTCTTTGAACCAAGTCAAATTGCAGCATTAGCACATGCATCCAAAACAACACAGAACTTGTTGGCAGTATTTAAGCCACTGTGAAGAATGGCATACAGTATTGCTTATGGGCCTGTATAATGAGAGAATCACTGCTTCCCCACCAATAAAAATAATCTTTACATAACACTGAAGTGATGTATGTATGATGTATACCAAACAATTTTCCCTGCAAGTTGGCTCAAGGAATATTGAGAAGTCACAAAACTCCATCTGCTGAACAGGGGTAATCCTAGGTGTTGGAACCCCCTTTTCACTAGTTTTGTGAAGAAAACATAGGTTTGGGTTTCATTATGATAATTTGTTGATTATATCAATCATTTTAGGCCATCTATACATGGTAAGTTTCTGTAACATCTACAGAGCAGGGTATACTCCAAGTACACTTTAGTACACACAATGTGGAGTTGGGTTCCTGTGATGATGTCATTCTTGGTTCAATGCACTTTTACATTTTTCAGCTGTTGTGCTGGAAGGGATACCATTTCACTTGAGCATTTCTCTTTCGTGGGGTGGGATTTTTAAAAATAAATGCTATTTTGTTGATAGATGGTGTCAGAGAATGACCCCATATCATTGTTACTTAGTCATTTCATGGGCTCTTTAATGTTTCTTTTGATCTCTTGGAAATATCAAAAGTCATCCCTATATCTTCACGAAAGGAAAAGCCGATATTTTCTGTAATTATCGTCCTATATCTATATTCCATTGTTTTTCGAAAATTCTTAAAAGACTCATGTTTAATCGACTGCTCTTTTTTCGTAAATACAGTATCTTAAGTGATTGTCAACATGGTTTTCGTTCTGAAAATTCCACAACATTAACACTAACTGATGCTGTGGACAAACACAGTTCTACCATTCAACGTAAACAAAATTTTATTGGTGTCTTTCTTGACCTGTCTAAAGCTTTCGACATTGTAGACCATGGTAAGCCTATAACCCTTTCGTAAATTATCACATTATGGTGAAAGAGGAAATGTCTACCTTTTGATGAAAAGCTACGTAAGTTCAAGACAACAGTTCACTGCTTTTAATACTGTGCATTCTAGATCTCTTAGAGTAACATGTAAGGTTTATCAAGGGTCCATCTGAGGACCTCTTCACTTTATTGTTTACGATAACGATATTTCCGATGTCTCTAAGTCTTGTTCCTTAGTTCTGTTATGCAGACGACACCAATACATTCTTCAGAGAGAGAAATAGCAACTTAGAGGAAATTATGAATGATGTACTGAACAAGTTTTAAAAATGGTTTGTATCGAATAAATTATCACTGAACGTTGAGGAAACAAACTATATGATGTTTAGCAGAGATAGAAATAACTGCAGCCTTAATATTAGTATAAATAGTAAGCCCCTTCTGAAAGTTCAGTCTTCAAAATTCATAGGCGTACACATTGACGATAACCTCTCATCGAAAGATCATGTAAAGTATGTCTCATGTCAAATTTAAAGTGGTGTATGCATCTTTAACGAAACTGAATTTTACTTTATTTCAAAGAGACCTGAGGTTAATTTACTTAAGTCTTTTTTTACCCCATCTTTCTCACTGTTGTAGTATATGGTCCGGTATATATTCTACATAAATGAGTCCTTCAGAAAAGGGCTGTCAGACACATTGCAGGTTCTGCAGACTGCTCCACATGATGATAAGAGTCGTATATTGTTTCCTTGAACTTACTTAAACTTGATAATCTAGTCAACATGAGTCTAGTTACGTTTACCTACACTGTTAAAAACTTTTTCTGTAAATTTACATAATTTTAATGGCAAATTTTTTCCAACCAAATAATGTTTTTTTTACAGCCAGACTGTAATCATAAAAAACATTAAGGGTTTGTTTTTTCTTTACAGTTTTTGCATGCAAAATTAGTTTACAAAAGTCTACTGTAAAATCGAATTATAGAATTTTTCTGTTTTGTTAACCTTAATTTTATATGAATTTACAGCCAACTTTTTCATCCCCGACGTTTTAATATTTATTATAATATTGCTCTTTTACCTTTTACATGTTATTACGTAACATGCACTTCACCATTACGTAGATCAGGTATTTGCATATCAACGTAATGTGTCGTTACGAAGTTGTTTTCAATCAAAACACATTGAGGATGCTTTGTTGTCATATTGTTGTCAAGTAGACTGCTATCTCTAGGAACTTTGTAATTGGAAAGTCACATTTTTTTACAATATAACATTTCCAGACAAGGTAAGAAATACGTTTATCACTTCTTGACTAAATAACTCCAAAGAAGATATTATTCAAAGCAACAGCAATCATTTTGTTAGGAAAATGCCTACAAAATAAGCCCCACCCATTTATGCAAAATGAGATTTACGTTATAAAGTGGTAAATTTACAGACTCTTCCAAGTAAATTTGTGAAACGTTTGTAATTTGCTCCGATCAAGTGCATGAGAGCCTGTGGCGATGAGTTGACATCAGTATACCAATTGTCAGTGCTCTGAAATTAGGGCCTTACAATTTCTTTTTACTTAAAAGTGTGTGACAAAACACCAGTTGTATGATATTTATAACTAAGAACGTAATAACTAAGTATGGTTTTATAATAAATGTAAGTTAATTTTCAAATAGGGCCATAAATTTGCCAAAAATGTTTTTTTTTTAACTGAAACTTCGCAGAACGATGCTTGTTTTTGTTTCGTTTTCAGCTTAACAACAAAATGAATGTTTGCTAAATGACAGTATATTTATGCGAAATCAGAAAAATACAAAATACTGTTAAAATTTCTGTAAATTTACAGAAAATTTTTACAAAGCAGTAAAATTTGGTTAAAAAAGTAGACAGAAAGGGTTTTTCAAATAAACAGAAAATACATGTTAAACAACCTTTCTTTTATTGTAGCAATACAAAGTGTCTTTAAAGATACAGAAAATCTCTATTAAAAGTAAAATTCAAAAAGTTTAGTTTAAAAAAAGTCTGTAAATTTACAGAAATTTTTAACAGTGTATCGCTGTCTGAACAATCTACTTCCAAGTTCTTTTTCTTTTTTATACTTTGAAAAAATGTATTCATAATTACTAGACTAGACAAGCTGACCAGCTACATACCCTATATTGTTGAAAAAAAAATAAATAAAAACACATTGATTCGATAAAATCTGGCATTTGATTACAATACCTAAACAATAATGAATATCAATATGCCCATCCATTCTAACATATTATTGTATGAAGGAAGAAAACGTGCAGTCTAGCCACTCATGAATTCCATACTTTCGTCTTTAATGCCAAGTTAACGCTTTAAAAAAATATATATACATCAATTCTAGGCGTGTAGCCAGGAGTTTGCCTTGGGAGGGTTTTGTGATGACATGTGGCATTGGTGTAAGAGAAAGGGGTATCCCTCTCCCTTGTGGAGAAAAAAAAAACACTTTTTAAGGTCTCAAGATGCAAAATAATACAATATGTAACTCTCCTTCAAACTTAGTTTAGCATTACCATTCAACATACGTAAAGCGCAACCAACAATTTTGCTTAATATTCCCTGCAATGGCATCAAAACTATAAATAAACTATAAATTGAATGCAATGTCAAATTAATGAGCCGTGATGACATCAAAGATTTCCCGCGATGCCCAAAATCTAAAGAAAAAATTTACACTACATGAAAGTTTGCTTGAAGTAGCTAGATGCTACTGAGATGCAGTTTTCACCCCCTGAATGAGAACATTTTTCTGCGTATTTTAATGAATTTTGTCTTTGGATTATGCCCACGAGTGATCTTTTCTTTCCTTTAATTTTTGCCATTTTTGTTCGAGCTTGTGTCATGGAGGTTCACTTTCCCTCTTGGCTACTGTCAAATTATGACTACCCCGTCTTCAGTATAGTTAAACCATGTTAATTGATAATACTTTAAAGAGTGCATACCTTTTATGTTTTATCCATGCATTGATATATCACCATTACAAACCGTCTCCTACAGCACACACAGAAATGCTAATTACCGGCTAAGGTCCTTAAGTGCCACTTGAATTGTCAAATGTGCACCTTTTGCCGCAATGGTCGTCATGCTGTGACGTCACTTCTTGAAAAAGCAACTTAGACACCCACAACATCAAAGGCGGTATGGGGTGTAACTAATATCTGAGTTTGTTACATGATCTGTGACCTCAAATAGGCTATGCTTTCATTGTGTTCACACTGCGTGAAAAGCTATAAACACATGCTGACTGACCTGTTAGCTAACTCCAACTGTTACGTAACTTTTTGTGTATTGAAACACATCTTTTACTGTCAATCAATAAATCAGATATGAAACTTGACTCAATCAAGTCTGCATGAAGGGAGCTTCTTTTCCTTCCTGAAGTAATAAGAGGTAATCAGGCAGAGAGGAAGATGATAACAAAAAGTAAGGGGGACCGTTTCATCATGTAATTCAGGTGCATCGGTCCCTAACCCAGTCACGTTCAAAATCGTTGTTCGAGTATTTTCAATGATTTTGTGTTCTTTTTATACATTAAATTTAAAACATTCACACTGGATAATGGGCAAAAATATAAATATGCTGAAGGGGCAAGACGATTTCAAGAGGGATAAGATGTATCATGGAACTTGTAACCACATCGTCCCGCGCCTGGGTTGATCATACAGGACAAAACTCTTCTACAACGGTGACATAATTACAACAAAGTATCCACATATACTTCAACATTTTATGAGAAACAAAAAAATCAGTAAAGATATAAAAAAGAATAAAATGAATCCACCTAGGGATGCCATCCAATGGCAAAGTGCCTTCCTTTTTCAAACGGGCCAATCATGAATGCTGGACGAGAAGACATTTGAATACCTCTTGTATCGGGCCCGTAGCCAGACAAGGTATGACGGGCAGTCGATTTTTCGGAGTCGGAGACGGGAATGTATGAAAGCATAGTTATGTTTCACTTGAAACTCTACAGGGACGAAACAATGTCAAAGGGGATTCGCCGTCTTGCCCCCAACTCTTGGCGGCGGCCAAAGAGGTGGGACAACGAAGAAACCGTACTGTATTACACATTTAAATGATGTTCTGGTGGTAGATTCAAATAAATGTTAGCACAGTCCTTACTGTGATGAAAATTACGAAAAAGGAATACCACTCTCCTCTAACTCCAGGTGTTACCTTGTTCTGTGTCCATTGTCTTCAATAAATAAATTTTCTTCTCACGACGAACTTACAACGACAACAAAATTTTGGCGGTGAGGTGTACTGCTAGGAGCTCGTTCTCCTACACGATGAACAACCTGCTTTCATCCAGGACAAAACTATGTAAATGTAAAACGTTTCATGGAGAATTTCCTTCTCACTTTGGAGACCTCCTTTGTTTTATTTTATTTCAATTTCAGTAGCCATTTCTCACTGCGCCCTTTTGTAAGGCACGACATGTAACTAAATTTAATTTCACTTCGTGCAATTCATGATGTCTTTGAACTAGTAACATTATTAAACACTGCTCTTCGTCCTTTTATTTGGCACATTAGCTCTTTCGCAGTCTTGATCGACTACTATCGCACTTATTTCCAGTAAACAAGAATACGAAATCACCAAGTTTTTATTTGACGTGCGCAAGACATCTATAGAATCCAAATTTACATGTCATCTAAAGAGCTTCTTTTGAACAGACTGTAGATGTGACAACTGGTGCCTCGGCCGAAAATTTAACAGCCACATTAGCCAAATTAAAAAAGCCAACATGTGCGTTCAGAGAGACTTTCAAGCCTAACTTAAAGCAAATGTAAAGTGAAGGAAGGAGTTGCATAAGTTTAAAAATGTATTAAAAATCTGTCCGCCTGACCAAAACGTGAAAAACAGTCATCCATACATTGAGATATTAGTTACAGAGTATACTGCATGGCCAAGAGTTTAGAGCATCCAACTTGCAACCGAGACATTTGGAGTTCAACTCCTGGCCGGGTCATACCGAAAAATGGAATCTACTGCCACTAAATTGTGCTTGGTGCTCAGCATAAGCAATGAAGTATGTAAAACAAGCCAGTAAGCTACAATTGGAAAAAGCCGCAACCTGCCCGACTTATACATACAAATTGATAAGAAACTGATCCGTAAAACCTCAAATAACTAACTAACCAACTAGCTACATAGTATACTAATGTTGTTGGTTGGGAAACTTCGTTTTTCCCTTAATTTAAATGAAATCTTTTATTTGACATTTAAGTTGATACAGGTGCTTGATGGGTCTCAAGTTACTGTAAGTACATCCCTTATCAGTCACTTCTCCAGTGCAAGTTCTATCTGAGAACAATAGCCCCTGATAACAGAATGCAGTCCCATTACTTCTAAGCTGTTAAAATTTATCCTCCTAAAACTACACAAAATGTCTTATAGTGCATGAAATCTCCATCAGCGAACCAGAATGCAAAAATGCATTGAGGTTTCGATGATACATACATGCTCTTTTCAATAAAATGCTACATTTCTTCTAACAACTGGTGACCCAAAGTGACCTTTGACTCCACCTGTAAGTAACTGGTTTTTCTTGTAACCAAAACATTTCTATATTCAAAAAGCCAAATTTCATACTGTGCCTTAAGATATTCTGCAAACAAGGTTTTCAGAGTTTGATGTCAGGTGATACCAGATGACCATTGACCTCCACCAAAAACAACAGGTACAGTATTTTCAACTCACCATAACACATCCACATACTAATTAGGAAATCCATCCAAGTTTCCTACCTTGAAATATCCCATTTTGACAAGTTTTTCAAAGTTTGACCAATCATGACCCCAGATGTCCTTTCACCTCCACAAAAAACCTTATACAGACCATTTTCTCACCATAATTCATCCAAATACTAATTATTTAATCCATCCACATTTCGTACCTTGAGCTATCCTAAACAATTTTTTCTGAGTTTGACCCACTATGACCCCAAATGACCTTTGACCTCCACGCAAATCAATAGGGTTCTTCCTTACATCATAACGCATCAACATATCAAGTTTGAAATTATCCAAGTTTCCTACCTTGAGATATAGTGTTAAAAGGTTTTCAGGATTTGTCCCCTTCTGACCCCAAATGACCTTTGACCTCCACAAAAATATAAAGGATTCTTCTTTACATCATAACGCATCAACATATCAAGTTTGAAATTAATCCAAGTTTCCTATCTTGAGATATTGTGTAAACAAGGATTTGGGTTTTTGACCCCCTGTGATCCCAGATGACCTTCGACCTCAACCAAAATAAATAGGGTTCTTTCTCTCAGTATAGAGGCTTTTCACATGGCGTCATAATACTCTCCGTCGGCCATGTTGGAGTACATGTAACTACACAGCGAACCATACGAGACGCGCTTGCTCGTTGAATTCGTACACACCATGCATATCACAGTGCACACTGTGCAGTGCGTTCGGCAAAAAGCCGCGTGTATTTGGCATGAATGTCCTCCAGCATGGCGGTTCCGTGACGTAATTGCAAAGCCTCTATTGGGTATCTGTGTAACAAGTTTGATAACTGTCAGATCATCTTCACTACTCAAGATATCGTGGAAACAAGCAAAGTGTCACAAACGCACACACACATACACACACGCCATCATGAATGCATAGGTTTCTCTTTTCATCGAAACCAAAAACCAATGGCATCTCTTCATCACAGCACATCCAAAATCAAATAAAATACACTGGTCCTGTGTTTCAGAAAGATAATGTTTCGACTGATTTCGGTTTATGAGCTCTTGCGACCACACTACTACCTCCAACCTGCACCAAAATGAGGATGATTTTCCTCTTTATAAAATAAATTTGTGTTTGATGTCTTTCCTTGTAATACCTAAGTGATGACCGTGACTGGGTCGAATGAAAACTCAACTCTTTATCATCACTCCAAGCTGTGTACCTCAGTCTCACTGCAGAAGTTGTTCAGGTCTGTCTCCATTCTGGTGGCCTGAGGAGGGTCATGTCTTCCTTTAGCGTTTAAAAACACAAAAAGTCACTTTATGAAGCATGAGCTATCTGGTCAACTCATATATGACACTGGCTTTTATCTCGCCGTACGCTCACCGGTGGATTTTCGTAAAAAATGAAATAAATGGGGTAATGCCCCTTCCCCGCTGCCTGCCTGGACCATCGTCCATGCCTGACCGAGCATCGGCGGGAGATCAGACGAGTCGTATGCGTTGAACAAAATGACCCGGCATCCTGCAGGTGACCTGCAGATACCTGGCCGATAGTGCTAAAATAAGGTTGGAACTAGTGGTACATTCAGTAGTAGTTAGCCTAGTATTTCATCGGAACTTAATTTTGGTTGAAGTAAAACTTGAGATATCACATTTACAAGGATTTCTGTTATTGTCTTTCGCTATTTTCACATGGTCTCTGACTTCGTAATAAGTGTCAAATTATGACCCTTAAGAGTCCACATGATGGCATGGAGAACACCCATCCCATGCTTTCTACCTTAAAGTATCCTTTTGCAACGCTTACCGGACTTAATCTTCACCAGAACAGTCAGAATTCTTCCTCTCACTATAATTAATCTATACTAGAGTTGCCAGTCATTGCCAGTGGCTTAGGCCCGTGGGACAAGAGGGGGAGACTTTGCCCCCAGTGAAATGGTTGGACCTAACCCTTATTCCCCTTTCCCCAGAAAAAAGTGTCAAAAACAATAGCCAAATCTTTCCCTGCTTTGTGACTTTTGACATTCCTTTGAGACAACCCATGACAACAAAAACAATTTTAGGCTAAAGGCAAACTGATATGGTATTTGAATGTCTTTTATCAGAGCCGTATGGTATGGCATCTGAAGCTGAAACCCGGCGCAGACGAATAAATTTTCAGTCGAAAACACTTAGGATATATTATTTCCTGTTACTAGGTATTCCTTCATACTTCGTTCCTAAACTTGGCTAAAACAATCTGTCTCTACATTTTGTGCCGCGGTCCAGAAGAGAGTCCTATCTTCCGTAACCCTACAATAATATGAGTACTGAGTACTCTGAGGTTTTTAATGTGATAAATGCCACGCATTCAAGTCTGTGTCCGTAGCAGAAAACAACACGTCATGTAAATCTATTTTACAAAGAGTGGACACAGTCGCTCAGGTTTAACCTCCAGTGTACCGGATGACCTTTGACCTCCAACAAAAATCATACTCTTAAAAAACCCTGGTGAAAACAGACCAGGATGCGGTCACGGGTTATACAACCCGGGTTCCTGGTTAATCAGTGATATATTTCTGTTGAAATTTGACCAGGAATATGTCAGATTTTAATTGACGTTTGGTCAAATTTAACTATCTAACAACATCTATTAAAAAATGAAATCTATCAAAAGTTCCTACCTTGATATATTATGGTTACAAGATTTTCTATGTTTTTTTTTACCTTTGGTGACCCCAAATGACATCTGGTTTTCACAAAAAATCAACATGATTCATCTCCTTACCATGAAAAAAATTCAAGCTTCCAACTAAAGATATAATTTTAGCAAGTTTTTCAGTATTTGAACGATGGTCGTCCTCAGTATTTGACCCCTGGGATCCCAAATGACCTTGGACCTCCACTCGAAATGATAAAGTACATCTTCTTGCTATGGTAGTTCTACAAACCAAGTTTCATGAAGCTCAACTTTCCATACAGTCAGTGCATGATGAAACGTTATTTCTTACTTTTTATTACATCTTCTTTCTCTGCCTCATAACCTCTTCCCGCTTCAGGTAGGAAATGAAGCTCACTACACGCACATTTGATATAGTCACGTTCCACATCTGATTGATTGACAGTAACAGATACATTAGAGCACACAAAGGTTTCGTAACATTTGGGGTTTTCCAACAGGCCAGCCAAGCATGTATTAATTGCTTCTCACGCAGTTTGAACACAATGGATATATAGCTCAATTGAGGGCACATGTGTTAGTTACATCCCACACCCCACACCGCCTTTGATCTACTGGGGTTTCTATGTTGCTTTCTCAAGAAGAAACGTCAATGCATGCTGTGTACCTAAGTTAGCGTCACAGACCCACACAAACAAACACACACTCACACATACACAGTCACGCACACACACCCACACTCGATGTCCCATCGGTACAAAGCTACAATCCCTCTAGCACGTCATCGGAATACCCTTCAAGCATGTGAGCGCATGCACGTGAGTTCCAGGAGGGAGTGCGGGCTCCGAGTGATCACGTGGCAGACCTCATGGAAGTGACCGAATATTTTTGGGTAGCTATTTCAGTTTCGAGCTCCGCGCGTGAGCGAGGAAAACTTGTGAGGCTCGACTTCTCGTGACCCTCTCTGTACTGCTAAGGAAGTATTTATCGGTACACACATGCGTATCCTTTTGTTAAACAGAGTATGGGTTTAGCACATACTCACACTCATTATCTTATCCGTACAGTTCGGGTAAGGAGGTCATCGGAATACCCACAGTCAATGCCTCACATACACACTCGCCAAAAAAATGACTACTTAGGTTCCTTTTGCTAACACAGGAAACCAAAATCTTCCGTTCGAGACATATTCCTGTACCTTCTGCACTACTAAAACTAAGGAGCTTCCAGGGCTTTCCCCCTGGCCCCCACGGGGGCTTTTTCCTTCGACCTCATCAGGGGCCCTAAGCCCCCCTCTTCCACAGACCCATAAGGGACCCATTTGGGACTTGCGCTTCGCGATCGGGGTTCAGGCAACGGGTGCACAGTTTCAAATCCACACGTTCACCATATATGTTTCGAAACCCACTCTCCAAAAGGGATTTGCGCCCTCATCTTGGCAATCTTGAGATATCGTCTTTACAACCCATTCACAAGGTTGATGACCTCAAATGATCTCATCCAAAAACAAAGGCAATTTTCCTCTGAACATCACGAATAGGCCTTTTTATACCAGTGTTGTGATCGAGTCCCTTGATATCGAGTCTCAAGACACCTCAAGTCACAAGGCGCCAAGTCTCGACTCAAGTCTTGTCGAGTTCTTAGCAATCAAGTCGAGTTAAGTCATGACGATTCTTCGGTCACCTCGAGTCGAATCACCTCGAATCACAAAGTGGCGAGTCTCGAGTCATGTCCAGTGTTAAGCAATTCGAGCCGGGTCATTGCTAGTCTTCCCTCAGCTCATGTACTGATTTCATACGCTCGTGTACTGTTCCATAGGATCATGTACCGATTGCATACATACATGTACTGAATTCATACGGTCATGTACTAAATGTATACATACATGTAAGGGACTCATGATGATGATTTGGTACTTCCGGTCCTTGAACTAAGTTTCTCTATCAACAGGGCCAATGATTTGCCGTTAGACCACTGGGCCATCTTAAATCTCGAATTAAAAAAAGCTTTTTCTTCTCTTCAGTGGATTTAATGTAATGTACCATCGAAATTTCCAATCGAATCAAACCCTACACAGGTCCTAGCTCCAATATTAATTCTTTCGGCCCTTGGTATTGACAGGGGCTTATTACCATTCGATACCCACTTGGGCTCCTTCGGTACATGTCCGTATGCAATCAGTACATGAACGTATGAAATCGGTACATGATCGTATACAATCAGTGTATATCATTGTGAGCAGTTAGTACATGAACGTGTACTTTTACTACATCGCATGAGTTTAGATGATCATTGTATATCGGTGAGACTTCTGGCACGCCGAAAGGCTCACTCGGTATGGCATGCGGAAGGGACAATAATAAGATGATTTTTATACGTTTTAACATGGACAACATATATTTTTAGATGTACAACGTGTGTTTTAACATGATGAACTTATGGTTTTAGTATACGATGGTGTATATTTACATCATGATCGTATGACGTTAGTACATCATCGTATATTTTTGGTACAGGAACGTATAATTTTAGAACATCGTCATATGCGGTGAGTCTTTTGGCGTTCCATAAGTTAATGTTGAATTAATGAGGTAATTCATGTAAGCCCAAATTCAGGTCAGTTTGTGACTCGAGTCTTTGAAACTGCGACTCGAGTCACCTCTTTGACTCGACAACAGCCAGGTATACTTAATTTGAAAAGTATACGTCATTGCTATCTTGAGATATCGCGTATCTACTTATTTGAACCATTTTCCCAGGGGTACCTCTGTTGACCTCAAATGATCTGTCATCCCTACTAAATGCAAAGAAGTTTTACCGCAATTAAATAAATCTACGTAGCAAATATGAAATTCATTCGTCATCTCTATTTTGAGTTAACATGTTTACAAGAGTAAAGACTTTTGGCTGCGTCAAAAGAACTTTAACATCGAAAAAGACTCGTTTGGTTTCTCTCGCTCACAATGACAAATTTAAATGTCTGTCACTTTTGAGATATCGTGTCTATAAGCACACTCACAAACATTCACACATTCTCACACTCAATGTCCTAATGGGATCTGAGAGCAATTCCCGGTTCCAAATAGCCAGAATTCCCTTCACGCGGACGAGCGTATGCGACACGTGAATGCTTCAAGTTAACTTGAAAACAAGGAGGTACTACAAGGTCCTTGAAGAACCTCCCTTGTTGAAAAGGTACACCTTCGAACCTTGCCATTTCTTATTCAACAAGGCTATCGATTACCTCTTAAGGGGAAGTCTTGAAATTGACTGTCTGTGATTTAAGTGTACAAGTTTGGCTTCATGTAAGTCTTGTAGAACATGCTTCCGAGTAATACTGCGCCAGCTTTGTGGAATGGCCCAGACGCTTCCCAAATTCCTCGCAAAAATCCACTTCCACAAGAGCTGACCAGGTTCATAATCACTCCTTGGGTGAATTTCCCAATTTGGACAAATTTTTTTGAAATTCTTACAAAGGTGAATCTGACCATCATGCTTGAATGTCGCAGTGTTTGAGAGAATGGACCTATAACAATTGTCTAACACCACATTCGCTTTAATTTCGGCTCCAAAACTGGCTGAGGTACCAACATTAGGGTAAACGTTACAATATATTTGTTCAAAAGCATCCTTCAAACCTCGTGGGCGATGCATTGAAGATGAATGAACTGTGTGGCTTTCTAAAACGTTATCACAGAAAACGCCACACATGGGACAGGATTCATAACAGATAAAAGACAATCCCGCTGCACTCTTAAATAAATGGAGGTCAACCCCTTCAGAAAAATAGGTTCTGAAGTAATTGCTGAGCAGGTCAGTGGTCAGACGTTTTGCAAGCATCTTCGCCACTTTTGCAATATCCCTAACTTCAAATATACGTCCAGCCTCTTTGATGAATCGACAATCTAAAGACTCCCCTAAGGAGTCGGTCCATTCTTTCCACGTTGTGTCTTGGGATTGGATATCGCCGGCAGCCCTGGTAAGGTTGGCGACAAAAGAATGAACTTTATTTCTTAGATCAGCATCGATTTTTAGTCTACATCTGCCTACCTCTTCTTCAAGATAGCAATTTGCAAGAAAATGAAGGCCATGGACATTCGTCACATACATGAAGACTTCATCTGTTTTGTTTAAGAAGAAAGACATCAGGTCCCATGGAAGATACAATGGCTGTGTGTAGTCACGGTAGTCAATTTTCTCGTAAAATTCTTTACAAAAAGAAACAACTTTATCACTGAGAATTTTTTCAGCGTAAAAAAGTATAAAATCGGTGGCCTTTTCATATTCATCACGTACACCTTGGCAAGGGTGCATATATGGATTGATAACAGACTGGTCAAAGCCTAACAAATTTTCGATGGCGCTGTCGCCCATATCATAATAAGGCAGTGAAGACCTTCCGCAGAAACACAAGAGACCTTTAGCAATCAATAGCTGAGGTAATTTTATATTTAATTCGTCGTCTTTTGTAGAGAGATTTTTTAGTGTCGTCTGCAACATTAGCTGAAATATATTTGTGTCGAAAGCCTTACTCTGCCTTTGCAGTTCCCTTAAGTTATTTGTAACAATACGTTCTACGTATTTGACAGCTAGATTTCTCATGTGTTCCATATGCCGTTCCTCGTCTGTAACGGAAATGTTGCCCTCTGTATCATCAGGAGTTGTTAATAGCGGAAATAAATTACAATCTACGTAAAATGATGGTAGGAAAAGAAAGCGTGTAAATGGCCCTTGTTGATCTCCCATATGCTGCCTGTCATCATTCACCAGAGTTCTCGCACTAGGTCCTTCTTTTCGTACAGTTTCATGTCGTAACCACGATTTCACAACCTTCCGACTGATGTACTTTGAACAACCTTTTAATGATACGTGGTTTTTTATTCCCCCTTCTTGTGACATTAATGCTTGTATGTCACTACCAACAGCCATGTCTCTTGTGACTTTCACAAGCAACTTTTCGCACACATTTTGAATACAAGAGGGGGTTAAGAAAATACTGGTTATATTGTTTTCTTTTTTTATTTTTTCTAAACATTTTTTCCACACAGTCTGAACGTGTACATTGGTCAAACCTCGCCATGAATCAGTCTCCTGTGTTTTCGTTGCCCTTGCTTCCCATTCTACAAGCAACCGCGACTTCTTTTGAAAAAGAGGAAGGTTTAAATTGATCTTCTTGATCTCATATTCATCACCAATTTTGTTCAGTGAACAAGCAGTCGTTTCTTTGAGAACTACACTGACGTCATGAAGGAATTCTTGCTTATATCTCAGCATCATATTTTTACGAGGATGTCTTAAAATATAATCATCAATACATTCGGTCAGCTTCAATCTCTGATCTTCTACTTCATTCTCTAGAACTTTCTTTAAAGTTCGAATATCTGGTTCAAGTCTTACTCTTCCGGGTTCCGTACGTATACAGGATACCAGTTTACTCACTTTGATATGAACTTCGTGCCTCATTTGCGCTATCCATTGGTTATATTCCAGACAAAATTGGTTAAAGTCAACCGCTTTCACACTATCCTGAAAATTAAAAATAAAGCCTTCTTCTTTAATCGCCTTCCATACGTCTCGGAGCCGTTCGGTAAATGTTGACAGTGTTAACTCTGGAATTATGGTTCCCTTCTTGACGTCGTCAAATAATTTGGCTCTGATCTTTGTAACCGTTTCACTGTACATATGGTTCGGAGGGGCCATACCACCAGCCCAAAGACAAGGCACATACTGCAGGTCTTCATCAACTTGAAGATCAACAACATCAGAGAACTGCTGATATCGACCTTCTAGGCCTTCTTCTGCAGCGGCAAATCTTGTTGCTTCATCCAAAGTTTCTTTAATTTTTTTCGTGTTTGCTTTGTTTCGATCTGCTGCTGTCATATCTGATACACGTTGTTGTACTATCCTGCAATGACATGTCAAATCTACCTCTTTCATGCGCATAAGTGCATGTGCAACTATTTGCAAGATACCTGTCATATCAGTACCAATATTTTCTCCCTCAATATTAAATATTGTTACATTTGCCATACTTAAAGCCAAGGTGACCAACTCGTTATCGAATCTTTGATCATCATGATCTATCGACCTTATACCCTCACTGTCTACAACTACCAAAAAATGAAATCCTAGTTCCTCCAACAGTTCATCACTCATTTTCAAAAGTTGAATGAACAGTCCTCGAGTACAGCGCCCTGCTCGCACTGGAAACCTTACTCCAAACATGCTGTTGAGGAGGGTAGATTTACCACTACTTTGAACCCCTATAACACTAAGCACTAAAACTTTCGGATCATTCAACTCCGTGGTCAAAGTGTCAAGCACACTTGTGATCCAAGTCAGAGGAACACAACCGGTGTCTCCATCCATTATTTCAAGTGACTGCATTTCTTTGACCAGATTTGCTGCTAGTGATGGCAGCAAGGCCACATTTGGCGTACTGGCTACTTCAGACTGGTTGATTTCTCCTTGTTGAAGGTCCACACAGGCCTCATATAGCTGACCCAACTCTCGGAGAAAATGTTCACCACCTAAATTTTTAGCCCTGCAGTTTTTGTACAGCTTATTACATGCATCCACCTTAATTTGATATAAAGATTCATACCTAAGCTTGGAGTTGCTTTGCTTATCAAACTTGCTTCCACTATCAGTCCCATTCGAAACTGTCATCTGATCTCTTAACTGACGTATATCTCTTTCTAGTTCTACGATATCGTTCATGTCATTCCTTGTGCTCTCATTCACTATGTGATAAATCTTTTCTTGCATGAAACCGAAAATATACTGCAGCAAGGAAGAATTTGATTTCGATTCTTTCATTATTCTCAAAAACACTTCCATGGTTTGTGAAAGGTTTTTTTGCACCTGGGAATTTCTCTTCTCTCTTTTTTTCAGTGTTTTGCTCTCTATTTGGTGTTCAAATGACTCATTGGGCTCGGTTTCTACATTCAACGATGCCTTATCAATTTCAACCCAGTCTTTCCAATCAGCCTGTAAGGGGAAACTATTTGTTTTGAACTCAAGTACATCTACGGGGGAGTTCTTGGGACCTTTACCTTGTTCAAAGATCTCACGAACTGCATGCCTAGACCTTCTACAGTATTCCGTTTGCTCATCAGTTTGAATGTTTTCGTCACAGAAGTTCGTGAAGGATGTCAAACACTTTTTAGCAGTACTTGAACTTTTACAGACTCTCACTATCTCTTCGCAAATAACTTTACTCAAGATATCCATTTGCACCACATTAACAAAAAAACATCCGTGTTTGTACTTCGGACGATGTACTTTCTGTGTGGTTGTAGTGCGTGACTCTTCGTCAGAGACAGAGATGAAAAGAGTGGATTTTGAATTTTTCCTTATTGCATTAACAACGTCTTTATAATGTTTGTGCTTACTGGTTGCTATAAGAGCAACAGTCAGGTGTGCTGCTTTGCAAATGAATGCAGTTTGTGATAAGTATTTCGTACAATCCCCTCGTAAATTGAAGAATGCAGTGACCTCTTTTAAAATCTGGTTGTCACTTTCCCGCATGGGAAGAAACCAGACACATTCGACTGAGCCGGGGGAAAATTTAGGTACCACAAAATCCTGTTCTCGGTTCAGAAAAAAAGTGTGTGCCGAATACCCTTGGCTGTAACTCAACATGGTATTTAGTAATTGGGATTTTGAGAGTCGTACATCACCAATTCTTAAAAAAGAAATATTCAAGACGGGACAACTAATAATCGGTTCTTCGATTGCAAAATTGTCAGATTCACCCCTCCATTTTTTCATAACTCTTCTCAGGGCCCACAATAAAAAGGTAGGTTTGCTATGTGTTAGACCTTGGAGCAAAACGGGAACTGCCAATTGACAGGCAGACATTTTTTCTAGAATGTCTTGTCTTAAAAAGTCGTCACAACAATGGAGAAGGCAAAAAATGAAATCTCGCATGCTATAGTCTTGTGATACTAGTTCTTGAAGTATGCCAGCACGGTAATTTAAAGTTGTAAGCCTTTGCCAAAAAATTCGGGCATAATTGCTCTCCTCGTTCGCTCCTAGTTGTAAGAACGTCTTTAGTTTCAATTTACCGGGATACTTGTCTTTTAATCCAACTTTAGTCAAAAAATTTTCAAATGTTGTTGTATCATCATCTTCATCCTCACCTTCGGAATACTCTGGCTCACTTGGCAGCTCAAATTCCTCCTCTGTATTAGCGATTAGAAAACACGAAAAAAAAATTATGTTCAGATAACATCTCACAGACTGTTGTTTCAGTGTTGTGGCTGTTAGCATGCTCGATCAAAGTAACATTATAGAAACAAACTTATATCCCCAGAACCACATCCTAAGCATTTGGGGAGCAGACCTCGCATTTGTCACCGTTATTGCGCAATCTTCACACCCTTACACTCTAAGAACACATGGGTTAGATTTAACCAACATCGTGGTCACAGATTAACCAATCTTTCTCTGGTTAAAATAACCAGGAAACAGAGGTCAAACTTAACACTACATTGGTAAAATGGATTAATTATTTTAAATTATTGTCAAATAAAAACATTTTCGTGGCAAATTTTAACCCGTCTTCCTCGGTTACTTTAAAGGGCCAATCCTCTCACCCCAAACAACACTTCTAGTATAGGGTAACAGAAACTCTCAATTGGCTCAGCTTTTTTGATTGATTGCTAATTCAAACAATGCAGAGTACCAAAGCTTATATTACACAGCACGAACTATTCTGAGAGTGATTTGATTATACACATTGAGCTTTTTTATACTCAACCTGAAGCAATAAACTGAGATTGTGTCTGGATGAGGGCGAATTTCAGACAATTGTGGGAGGGGCTTAATTTAGAAGGTTAGGAGAATTGGTCCTGTTTGGGGTGAGAGAGTTGGGCCTTTAACCAGGAAATGGTTGGTAAATCTGTGAACACAATTCTGGTTAAATATAACCAGGATGCCTTTTGGAGTGCTTGCGATGAAATGCATTCTGGGAGACCGCACTCGAGCTAGTCTACGCAGAGAGAAAACTGACACCACTTAAAACTGTCAATAGTTCTTATTCATAGTCTTATGTAATTAAGTACTTTTGTCAATTGAAGAAAACAGAAAGTTAAATATTCAAAAAAGAAAAACCAAAGAAACCCGTTTCAATAGGTAAAGATTGTCAGGAGGGAACTTAAGCTAAAGTCTTCCTCATAAGCTTTTCGCGAAAACCAAAGGAGTGAGGGCTCACTTGCGAAGTTTCGGACTGTACATTTTCCGTCTACAAGGTGAGAATTTATTGAAATGTCATTTGAAACAGAGAGAGAGAACAAATAATATTTCCAAAATATAGTGGTACCTTTCTTGTTATCCTTCCATCTTCACCAAAAATGCTACACATTAGAGAGTATGTATTTTCAGCTTATCTATGCATTATGTTTCTACTTTCGCATCACTAACATACGTATGTGCACGCCCGAATGGCATTCTGTTGGATCTTGTATCGACATGCTACTATCATACATTGCGTTTCAAGATGGCTGACCGACTACTGCAGACAGATTCGTAGCCTAAACAAAGAGGGATTGACCGTCTTTTGAAAAATTGGAATAACTTATTATGTGAGAAAGTGTATTTCGTGACAAAATTTGAGCACTTCGTGCTTGTTGTGCAACTTCGGGGATGATTTCGGGACAATTTTGTGACCATTCGCCCAAAGTTCAGATAGGGTGACCTGAAATCTCCAGGTGATTTTTAAGCCTTTTGTCCGACAATTTCGCCTAAATTGTTTGTATGATAACTTGCGAAGTTTGTCTGGTAAGTTTCATAGTTTTGTTAATCGTTATTGGAAGTACACAGAATAAAATACCGGTTTTTTAAAGTGTACATTTTCCATACTTAAGCGGCTGAAGTTCAAAATTGTGTAACGTCATCAGAACTTAATATATTTCAAACGGTGACCCCGAGGTCAGCTTCCCAACTGTAAGTTTCAGCTGTCAAAAGGATGAACCAAGTTTATGGGACATGGATTATAAGAACAGACTGTACGCGTACTAAGCTCCGTTCATCAGGGAGCTGTTAGGGAAATTTCAACCGTGGGTGCTTGAAACAAGAAAACTAATATGGACACAGAGGTGGTATCGTAACAAACATGAATCATCAACATGACAAGCATGAGACTACACAGCCTTTAATACAGTAAGTATAGTGGACATCTACTGTACATGCTCAACATTAACAATATATGAACAAGCAAAAATAAATGCTGAGTATGACATTCCTCATACTTAAACTTTCTCAGAAAATTGTGTCACCCCTGCTTTTTACCTTTTGATCTCTGGTGGGCCAAATGAGCTCTGACCTCCACCATTTTGGGGGTTTGTTATAAGTCTTATAGTTTTTTCTGGAAATAAATACGATTAAGATGAGTAGAGTACAATATGTATTCCCCTTAACAATGTTACGATATGAGACTTGAGAGTAGATTGAAGAATCATATGATACTTTCATAATATGTGACAGCTCATCAATGTTGCTTCTGTAAAGTACACATATAGTATTAGAAAGTTTAGAGCACACATCGTCAATATGGTTTACCCATGCAGGAGAGATTCGAGTCGAGATAAATGCCCAAAAATGTAATTTTATCTTCAAAAGATAATTTAGTTTATCTATAAAAATTTCGACATGTTTTATTTTTCCCTGATAGGGGTAAAAAATCTAGTTGGTTTTACTGATATTCAATAATAATTTATTAACTCTGAATCAGTTTGAGATAAAATTTAACTCATCGTAGATAACCCTTGTGGCTATGGGGATATTTTTATGTTTATACAGAATACTGATATGATCGGCAAACAGGACTAAACACATCTTAATTGAGATGTAAGAGAGATCATCAATATAAATAACAAACAGGAGAGGACCTAAAATAGATTAGTTGGAACGCCACGGGTAACATTTCTAGAGGGAAGAAACCATATTGACGCTAAAAATTTGACTTCTGTCTATTGGGTAGCTGTAAAACCAGTCAAGTACGATTCCATGGATCAAATATTGAGCAAGTTTGCTCAGTAACGTATTGTGATTAACCGTATACAATGCGCTCGGTAGATCAAGAAAAATGCAAGTGGTGACCTCCTTATAATCAAAACTTTTTGTGATGAAATAAAAAATGTCTACAGCAGCCATATAGGTGGATAGATGGAAATATTCTTAGGAAATCCAATTTGACGATGAAAGAGGACATCATTTGAATCTAAAAATTTAATTTAACGAGTATACACCAATGGTTTTTCTTTAATCTTAAAACTTTGACGAGTTTCGATGTGTACAGGTATCAGGGATATTTGATGTATGTACATATGATATTTTAAGTTTATTAACGGTAGCTTGCCCATATTTTTTGGACAATCACTTTACCTTACCACCACTATCCCACTATATAGGACGTGAGATAATTTTTATGTAAGTAGGTACACAAACTTTTAACCTCTCTCTTTATGTCATGGGCCCAAGTTCTGGGACAACCTCGATAATAACATTACGAATTCTAAATCTCTAGGTGCGTTTTGCACAAACCATAAGGATCATATTTCACGGGTGTGCTATACTTAAATACTACTTGCTCTTCTTCATGTTATGTTCTTCATGTTGTTCTTTATATGTCTATTTATACTTAATTTTGGTTTATGTTTAAGGGGCTGCTAGTAAAGGCATTCTTCTTCCTCCATTCCCTTGTCTTGTAAATTGTCAGTTTATATTTTAATGTGGAAATGAATTGAAGTCCATTTACTTCAGTCTTCCCCTTCTGAAGATTTACTGTTGAAAATGTGTTGGCCTTTTTAATTCTAATGATCCCAAACTTGAATACGTGATGACTTCCATGAACAACACTAGATGTAATCTGCTTCAGATGGGCCAACTGTGCTAACACCCACTGTTTCTCTCCTTAAAATTGAAAGATTCAAATAGGTTTTGACCTCTTAAACCCTAATGACACCGACTGGCCCCTTAACCAATGACCATATTGAATGTTGACAATTTACATCTTTAGTATGGGATAAACCCTCTTTTCTTTTTCAGTTACCGTGTTTACAAGCATTTCCCGAAGTATTCAACATATTAACTGTGGTGACCCCAAATGATCTTTGATCTTCAATCACCAAACATCTAAAAGCGTTAGTGATTCCTAACTGCTGGAATTTAGTAAAGTCTCGATAATCTCTCATCAATATTATGCTGATAACCTATCTTTAACCTGTACCCAAAACAACAGGGACCATTAAATTAGTCATTCATACTGCATGTCCAATGAGATAGGAATTAAAATTTTCCTTACTGATGTTTCAATGTTTAAAAATCTCATATGATGCTAAATGACCATTGACTTTTAACAAATATGATTAATATGTTGAGAAAACTCCAACCAATTAAGGATGACCACCGATAAAGTATGAGATTCTGCTCAGTATGAGGTTCATTAAACGTCCCCTGAGATATTTAGCCAAGGGCCACATAAACACGCGCGAGCAGCACATACTCACACCCAATGCCGTATTAGTACATGAGAACACATAAGTCATCGGGGTTCCCCTTTAACAAGTGCCACCCAGTGAGAGCATGTAGCACGCGAATGCCTGGAGGGGCGGACTTCGAGTCACCACGTGGCAGGTATCATCGAAGTGGCAGAATTTTCGGGTAGCTATGCCAGTTACGAGCTCTTCGTGAAAGAGAAAATGCGTACGAGACTTTTATTTTAAGAGTTAAATCTCTCACTATGTTTGGGATAGCGACAGATACACCTAAGTTTCCTTACCTGTCTCGGAAATGTACTGGTCAATAACTTTTGCAGCCTTTTCATTTCCAATATCCCTGAGGCTTCGCTGTAACCAGCTCAAATCGCAATCGCTTATTATGAGTTTCTGTTCAAGGAATTTGAATAAAAGATGAGAAACGTTCCCTGCAGTTGAATTTATCTGATCCTTTTCATTCAGAGACAAATTTGCTACCGTAGCCAGAGCTTCCACGTTACCTTTCGTGAGACACTCGCTGACCATTGTTAGCACATGACCATACGAGGAAACAACTGTAAAACGAAGGACAGAAATTATATTATACAATTATTATGCTGGGAAAAGGGCCCTTAGCTACTTTTCAAATTTGGTACCCGTCATATAAGGCACATTGCAGAGACTTTGAATTAAGTCAAGTTCAATGGAGTGCTGTGCGGGTGCATGGATCCGTAAAGCTAGAGGTCCAAGATATGCCCATTGACCAGCACAATAGAGACATTGTGGTTGCATTCTCCTGTGAAGCTGAATACAAAAGCCGCATTGGCTGTCAGGATTTATCTTTTCTCTGCTCGGGTACTTCAAATTTTCAAAGTAAGATTACAGGTTTACCCCTGATTGTGGCCATCAGTATTAATCAGGATTTATCCGGGGCTGTTGTGATGCAGTTGAATCTTTTCAACTTAACAGCTTTTCAACTACAGTAACACCAAACTATGGATCAGGATCTTGAAGGATATTGCATAATATCCTTGTGGAGTCATGTCAGAATTCCGCTCCTTGAACGGTGGATATTTATACTTTAACCTTGATTCCCGAATCCAGCAGTGAAATGACGTATTTTTGCGGTTAACTTTAAGACACTGTCATCCACTTTCAATTCTTAAGTATTGATTTGTTTTTCCACGTGTAATAGTTCGGAAGTTAACCGCTTTCGGGGGAAATAGAGGTTTCCCCAGATCGGGAGCAAATTTTCCTGTCTCAACGGTATGGATATTTATACGTACTTAATGTCTACCACTCCACAGTAGTCGATTTGTTTAACAAGTGTTTATGTATTCAATTGTGACATCGCAGTTAAGATACAAAGGGTGAAACCACAAGGGATCTTCAACAACGTATTTACAAACACAAAAGCTGTCTCGATCCACTTACACACTTTTATGCGGAAAATAGTGCCAAAAACTTACGGCTGTGACGAATCTATAAATAAAGCCTTAAAGCTTTATAAATAAAGCTATAAATAAAGACAATGAACATGGCAATTTTGCTTCTTTTCTCAAAGAGAACAAAGCTTTTTCATTCCCCTTTCGACAGAGATTTTAGATATGCTCAACTCTCTCTTTCCTAAAATCGATAAAAATTGCAAGGTTGTTTTGAACGTTATCCCCGTTGAATTTGCGAGGTAGGATCGCAACGCATCATGGGAGACAAATTTATTTTTCCCTAAAGCTGTTATCTCCCGAACTGTATAATGTGATTAGAAGTGGATTCAGTGGCCAAATAAGTTACCCAATGAATGTCGAACCATGAAAATCTGTTCAGATTTTGTAAAGTTAAGCACATAAATCAAATTTAAAAAAAAATTCGTAAAAATCACTAAAATTGTCTAGAATTGTCAATACCAAAGACTCTAAAAAAACCTACTGCCGTCGTGCATGATGATCTAACTAACAAATCTAGATTTGTCAAATTATTGATTTTTGGAACAAAAGACATATCAAAAAGGTACTGCATGATCCAAAGTCACGCAAAACGTGTTAATAATCACAAACTAGTATTATTCCTTGATATTTTCAGCAGTGACGTAAACCCCGCCTTAGTCATTGTTTGGGCTCTGAACACCTGATGGAAATCTCAAGGTCAGTTTGTTGTTTGCGGCTCTCTATCGTTAAAAAATCTGTCAATTCATGACGCTGTCGGACAAGTCATGGCGCCCAGTTTCAAGCGGATGAATTTCCTAATGTCAAAGGCACAAGGCTAAGGGTTCGCATGAAGAATACTGTACATGTCGTCTCTTAGGTAAAAAAACTCAAGGCTGTGATGTTACTTGTACATTGCTCGAGATATTTTATTTTTTTTTTGGGGGGGGGGACCAATTCCAGACCCTGGCGATACAGGAAAAGGAACGATATTTGAAGCAGTCTTTGTTGGTTGGTATATTTATAAAGCTGTTGAAATATTGATGCCTTGAAGTTCACCGGACCGGTAGCAGGTTGTTTTTTTTTTTTTTTTTTGAATGGCTAGGAGGACCAATCCCAATCTGGCTTTGTGCAGAACTACTTGCTCGTTGAAAGTTGGTCTGTCTTCAAGACTTTCCCACTCAATGTCTTTCAACATTATAGAAATACTACTATGGGGTAACAATCGTTTTAAACAAAACTGTGTTGAATTTTGCTAAACGGGTGACGAATTCTATCATATAGGTTTTAGCTAGTGTCTATGTTGTGAGATATCAAATCTTTGACATTCTTAAACAAGTCACGATGATGTATACATCTAAATACTAGCCCAGTTTAAATGTAGATGCACCCCCTTCCCTTGTATCGCTATTCTTTGCGCGATTTACATGACCGAAACACCCCTGTAAAAGATTCGAAGTAAACCACTCACCTCTATTTCGGTAGAAATTCAAGTAAGCGCCATACCTCACCCCCCCCCCCCCCCACACACACACGCACACACATACACACAATGAAAGGTTCAATAGGCTATTCAGCACGTGTTTACAGAATACTGTAGAATACTGTCAATAACGTTGAATACGTATGCGCTCCCTGGCTAACGTCGTGTTCGTTTTTTAAGAGCGTGTCTGGGACCGTGCTCGTTTGGACAGGCACGGTCGGTATGCAGCGAGCAAAGAAACATTAGGCCTACCTATTATAATAATTACACAGCAAATGATTGTTCCTGTGTCTACAAGAGCTCATGAGTTCGTTTAGTTTATTTATAGTGGTTAAGGAAGTGTGTATGATGTATTACTTTTCTTCTAGGGAGATATTACAAGTTTTTGGTTATGTGGAGTATGTTCGAGCTCTGCTAATGAGTTTCCCTTTCATCTAGGTTTATTTACTGAGTGCAGTTGCCTTTCTCTTGTCTTTGTGTTTGAAGCTAGACTTGTGGGCGATGTATCTGGTTTTGAATGTGTTTTCTGTTAGACCAATGCAGATATCTGTATGTATATACGATTAATAATGATTTACGCTTAATTTTAGGTGGTTCCAGGCAAACAAACTCTCACTTAATGTTGATAACACCAGCTTTGTTGTTTTTCATCCTTCCAACTCGTGTGTGAAATTTCTTGGTATCTTACTTGATCCGCCTTCAAACTGGAAAGCCCATGTTGATAATATTTGCTATAAGGTAGCTAAAATTGTTGGTATTTCCCATAAAATTCAATTTTTTTGTTCTACAGAATATCTAGAAGTCATTGTACTACACGCTGGTATTCCCTCATTTATCTTATTGTAATGTTACTGATCTACAAATTTTGACTGTCTTTGATATATATACTTTAAAGCTTAGTATATTTGCCATTAATTATTTTCGTGGTATTCTTCCACCAACATTCGACAATTTTTTTAGAGAAAACACTTATGTCCTTGAATGTTTTACTACACAATCGTCATCATTTCATATGGATTACTCTCGTATAGAAAAGAATAAAAAGTCTGTCAGAACATCTGGAGCTTTACTGTGCAATAGACGTGACCCCAGTATTGAGAAAATATCCCCTTTGAAAACGTTGGTCAGACATAGGAAGACCTTTTTACTTGATAAATAGACTAAATCCAGTTGTACTCTCTCTTCGATATTCATGTGTATGGTCCTGAGAATGTGCTTCCACACTTTCCTGTTGTAATTATTGTTTCTTTATGCAATTTGTTCAAGTGTTATGAAAGTGAAAATAAACGAAACGAAACGACCACTAGGCTATTACACTTCGCGATTCACGGAAGTGACAACAGGCTATGTACACACCGCGCGTATGGAAAGCCGTGTTGGAAAAATACACCATATTTTATCCCGGTATTAATTCGAATTTATACCGGTATAAATTCTATTTCATACTGATATATATTTATTCGAACCAATCAGAAGGCAGGAAATCAAACCGGTATTAAGTCGAATTTAAACCATTCTTAATTCGAATATACACCAGTATTAATTGGAATAAATACTGGTATTAATTATAATATATCCCGGTATGAATTCGAATACATCCCGGTATTAATTAAAATATATACCAGGATTAATAAGAGCTAATACCGGTACTAAATCAACCAATCAGAAAGCCTTAATATATACTGGTATAAATTCGAATTTGAACCGGTATTAATTCGAATATATCCCAGTAGTAATTCGAATATGTACCGGTATTAAATCAACCAATCAGACAGGCTTAATATATACCAGTATTAAATCGAATTTATACCAGTGTTAAATCGAATTTATACCAGTATTTAATCGAATTTATACCTGGGTCGTTAATAAAGGGCAAAGGAAAATATTGGCGAACAAGTCTTCTGGCCCAGCGCATAGTGAGCGCACAGAACGTGCGAACGTTTGCAGGGGGGTCCAGCAGTTGCGTCGCCAAGGGTAAGGACAGGGTGCACGTGCCACCCTGGGAAAGGTTGGGGTAAAAAGTCGAAGTCAAGGGTCCCTTGGTAGATTAGTTGGTAAGATAGAGTTTAACGGCCCAGTTTCCAGCCTATTGGTTCAAGTCGCCAGCCTAAAAGGTGCTGCAGCTACAGAGGCACTACGCAGGCTACCATTGCCCACCAATTCCTTCGTCCTTTCGCGGTTTTAGTTTTTCTTTAAATATTTGTTTTTCGCTACTTTTATTTTTCTTGACTTTTTCCTTGCATCCCCCAAATCCCCCAAATTTCTTGGACACTCTGCCCCCTGCCTTCCCTCTGGTAACGTCCCTTAACTGTCTTTATTGTAATCAATAAATCGTGTGATTTAAAAGATTCCATGCGTAAACTGACGTTTCATTGGAAGACAGAGGCATAAATTCAAACTTTCCACAAAATAGTCAGGTTTGCATATTACCTTCGCTTTCAGTTTTAGATGGCTCCAGTCGATGAGCGTCCGGTTCTTCCATTTCTGCATACCTTTTGTTTTTTTACAGTCTGTTAGTAAATGATCTGCACGTTAACGAATGGCATCTAATGAAATGATGTCAGCATGTTCCTTACATGACAGACTTAAACCTACTGTATGTCAGGAGCGACGTAAGGAGAACAAGAGACGGTGGCGCCCTATATTCATAAGAAAATGTGAAAAGAGAAGAATAAGCAGTGAAAATAAAGAAAAGGAGCACGCAATTCATGTTTTCTCCCGCCCTATTCAAAAACCCTGGAATCGTCCCCGATCAAGGTAATTCTTAAACCTTTGCGGCGGAAAGGTTTAAGAATTACGTTGGTCGCTGTGAAATCGAATAGACACATTCATGTTTTCAAACAAATGGCGCCATGGTTGCTTGACAACACTCTTAAAATTTTGATCGTATTTTGACCAACGTCTAGCCAGATATTTACCAAGCTTGTTTTGGGTAATTGTTTTACCAATTGGTGGTAATTTATTTTACCGACCATGTAGTAATCTGATAACTACCCATATGAGCAGTTGGGAAAACATTACCTAATATTGATTAATTTCCTGATTATTGATATTAACAACGTTTACCGATTATTGTGCAATAATCTTCTCATTCAAATAGCCACGCTGGAATACTTCAGAGAAGCCACCTTCTTTAAATTTTAGAAGTAATTGCCCGTAAGCACGTGTTTTCCCTTTAACGTACTTGCAAACGACACGATCATAAACCAACCCCAATCAAGGCCAGTGGGATGAAAAACATAATACTGAAAACTTATCTAACCACAATCAACGATACGAAAAAGTCCCTGTCACACCGAACAAGCAAAATCCGCCTCCTTCCCATCAAAAGCTCCCCAACCAATCACTACTCCGACACCAAGTCCATAGTCTACTTCTTCTGAAGTTATTCCGACTCTTCAGCACTCCCGCAGAAGGTCTGCTTCACAGGGAACTACGTCCACCACAGGGCAACATTTTACTGACCAACCTGACTGCCCCAGGACATTTTCTAAAGCCCTCCTGACCCTCAGGCAAAGAGCCGTTCAGCGAAACCAAGCCTTAAACTTATATCATTCGTCTGGACTTAGTCCCTTCCTTACAAAGAATAATTTTAATTGGGAATTTCTTTAAAAAGACAAACTTGATTTGGCTAATATTGAATATGTAAATATATATATATATATATATATATATATATATTCAGGAAAACTCGTTTGCTATTGTTATTTGTCAGCAATGCATTTTTGGTCATACTTCATTGTATGCAAGCACTTCGAAGCTCCGACAAAGACGATGCATCCCCGGTGGGAGGTGAAAAGGATCATTTGAACCAGCGCCCCGAGATTTTTGGCTGTTTTAAAACTGAAATTTTGAACTTTTTGGAAAGAATTTTGGTTTTTCAAATTTGGAAGTACCAATAAAAAATATTGAAGAATCTGCTCTACATATAAGCAGAATCGAAAAAAGTCATGTGGGTTACTGAAAATCATTTGGGCTTAGGCATGTTATCGGTTATTGCAGACCTTTTGAACAAGGATTTGGTTATAAAATCATGTGTTGGAGAAATTTAGAAAATAATTGAAAGAAACTTTTGGGTAAAATTGAAAAATGTTGGGTTTTATTAAGTGATCTGCCTTTCAGGAGCAAAATAAAGTAGAATGTAGGAATGATTGACGTTGGTGTGGGTTTTTTATTGTACAGAGTATTCAACGAAATTGTAAAATTTGTTGAAATTCTTTGCCATTTTTAACAAATATTTGTAACTCTGAAGCTTACATTGGAAATGGTAATTTTATGACAGATGGGCTTTTACTGAAGAATCTGGCCTTCTTAGAAGAAAAAAACAAAACAGGTCGCCGGGGCTACTCATAGTTTGCCTCCGACAATATTAGGAAATTTCCCGAAAAAGTTTATCTTCCTTTTAACATTTATTTGGAAATCTGGAACTTAATGAATTCAAGGAACTTTGGGGGAGAAAATGTAAAAAAAAATGATTTAACTTGTAGAGGAGAATTGAAATATTGAAGTGTTTATTGACGATCAATCTGCCCAAGTTCATTTGGACAAAATCAAGGCTGAAGTTGGTTGAGGGTCCATATTTTGTCATACGGTGAAAATTGAGTTTCTTTATTTTCTTTTCCAAATTTTTTGAAAATCTTGAGCTTATGTTGATTTTGTTTTGTTGTTTTTGATTGCTGGAAGGAGAATTAGAAGTTTCGATCTTTCTTGACGAACATCTTATCATAAGCAAAATCAACCAGATCGTCAGACGAAAGACTGAAGTTTATCAGGCTTATGCCTTTTAACGTATCGTATCGATGAAGGCTCCCCAACAAATTGTAGCTTCTTAGTCCCCTACGATGGGCAGCCTTCCCCTCCACCACTACCGTTGGCTCCTGGCAAATGGTAAGCTTAACATCATTTATCCCAATGCTGTGATGATAGATTACGAAAAATTATATCACTTTGCGGGGGTCAGAAATCTTGCATTTACTTTAGGGCAGTACAAATCAGACACAGGATCCAAATAAATGTGTATTTTTTCAATGGCGAGGCTAGGATTTTAAAATGGGGGAGGGGACAAACAAGAAGAAAGGAAATGTAAGGGGGACAAATTTTCGCCCACAGTCATAAAAATCCAAACGCGAAGCACTCGCTCCTACGATTGGAGTCCAGGGGCATAGCCTATGTTGGGGTTCAAGGCAGGAAGCTACGAAAGCTCTGAGGTTTTAGCATATCTCTGGGTTAAAAATTAGACCTCAGGAGAGGCATGTTATTTATCTTTTCCGTTATCTTAACTCCTAACTGACCTTACATGAAGGTAGAGCAACTGGAGGCAAGGGAAAATCTGCCCCTCATTTCCTCTCCCCGTAGCGCCGAGACTGTGTACTGGCCTACCTGTCAAAATTTAACAGCGTTATCACTGAGTCTCACGACCTTTAGTAACCTAAAAGGTTGCTAGATCGCCCTCTTTCAAAGAAACCCAGATCATAAACCCTCAAAACATGGTATCTACATATCTAGAATACATAAGACATCACTTTACAAGGTTTTCGCAGCCGAACAGGTACCATGGCACAAAGTTAGTTGAAACTTCATCAAAATCAGCAAGGATTACTCACTCACTATTTCGGTTTATCACTATTTGAATCATAAAACTTTTCAATAGTTTTTTTTTTTACAATTTCAATGACCATGTCCTTAAATAACCTTCTTCAAAAAGAAAACAAAACTGAACAGGGCCCTTTCAACTATATTATTTCAAGCTTGAGTTTAATCGATTTGTTTCCAGTGACATTTTGGTCTCCAAATGACTAATGGACCCTAATGAATTTTAACTTTATTAAAATGAAAATATGATATGATTACATTCTAAGGTAGGTCTGTGCACACGAAGAGTAGCTTAGGTGTAGTGTGAATTTTGACAAGGCTGTGTGTGTGTGTGGGGGGGGGGGGGCATGTAAGGGAAGTCCGTTAGTTAGATGTAGTTTCACGGCCCAGTTTCCAACCTATTGGTTCAAGTCGAGCCGGCCACGGCCTTTTTTCCAGTCGTAGCTCACTGACTTGTTTTCCCTTCTCCATTGCTTATATTGGCACCACACAAAATGACAGTATGTTCCATTAAAGTCTCCAGACCTCCCGACTACAAGTCGGTCGCTCTGACCACTTGGCCATACACTCGGTCAATAAGGTACTACATAAGGTTTTCTGTTACGAGGCATGGCACCTCGCCTGGAATACCGCCTTGAAACCGTCGCCTCGACGAGTGAGACCACGCTAGCTTCTGTACGGTTGCACACTCCAATATGAACCAAAAATGGTTGAGCACCGAAGGCGCAAGATAGACCACTCGGCTGAAAAAGCGTAGTACCGACGGACTTCCTATACATGGACAGAGCATACTGCACGGTAGATTGTCGCTACCCTATGTGTGAGAAAAAGCGCCCCAAGACGGTTGCCTGCAATGGTTTTCTGAGAAAGTTTGGACTTGCTCAAGTAAATCAACAGACTTTGCCAGTATACCTTGAAGTATTTTCGAAATAATACAAGGTAAGGTCAAAATTACTACACTTATTGCAGGAATATGATATTGTTAGCCATTCAATTTTAACTTTTGTTTAAAATAGTACAGAGTCGTCGTCAAATCATATTAATTGTAGCTTGACGGCGGCCATCTTGGTGCGCCTTTTTTTGTCCCAGTCGGTGGAGACAATCTACGGATATGACGTGCGCGTTAAATGCTCTGGCATGTATATAGGAAGTCCGTGGTAGTACCTCATGGTAGCACGACCGCCATTAGGAAGCCAATTTCGTGAGCTACATGCTTCCTCACAAACGTGCAACAGCACTGAGTGCGGTTACAATGGACAAAATCAGCCGACTTTTTGTCAGTGAACTGTTCAAATACGCAGAATATACGGCGAGATTATATTTCTTTAGATTTCATTGTTCAGATTTTGTTATCATTACTTTCTCTCATGTCAAAAAAGTGCCCTCTGGGCAAGAGACAGAAAGTGCATATTCTGCAGGATGTATGGGACTGAATAGGACTGCACCAACCCCCCTAAGTAGAAATTCCTTCAATTAGAGAGTTTTTTTCTCTGAATTCTTTATTTCTTGCTTTGAAAATAAATGCATACTCAGTGTCTTCATCATTAAATGTGCACTCCGTCCTTTGATCGACTACTGATTACCATCATTTGCACCAACTTTCAGAGAAACAAATGTCTTACATTCCTATTTTGCTTGAAATGATTATTATCCAAATGGACTTCTTTCACAAGATGGGAACGTTCATCGTAGAAATGCGTGACTCTAAGTTTCTGAAGCTGCTGTGTGAGAATTGACAGCCCTTAGAACACTCTCTCTAACATATCGAACTAGGGTTAAAATACTTCACTTGAACTTTGTTTTCAATTATTTTTCTATACATTTATTTCAGTAACCAAGCTAAGTAGGTCAATGGTAAAAAAAATGAAAAATTAAAAAAAAAAATATACATCAAAAATATATTTCAATCAAAACTTCTAAATATTCTGTTATGTGATTGTTTTTATCATTATTTCTGATAGTTTTGCAGGACCTCAACCTAACAAAGATGGCGGAAATCACAACATGACCGTTAAAAATAACAATCAAAATTTTGTAAAAATAATATGAAAAATAATCATTGAAAATAATGTAAACATAGGCTGCCCTTAAAATCTGCCCATATTACAACATATTAAAAGAAAATTATATTTTGATGACAATTTTTCTTGTTTAAGTCAACCAAGATGGCGGAAAAGTAAAATGGCCGCCAGTGCGATAATTATACCAATTTGTAATACCCAATAAAAATACATAACATAATTATTAAAAATATTTTGCAATCAAAATTCCTTTTTATGAAAAAATAATTGAATATTGGGCGTTTAAATATGCAAGGGGAAGTCTAAACAAGACTTTTCACCTAGTGAACAGTGTTTTTGTACGAGTTCAGGGTAGAAAATGGCTGTATCAAAATAGGTGTTGGCTACATTTTGGGCATCGTTCAAAATTGGTGACCTTTTGACCTTTCGTGATCCCATAAAGCACATAGTTTGCATTGTTACTTTTTGTATGATAGAGTTGATCAAGACAAACCTTTTGATTCGTCATTCATTAAAACAGTAACAATTATTTCCTGTCGATTTATTGCTATTTAGATTTCCTTCCACCAAAATATAGTCACTCAGTTGTCGTGCACTATAATTATTTAATATTATACCTATAACATTTATAGTTCCCCTCTAAAGAATCAATGTTAACATAAAAATTTGAAAATTTACACTTCAAACTATGTATATTCCTATCCCTGTTTCATCACTGAATCCTGTGGAGTTGATAGGTGGGCCCCACCAACCTACGGACTAATATTTGAGATAAGGCAACTTGATCTTTAACTATTTACATTTCCTTACTTGCAGTTTTGTACGTGCCACTATTTTGTCGATAATTACCGTACCGAAGAAAAAAAATCAGCCAAGCTTAAAATTCTGTTCTATTTCGCCCACCATTTATGAGAATGAGAGAAAAAATATTGTGAGCTTATTTTCGTCAGAGTCCCCTTCCATTATTGACTTGCTTCCTTTTTCAAGCTACCTCTACAATTTACACGCGACGTCGCTCTACCAATAATAAGTTGAAAACGCGATCACTCAAGTCAATTTGCAGCCCCCGGTCTCCAGTCGAATTTCCCCTTTCAATACCTCTATCTTTTAGTTACAAATTTTTAGCCCGCATTAATTAGGGAGTGGAAAAGATGGCTTCTCATATACTGCTGTCCGAAATGTAGAATTGTTTTTTGTTTATTTTCTTCAGTTTGTCGATTCAGAAGCTGTGGCCAATTTTAAATCAAGACAGTACGTCAAGACAACCTAACTGTTTTTACCACCTCAAGATTTTTATTCCCGTAACCAGGTACATGAGGTTACAAATATAATATGCAACAACCAACCCAAAGTCACACGTCAGCTTATTAACATAAATAACCATGACGTCATATCACCTGTCATGGCCGACTTCCTTGTCGAAACTTTGAGTGTACTGAACACTTCTAGTGATAGTTTTAATGACGATACTGAGCAGTATGATATTATACTTGCTGTAAGTTCTTCTTCACTTGTAGCACCCCAGCTACAGCATTAAAGAAAGGAAGAAGTCTCACAAATAAGTGCACTCCAAAATGCATCTTGTTCGCTGAGGCAGAATTACGGGCGTGACAGGAAATATTTCCCGAACGCAATTCTATTCTTTTACTAACTTTGTAAATGTAGAATGGCACTGAAGTGTTATGCCTTGATGTAGAAATAGTCTGTTTCAAAATTGTACCACTTACCAAAGTTTAAACTGCCAAATTAAATGAAAATAATTTCCATCGCAACTTTCGGGATGCATCTCAAAACTGTTCGTAGGCTGATATAATGCCTGTACTGTAATGAAATGTACTATGACTATCCTAAATGCACACAGTTATGGTTTTCTTGTATAAATATGAACTTTGAACTTATTTGTCATTGTAAGTATGCTTTTGGAAGTTGGAAATCCCCTATGTGTTAATACCACGATGCGCAACCGACGCTGCAACTAGTAACCACTGCAAGCTTACCTTAGTTTTGCCAATGCCATGAGAATCATTTTGTCGCTGTCGCCAATGATGTGGGTTGTTTTGCCTTCATCGAAGAGTGCGCTCGACACGAGAAAAATCTGTAAGGCTGTTAACACCACGCCCGAGGGCAACACTTCGCCCCAAGGCAGAACTACGCCCAAAGGCACGAGACAAATCTGTACATGCCGCATCGGGTAGAGTCAGTTACGGTTAATGGAGTTGATGAGAACTGCAGTCGTAATTTTTTAGTTCGTGTTGACCATCCAGTAGCTTTTTCAATTAGCTTATACGATGGAAGGCTAGTACTGCCATACTGTAAGGCTATATTTAGTCAGCGGGATTCACTTGAAAATTCCTCTCGACAGAGGCTTCAGTGCCAGGTTAGTTAGTTTTTTAGATAGAGTTTTACGGCCCAGTTTCCAACCTATTGGTTCAAGTCGAGAAGGCCACGGCCTTTTTTTCCAGTTGTGGCTCACTGGATTGTTTTTAATACTCCATTGATTATGCGGAGCATCACGTGCAACTGCAGTAGGTTCCGTTTTAGAGTCTTTGGTATGACTCGACCTGGGAAGCGAACCCGGGCCTTCAATTCGGGCCTTCAGTGCCAGGAGTTTTATCACGGTGGGAAGGCTTGACTACAGGCGAATCCAGTAAGTAAAGGCTAGTTGCGGTCTATCCGAAGAACCCACAATTCTCAACGAATATAGGGCTATTAACTAGGGGGTTCTTCGGTCAAACAACAAGTCCATCTCGAAACTTTCTGAAGAAAATTGTTAGAATTTGCTCTTGTTTCAAAATAAGTTTGAGGAGACTGCTTTTTCCCTTTAATCTCATGGTAAGATAATCAATGCTCTTACTCGTTTTTAGTGTGAATAATATGAAGGTCTTTGACACTAGGATTATTTCAATGACCCTAAGTCTTCAGTGTTAACGGATTCATGTGCGTTAGTTGGTGAGCAGTGAAGTAATGGCATAAATATTATGTGATAAATCCTTATAGATATCACGCATTTCGATGTAAACAATGTGTTACATGTTCAAGCGAAACTTTTTTCTTTTCACCTAAAGGCCCAAGATTTCTCCCAACAGTCTCTTTTCTTTTCATACCATATTTCGCTTTTACCCATGGGCACTCAGGTGGGACCATTTGTGGTCTGCCTCACTATCATACGAGTACGAAGCTAGGGAAAGCTGCAAACCCCCACCCAACCACAACCCCCAACCCCAGAAATCTGAGAAAAAGCGGGCAGCCATTAGAGGTTTTCAAATAAAATGGCATGGTCCGAAATCTATGATGTACCCAAAGAAGGGGAAAACATCATAGTCATGGTGAAATTTTCATGACAATAAACAGGATTACAAAAATTCACTGCACATTCGGGCAGCTCAGACAAAACTCAGTATTATTTGTGAGCTTTACTTACCTATCACATCACAATGCCTCGGAATGGTCGAATATCCGAGCTTTTCAAACATCTGCCGGAAAAATAAAACAATAAAACAGTATAAGTTTTAGCATTTTTATAAAGATCGTGACACAAGTTGGAGAGTCTATGGCTTAATTGAAAGAAACAAACAATCTTTCCGTTTTTTTCAAGATTCTTGCTCTGGCAACATAATGCCCGAAATGGCAGATTATCTGAATTCTTTCAACACTTAACGCGAAAAAGAAAAAATGTATATTTTAAGTAAAATCTTCATGAAAAATTAAAATGGTTGCTTCCAAAGATTTGCAACACATTCGGGAGGCTTAAGAAACTTTTTCCCCAGCCGAATTTTTTTACTCCTGCCTTGCATATTAAGCTATGTCCCGAAATGTAGTTTTGTTTCAGTTGCAAAATTACACTGACAAAAGAGAAGGTGTTCAGGTACGGACAGTGCTCAATAGTTTGCCATCTATATATCCTGCCCGACGGCCGGACATGGGCAACGGTAATGAAAATCGGGTAGGACGTTTTAATTACACATAATGTCATACGATATAGTGTAAGAATGTCTTCCCTATTCTACTTAAAAAATTCACCTGAATCCACCAATTATAACGAGACGTATTTTCAAAGAGTGATAGAAGTTAAATCCTTCCACAGTATTCTGGAGTCCGGGAAGTCACTAGCCCGCGGAGCGGACGAAGCCTTTTCGTTCAGCTCATCGCTACGAAAAACCAAAAAGAGCCTAAAGGGGGCTGCAGCCACATGGTGTAACGCAGGCTAGAAAGTCACATACTAGTTCCATCAATTACGTCAATGGACCTTGTAAATGAATTCAGCCAAGAGTCGCAATAGATTCAGGAATGTCTTCAATTCCGTTGTATATAGATTTAATTTGTTTTCCCTCGAAAAAGGTACCGTACAAGACCATTTCATCTATTGGTTAGGGTACATTTATCTTGCAATTTCCTGATCACTTAACAAGTTGCTGTTCTCTCTTACTGTAGTGAAAATTTTATTGCAAACGAAAACTCAAAAAGTACTATTTCGTTTCTATTTGCAAGTCTGGGAAATGCCATTTCCAGCTGTCGGAGGGATTCGTTTTTTCAAGATTTTCTGTACGCCAGGTGCCAACTGACAGTTAGGCTCCACTTAGATAATCTAGAGAGCCGTAGGCTATACAGCTTTTGTAATCTGTCGATCAAAGAGATTTCTAAACAAAAAATACAGGCTTCCACGTCATTTTTCGTTTTTTTCAATATTAGTGTGCATTCACAGCTTTAAAATCTTGTGTAATTTTCTACACACTCAGCAAGTTGCTGCCTTTCTTTTTTTTTTTCTGGGGGGGGGGGGGGGGGTGTACGGCATATTCCTTTCCAGTCATATCCCTAATGCCTGCAAAAGTGAACACAAACAAATTCTTTTGGATATTCATAGAAAAATGTGGCCTCGAGACTGGTTGAATGTTTGTGAATATTCACAAGACGGTAACATCTGGTCCCTTGTAGTAGCCCATACCACCCACGGAGTTGGTACGTCATTGTAATACCCACGGCCTGGTAGTGCCCACTGCACAGTGTTTATGCAACACGATGTAATTATTGGGCATCTCAAGTTTCAGTCTAGACTTCCAGTTTACGACCACGGGAGTGCGCACACTCACTCAAAAACAATAGCATGATTTATTAGAGAGTACATGAATAAACCATATTATGGTAATGAAGTTTGCGTCTAAATTGAAACTGGACGCAGTCCTGTTCGCTTTGGCGGACGGTGGTTTTGGAAGAGCTAAGAGGCTGAGAAAACCACCGTGCGCTCCACGGGGTACGTACGCCCGGGAAATTCCATTTCGGGCTATCTGGGTATTCCCATTTTGTCTTTTAACTTTTTGTATGCTCCGCGCTATCGTTCTCTATAGCCCTCTACGTAGAAGGTCTTTCGCGCGAAATTACGTTTAATAGTCGCAAACTGAAATGCTCCCCCACGCTTTTGCAAACTAACAGTCACTTTGAACAGTTTTTTTCACGCTTTAGAGGGCAGTGAACCCATCCTCTAAAACACTTGCATCGATAACATTGTTGGGGTAGCGTCGTATCTTCGTCGTAAATAAGAAGACTTTATACATTTTGTTGGATCGTTTTCCACTATTTAGAATTCACTAGCTGTATTTCTAACACCTTGGTAGTCTGCTTGGACATGGAGCTATCCCTGTATGACAAAAAACTCAAATACACTATTAAAAAAGCCTGTAAAAGTAGAGTAAAAAAAGAAATACATAAAAAATCCATATTTCATCTGCAGCAGGAATTCTTATGTATTTCTTTGTTTTTTACTGTACTTTTACAGGCATTTTGAAAGTGTAGTAGACCTAACATCCATATCAAAACATCTGGCTCCCTCAGCTTCTTACTTTATCTACAGAGGGATTTGCCTTTAATAGCCCCATGGCCCATCTAAACATCTTAGGTCATGTACCAACTATATTCCCTGCTCCCAATTTCTGCGAATCACGGTAGAGAAATTTGGTGATGCTGATTTCAAAAACATCTCGAGAGAAATTTCCCCTTTCGAGAAAAGTCGATATCCACTATGATAGGCTTAAAGGCCCTAGGAAGGGTTCAAGGAGTAGATGGAGCTACTATGATGGCCGTACAAAGATTGCGAACGTGAATCTTCTACCAGATTATCCCTTCGTGGTGTCATACTCTCCTTCAGTTCGCCCCGTCGTAGGGTCCATATACAGGCACGCCAAAATTCTAGGATGTGATCCCTCCACCTGTCCACCCACGTGTATTTTCCTGAACCGCCTGTTATTAACGACATTCGAAATTGAGAAAAAAATTCAAGTCACTTGGGTAGGGCCTCACACCCCAACCGGTTATGTTAGACCAGAGAGTGACAGTTCCTTGCGTGTGTGTTAGATTTAATAGCCACAAAGTTCCAAATAACATCTTCCTGGTAATAGTTAAAGAATAAACTACATTTATCGGAACATTGTTGGTGAATTAACCTCCGAGACTCCAAATTTTGGGAAAGAGTGGACGAGGCGAAAAATTATCTTTATTACCTGACTGGATTCGATCACTCTCTGTAATATAGTGACTGGGAGCTGTTGTTTGCTATCTTCAAATAACAGCTACATCCTGAAAGTTTGACGAAAGTACATTACGTACAATTAGGCTTATTTACAACTAACGAAAACAACTGGAACGTCTCAAAGAGATCGAACGAGCTCGGCGGCAGGTCGGGAACGTCCACGCTCTTCGGGAACTCAAACGGAACTGAACTGGGCCAATAAATACAGGCATACCTTGCCCAAGGGATCCCGGGAGGCAGTTGCGACAGACCAATGACTTTTTCAAGTCCTCCCGACCCTCTAGCAAAGGGTCGTTCGGCGAAACCATATTTTAAACTGCTTCCCAAAGAATTTAAACGTCCATTGAAGGACAACGCTTGACCAAACTCAAGGCCCTCAGATCATTTACATCATTGGTCTGCAGTGGCGTAACTAGGATTTTTTCCGGGGGGGGGGGGGGCAAAGGCACGAAATTTCCTCAAAACTTTTCCCGGCCTATGTGTATTCATTTCATGTAAAATAGGCAAATTTACAAATAAAACAACATTACCATATAATTATGTAATATTACCTGTATTTTAATCTTAAAGTATAACATAGAGCGATTAGAAATAACAGCTCTTAGTATATTTATTTTGGTCAACAATATCTGGTTTATTTGTAATTGTATGTACCAACGCAGTGGCTTACGCAGGATCTCCCTGAACAGGAGGGGCATGCAGTATGTTGAATGATCACCAGCCTGGGGGAGGGGTCTAAGGGGTATTTTTTGACGTTTTCAAGGAGCCTAGATGCAAAATGGAGCGAGATTTTCGACTTTGACAAGATTAGTGTTAAAAGTTGAATGGTGGCGGTTCATGAGGATAAAACTGAAACTTTTGTGTCTTGCATGCATTCTTATGCCATTTACGCTACCTTACGAAGTAAAACTTGTCATTAAACTTACATACTTTTAGGAGTCAAAATAAAAGAGCATCGATAGGTATAGGCGAAAGGGAGCCTTTTAATTTGCGGATTTTCATGGCCACAAAACGTTATTTTGCCACAAAGATTATCTAAGCGGAGCCCCACCATTGGATGGCAAGGAGCGTACAGCAAATTTCGAAAAATCAGACCCCTCAGATGGCCGGAAATAACATTTTCCCAATCTAACGAGTTGCTATCTTCTTTTGTCGTTTGCAATAAAATGCTCAATTCAAAAAATGTTCGCAAACTGCAAAGGGATCAGAGAGTTAAGAGCTACTTTGACCCCAAAAATGTAATTTTGTCCAAAAGACTGAGCGAAGTGCCACCATTAGATGGCGCGGAACGAAAAAAAAAAAATCAGGAACATGCTAAGTGATCAGAAAATTACCACATAAAATGTACCATCACTATTAGGCCTATATGAAATGGTCTTGATTCTTTTCGGGGAAACTATACAACGAATTGAATATATGCTAATGCTTCTATGTTGTGACTCTTGGCTAAACTGGAAACTGAAAAAAAGGGCCGTGGCCAGCTAGGTTGGAAACTGGGCCATAAAAACTCTATCCAACTAACTTGGTTAAATTGAAGATCCGCTGAACTGATGAAATTGTCTGTGACTGATCGAACTCCCATCTGTTAACGATTTTACCCCTAACATCTCTTACGTGATAAATGGCAAACTATGTCTCTTCACACCTGAACACCCTCCGCTCCCATGTCCCCTTCTTGTACCTCTATGCCGGCCGGGGAAGGAGTCTATTGGTGGGTCTTCCCTTTAAAAAATTCTTAAATCAGAGGCAATCGGTGCAACCAGTGGGATACAGAGGCTACCTATTTAAGTACAAATTGGAATTTGACAGAATTTGCCTATTTGTGGGAATTAAAAATATTGGCATTACTGAGGGGCCTTGCAGAGACAACCCTCGACCCCCCTTGAAAATTTTTGAAAAATTGGGTGTCCTTACATGCAGTCTGGTGCCATGTGTGCTATCTTTTGAAGTCAAATCTGTGTTACTAAAAGTATGGCTACGTATTTTTAAGAACAAAAAATGGCATCCGTGAGGGGAGGGACATGGCCCATTGCCCCCCTTCGCACGCCACTTAGAGGAGGCCAAATAGTGGCTCGATCACACAGGATATCCTGTGAGAACAGCAGTCTGTTAGGTGTAGAAGTCTACATTCACCGAGTAAGTTCTAGCCTAGCACATGGTATTCATGGACCCGTTTATTGTTGCACCCCAAGTGAGCAGAAAGTTATTTTCCCGAACTAGCCTGCAAGCATCCAAGGATTAGGCTAGGTAACAAAATCTAAGTATGCCCATCATATAGGCGGGATTACGGGGGGAACGGGGGGCACTTGTCCCCCCCCCCTCCCCCCCCCCCCACACACACACACTTTTTTCCAGAACTTAGTTGTTTTACGTCTTAGTCTGATTGCTTTTGCTACAAAAATACAAACTGAAACTGACAGAGCTACGCGAGTGATACTTAATTAAGTTGCATAATGTTTAAACAGGTCATATACTGCACTGAAAACTAAGTAAACACAATATTCTGCCAATAAATGTCTGAGCGCTGTCTTTTTTCGACACGCTTCGCGTGCACCTGATTTAAATATTTCAGGATTCGGGGTTACTTCTTGTAGAACACCTCTTCCATTGTCACTGAAACTTATCACCAGTGCCCGGACCGTACACAGCTGAAGCTCTACCGTAACTAATGAAAGGGGGATGCAGGGAGGCGGTCGTCTTCTGGTCCCCTTTTCTGATCAAGTGCCCCAAAGCTTTCTGAAAGGACGATGATCTTATTTGACCCTAATCTGGAGCTACACTCTTTTTCGGCTGAAGTGAAAAGAGGCCCACCCTTTCTTTAATTTCCATTAATATCTCTATTTAGATATCTCAAAAGTCCATTTTTCGGCGTGTTCTGCGCGTACCATCACAAATAAGGACTGTATAAAAAATCTCATGAAAAGGACTCTATGGGAAACCAACGGTACGTTTTTGCTTAGTACAAATATTCTCAGTGGTCACCTTTATTCAGCTGTAGTGAAAAGAGGCCACTCTTTGTCTAATTTTATTTCAATTGCACTATTGAGATGTAGTAAAAATTCATTTTTTCGGCGCGCTCCGCGCGCCCTTTTACAGGTAACGGCTCTGTGAAAGTCACCCGAAAAAGACTATATAGGAAACCAGAGTATGTTTGTGCTTCAGTAAGAATGACTTTAGGGGGCAACCATTATTCAGTTAAGGTTAAATGTGGCCCATCCTTTCTCTAATTTTCATTCAGTTTCATTACTGAGATGTCTTCAACGTTAAATTTTTCGGCGCGCTTCGCGCGCCCTATCATAGACAAGGACTGAATTCACATCACATGAAAAGCCCCCTAGCTATCTGAAAAGAAGATATGGGGCACCAAGGAGGGAGCCCCTGAAGAACCTCAATTTTAAGTAATCCATTCTCTCTCCCCGCACCCTCTGCATTATCGATTCCGGCCGACTTTAAAGGGCAGGAGCAGTCATCCCAAATTGAACAAGTGTAGTAGACTGTCCAGTTTCATGATAGGCTGTTGGGAGTCATGTGACAATGTTTTTTTCTTTTCAGTTGTGAAATTTACCAGAAATAACTGCTTGGTTTTCCTTAAATATGCAATAGTAGTGTCATAAAATGTAATGAAAGATACTTTGACGAGAAATAATATGAAAATTGTGTTATTTAGCTCTCTCTTCAAAATAAGTTTGGGGGGACTGCTCTTTACCTTTAACCATACGGAGTAAGGATATAATTGAAGAAAGTCAAATTGTGATATTTGTGTTCTGTTAAGTGCCCATCTTATGTAATTTAAAGTTGAAGATAAAATGCGTCATTTAAATGCCTACAATTTCGTAAATACACAGGAGCTTCCGGTGGCTTCGCCCCCTGGACCCGACAAGGGGCCCTACGACGGTCCCCTGGACCCCACGCCGTTAGGGGGAGCGCTTCGCGCTCCTCCGGCGCCGTTTGGTAGTCTGCAAAAATCCCCCCCCCCCCACTTTCAGAGATCAAATCCCTCCCCTGATGCCCATGGATCCCGTTTATTCTAGACTAACGTTCTCTTTATCGTGAGCCATGGATTGTTCCAGCCCCATCCATGGTTGTGTAGGGTAAAACAGCTTCCAATGCACTGGAACGCACTGATCATAACACCCACGCGTATACAAGAGAACATTCAATCTGCTGTGTGGTGCGGAGAGGACATTCCTGTGGAACGCGAGTCAGGTCCGTTCGTGCGACACTGGATCTGGGTTTATTTGGGTTTATTTGTTGCATGAAAGAACAGAAATATGCATGAGAAATCTCTCACAATTCCTTATTCTAACGAAAATTTTGAGAAATGGGAAAAGGGCATACTATGATTTTTTCAAATTTCCCCAATTTCTTAAAATTTCCCCAAATTATTTTCCAGGGGGCAACTTCCCCCCCCCCCCCCCCCCCAGTAGCTACGCCACTGTTGGTCTGTAATGTATGGCTCCATCCGTTCTAGACTGGATGAAAAGACTAAACGGGAAGACTTGAACAGTATTTGAACAGTATGTCACTATATAACACATTCGTGTTGGTGTGTCGTTAAATATTATTTAACTTACCCGGCGACTCTCTGGCAAAGGGCCGTTCCGTGAAACCAACGAGCCTTATGCGTGCTTGAAAATGGACACGACCAAACGGTAAACTGAAAAACAGAAGACTAATGCAAACAAAAACTAGTTTTATGAACATGGGTGTCCGCAGAAATTTCTACAAGGAGGGGGGGCAAGGTCATTTATGGAAGATTGAATTGTGTGCACTATCTAAGCGGAGCGCCACCATAGGTTGGCGCGGAGCGTCGAAGAAATTTTGGGCCTTACAAACTTTCCAGATAGCCGGAAACGACACTTGGCGAGTGTTATAAGCTGCATGTACCCAGCCCTGAAACAGGAATTTCATGTCTGTAATTCTTAGATTTTTAGAATTTTCAATGTAATAAATTGTTGAAGGGAAATCTGCCTCTCGGTAACGGCCTCGCATGCCTATGCACGGTAAAACTTACAACTGTCAAACAGCCTATATAGGCCTATATTCGTTACCCAATTATGAATCATACCCTCTTTCCCAATATTCACCTTGTATATCCCAGTTACATCCGTGCGTCGCCACTTGAGATCAGCACGGGACCAGACCAAGACCAACGCATTCATCAATAGTCGGATGCCATATGCACACTACATACCTGACAGCTAGTACAATTTTGGCATAGTTTTTACAATTATAAATTTCCAATAGATATCGATACGAATGATGGTCCCCAAATTACGATTTCACTGTTCAGCATACCATCTTCTCTTTTGCTATTCCTGGTCAAATGTCCGCATATTTCACGAGTAAAAACTGACGCTGTGAGTGCAGATATTTTGATGATTCATTTTTAATTTTTTTATTTCAATTTTTCATTAATTTTTTCACAAGTTTAATTTTCCGGGGGGCTTCCGGACGCCCATGTTTATGAACAATAAAACCAATGATGCTTTTTCTTAAAATCTCTCGACCCTCTGGCAAAGGGCCGTTCGGCGAAACCAAACTTTAGACTGTTCCCGAAGAAGCTATTTCGTCCAAACTTTAAACTGGTTCCCGAAGGTAAATGTTCTGAGGGCCGTGCGGTTGATCAAGTGTCGAGAATAGTACATACATCGATACGAATGTCAATGACTTTTGCTATTCCGAACAGCTTTATTCCGAATATTTTCAAAGGTTATTCACGATAATGCTAACGCGAGGCATTTAGACAAGTAGCCTATGATGCGTAAGCAGTCATCATTTTATGTGCTAAACGTCTCAGTTAGTGTCAAATTCAAAGAAAAGGTGCGTTGTTTTGCTCAGAAACGAAGTTCTTTTCCATTAGTGTTTCCCACTGGCTTGGAATTCTCGACACATACAACAATATGAACATTTTATATATAAGATGAGCGTTCTCTTCCGTGATTGGTGAACTAAACATTTTTTGGTTCGTAAAGTCGATTTTGTCGCTATCTGGTTCCTGACGTCAAGGGGGATGGCAAATCGGGGTTGCCCATACCCTCGGCGGAAGGGTGACCCATATATACATTCTAACTTGTGAGGGTTGCGTCATTTTGTGTGTGAGTGAACCGGTTCAGGGAGCTGCTTGGAAGAAGACACAACAGTCATAGCTGTTTCAACAAGAGGTATTCGAGAACATTGTTTTTCCAGTCAAGTATGAAACTGAAAATTTTCCTTTTGTATCCCCCGTTAGCTACTTTATTATTTCCCATACTAAAGAGGATCTGACCCTTTCGCACCAAGTAATTCGAGAACAAATGCATTTGGTAAAACTTGCTTTGTTCAAAGGTTTGTTATGGAAAAATGTTTAGTTCTAATCAAAACGTTTAACGACTGGCAATGGCACTTTAAAGGGAAATATTGGGTTTGTTTTACAAGGAAGCTTTATCCTTTTTAAACCAATTTTTATTGGCAAAGAGTGATAAATAATTAAAAACAGTGGCGTAGCTAGGATTTTTTCGTGGGGGTGCTATGGGGGAGCTGGATACTTTTGTAGGGGGGCTGGAGTTTACTATCTAAGCGTAGAGCCACCATCGGTTGGCGCGGGGCATACAAAGAAAATTTTGGATTTTTACACCTCCCGGATGGCTGGAAATGGAATTTGCCAGGTTTAATTGTCTTTAATTCGGGTCAGAAAAATTTGTTATTTTTCTCAGATTCAAACACACTTTTGAGATACTAATTAACTCTGTTCATTCCTCCACTGGACTATGTACCCTTGGATTGCAAATCCCGAGTCCTGCTGTATGTTGCAAACAGCTGTTCCAGTGCACGCCTGAGTAAGATATTTCCATAGGCGTAGGGGAGCCTTTCAGTTCTGGGGCAGAAAATTTTTGCCCGAAAAATGTAATTCTTCCCGTAAGACGGTCAAAGCGGAGCGCCAACACTGGTTGGCGCGAAGCGTCCAGAAAATTTGAAAATTCGTACCTCTCAGACAGTCCTTGAAAATGGCATTTCCCAGGCTTATAAAGGGAATCCAAGCAGTGGCTATTTAAAAGTTTCAATTGCAGATAAACCGTCAATCCAAACTAAAATTCAGCAAGAAAGATCAAGAGGGGCGCCACCATTAGTTGGCGCGAAGCGTACAGAAAATTTTGAAATATCCGACCCCTCAGACAGTTGAACATGGCATTTCCCAGGCTTCTAGGAGATTTAAGCAGTCGCTATTTTGAGTTTCCTTTTGCAAAAAATGCTCACGTGAAACTTAAATTCTGCTATGAAGCGGCCTAAGTGGTGCACCACCATAAGTTGAGGTGAAAACATACAGGAAATTTTGAAAAATCTGACCCTTCAGACAGTCCAAAATGTCATTTTCTATGCTTATAGGGGGTCTAAGCAGTCGCTATTTCGAATTTACGTTTGCAAAGAATGTTCACTTGAAACTAAAATTTTGCTAGGTAAACTATCTACGCGGAGCGCTACCACTGGTTGGCGCGGAGCGAACAGAAAATTTTGTAAAATCGGACCCCTGAGACAGTCGAAAATGACATTTCCCAGGCTTATTGGGGGATCTAAGAAGTCGCTATTTGATTAGAAAATAACCAGATAAAATGCATCACTACCAATCGATGAAATGGTCCCGCATATTTTCGGGTGGGGGGGGGGGGGACTACAAAACGGAATTGAAAACATGCTAATGAATTTCACTCTATTGCGACTCTTGGCTAAATTCAACATATATTGATAACATTGTGTGACTGCCCGAATTTCCGTCTTTATATGATTCAACTTTTGAAAAATGTAACATTACAAGGTGTGTTTAAACGAATTTTCAAGCAGACTTATGGGAAGACATTTTCACATTGAGACATTAAAGTAACGAAAAACAAATTACCCGATTGTCATAACCATTGCCCGTATTTGGCTCTAGAGCAGGATAGAAGGCAAACTTTTGGGTACCTGGACAGCTTCCTGTCTGTCCGTTGAATTAATTTGGCAATTGAAAACGTCCCAACATTGTTTTATTCTTTGCCCGAATATTTGACCGTTTCGGGCAATTTTTGCAAGACTACAGTATGAAGTGGGAACGGTGAAAACCTTTTTTTACATTCTATCCAAATGTGTTGCAGATCTTTGTTATTTTCCATGAAAATTTTACTTTAAATATAGCGTTTTCTGTTTTTCGGCAAAGATTTGAACCTTTTAAAATAATCGGCCATTTCGGGTACTGTGTTACACAAGATTTAAAAACAGGCTTAAGATTGAATTGTTTCTTTGAAGCCACATGCTTCCCAAGTTGTCGCGATTTTTTCCTGTTTGATTTTTCGTAACTATATTACCCTTACGATGATACTTTTCCATTTTCGGGCAAATGCTTGAAAGAATTTGGATATTCGACAATTTCGGGCATTAAGTTGTGATTATCTGCAAAGTTAGAGTCACGAATAATAGCTTTTTGCGCTGCCCAAAGGTGTAGCAATTTTTTGGAATCTTGACTTGGTTTTTCATGAAAATTTTATTGCGACCTTGACGTTTTTTTCCTTTTTTTCGGGTATATCTTTTTTAAGATGTCGGCCACATTTAGGAATTTTCTGAAAAACTATCCCATTCCTTCAGAATTAAAGGCCCGTCCGAATTTTTTTCCAAATTCTTGCCCGAATTTAGATTTTGCCAAAATCGTAGGCCACTGGGTATGCCCACTCCACCCGAGAGCTAAGTGAGGACCTGCGGTGAGGTAATAGTGGTAAGGTTGCGACCCTTGAGACTGCATTGACCCAACATGGGTTTGGTTATTGCACTGGCCAATGACTGCCAGCAATAGCCATGAAAAGTGCAAATTCCTTCCAACAATATTTGACTCAAATATTCTACCCACCACACCAAGTATGATTTTGAAACAAATTTGTGCATCCCCAGGAATTGAAAAACCCCTTACAGGAGAGAAACAAGTCAAATCCTAGGAGCACACCTTAATCCACACGAAGGTAGCCAATTTCAGTCTCTCCAAATCTGCTAGAAAATTATCCATCCAGAAACCCGACGAGTAAAAAGTCAAGAGATTCCGAAGATACGAAGCTTGTCACAGTCTACCTGATTTTATTACGAAATTCAGAGTGGGCCACAATTGCAGAATACCCTGCAACTGCGTGGATCTATCGCAAGTGTATCTATGTCACAGTAGCCGGGTAGCCCAGATTGATTTTTATCATCGGCCAGCATGAATATACTTTTTTGCCCAGGTCGCCAGTGGCGATTCAATGGGGGGGGGGGACTCCAGCCCCCAACCCCCCCCCCCCCCCCCCGTAGCTACCCCACTAATTACAAACAAGGCAGTATGGTATCCTTCTTTTCAAGAAAAAAATTCCCTCCTATAGAAATTCAGTTGTTTGTTGCTCAAGAATAATTTGTTTAACCAAACTTTTAACATTTCAGAAGATGCAACTTCCATAACTCTTCTTCATGTGCATAATATTTTGAGGAGATAGAGCTATTGCTGCGGTTTATTGCTGAGACCCACACGCCCTCCCCATATTTTTAAAATGTGTCTTAAAGAAGTGGGTATATGAAGACCTTAAAACACTCTGAAAGTGCCGTTTCCAGCCCCCTGTGGAGTTCGTTAAGCCGCTTAGTATATAGTCTAGCACCCAGCCCATAGCTTTTGTTTCGTTATGCCTGCCCTGCATCACCACTTGGGAGTTTATGTAGCAGCAGTGTCGTTAAGTACTAGATTAGCATGCTTAATACGATGTCTAGGATACTTGATTTGAACCGGTACTTGTACCACAAATTAATTTCAAAATGAACCTTCTGTCTTTTATCATGAAAAAAATTGTTCAAAGTAAAAACTCTATAGTGACAAACTGTATTGAAGACTCATAGGCGGCGGAAGATGTTTTTTATTGGAGCCACAAGTTTTCCCAGATAATGGTGACACCGTTAGGCGTCCGGTTTTGGGCGAAAACACCATCGGCGTGGGGTGCAGGGCCCCTGGTGGGGTCCAGGGGCAAAGTCCCGGTGGGGGTTCCAGGGGGCGAAGCACCAGGAAGCTCAGCGATTTTAGTGATTTAAGAGGCTCCAAAATGGTCGAAAATCATGTTCAATTAAGGATTCTTTAACTATGAATTTAATTCAGGAGCAAGTGGGGTGAGGTAATGGACGAGAATGGAATCGTGAAGAGTAATGTAAATGGTCTGAAGGCCGTATTGCTTCTCGGCATTTTGGATAAGATCATGTGTATTATATGTTCTTTTCACCCAGTCTAGAATGGAGCCAAGCATGACAGACCAATAATGTAAATGGTCTGAAGGCCGTGAGGTTGGTCACGTATTGTCCTTTAGCTGTTTAGTGGACATAATACAGTAGCTTCTTCGGAAAGCAGTGAAAGTTTTGGTTTCGCCGAACGGCCCTTTGCCAGAGGGTCGGGAGGACTTTAGAAAAAGGAATCATGAAGTACCATGGCATTTGATTAAGAAGAAACATACTTTACAGAAATTTTAGGGGGCAAAGCTAAAATGTTGAAGCTACCCAAAATTGAACATGTGATTGATAATTTGAGACAGTGCATTTTTAAGAGATCCAAAGTGTTTTGGGGCATTTTATCAATAGGGAGTTCCATTTAAAATCCCGAGGCAATATGCGTGGGGTCCAAGGGCCCGCAACAGGGCCCCAAAAGCTCTGACATTTTAGGCTTTTTAGTGGACTTAATGGAAGTAAAAAGTACCTTTTTATAGGTATTATTAATAATCCTAAAAGGGAAATTATTACTGGGCTAAATATGTGTCATTGGGGCAAATAGGGAAACAGTGGACATGCCCCCTCGTTCGGTATGTTCAAAAGGTCCTGATTTGAGAAGAAGGATAATTTGAAAATGAAAGATAGCTTGCAAAAATTTTTGTTTTTACTGTTTGAAAGGCGGAAATAAACGCTCCTACATGTTATCGTTAATGTGGGGGTCCAGGGGCCAAGCCCCCGGAAGCTTTGCAACTTTTGCAATCTGAAAAGTAGTATTTGAGCCAAAGAATAGCCGAAATGTAATTAAAGCAACTGAATTTTTTTTTTGCGACATTCAGCTATCGGGGGGGGGGGGGCATGCCGCGGTTGTTTCTCTCTCACCTTAGACTTTTCCCTCATGTTGTGCTCCAACCCCCCCCCCCCCCCCCAATGACACAATCCTGGCTACGCTTCTGAGCATCGCTGGTTTTTATTGAGATAGAAATTTCGAGGAGAACAGTAGAACTACCGTCCTTAGCAAACATTGCTCAAAATAATCTACGTAAGTTGTGCCTCTTTCCTCACAGCTCACTAATGAAACGAAACATCGCCTGGCTGGTAGACTCACTGCGCACTTAGGGTACATTCCGTTGTCATAGCCATTGTTATGACAGCAGGAATTGGATGAATAAAATCAATCTTGAAGCCTTAAAAATATGATTTTGAATTTCTAACCTTTTGACCCACTATAAAGCTGATTCACCATCAGTCTGAGATAAAAGAACAACAAAGAGAAGGGGGACAAAATACAAAGAGAGGCAAATACCGTATCCACCCCAACCTCTTGCCCTATTCCTTTACACTGTCATAAATCACTTCTAAAATATTTTCAGTATGTCTGCGAAGAACATATGACAAACAGCAGTTTGATATGATATTCTTCTAAATTGGTCGTACAAAAAACATTTAAAATGAAACACAGAAACTGGAAGAATTGTAGTTTAATTAGTTGCGGTGCCTGCCTTGCAGGCAACCGCAACTAATGCAGTTACTATCGCGAAGTCAATGTCTGAATTTTCGGCACTTTATTTCTATCTCCTTCTAGATGCTTTGTGGTATCGAAATACGGTTTAGTGCAATTTGTAGGGATGGTAATTCTCTTTCGTGTTTTTTAAGTTTGGTGGAAATATGACTTTCGTGAGAGTGTAAAATTGGGTTTTTTTTTCATGTAAAATTTGCAAACGTGTTCTATTTTTAGTAACAATCTTGCGGAAAAACCAGGTCCGTGTGTACTCTGGGGAATAATATGTTGTTTAATTTGACACAGCGCCATCATTTTGGTTGTTTTTTTTAATTCATCGAGGTGTTTAGTGAATTTTGAGTATTTATATGAGGATTTCTTTGTACAGATTTATTCTTTCCAAGTGACATGGTCAGGGTTGCTGTGGAGTAAAAAGTTTGATAGTTTAGAGGAGTTTTGTTCACTGTTTTTTCATAAAGTAAGTTTCTGTTGGAGGGAAACATTGTTATTGGTAGGTAAATATTATTTGTATGAGTAGGCGAGTATTAATATTTGTGTTATATCAAGGTGTCTGGTCATGGTAAATTTTTTATTTTAAAGTTTAAAATTATGTGGAGAATATAACAATGCCCAAGAAGGGCCGTTCAAAGATTTTTTTTTGTAGAAAGGAAAGGTTGGCAACAGCGAAAAAGAAAGTATGGGGGTGAATTTCAAGATAAAAGTTATGAAGGGGAGAAAAATGATGATGACAGAGTTGGGTACAAAAAAAAAAAAAAAGGCTCTAGTGGATATGAAAAGAGTCAGAGGTGTGATGATGGGGAAAGTAGGGAACATGACGATCGTGATGTATTATTTATACGTTCCGAAAGATCTACATGTACATTTTATTTTTTCGTTGTTGTGGGTGGTAATTGTTTTTTTCGGTGTTTGGCATTATCGGTTTCAGGGGTAAAAGATAATCATCTTTATTTAGGACAAGTCATTGTAAGTTCATTATGTACCCCTCCACATATTTACACCGCGAGCTGCCATTGCTCAGAAGTTCCACTAAAGAAGAATGCTCAAAAAACCAAATTCAGGAGGCAACGTTCTTTGGGATATTTATACATTTAGGGAGAAGAGCACATCATAAGATGAAGAAGTGTTAACATGAACACATAGTTTAATGTAAAGAGTAGTCACGGTAGGGTTTTAACATGTTCATTCATATCTCGTTTTATATTTCTATGTGATGAGAGCAACCATTTTTTATTACGCTGGGCGGTGATCTGTTTGAGATATTGGGAAGAGGTCTGCATGAATGAAGGTTTTGAACAATCATTCAGGGACTACTTTGGGTCTTCTGTTGGGGGAGAAGCCCTTGAAAACCAACTGATTTGGTCTTTTTAAAGGCCATGGATAGTTCATCTCTTGTCAAAAATGTCTTGATTTTGAAATGGTTATTTAAAATTTTAGGGGGCCATATGACAGTTTGGCTTTTCTTTTTTTACTTGAGGACTGAAGCAAAGACATCCCTTGCCTTCTCCGGGACTTACGTCACTGTAAAACAATTAAAAATGATTGCCTTATCATTTTTTTTATATTTATGTTAAACGAACGTAAACATTAAATTTGGACCGTTTGTAGAGGGTTTAGATTGTTGGCTTACACAACGAAGTTTTGAACAGGTACAAGAAATTTCGCAATTGTAAATTTTTAGCCAGGTGGTTCATTTCGTAAATGGTAAAGTAGCAAGGCACTTATTTATAAGCTAGTTATGCTCTTATTTCTTCTGTCACTGGCTGTATATGGGTGGTTGGAATGATGAAATTTGTCTTTTACGGAGTTTTTTACTAGACAGTGCAGTCTTATTCATAGACCTGGCTTTCTTATTGCTTTTACATATTTTAGGTTATCGGTTGATCAGTTGCGAGTCGTGGCCATACATAAACTTGCTATATAATTATTTTTATTAGAAAAAGAAATGCATGGAAATTATTAAAACAATTTTTATATAGTGCAATGGCAACAGTTCTCTTCCGTAGTAAGAAGTCACCGTCAGAAAGGCGACAAGAAGTTCTTGATGTAGAGTGTAGGAAGAAGCGAGACTGTTTAATGATGTGATGACAGACGAATCGCCGCTAATAGTTATAAACTAGGGACATCGATATTTTGGTATTCGGGTTTCACGAAGGGACGTATAGATGTTGCAATTTATCTTTTATGATTTGTAAGTGATTGACTCGGTTCTCTGATTTGTGGAGGTCAACGTCGTTCAAGTGTCTATATACATTACTGAACTTAGAAGTTACTGGCGAAGGGTTAGTAGTGACGTATGTGTACGGGATTAATATAAATTGGAGAAACAGTGACAATAGGCCTAAGGCGAGAGTGAAATATCATCATATTAACATTTATGTTGAGAGAATGTAGGTGTAAGTAACGCTGACAAAGGAATTTTTACTTTGCTGTTTTACATATATTTTTTTTTTTTATTTCATCATTCGTAAAGATTATGGTAAATCTGAGATATCGACAAATTCTTTGTTACTTACAACAATGTTTTATTAGAAAACCTATACTTTTCTTAAACAACTAGAATTTTTATATTTATCTTTATAGAAATCGAAACTTTAGTCGGATCTTTTCAGTGAAACTGAGATCTTCAATATTTTCCGTAAAACAAGCAAAAGAAATATTTATGACACGATTTTTGCGTTTGATTTTTTGTGGGCAAATCCTAACGCATTCTCTGTGACTGGGCTTGAGATGTTACGTTAATGTACGAGCAAGGGGGAGGGGCGGCAGAAATAAATTTTAGTGATGTAAGAGTAGTTGTCTTATAGTTTTGTGTAAGCTGAGAGTAAACTTGGTGCGGGGCGTACAGAACTTTTTAAAAACCATTAATCATAAGAAATTCTTTATGTTCAACATTGGATTTTTTTTCCTTTTGTTTATTAACATAAATCCATCTTCAACCAAGTAACTACAACGTTACTGTCATACAGACTCATTATCGTTCCAACATTACGTCATACCAGTGTACTCTACCTGTATTCACTAAATAGCTAAACAAATGGCATGTTTTTCCTTATTAACTGCACTACTTAAAATACAATTTTGACTAACGCCTGTTTGGTCGAATGGTCTGTCTTGAGCCTTTGGCGCTTTACCATCTTTTATCAGAAACCATCATGCTGTACAAGCAGTTACTAAGGAGCCGGGACATTAGGGATACCTTATACTGAATGCACGAGCAACAGCTTGTAAAGGACGTTTGAAATGTTATCTGATGAGACGTTTTGCTCTTTCTACAGTTCTAAATCAACTGCTGTATCATCTTTTCCTGATTTACTGTCAACTATGAGTTCAAAATGAGCAAACCTCATTATAACCGCAATCGAGTATTTCTTTGGTGTGTTCCACGTTCCACCCCAACCACATTTCTAAAGTGAATGGACAATGTTCCTGGATTACAAGTGTGGAACTAAACTTAGCTGCTATTGGGCAAAACATAATACAAGTATTTTGGAACGGCATTTTTGCCCCCTAAAATATAAAATCACCTTTAAAGTACAAGACGACTTGGTTTGTCGGCACCGCAACTCGTCTAGACGTTGTCTTGTTTTTTATTGCAACTGCTGCGTATCTTCCAAATTTCCTTTATAAAGCATACAGTTTATGTCTTTGTAATGAAAAGGAATCGTTTTGTTAAAGGCCAGTTGATGGCACACATGGGCCTACTGCTGATATGTAACATATCTCGATGAAAGGTTTTTACAAAAACACTCATCGCATCAACTTGATAAGGCTGTGAAATTTGATTACATGTAATACCAACACATGAAAATTAATGACCTTTCATTCTGATGACATTATTCTATGAAAATGAAGTAAAAATAACCTGTACTTGACAACTTGCTCTTGACTGTCTTGGAACATGTTGAGAACACGGAAACCCTTTCTGCAGTATCGAACAATTGCAGTTTTATTTATCATGGCACACATCATGCTATGCAAGTCATCCAACGTGCCAGTTTTAGCCTGCTGGTTTCAGTGAAGCCGGCGACGGCCTCTTTTCCAATTGTGGCTGACTGGATTGTTTTCCCTACTCCAATGCTTATGCTGAGCACAGAGCACAATGGTTCAGCCTAGGTTCCATTTTAAAGTCTTTGGTATGACCCCAGAACAAGGCTAAGAACAGGGAGTCGAATACAGCCGTGACCAGGCTGTGTTATCTCCAAGAGTTTCACATGTCAAGGATTGATGCATCCATAAATAATATTTTTTCTATTTATATAAATAGCATAATCACCTCGCCATTATGTAAAGCATGCAGTCTCGAAAGTAAATAAAAAATACCCATGTATCCAAGGCAGTGATGCAGTGTTTCACAATACTTTAAAATAATGAATACCTTGGTATGTCTTATCCATGCATTGATATATCAACATTACTAACCATCACCCATGGGACAGCAGAAAGTGGGGACTTCAGCCCTGCACTGCTTTGGGCATTTTGGGCCGCCTTCAACTGGGAACTGGAACCTTGGCTTCGATCATTAGCCCCGCATGTCAATTTTCATTGTCTCTCTTGTCCATGCACCCACAGCATCAACAGAAATGTTTATTACCCAAGGTCCTTTCAACTCTTGAGTTTGCAACGGTGTTTTGCTAAATTGGTTGTAACTTCATAACCCCAGCAAAATCAATGTTGTTGCCCTTCAGGTGATATGTTTCAAACTTCCAATGCCTTTTTTTCTATACGTTGATATTTTGACCAATCACACCGAGCCACTGGCTGAACTATATGCTAATGGGGGTGAGGTTCTTTCCCATACAACAAAATGCCAACTCCTCTTTACAGGTACTGTAAGTTCATAATTTAGACAAAATATCCCAACTTATCAAGTTTTATGAGAATCCAGAAGAGATATGAATCATTTAACCTCCACTCTCAAACAAATAGATGTCATCCATATTTTCACACTTTCCAAAAGGATCAGTAATAAATATTCAAGCTGAGGATGGTACTGAAACATCATTTACATGTCTTCAAAGTGTCGTAAATGACAATACTTTGTTTGCAAAGAAACCAATTTTTGAAACTTTTAAAAGAATATTTTGATGAGGGAGGGTGGGTTCAAATCAATACAGCATGAGCAAATTCTGCCTCTTAACTAAAGTTATGAACAATAAACTATTTTTCTGTGCTCACTCCCTTCAAAAGATTAATAAAGCTTTCACAAAGTATTTTACTCCATATACATTTATATATATACTCTACAATAATTACTGTAAGCATTAACCTGAGATAATGATTCTTAAGTTCCTTACAAAGATTTTTGTAACCAAATTTAGTGAGATGTATTGCCAGGAAGTTGCCCTTCTATTCTATCCACTTTAATACTTTACCTAGAATCAGAAACTTCTGGCATGGGTATTTATTTTCTTAACTGTGAAGTGTCACTAAATTGCTCTTTCATTTTTCTAACCATTCATCAAATGCAGCATTCTTCAGTTATGAAGGCACTTTCTATAGACATATCAGAGCAGCTAGTTAAGTCGGCCATTAGTGGGGTCCATCAGCCTTAAACCGTCTATGTTTTATTGTCTGTGTGCAGTTCTTAACCCCCCTCCACTTCAGTGAAATTGAGGGAATCGAGGTATTATAATGTATAACCATCCATGATACAGGTAAGTAAAGAAGTTCAAAGATTATTAAAGGTGATGGACCCTAGTTATGTCCCACTTAAACAGACCATTACTTGGCTGGTCAGATTCCCCAACATTAAATTTCATTTATTCTCACTTTGTGCAGTCCATGAAGTGTTTTACAGTGGCTACAACCATGAACAATGCTGTACTGTACCTCATAGCTCATGATAAATTAATTCTTCCATATATCTGGTAATTGGCACATTAATAATACTCAACAGGGTTCTAGCCAGGCTGTCCAAACTGGGTGCTGCACCCAGTTTGAATTTACTTTTTTGAGTCAGCACCCAGTCTGAAATTTCACCACCCAGTTTGAAATTTCACCACCCAGTTTAAATCTCATTGCCCAGTTTGAATTTCATCACACTCATACTCTAAACATAGGCTACACAGTATCAGACACAAAACATTCAATGGAATGATTGTAATGGCATTCGTAATTAACTAAAATCATGTAACTGACCACAGACTATGTCATTTAGATTTTGAGATATGTCCAACATCATGTGAGAATGAGGCAATGTCGACGAATGCCCACCCGGTTTGGCATTTTTCCTAGCTAGAACCCTGACTCTAACAGTCCTCTTCATTGTTTAATGCCAAATGTTAAATGATTGATAAAACTTAAAGGCTAATTGGGTGACTTCTTTTTCCCTTTAAATGTAAAGATATCCCTTATTTCTATTTTTTTTTTGCTCCTGCATACACCGTGTTACAGTTGTTTGTCTAGTTTCAAATTAATGTGCCAAACTATGCTGTGCTGGATAAAAATTATCCCACAGGAATGAATGACCTCCTAAACAGTGGAATTTCTCCTCAAAAAAAAAAACCTTCCCAAAATGCCTTTCAGTGATGAAAATCACGGGAGTGTTTTTTTTCCCCTTTTGTTAAAAGAAATTACATACAGTACTTTTTCAAAGCAGAACTTTTATAAATTTAAAAAGGTCAATTCAATTGACAATACAGTGTTCCTGTAGAAAATAAATTGCGGAAATCTATAAAATTCATGACAAAAAAAAAAAGGCACACTAGTTTTTTTACTTTGGACAAAACCTAATCCTGCAAAGGGGAAGATGAAAATCAATTTGAAAATATTGCATCTTAGGGGAGTATAATAATTAAAACTAGACTTTTTCCCATGAACTGATGACAAATTCTTGTGCAATCCTTGTGGCTGCATTTTTCTGATACCAACATGGAGCTTACTTCCATCTTTTCTAAAAAATATATACTGTGCCCCCCCCCATTTTTTCTTTTCTCTTTAGCTTTTCATGCAACATAGGCCTATTACTTAGTCCCCTTAACTCTATGGCCAGGAGTCGTAAGGAGAAAGCAAACATTTTCTTTCATCACAGTTTTGCTTCCCACAGAAGCTACATCTCTAAAAGGTCACAAAATTTAACAGATGAACCTCTCCACATTCAGACCTCTAAATCATTGATCTGTTATTCTAGTCTGTGTTTTTGCTCTTCGTGATAGCACCTATAAAAGGTGCTACCACAGGGAGCAAAAACACAGACTTGTGGGGTTGAGTTCCTGTGGAAGTCCTATTTGGCCACAGTAAAATGTCATTGAAAAAAAAAAAACTACTCATACCACAAACATATCCCACAATCCTTTGTAATTGTTATTTGGAAAAGAGTCTATTGGTGGTGGCTCCTCACAGACTGAAAAAAAAACAGAAAAATGCAGCACAAGATACAACCGAAAACCTAAGTTGCATTCAGCAAGAGACTTGCTCAACCAATCATTCACTCACAAAGTTCTGTCTCTCAATGAAGTGAAATCCAAATAAGGATGCAAAATTTAACTGACAAACTCTTGTTCTTCAGACCTCTAAAAATCATGGGTCAATATCATTGTATGGTGGCTCTTGTACAGACTGGCTACTAAAAAAAAAAAAAGAAGAAAAAAATATATATGGTCGTGACAAGACTTACTAAGGTCACCTCCTTAAAAAAGCAAAAATGAATAGGAATCTGTTTATACCTGCTAATCTTTCTGCAAACTTGATCTTACTTGGGAGCCACAGATTTTTACAATTTCCCACACTAGAGAAATATGCACAGTATCTTCAGATTTTTTTTAACAAAAATGCAAAATTCCTGAGAGTGGCCTTGCCAAGTCTTGAAAGTACTTCAAATGAAATTAACCAGAAGGCCAAGAAACATTCAGCAACATCCTTTAACTCACTTAACAAAGTACATCATTTTTTTTGACATGATGACTTCCTATTATTTTATGGGGTTTTCGATGCTTGTTTTACCAGATGGCAGTTGGGCTGTGTGATGCTGGGTAATCCTTCAAACTATCCCCTAAAATGCCTTCCACTTCAAACATTATTGCCTCAGGCCATCTTCAGATACTGTTTCAATATCATAAGGAGAATGCAAAATTGTAAATCTCATAAAAAAGTGTATCTCGAATAAGCAGTTAGAGTGACTTTCTTTGAAAATACAACTGACATAACACATCTTGAAAGAAATATACATATACACGCATATAAATGTGCCATAGCAAGGATTTGATGTACAATTGGTGGAAGTTGATTGGTAGTTTACAAATTGTGGTTGTTTGCTGAAAAATCACTACAAACAAAGTTTTTACGACTTAACCAATGGAAGGAACTGGGAATCAGCTCCTGAATTACACTCAAAACTGACTTTCTTCTGCAGTAACAAATTTTTGAGCCAATGTCCTACCATAGTAAGTAACCAATGTTACCTTTCTTATCCAGGGCACTTTTTTTTTTGATCACTTAGACCTTCTGGAAAGGTCCAAAACTTTTGATTCATTAGCAAAATTTCTTCAGCTGTAGACTTTACTGTATGACAGACTGACAGACATGACGACCAGTCTAGCTAGCCCCTTAAAGATTTGTCCAGAAATTCACTGGTGGTGTAATAATTTGATATTAGATAGCAAACTGACCACCAAAAATTCCTAGCAATAGTAAGATTTTCCCGTGAAAGCACAAACTTGATTGAACCTGCCACTGTACGACTGTAATCACATGCTCTAACACTGATTAACTTGTTGTTCCTATCTAAAGTGCATTTTAACTGTTGCTGTAGTCCATTGGTCACTAATTGCTCCTGGAAATCAATTTACAGTTACTTCAAAACCAACTTGTGCAGCAGAGCATTCAATGGAACTTTTTCTTTTCCAACTCTGGTAGATACTTAATATCCCATGTTTTGGGCCAAAAAGAGCGGTGTCAGCCTGTCGGGTGGTATTCTCTATGGTCGTAGGTGATGGTATTGAAATGACTGCATTGCACCTTACCATGGAGATGTAAGGGAACTGCAGATGTCAAAAAATTTGTTTGAGGTCACAATGTCACTGACATGGCATTGTAATGTCAACAAACATCACAGTAAATTTTGCAACATTGATTTTATTTTCATATGTTCAGACCATATAGAATATATTTTTTAAATACAATAATCGAGGCACCATGAAGTTCGTAATGAAAATTTTATCCCTTTTCGTCCATTATTGCTTGATTATTCCTGTGCCATCTAAATGAACTATGACAGGCACACAAAATGGATCCCCACTTGTCAAAGTTTAGTAGACACAACAAAGTCATTGCAAAACACAACTTAACCTTTTTCTTTCTACATGGAAAAACAAACCAATCTACATAATTCGAAGTTTAAATAAAGCATTGTATTTTTCTTTTGTTTTCTTTAAGTTTTCAGAACTCTTGGCAAGTTATGCGCAAAAAGAAAGCTGAAAAGCTAAACAACAGAATTTTGAGTATTAGCGTAGGGATATAAGCTGCCATGACTGATAAATGATATTTACTGATAAATTAATAGAAATTCCTACTTTTCACTTCAAATATTGTGATACCCTTGCATTATGTGTAATTACCTCACATTTTTTTTTTTAATGTTCACAATGCATGTAGCACATACACTTTTGGTAAGTACATGGTACATTGTGCAGCCACACATGAATAGAAACAGCATTAGGATTTTCTAATGGCACACCTGGTAAACAGTACCCTTAGCTTTGGTAAACAGAACCTGTCACATCCATTGGAGTGCCAAGCCTATATCATTGACATCATCTGCATTCAGAACTCACATCTGCCATAATTCTGTACCTCACTGTATACCTCCAAGCCATTGGGGAAAACGTGTCGAAACAAAATTAACGGCATTTCTAATGACAATGTCTGCACTGTTGCTTGCCGCAGTAACAGGTTCATCCACCAACTTTAAAGCTGTCTTTGTACACAGCAGGACTAAGGCAACTTGGTATTTTTCACTGGCATCTGGTAAATATTTCTTCTGATCTTCCAAAAACCTGTCTAGACTCTTTTCAAAATTTTGGTAAATGCTCTCGGTGGTAGCTGTCTTTGCACAGGAAATGAGACTTTGCTGAAAATCTTGACTCTCCCGTTTAAAAATAAGAGGAGTAGAGTTAAAACTCTTATAAAGTTGGTTCTAGAAATTCAACAACTTTTTCCAACCCTGATTAAGCTTTCTACTCTTCAATGACGAACAGTTAAGCCAAGGCAATCCCCAAATCCTACAAATAATTGTTTTAGGAGTGAGGAGGGCTAGGTAAACGTTCAATTCGGTTTTCAAAAAATTCATGACAAGACACTTTTTCAAATTATGTACAGAACCTTTGCAAGTCAGGACACCACAAAATTCAAAATATCCCCTTTTTCCATAATTCTTAGATATGAAACTTGACTAATTAAACCAACTATAACTACTGTCATGTGGTACTGGCACTTCAAAACTCCTAAGTTTTCCATATCAATTCAATGAGCCCCTTTGAAATGTTCAAACTAAAAAGTGGTCTTGAATTTTGAGATGCCATCACACACCATCACTCACCTCAAATCCCTGTGAGGAATGTGATCTTATAAACTCTAATTCTATTCAGTTCAATAAAACAGCACACCAACCACACTCTTTAATTCCTGAGGACAGTGTTTTATAGCAGCACATCTGGAAAATCTTATTAAACTACGTAAAGGCCTGTTAAAGTGTGACTTACATATCTGCTTATATTAACTCACATGCATTTTTGTTTTTTTTTTTCATTTTGAAAACTTGGGCATGGGTGATTAAGCAATTACAGTATTTGCCTTCCTATCTCAGTGCAAGACACGGCCCACAAACCCTGATCATTTCCTCCATCTCATATTGGGCAAGAAAATCAAGCAGATTGTCAACCAACCAAGCAAACAAATTAATAAGTATGAGTGAATGGAGGCACAGATGAACCAAGATAAGATTTCTATGATTTGATTGGAAATCCGAGGCACATCTGTTTCATTTTCAACACCATGGGAATAAACAAATCTGCAAAAAGATTGTCTCCAAGTAGCTCCTTTTCTACATAACCTAAAGGGCGAATCCTCTCACCAACGAAGTACAATTCTTGCAGGGGTTAACAGAAATTCTCTATAGGCTCATCTCTTTGACTGACAGCAAATTCAAACAATGTAGAGCACAGTACCAAAGCTTATATTACACAGCATGAACTGTACTGAGAGTGTTTTAATTATATGCACATTGAATTTTTCTACAGTATCCCTACCCTGAAGCAATAAACTGAGATTGTATCTGCATGAGGATGAATTTCAGACAATTGTTGAAGGGCTTGAGTAGGAAGGTGAGGAGAATTGGTACTGTTTGGGGTGTGAGAATTGGACCTGTCAGGACTTTGAGATACAATGTTGGTGAGTCTCTTTTTGGGGATAATAAAATGCCAATGATTAAAGATACATAAAAAGATAGGTCAACTATAAGTTAAATGCACATAAATCTCAACTCAAACTACATTTTTTTGTAGTAATCTACAGCATCCTCAGTTGGCACACCTCTTTGATTGATAGCAAAGTCAGAAAATGCAGAGTACTATACTGTAGCCCATATTACACAGCATGTACTGTACTGAGAGTGTTCTGATTACATATCAGGTTTTTGCATACCCACCTAATACAACAAACTTAGATTGTGTCTGGATGAGGATGAGTTTTAACTGTTGTGGGAGGGGCTTAGTTACTTAGTTAAATGAGATTTAATGACATGCCAAAACAAATGAGTCATATAGTGTCAGTCAACTCTATAAAAAGTAAAATTTAAGATAAAGAGTAAAAAGTAGCTTAGGATAATTGGAACTGTCAAGGGGGTGGGAAGCTTTGGCCTTTAAAGAGTAGCAAATCTCACAAAACAAGAAAGAAATGATACATGTGTAGTTTTGATGACAAAATTTCTAACCTTATACTGGCTTTCAAAGTCATCACCTATTTTACCAAGGCGCTCGGCAGCTTTCACGTAATTAGCTTCCCATTCATCTGTGGAGAAAGTTAAAGGGGACATTAAAAAAATAATAATTTATTTTCAAGTGTGGAAGTAAGCTAGTTAGATGGAGTTTTATGGCCAAGTTTCGGACCTATTTGTTCAAGTTGAGCTGGCCATGGACTTTTTTCCAGTTGTAGCTCACTGGCTTGTTTTCCCTACTCCATTATTTATGCAGAGCATCATGCACAACAGCAGTTGGTTCCACTTTTGAATCTTTGGTACAACTCGACCTGGGAATAGAACCTGCGAATTCCGCATGAGAGGCGGATGCTCTCACCACTAGACCAAACATGCGGTCTTCATATGTAAAGGATGGACCAAATCTACATAGCCTGGTAGAACTTCCATTTAAATTGGACAAGCAGTTCTTGAGATACCAGAGAATGAAGTTACTGGATTTATGTTCCAAAGTTAGTTTGAGGTGAGCAGAGATTATGTCACTTCCTCACATTGACAAGGAATGCTTTGTTTCCCTTTGCTTTTTCTAACTGTTGTGTTGACCTTGAAGTTAGTAGGGATAGGACTTCTCTGTGCATAATTGTTTGTAAAGTTCTCATACCAATTTTGACTAATATGGGATTTCTGGGCAGAAAATCTGTTGTAGAGTTAAAAGAAAAACAAAAGACTGTCCATTAATGTGAGGATATAGTGTCATATATGTGCTTGCTGTACGTTCCTCTCCTGTTGAAAATACAACAACTTTATCAGCCCATATCTTGTGAACCACATATTAGATTTCAATGCACATTTCACCGAAATGCTTACTGTAGAATAAGTACCCCTTTAACAGAATCAAAACTTGATATGACCACATACCCTCCTTTCAAGAAGAGAGTCTGGCAATAGACTTGGAATTGAGTAGTACTGTGTACTAGAAGCTCCTCCATTAAAAGTTAAGTGCGTATACTTACCTTAGATAAGTACAGGGTACGTAGGCAGCTGTCAAAAGAATACTTAGGTTAGCATACTTTACCCTGAAGAATATTTAGATAAGTACACTGTAGATCTTTTACTTCTCTCATTTTTCTGTATTTTCTTTAATACATCTTTGTTGTGCTGTGTTATTTTTTTTTTCTTTTTTCTACCATGTATGCATACTCCTATTTAGGGATGGGCGGTACCTTGAATATATTGGTACCGGTATTGTAAAGCTCACAAAATCGGTGTTGAGGCAGTACCAGTTCCCAACTCTTGGGCAGGGAAGTCGGGTGAGAAGGAACCTAAGCCACGCATGGGCCCAATGCTATCCTGCACATTAATGCATCTGGGTGTTTGATTGGGTTAGTTACCATGCAGGAACCTCTGCTCTAACTGTTCTGCAGCTAGCTAAGAAGCAGCTGACGACCCTCGTGTGACTGTTGAACAGAAAAAATGTTGATCTTTGCCCAACCCTTTGGCTTTGCTTACTAATTGTCACATCACTTGAAAGCACTAAATACTCACCATGAAGTAATAACTGTGGACAGAGAGTGTGTCCGGATGACTCACCCTGAAGCAATACTGTGGACTGAGATTGTGTCCGGATGGACTCACCCTGAAGCAGTACTGTGGACTGAGAGTGTGTACGGATGACTCACCCTGAAGAACTACTGTGGACTGAGACTGTGTCCGGATGACTCACCCTGAAGCAATACTGTGGACTGAGATTGTGTCCAGATGACTCACCATGAAGCAATACTGTGGACTGAGAGTGTGTCCGGATGACTCACCCTGAAGCAATACTGTGGACTGAGATTGTGTCCGGATGACTCACCCTGAAGCAATACTGTGGACTGAGATTGTGTCCAGATGACTCACCCTGAAGCAATACTGTGGACTGAGAGTGTGTCTGGATGACTGACCCTGAAGCAATACTGTGGACTGAAAGTGTGTCTGGATAACTCACCCTGAAGCAATACTGTGGACTGATATTGTGTCCAGATGACTCACCCTGAAGCAATACTGTGGACTGAGAGTGTGTCCGAATGACTCACCCAGAAGCAATACTATGGACTGAGAGTGTGTCTGGATGACTGACCCTGAAGCAATAATGTGGACTGAGAGTGTGTCCAGATGAGGAAGTACTGTAATTTTAGACAGTTGTGTGAGGGGCTTAAGTAAGTATGTTAGACATAAGTTGAGAAGATTTGGCCTTTAACAGAACATTTTATTACTTTTAAACTTGAAATCATTTACCAATCAAAAATACTGTACTCTGCCAGCATAATTATCATACTCATGGGTGTACAGTACATACAAAGTTGGGAAACCAGCAAGCTCTTTCCCAGGAAATTTAGACATCTGGAGGGGAGTTTTGATAATTTGAAAGAATTTACCTCTTCTGTAAGTCTGAAAATATAGGGAAAATTGTGAGAAATTTTACTTCTTTCCAGGGAAATAATTTTGCTCCTTCCTGGGAGATCAACTTTTTTTCTTCCGTTCTAAACATACTCACCATTTCCACCATCTGATATAGCATCACTTTCAATTTCTGTTGGTAATTCAAGGTCTAAACCAAACGAGTCATGTTTCTGTAAAGATGGTATGGTATCATCTGTTTAAAAAAAAATGGACACAATAAAAACACCTTGATAATTAATGATTATCCAGTGAGGTGGGTTTTGAGCTAAAAAAGCAAAATTGTCTGATTTGTGTCACTGCCCACAGGTGTTAGAAATGTACAGTACTTCAAAAATATTCAACACCTGCTGTGAGGGTACGGGGGTACAACTATCAATTGGGCAATTGATGCAGAAAAGCTCATATCACCCAGCATTCAAAAGGAGTGCTTGAATTATGTTATAAATTATGGACAATGTGAACGAACACTGGATCTTCGTTGCAATGACCTCTTTGTGCTCTTGAGCTTCATATCACTATGGGTTGCAATGTACTGTACACTGTTAAGTACTGAACCGGGGCCTATTCCACAAAGAGTTATGCACAATCTTAAGTTTGATTCCCCATACTTAAAGAGGCTCATTGAGTTGATATCAATACCTTAATGAGAGTGTTTAAGGGTCAGTACCACATGACAATGCTTACAGTTAGCATGTAAGTCAATTTTTATATCCAGTTTTTACAGAAAAGGTTAAAATTTTGAATGTTGTTGTGTCAGGACTTGTAACGGTTTTGTGCACAATTTGAAAAAGTGTCTGGTCACGAATTTTTGTAAACCGAATTGAATCGTTAATTACTCACTCGTAAAACAGTTATTTGTTTGTAGGATATGGGGGTTGTCTAAGCTTGCATATTTGTTATTGATATGTGAATAAAACTTAACAGGTTTGGAAAAATTTGTTGGATTTCATGAAGCAACTCAATGACCCGCTCTAACTCAACACTAAATCATACTTAAGATTTTCGTAACTCTTTGTGGAACCGGCCCCTGTACTGCTGTATGATGCTCAACAGAAACCAAATCATGTTTCAGAAAATCTGAAAATTAACCCACCACTTAAAATGCTCATCCTGCTTTTCTAGGTGAAAAACACAGACTTCCTATACAGAGCATACTCCGTGTACCTTGTTACTAGTTTACATGTGAGTATAGGCATAGCAAGATGACTGTCTGCTTTGGTTTTGGGTGGGAAAGTTTGGACTTGCTCAAGTAGTTCAAATCAACAGATTTTGCAGGAAAGATGAAATATTTTTGAAGTATTGCAACATAAGGTCAAAATCCCTATACATATTGCAGGAATCTGATATTGTTTCCCCATTCAAGTTTAATTTCTTTTTAAAATATTACTGAGTCGTCTTAAAATCATGCAAATTATAGCTTCATGGTGGCCATCTTGGTGCGCTTTTTTGCCCAAGGCAGTGGTTACACTCTACGCATAAGATGTACATGTTACATGCTCTGTCCATATATATACTGTAGGAAGTCTGTGGCAAAAAATCACAGACCAGCATACAGTATATATGACTTCACCTAACAGGAATAGCCCCCTCAGCTAAACCTTACCCTACAAGCCTGTGCCATTGCCATCAACTGTACAAAAGTACTGTCAATTAACTCTGACACCCAATTGGTGCATGTCAAAAGAATGTCATATGCATATGTTTACAGTACAGTAAGTGTACCAGTCATTTGATTACGTAGAGAAACTGTAGTAACCCTAAGTGTTTACTTTTTTATTGATTTCTAATGATGACAATTCACTTAAGGCCTAATCTTCCCACCCCAAACAGTTCCAGTTCTCCTAACCTACTTACTGAGGCCCCTCCCATCTGTCTATAATTCATCCTCATCGAGAGACAATCTCTGTTCCTTGTTTCAGGTTGAGTATACAAAATCCACCATGTCATAAAAACACCCTCAGCACAGAATACGTGTAATATGAGCTACAGTGCTCCACACTTTTTTAACTTACTTGCTGTCAATCAAATACTGTAGCTGTGCCAATTAAAAATTTCTGTGGACAACTACAGAAATTGCAGTTTGGGTTGAGAGGAATAGGCCTTTAAAATAAGGTTTGTGACTATGTGCATGTATGTTGTTCAGTACATCACCGTGTTGTGTGAGTTCCAGAACAGCAATGTGTAATATTGGTACACCGTGAATAGAAACTGTACCTTGACTCTCCTTCGAACTCTGTGAAATTGTTCTTTCGATCTTCCTGAGATCATTTTTCAACAGGATTTTGAAAATAATTTCTGTGCTCTGTTTGACATTTTCAGGATCTGTGATGTCTGGTAGCTTTCCAGATGAAGACGACAAGCTGTGTTTCACAATCTTCTGTTCACCTCCGTTCATCTTGAACTTCCTGTTTATCACTGGTGCTTGAAGTTCACAACTTCAGTTTCATTCATACAGCTGTATATTCTGAAGAACAAGAAAAGTTGAACCAAATATGAGAATTTTGTCCCATTGTCCCAAGACCTGAAAGCCATAGCAGGCCTACCACTAGAGTACACACTACCACACTGGAGTTGAATCAAATACTGTACTGTACACAGACAAATTTTCAGAAAAAATTGCAATAATAGTAACCATGAATTAAAAAAGTTGGATCAGGGAGGCTCCTTTCCAGAAATTTGAGTAATTTGAAAGGCAATTAAAAAAATGAAGGGAAATTTCCCCACCACAAATTGTATATACTGAAAAGGAATTGTAGGTAAATATATTCATTTCCTGGGATATTTTCTAGTCGTGTGATGCTAATGTACAGAACTTAGGCATAGGTTTAAACACATCTCAGTCATGGGAAACCATTACAACTGATCTTGAACCATTCAACTTGTTTCTTCTTTTCCTGAAATTTTGGAAGAAGAATGGCATGTCCTGGTTGAAAACTTCTAAAAGGAGCTAGTCAAAAGCAACACAATATGATCCACCAGGCTTCAGGAAATGTTTATTTCCCAAAAAGGAGTACAATTATTTCCCAGGAACCAGCACTCAATTTTTGTGGTTGTTTACAGTATTTGTCATGGACAAAGCGAAATTCTGTAAGGACAACAAAAATTTTAAGTTGATTGTCTGACTGATAACCATTCCTTTGGTGTGAGAATAAGGAATACTGAAAGGAACAGCTTGCTTTCATAACTGATTCAAGACTTACTGCTTACTGATCGACACTTCCAACTTTTACGGAACCATTAAACTTTGGTATAAAAACCACTATGTCTTTCAAACATCATATGTAATCTATGACAGCTAATACATGAACACACTCACTTCATTGAAATCCAGCCACAAAACATCACAATAGGTATGAGTTCGCTAAAAACACACAATCTTTTGGACGACCAAATGTCCTCCAAGGTTGCAAACAACTACAGTACAGTACAATAGTGAAATGGTTGCCAGTCAAGGACAACCATGGAATTATCTGAAAACGGAGGCCTGGCAAGGGAGCAAAATTTCCCACAATTGCCAAAATACAGAAAGGGAAATTTCCCTCCAGATGCACAAATTTCCCTGGAAGGAGCTTCCCAGCTTTCCAACTTTTTCCACCCAGGTTGATCTAAGGCATGGTTCTGTTTGAATTTGATTTGACATTTTTGTGCCCGTTTTGAATGCTTACAGCCCAGTTTGAAAACCGAACCCCTGCTTTTTGAAAAATGCAACGAACAGAGAACATTAGTCACTGAGTGCAACTTAAAGCATGTCAGTTTTAATTGCAGTAAGTAGTTTGGCTGCTACCAGAAGTACTTACCTCACAGAGCATCCTGGGACTTCCTCCCTTTACCACCCCCCACCAGACGCTTGGCCCCTTGACCCCCCAAGGTGGGCCCCTTGACCCCCCAAAGTGGGCCCCTTGACCCCCCAAGGTGGGCCCCTTGATTCCATGTCCGTTAACTGCTTTACAATTGTGCCAAAAGGTGCATAGGTCCGATTTAACAAAAACATGATCCATGTACTGTAATTCAATAAATCCACTGGATATCTTCTCTAGGATTTGAAGAAGTACAGTATCTTTTCTTGGGGCAGGGTATCCCGGGGAGCGGACGGTTGTTTTCTCAGCTTCTTAGCTTCCAAAACCAGTTTTAGATGCAAACTTCATTACCATAATATGATTTATTCATGTACTGTACTCTCTAATGAATCATGCTATTGCTTTTGAGTGAGTGTGGGTACTCCTGTGGTCGTAAACTGGAAGTGTAGACTGAAACCTGAGATGTCCTATAATTACAGTATCATTTTACATAAACAGAGTGCAGTGGGTATACTACCAGGACGTGGGTATTACAATGACCTACCAACCCAGTGGGTGGTATGATCTACTACACGGGACCAGATGTTGCCGTCTTGTGAATATTCACAAACATTCAACCAGTCTTGAGGCTACATTTTTCTATGAATATCCAAAAGAATTTATTCTGTGTTGACTTTGGCAGGCGTTATGAATATGACTAAAAAGGAATATGCTGCACAGCCTGCTATGCAGACCAGTAAGGGGCAGTGTGAAATGTGAATCATAGAACTTTGCTCCATCGAAGCATTTACTGCCCTTACTTAGTAACTTTAATTTTACTAAGGGGTGTAAAGTGGGGTACTTTGTGTAGTGAAATCTACTGCAGAACACTGGCAAAATTTAAGAGTAAAGTGGCAGTCACACAACTACTATGTCAGATTGAATTCCCATCCAATTTTCGGGGGTTTTTGGTAAAATCTTCTCCATCCCTGGTTGGAAAGATCCTTAAACTTGTCAGCCAGTGCAAACATAGTGAAACCTCTTTAGTATTTTATCTACTTTCTGGTATGCTAGGATATAAACATGACCTTGATAAAACCATGATTTGCTTCTGATGTCTACACAAATAAAATGCCAATTTTTTCATGACATCACACCGACATGTTTTTTATTGGATAGCGTAGTCCAATAAAATCTGTCTGTTGGAGTAACGTCACAGAATATTAAGCACAAAAATAGTCCTGCGGTGCAACTCATATATTTACAAATGCCAAAAGCATTTTACTATGTAACAACATACTAAAAGCCTTATTTTCTGTACGTGTTTTAAAGATAGCACTGCCCACAATTGATTCAGCCAAGCCACCTCACATTGACAAAAATTTCTCAAAGAGTATGGGACATCGTCACTTGCCTTCTACGTAGCCACAAAATATGAAGAATATCACTGATAGGCATTTAGAGCACTATGTGTCTGACCACTGCCTTATTGCCCCCCTTTAACATCTTTCAGTTTGACCCCACGCAGAATACCCTCCATGGATGATGGGTATTCAGCACCACATTATTGAAAAGGTTGCTTTGAACTTTTTCTGTTATGGCATGAACAAGAAGTTGTCCAAGTACACTTGTAACCAAACTGAAGAGAGGCATGATCACACTTAAAGTACTCTGTGACATTGTAATTCTAATAACATTAAGGAATTGGTGTCAATTGTAACTGACACATCTTACTGTACAGTAGAACTCAAAAATGTTTTGGTGTACGATAATTGCTCTCTGCGAGTGGTGCAAATCCGATCTTTAAAAGAGTTTTTGATTAATATATATACACACAAACTGTAGATGATTGATTGTTCTTAGCTTTGGCGAAAATTTGATTGTAAGCCTGGGGGACATTGGATGTCTAAAGACATTGGACTATTGGAAGCAAACTACATGTAAATACCAGACAACCAATAAAACATAACAGTTATAATTTACATTTTATTTATTAGGTACAGAACAGTATGTGCCTGTGATGCACCCGAAAAAATAGCAAACCAGCACACATTTTTTTAAGTCTTTCTGCATTTCTAAGTAACCCAAGATTCATTGAGATGCCCCCCTAGCTTCTACTTGTTTCTCCATCCACGGACCCATGCATGACTGAATGCAGCCAGCAGAACGCCTGCCAAGCAGTCCATACACAAAGGGACCCCCAAACTAAATATCTATCACATTCCTTAAGGCCATTTGGAGCAATTACAGTACTGTACCACTCATGTCTACTGTAACTCAAGAGGGCCCATACATACTGTAAGGGGCCAACTGCAGCAGACCAAATACTGTTATTCAAGTGTTAGGTCCTGGCAAGACTTGGAGCAGTATTCCCATGCCCCTCCCAAAAATATATGGGTACTGTAGTGTACTGCACATCTACAGTACATTTCTGAAGAGCGCAGTAATTTTACAAGGAATCCAATTTGAGCTGGATTCCTACTGTAGTTCTAGTCGAAGTCAAACCAGCTGACCAGGAATCCAGTTTGAGGTGGATTTATAATCCTAGTCAAAGTCAAAACTGCTGACCATGAATCCATTTTGAGGTGGATTCCTACTATAGTTCTAGTCGAAGTCAAACCAGCTGACCAGGAATCCAGTTTGAGGGGGATTTATAGTCCTAGTCCAAAGTCAAAACAGCTGACCATGAATCCATTTTGAGGTGGATTCCTACCATAGTTCTAGTCGAAGTCAAACCATCTGACCAGGAATCCATTTTGAGGTGGATTCCTAGTCCTAGTCAAAGTTCAACCATCTGACGAGCAACCCATTTTGAGGTGGATTCCTAGTCCCAGACAAAGTCAAACAAGCTGACCATGAATCCATTTTGAAGTGGATTCCTCGTCCTAGTCAAAGTCAAACCAGCAGACAAAGAATCCAGTTTGAGGTGGAATCCTACAGTAGTCCTAGTCAAAGTCGAAGCAGCATTTTGAGGTGGATTCCTAGTCCTCAAACCAGCTGACAAGGAATCCATTTTGTGGTGGATTCCTAGTCTTAGTCAAAATGAATTACGAAAAGGAAGTCGAACCAGCTGACAATGCATCCAATTTGAGGTGGATTCCTAGTCCTAGTGAATTGCAACTAGGAAGTCAAACCAGCTGACCAGGAATCCATTTTGAAGTGGATTCCTAGTCCTTGTCAAAGTCAAACCAGCAGACAAGGAATCCAATTTGAGCTGGATTCTTAGTCCCAGTCCTAGTCGAACCAGAATTAGGGAGCTTTCGATTTGCACGTTCACCTAGTCGACTGCTACGAGATTATGTGAATTTAAGCCTCTGCGCATATGTTACGTCGTCTCCCTTGTCCACTAGCCAAAGCGAGAACATGTCCACCGTGGTTTTGATGTTCCTCCCAAACCGCAATGAACGTTCACATGTGTGACGTCACAGAATTTCTGAAAATGGATTAAGTGGCAAATATACTTGCTAGTTTCCCTCCTCATGATCTGTTTTAAACAAATGTGGTCACTTTTTACCTAAAATGCATACCAGATTGATGTTTCATTGGGGAATGTGCTTTGTTTTGGACGTTTTCTTGCAACTTCAACAGGCAGAGACTCGAAGTTGAAATACATGATGGGTTCTCCATGCAAACTTACCAACAATTTAACTGGCGTTCGTGTACTAGACATGCATTTACATCATTGATGACTTTAAATCCCCAGTAATTACAACACCCAGATCTTTCTTGAAGGTGACATTACTTAAAACAATACCATTCATGTTATAATCATAGCTGAAACTAAAATTTCAGGACGAAAATGAAGGACCTTACACTTATCCACATTAAAAGACATTTGCCAGGTCTGAGACCAAGAAAATAACCTACCCAGATCTTTCTGCATCAGTAAGGAATCATCCCAAATGCTAATCTTCCTATAAAGCTAAGTATCATCTGCAAACTTACTTATACGAGATGTAAGAGAACTATCAATATCCTTGATGAAAATTAAGAAGTGGGCCAAGGACAGAACCCTGTGGTACAGTACTCCACTTGTGACTTCCTTCCAAGAGAAGTTACCATTAACAGCAACTCTCTGAGATCTACCATGAAGCCACAAATTTATCCAATCAGCACAATTGCCCTGAACCCCTAACCTACACTGTTTAACCATTAGCCTACCTAATGGAACTTTATCAAAAGCCTTTGAAAAGTCAAGGTAAATGACATCAACGCCATACCCAGAATCAAAAGAAGAAGAAACATCTTCAAGAAAGCTCAGTAAATTAGTGACACAAGATCTGCTTGGCAGGAAACCATGCTGTGACAGATTAAGTAACTCATTATCTAAAAGATACTTAAGTAAACTATCCTTAATTAAAGATTCCATAACTTTGCATACAACACTGGTTAAACTGACAGGCCTGTAATTGCAAGGCATACTACGATCCCCCTTCTTAAAAATTGGAGTAACATTTGCTACCTGCCAGTCAGTAGGAACAAAACTCGAATCCAGACACTTCTGATAAATGATGGAAAGAGGAACTGACAAAATCTTAGAGCATTCACGTAAAATGGCTGGGTGGACCCTGTCTGGCCCAGGGGCCTTACTAGACTTCAAGCTCTAACTTTTTACAAACCTGTTCCTCCGAAAAAATGACATACTGTAACTGATTGAAGAAGAGACATCAGAACCCCTACAAGTCCCCAACAAAGATGATTCCTCAAAGACAGATATACAAAATAGTCATTTAACAAGTTAGCCATATCCTGATGGTCACTAACCAAAGTATTATCACCACCTTTGAGAGGCCCCACACCCTCCTTAAGTTTCTGCTTAGACCTCACATAGGCATGAAAAGTTTTGGGGTTTATCTTAACCTCCTTGGCCAACTGCTTTTCAAACCTCATTTTAGTTTCATTTACCAAATTTTTAACTAAGAGTTCCTGCTTCTTGTAAGCTGCTAAGTTACCTGGGCTTTTACTGGCCCTATAGCGATGCCAACACTTATGTTGCTTCCTAGTTGCTCTAAGAACCTCTCTAGGAATCCAAACAGGCCTATTTTTAACGACAGCTTTCTTAAGTGGGATACACAACTTTGTTGTGTCAGAAACAACATCCCGGAAAACACTCCATGCCTCGGCAGGGCCTAAGTGAGACAAACGGGCCGCCCAATCTATGGTTAAAAGCTCCTTAGGAAGAGTAAAGTTTGCCTTGCTGAAACAAGGCAATTATCCTCAGGAATGGGAAACAGAACATGCTGGGTAAAAGAAACCATCAGTCACAACCTCTAGAAAATCCCAATCCCAATCAACAATATCAGGAAATTGAAAATCCCCAAACACAACAACCCTTTTGGTAGAAATTTTCCTAAAAATTTGGAACAATCTCTGATTATTTTCAGCGCAAGAATTTGGTGAACGGTAGACAATACTGACAAGCAAGGGGGTTCCATACTCATTGTTAAAGCTACGTTCACACCACAAGCAGTTAGAGAACCCACAGGAAAACTTGCTGGTGACTTCAACACAATTTATACTATCCTTGACAAACATTGAAACTCCTCCACCCCTACCACTGACAGTATCAATCCTATCTTGCCTGGAAATTTTGTGACCAGGAACCTGAATCTGAGAGACTTTGCTTACCTCACTATGGAGCCATGTTTTGGTAACTCCAACTACTGTCTGGACTGTCAATGGAAATCTGTGCAAGAAACTCATCAAATTTGTTAAGAGTGCTCCGTATATTAGCAAACATAAATTTGATCCCAGAAACTGCCCTGTCAGTTGGCACATGATTAAAACCTCTGTGAGCTTGGATAGGACCCTCAACACAACTGACATCAGAGATACTCCTAGCATCATAATCCCTCGCCCCTGAAACTAGTTTGACAACTGGGATTCCACAGCCCTCGTAACCAGCCTTCCCAATTCATTGGCCCCAACACCTGACAAATGCAGCCCATCTCTAGAAAAAAAAGGTCCCATCTGTTATGAAATTTGGCCCATGTGTCAACAAACTTGAAACCCCCCAAAGATATCGTTTTGCAACCACTTATTCAGACTTGCAGTTTTACCCAAAGAAACCCTTCTGTCAAACCTAGGGAGAATACAAATAACCCCCTTACTGCATGTGGACTTAGCCTAAGTTTACTGATCTGGGGCCCGTTCCACAAAGAGTTAGACACGATCTTAAGTTTGATTTACTGTTGACTTAAGTATGGGGAATCAAACTTAAGATTGTGCGTAACTCTTTGTGGAATGGCCCCCTGTTCCTTAAATTTTGACCTTCAAAAAAATTCACACTTGCCAACTCTGACGGTTTCACCCTGAGTATCACAGTTTGGGGCCTCATCTCACGGTCAAATTTTCAAATCTCACGTTAAAATAAGATTGTTCAAAGAAATACTACTGTAACACTAAACCACATAGGAAATAAGCAGCTTTCCTTTCCCACTTTCCTGTAACATGGGATTGCCATCTCATCGTACAGCAATATCTATAGGCGTAAGCCTGCTACTACACATACTGTAGGCCTGGCAAGTTGACGTACGTACTGTAGCCTGCACATGCAACATGCAACTTTTTTGGTCATACATACAGCGCATACAACGTTGCATAGACTAATAAACACGGCACTCCATTGAGCGAAGCGTATCGCGAATTTTTTCCTGCATGCGAATAGTTCAAATCCTTGTCTTATCTGTCCTGCAATAAAAAAGTAAGGCGCCTAATCACCGTGTATGCAATTCTTACGAGGGCCACAGACCGATTCATATTGGAAATGGAAACAATTTCAAATTTTCTCCAGTATAAGCTCTTGACTTTGAAATAATTAGTTTAAAATAAACAACAAAGCTTCGGAAACTTTTAAATTTTATTGGAGAGCTTCAGTTCATATACCTTCATGAAAACATTATGTAGCAACAACGATGTTCGGTAGATCACCGTGCAATCGTTCTCAGATTTGCCAATGTAGGAAGTGCAGATTCTTCAATCAGTAATCCCCCAACTTTTCAAATTTCCATAAACAAGAAACCCAGAAAACAGAAATTTCTGCAATACAAGCTCCATAGCCACAAATATTTGTTTCAAAAGGGCAAACTGTATGCCTAATACAGTGGTGTTTACACGTCAAAGAAAACTCAGAAAATTGGGGTGCTTGCCCATATCCCCTGAAAAAGTCTTTTTACCTCCCTGCTGCTTGGCTAGCTACAGTACTACTTACAAGCCTGAGAAATGCCATTTTCGACTGTCCGAGGCATCTGATTTTTCAAAATTTTCTCTATGCTCCACGCAAACTGACGGTGGCGCTCCGCTAAAATAGTCTTTCGGGCATGACTTTAGGCAGGGAATCATTTGTCTACCGAAAGTGTTCCCAAATACTTTTCACCAGTTACCTTTCAACCCTGTCAGTTGAACAATCTGTGAGTGGATGGATTCTTTAGTAACTCGAAGAATTAATATTTTATCAATGTTCCTCAGTTTGTAAAGGGCATAGATATACTAGAATTGTTGTCCAGCATGGCTGGAAAAACGAACAACTTTCTACTTTCTTTAGTGCCCAGTTCAATTGAAAAAATGATTTATAGCATACAATTGTTTTTATTTAAAAACAATTGTTCTTCCTGGTAGGAAAAAGCGAAAAATTTAGCATAAAAAATTAACCTCTTGGTCAATGGGGTAGGGTGAGGTGCATAGTTCAAAATTTGCTCCCCCCCCCCCACTTTTCAAATTGCTTCTTACGCTACTGCCCACCTCATCATCTGTCATCTTCCCAGTGATGAAAAACTCGTCATGGTATGTATAGTACAGGACAAATTTCGAATCTCCAGGTTTGAGGTACCAATCATTATCTCCAGGTTTTGTTATGAAAATCACAAGGTTTGCTACTTCGGAGGTTGGCATGTCTGAAAATTGACTAGGCCTATCCCTACAGAGATTGTTGGTACCAACCTGAACTGCAACAACTTCCTGGTTCCCCACAATTTGATTGACCCTAGCTGAAATATCCTCCATTTGAGCACCTGGTAAGCAAACTCTAACCCTTTTACTCTGGTCTTTCTTACAAAACTCCCTGTCTGAATACCTTATAATGGAATCCCCAATCAACAAAGTAACTGTTATGGTTAAGTTCTGTTCTGTGTGGCTATGCTGTTCAAGTAAGGCCTAACGTTAGGCTAGGCCTGACACTAACAGTAACAACAGTATACTAGGCAAAACACATTTTAGAGCACACTGTGCTAAATTCTAACCAAGCCTAGCCTAGCATAAGTACTGTAAGGTAGGCTAGGCTACAATCCTGGCCAAAAATACATGGGACAATCCTCCGCTCCCCCTTTTTCAATGTTGAAACTTACTAAATTTTGGTTCGGACAACATTGAAATGGGGGAAGGGGAATTTGGAAGACCGGCGAAACTATTTGATAGATGTTGCTACATTTGTGCCAAAGTGTTCCATCACTTTTGACCAGGATTGTCTGAACTTCTGTATACAGGTATAGGAGCTTGGGTAATGTACCTTTGGCACAGTAGATTTCGCTCTGTTTCTTTTTTCATTTTTTCGTTTTTTGGCGGGGGGGGGGCTGGGTTGTGTGCTTCTGTACACAACTCAATCAACATGAAAAAGGGAAAGGGTATATTCTAGCCTCTAGGCTGTCAGAGAATAAACTTTTCGGACCAATCGTTTTTACACTTAAGTAACGTTAGAATATGAACAATCTATTAACAGGTGTAACAGAAAGAAAGACTTGATAATAATGACAATTAAAAAAGGCAAACTATTACCGAAGGCAGTTTAAGTAATATTTATAATTTCTAGTAACATTTGATATAAAAGATTAACAACAGTAACATAGTACAGACACCTAAAGTAAATACGTTTTTGATACAAAAACCGGACTAGATTTGAAAAGGGTGGTTACTTATGAACCCTTTTCAGAAAATAATTGGATAGTAGCAACCCTACTTTCGACGGTCTACCATTGACCTGACGACGATCTACTGTTGACCTACACACTATTTTAATGGGACTGACGATCGACCGCACTTTTTTGGGGAAAGAAGCTTTTGATAATATGATATTTGAGCAATTTTACGGTTGACCGTGGCAAACAAGGGTGAAAATGCAGTTGAAAGGACTAAAATTATCCTCTTATAAAGTCAAATAACATCATGAACACATACTACACCTTAAAGAGCAGGAGCAGTCATCCCAAAATGAAGAAGTGTAGTAGACTGTCCAGTTTCATGATTGGCTGTTGGGAGTCATGTGACAATGTTTTTTTCTCTTCAAATGTGGAATTTACCAGAAATAACTGCTTGGTTTACCTTGATAGTAAAGTCATAAAATGTAATGACAGATACTTTGAAGAGAAATAAGATGAAAATTGTGTTAGTTAGCTCTTTCTTTAAAATAAGTTTGGGGGACTGCTCTTTACCTTTAACATGGTAATGACGTCATCCTAAAACTAAAAGAAAAAAATAACAAAACATATGGTAGATCGTTTGGTTGATCTTGGTTCTAAGATAGCCATGATAGAGGGGGCCATCGTCTTTGGTCTGTACAACCAATCGGGAGACCTTTTTTTTTCTCCAAATGCGTCCTCGTACCGCTTGTGCTTGCTGCTTTGGGTTTTTCTTATGTTCAAAACCAGTCACATCAAAATAAAATGCAATTTCATCTGTCCAAAATGAAGAGTGTTTGCTTCATTTCACACCACGGCCAAATTTTAAAGGTTTTTGCAAGTTACTTGCAAGTAACAAACCCCCTTTCCGGAATTGCAAATATCGGTAGCCACTTTAGTTTAGAAAGAGAGACACAGTTCTGAGACACGGTTCTCCGCGATACTACATTTTGATCCAGTTGTGCAGCTGACATGATATTTGGCACAGTAATGTTTCCCTGATTTTTCCTTAGTTTAAGCAACTCTCTCAAAAAATGCGCTTGTGACAAACAGTTAACTTCTCTGGTCTTTCTTTTCTGCATTTTGATCCCTTTGACGCATTACTTTCTTTAAGAATACGCCACACCAAACTTTTCGAAATCTCTGCAATATCGTCGATTTTTCTCACAGTAAGTTTTTCATGTTTCTGTAGCAACTTGATAAAAAATCTCTGTTCCAGTGAAATAAACTTGTACTTTACCATGACTGTATGTACTGTTGTGTATGGTGTCCAGTCTACAAGTAACTGAAGCCACATAGCCTACAGTATATGGGCCCTATTGAGTGAGCAAGTTTATACAAATGCATTGTCGGCCCTCCTAATCTGGCCATTGTCCAACTGCCTGAATAGCTGCTGAAGCTTTGTCATTTCCCTCCTTAATTAACCTTAAAAACATTTCACTTTGTGATTTTAAACCTACATTAATATAAAAATCCACCATCTTAACTTGCATAGTTTCCCCCATTCGAAAATAAATAATTAGGCCTATACGGTGTCCTTTAATCATTTCTCCGGTATCTTTCCTATCACGACTCCACATGTTGTTCCACCTATTGCGACCACTTCTCTACTCTACCGTATATTTGGACGTTCCTAGGCTATACATGTGTAGGCCTACAGCAGTTCAGACAATCCTGGCCAAAAATACATGGGACAATCCCCAGCTCCCCCTTTTTCAATGTTGAAACTTACTAAATTTTGGTTCGGACAACATTGAAATGGGGGGATGGGAATTTGGAAGACCGGCGAAACTATTTGATAGATGTTGCTACATTTGTGCAAAAGTGTCCCATCATTTTTGACCAGGATTGTAGGTTACTGTTAGTGTAAGTACAGTAGCCTAGGCCTAGGCTAGCCTTACGTTAGGCCTAACTTAGTGTAATCATCGATTTTAGGCTATGTCTTCCCTATGAATTTTTCTGTTGCGATGCATCTTAAAATCCATGTTAGTTGTTACCGATTATAAATTATGACTTCAATTACAAGTTGATTACTCACGAAAGGCCAAAAACGGTCGGTCCTGGAGTGGCGTAACGCAACTAACGACGTTAGGCCTAACGATAACGTTAGCCTGACTTTTTAAGAATACAGTACTGCCTAGCCTAGCTGTCAGCGTGTCACAGCTGTCCTGACAAACATGCAAAGGAACAGCTTTGTGACCACTGGTACCGGTTCAATATTGGAGTTGTTACAAACAGTTTAGCTGGCACTCCGTACTTCCTAGAAAATAGCTATTTTTGCAAAAAGCGTTACGTACCACGTTCTAACATTGCAAAATTTTACCAATCCATTGCCTAATAATAATGATAATGCAGAACACTGTTCTGAAAACTCACTGTCATGTGCAGTCCTGGGAAGTGCGTGTGACATTTCTCAGAATTGAAACATTAAATTCAGGTAGTGAATAACTAGCTGAACACATACGTACGGGGTACCGCGCATGCGAGGAGGCCGAGAGGGAAGTCCCTTGTCGAGTCGAGCGCACAGGTATGAGGCGCCGTATGTGACAAAATTATGTGCCAAATATATTGATTATACTTCTAAATATATATAGGTTATACCCAGATATATATAACTTTCTCTCAAACTTCATATAAATAGGTTTTGCATAATCTATATATAATAGTCATACACCATATATATCCTTACAAGCTATATATATTTGTCACGGTAAACATTGTATTAATAGACAATGTCCTGTATAGTTTTCCGTAATTTTGTCACTCTTTTTGTCACTCTTTTTGTCACATCGGGGAGAGTAGATATATATAGATTACTAACACGCGAACAGCACGCGAGTAGGAGGTGCTTAGTTACATACTGTATACGAGGGAGGACCACCCAAAAGTGTTCCTTTCTACATGGACACATTGAGACCTTGATAAGATTTATCACCACTAATTTTATCAGTTCCGTTGTCAGGTGTATAAAAATACGGAGGTTGTATTTTCTTATACTACGAAACCAGTTCCCTTGATGTTAAGCTAGGAAGGAAAAGCGTTTGATATCTGAAACGGATAGTCTCTTTTGAAGAGGCAAATATCACATTTTAGCTTTTTGGTACAGTTGAGGGACAGCAGATACTTTCAGTACTTAATTAGGTTGGTAAACCTTTGACTAGACATGTTTCTGCTCATGTTTTTAATTTTGAGCCTCATATAGGTAGTTGGACTTTTTAAGTTGTCCTGGTCTTAATCAAGCAGAACCGATGTATTAGAGAGCCTCGATTAGAGCACTGAGGTATTTATCATTGTAAACTTCATTAAATGTTACCAAGTCACCGTTGCTTGAATGAAAATAGGCGGTGGCATTATCTGCATAGGCGGCGGAAGCCGCCGGGGGCAGTGGAGGCTGGCCCCCAAATATTTTTTATGCGATTTTGGGGGAATGCCCCCCCCCCCCCAAAAAAAAAAAAACTGAATGTCGCAAAAATAAATTTTTCAAAAACGCTATAGATCTATCTGGGAATTAACACGTTTAAAGTTAAGAATCATTTTATGTTAGCAAGATTTCGACCACATTCTCTCATGATTAAGTGAGTCTAATATGTCCAATTTTGCACTTGCCGCATATACAGACCATCCAAAGGAAAGTACGTATATTTTGGGTCGTCTTTCATAAAACACATGTACATCCATCTCGTGTAGGTACCTGTACACCTACAGCTGACAAACTCTAACGTTAAGTTTCCAGATGTCGAAACGTAGCAATAGCTCAATTTTGGATTATATCGTTAAAAAGAAAGGTATAGATTTACATTTTTGCAAAGTTTTAGTAGGTGTGCAATAACGTTTCCTTTTCTTAAGTTAAAAAATCTTAACGTTAGTCTGGAACTTACGTTAATAGGTCGAACTCCAGAGACGTACTGACCGGGGGGCTGTGGGAGTGTCACCCCTACCGCAATAATTTTGCTCTTCGGGAAATCAAGGTGGTCTGTCTGCAAATTGGCAAACCCGGGGCACCCGGGAAATGAATATGCCGACTCAAAGAAAGAGATGCATACAGTACAACAAAGTAATTAAAATTTAAGTTGCTTTTATTACATTTCGGCTATTCTTTGGCCAATTATTACTTTTCAGAATGCAAAAGTTGCAAAGCTTCTGAGAGCTTGCCCCCCCCCTGACCCCCACATTCACGATAACATGTAGGAAGGTTTACTTTCGACCTTCAAACTGTTAAAACAAAACCTTTTTCAAGCTATCTATTACAAATTATCTTTCTTCTTCTCAAATCAGGGCCTTTTAAACATACTGAACGAGGGGCATGTCACCAGTCCCCTTATTTGCCCCAATGACAAACATTTGCCCCAGTAATATGTCCCTTTTAGGATTATTAGTTGCTTCCATTAAGTTCCCTAAAAAGCCTTATATGCCAGAGCTTCCAGGTCCTGTTGCGGGATTTTAAAAATAACTCCCTGTTGATAAAATGCCCCGAAACACTTTGGATCTCTTAAAATGCCCTGTCTCAAATTATCAATCACATGTTCACATTTGAATAGCTCCAAAATTTTGGCCTTGCCCCCTAAAATTATTGTTAAGTATGTTTCTCCTTAATCAAATTCCATAGTACTTCCCGATTCCATTCTCGTCCCTTAGCTCACCCCACTCCTGAATAAAATTCATAGTTTAGAATTCTTAATTTTAATATGGTTTTCGACCATTTTGGAGCCTTTCGCTGAGCTTCCGGGTGCTTCGCCTCCTTAACCTCTACTGGGGCTTAGGCCCTGGACTCCACCAGGGGTCCTTGAGCGGGACCCTGGAGTTTTGCGCTCGCCCAAAACCGGACGCCTTCCGGCGTCACCATTATGTCGGCTGCCCCCCCCAATAGAAAACATCTTATGATCTGATACTACCTATATGCAGTTCCTTGTTTCAATTTTGAATTTTTATGCGTTCTTAACGGATATCTTGTACCGGTAATTAGACAAAGCATCTTTGTGCTGTGGAGTGGGATTAAAAACCGCAGATACTTTGAAGTACTGCTCTGTTAGGTTTTTAAAACCTTTTGTTTCTGCTTTTTAAGCAGCTCCCCTAATTTTTAAAGAGGTGAATGCCGTACTTTCCACCTCCTCTGGACCTCTTTGTTCTTGTTGGAAGACAAGAGCTTGGTTAGCAAGCGGTTGCTATCCTCCCCGTCAGGAAATTTGGCAATGTCCTCCCTGTTGCCAGTTTTTCGGCCTTTTCTGGTTTCTTCTGTTGTTCTGAGACGCGCCTTCTTCGCATCTCAACACCTTCATGACCCTTGTCTCCGCTCGGGAGAACACTCCAGTCCAAAGGGCTTGGAAACCCTTCCTCTAAGCGGAGAGCCCTCATCTGTTGACGCGGAGCGTAAGGAAAATTTTGAAAAATCAGACTCTCAGACCGCCGAAAATGGCATTTCTCATGGCTTAAGCCCAGGTCACTCTACAGCAATATCGGATCGGATTTTGCTCCGATTTTTGTGAGTTTTACTTACATCTCCCCCATATTTGGTCGCAAAAAGACAAAAAATTTGGAACCCTGGGTAATATGATCTGTATCGCAGAACTACGAAAATTTAAGTTATAACAATTATGCCGTGACGTCACATCCGCAGACAACATTTATCTGATACGACGCGTAGTCCGACAAAAGCTGTTTGTAAATGTGACGTCACTTGAAATAAAATCTTTGCCAGGAGTCTGTAAGTTTATGTATATGGGGCACCATCATCAGTTGGTGTGGAGCGTTAGCAATTTTGGGAAAACCACGACCCCACAGTTGGCCGATGACATAGTGTTTTTGGGGGGAGGGGGGAAGCCGTCCTAGGACAGAAACCCCTGGTTATTCACTCAGCTTTTTTGGTATCAAGTTAGCTGAAGTTGTCCGTGACGCAACTGAAACGGACACTGTTCATGCATGTAAGTACAGAGACACATAGGATTTTGATGAGGTTTTATGCAAACGGACACCAATCACGCACACAAGAGCAGAGAGTTGACACTCCGGAGACTATACGTGCACGTTAGTGCAGAGAATTTGGAACTGCAATTTGGAACTCTAGAATTGCGGTGCAACGCTCCCGTACGCCTATAACAATAAGTAAAATATAAAACTTCAAATATATGCGAGGCCAATTTTTTTCCTCTGGCGAATGCTCCAATATGGTCGGAGGGCCTAAATCTGCATGATGATATTCAGTAGCCTCAACAAAACTACAGGTCACCCCTACTTGATTTTCCTCATGAGAACGTCAGATTCCTCCATAAACCCCCAAACTGTCATAAAATTACGACTTTTCTCCAATATTAGCCTTAGATTGTTAAAAGTGACAAAATTTTCCAATTTCGATGGATACTCCGTACAATAAATAACCAAAGCCAACTGTGTTAATCACCCGGCATACTACCTAATTTTGCTCCTGAAAGACATATCACTTAATAAAAGAAACCAAACTTTTCATAATAACCTTACCAAAAAACAAATTTTCTTTTATTAAAGTCCAAAGTTTCTCCATTATAATAAGCTCTTAATTTTCAAAGAATCGTTTAAAAAAGGGAAAACTATCCGGGCAAACTCAAGTTTTAGTCTCGTCTCGAAGCCTTAGTTCGTAGGTCTTGTGCGATTCAATGCGTAACCCCAAAAGAATTTCAGCTGTGGCCCATATAACGTTTTTGATTTTCCCTTATAAAGGACGGGTTCTTCAATAAACACCCAAAATTTTTTATAGTACCAACAAAAGCCAAATTTCTTTCAAAAATTTTAATTTTTACTTCAAATAAAGTACAGATTTTTAAGTATTTGTTTAAAAGAAAGCCCAAAATTTCGGCGCGCTCCGCGCGCCTCAAATTCTGCCAAGTCACGTTCCACCGGGACATAACATCGCCTTTGTCAGGCCTTGAAATTCTGGCCCCCCTGTCGGGCAAATCCTGGCGCCACCCCTGACCGGTAGGCCTACTGTATGGAATGGAGCTTGGGAAAACTTTTCTCAAATCTTTGTTATCGTTTTCACTTTCCTTGAAAATTTTACTTTGAATATAGCTTTTTCTGTTGTTTCGGGAAAAAAATTGAAGGTATTCAAATAATTCGCTATTCGGGTATTGTGTTGCACAAGATTTAAAGCAGGTTGAAGATGATGATTGCTTCTTTTAAAAGAAATGCTTCCCAAGTCTGTCGCGACAATTTATCTCTTCAATTTTTTCGTACATATGGTACCATGACTAGAATCCTTTTCTGTTTTTCGGACAAATGTTTGGAACAATTCGGCTATTCGACCATTTCGGACATTGTGTTGTGGAAGACTGTGAAGTAAAGCTCGCGAATAATGGCTCTTTGCGCTGCCCGAATGTGTAGCAACGAACTTTCGTAATCTTGTTGATTTTCATGAAAATTTTACCACGACTGTATGATGCTTTTTTGTTTTTCGGACACATCCTCTTAAGATTTGGGCACAATTGGGTTAGGATAGGTTGGGTTGGATGGAATTTTACTGCCCAGTTTCTAAGGATTTGGTTCAAGTCGCCCCGGCCACAGCTTCTTTTCCAGTTGTGGCTCACGCTTGGGTTTTTTTTTATTTAAAAAAAAACCATGCCAATTTTTGTTTATCAATTGGCTGTCGGAATTTTTCCCAAATTTCTGCCCGCATTTTTTTCCACGTTCCTGCTCGAATTTTTGTTCTTGCGAATATTTGGGGGAGGGCAGTCTGCCTCCATAGATCCCGCTTGTTACCCCTATGGTAGTACATTAGATTAATAATAATTGGCCTTTATCTCTCTAAAATGCCGAAAAGTTTATGCACCACAAATCACAGGCGTACGGAAGACATTTCACAAGTGGGCAGAGTGTGCTTGCTCTGAAAATTTTGCATATTGAACTGATTTTCCCTTTTTACCACGATAGCACCCAGGCCGTATGAATGAGTCCTCCCCAACAGAAACCATGGAGAAAGACATTTAAACCACAAGTTAAAACGACGAAAGAACAAGGTGAAGCAGAAGCTAGTTTGGGTCCAATCGTGTGCGATGAGCATTTCTCTAACCGTATGACTTCTATTTCATATTCAACAATATGAGTTGTTCAACTAATAAGGATTTTACCATGTTGGCAAGCGCTGCTTTCCGCCGCACTGCCCATTGCACTGTCCTCTTGCCCTGTTGCCCTGAAAATACAAGTGTCAGTGTCCTGAAATTAAGCATTTTCCCTGCTCTGTGAAGGCTGCAGCCCCTACACGCCATGCCTCGTATGCCAATGCACCAACTTCACATGTATATATTTCACCATTAAAAAACAAAAATGATTCACAATATGAGAAGGGCACGGCCTCTCACACCTCTCTCTCACTTCGCCCCATTGAAAAGTTCCTGGTTATGTGCATGGCGCCCTGGTCCATGGTTACAAAGTATCATGCCCCAACCAGTCTCCCAAATGCACACCCTTTGCCATGCCCATCATTTTGGACTTTTGGTAAGGTCAGAACCAGCGGCGTATCTAGACCTTTTTTCTGGGGAGGGGGACAAAAGGCACCCTTTCCGATTTTCAAGTGTTAACAACACTATACAAGGGACATAGTTTGCAAACTGTGACTAACAGGTGTCACAAGTGGCAATTTTCCAAATTTTTCATTTTTCGTGGCCAGGGTTACGCCACTGGTCAGTACTCTAAACTCTGACGACTCTTTGCTCTTTTCTTGGCCTACCAGGAGTTTTGGAAACTCCCATGGCCACTCGAGACGGTAGGGGTGGCCATCCTGAACGTCTTCAATTCCTGGTATCTGTGCATGTGCATTTGGGATTGATGCAAGAAGATGATTCTTTTTCTTTCAGTTGCAGGACAAACGGTTGGAAGGGTATCCCGTGCTGTTACTATGGAGTTGCTGTTACCGTAGTTTGGGCTATGGGAGTGGATCAGTGAGCTGTTATTCCCAAATAACAGCTCCCTGGTCGGATAATGCTAACTATGCCAGCAATTTTGAATACTTAGTAACTAAGTTGACTCTAAAAGGAATCTGAAGGGCACAGCGTACCTGCTCAGGTAGCGAATTCCAACCGGGTATAGGCTTGTACTTGGGTTTGGATTTTTGGTAACTTAGATGAAAGGCGGTGGTACAAGTATTTCCCACTAGTGCGACGAGTTTCGGGCGAGCCTCCAGAGGTTGGAGAGTCAATCACGAATTAAGTCGCACTATTTTGGAGTAAACTGTGGTGTTTTTTTTTATAAATTATTAGGAGACGTCCCCTCAGTCGTCGAGTTTCAAGACTATCCCATATAGATTTTTGATCATGTCAGAAATGCTGGACTGACGACTCTAGTTGTTAAAGATAAATCTGGCTGCTCTCCTCTGGACCTTTTCATGAGTATCCCCCTATCAGATTGGGTGTAAGGGTACCGGGCAACATTACAGTAATCTAGAATAGGCCGGACACTGAAGAGCAAATTAGGCCGTTTCTTTGGTTGACTTGTCGCAATAAGTAAGATTTCTTCTCAGTATGCCCAAAGTCAGATTTGCTTTAGCTGCTATTGTATTAATGTGGCCTTTTCAGCACATGTTTGAAGAGAGTTCTACACCTAAATGAATCTTATATGGCCAATAAGAAGCGCCATCAGCGGCAAGGTTTGTACTGGGACATAATATAAATTTTGTCACCTCTCCTTAAGGCCATCCAGTATGAAGTGAAAAGTTAAACACCACTTATACACCACTGGAAGATCTAACTACATTACACTGGCTTTTTTTGTAGAAAAAAAAAAACACTTTCAAGTTCAACTTTTAAAGAACACCTTGAAGACAGACGCCCTGTGAGTTACATCCTATCAAGCCCAAGCTTTCTTATGGAGATAACAGTGTACTTTCAGTGGGTAAATTTAAAGGCCCAATTCGCTCACCCCAAACAGTAGCAATTCTCCTAGCCTTCTTACTTAAAGGCCCAGTTCTCTCACCCCAAACAGTACCAATTCTCCCAACCTTTTTACTTAAGCCCCTCCCACAATTGTCTGAAATTCATCCTTATCCAGACACAATCTCAATTTATTGCTTCAGGGTGAGTATAAAAAAACTCAATTTATGTAATAAAAACACTCTCAGTACCATTCATGCTGTGTCGTATAAGCTTTGGCACTCTGCATTGTTTGAATTAGCTGTCAATCAAAGAGCTGAGCCAATTGAGAATTTCAGCACCCGGGTTCCAAAATTGAAGTTTGGGGTGAGAGGTTTGGCCCTTTAAGCCCCTCCCGCAATTGTTTGAAATTCATCCTCATTCAGACACAATCTCAGTTTATTGCTTCAGGGTGAGTATAAAAAAGGTCAATGTGTAAAATCAAAACACTTTCAGTACAGTCCATGTTGTGTAATATCAGCTTTGGTACCCTGTATTGTTTGAATTAACTGTCAATATAAGAGTTCAGCCAATTGCGAATTTCAGTAACCCCCTATAAAATTGTACTTTGGGGTGAGTGGATTGGCCCTTTAATACCAGCGACTTGTACATACTTCTGCTGTTGGATTTAACTATTCCCGTGGACACTGACAAATTCACATAGATCTCAAAAAAGAAAAGGAGATGGCCGAGATGGTTACCATGGTAATTGCTCAAGTCTTCTCGGAAAAAGACTTTGAAATCAAGCTGCAAGCATGTTTTGACAGAGCATTGGAAAAAATGGACGAATTCTTGAAGCAAATTAAAATCCAATCGGAAAAGATACATGAATTGAAAGTTGAAACTGGCAGAGTTTCAACGGAAATGAGAACCGTTCAAGAGAGATCCACCTCACGGGAGGATAAGTGATGTTCTGCTCCAATCCAAGTTAATTCACCTTGCACAGTGCTCACGCAGAAATTGCCTTTTGGAGTCGACGAACTTTTTAATGTAAATACCGATGCCGCCATTACCAGTCTCGCCTCCACGTACCTGGTACTAATCTAGACCCGTAGGAGATTGATCGGCCCCATCGAGTTGGCAAGAAGGATCAGGGCAAGCCAAAAGGCATTATTGCTAATTTTCAAAACTACAGGGCCAGAAAGCTATACGTTAATAACCGACGAAAGCTGAAGGGCATGAAAATCGTAATTCAAGAAGACCTTATTGAAGCAAATCATCAGCTTCTTCAGGCACAAAGGGCAACCCCCGAGACAAATCAGCATGGTTCCATGATGGATACTTTAATCGCGTTGATCAACAAAAAAGGGAAAGAATTTACAATCATATAATGGGGGAGGGGTTTAATTGAACAATACAAGATACAATCATGGGAAAATAGCCTGACAATTGTCGGCAAGTCGTTTATATAGATAAGGAATAAAAAGGAAGCTGCTGAGACAGTGGCGTAGCTAGGATTTTTTCGAGGGGGCTATGGGGGGGGGGGGCTGGGCACGTTTGTACAGGGCTGGAGTTTAATATCTAAGTGTAGCGCCACCATCAGTTGGCGCGGAGCGTACAAAGAAAATTTTGGATTTTTGGAACCTCCCAGATGGCTGGAAATGGCATTTGCCAGGTTTAATTGTCCTTAATTCTGGTAAGAAAAATTTGTGATTTTTCTAGGATTCGAACACACTTTTGAGAAACTGATTAGCTCAGATCCTAGGATTTCGAATCCGGAATTCTGCTGTATGTTGCAAGCAGCTGTTTCAGTGCACGCCTGATCAAGGTATATCCATAGGCGCAGGGGAGCATTTCAGTTTGGAGGCAGAAGAATTTTGCCCGAAATACGTAATTCTGCTCACAAGACAGTCAAAGCGGAGCGCCACCACTGGTTGGCGCGGAGCTTTGAGAAAATTTGAAAATTCGTACCTCTCAGACAGTCGAAAATGACATTTCCAAGGCTTATAAAGGGGATATAAGCAGTCGCTAGTTTAAGCTCCAATTGCAGATAAACGTTCACTCAAAACTAAAGATCAGTCAGAAAGTCTAAGCGGAGCGCCACCATTAGTTGGTGCGAACAGTGCAGAAAATTTTGAAATATCCGACCCCTCAGACAGTTGAAAGTGGCATTTCCCGAGATAATAGGGGAATCTAAGCAGTCGCTATTTTAAGTTTCCTCTTGCAAAAAGTGTTTACTTAAAACTTCAATTCTGCTATGAAGTGGTAAGTGGTGCGTCACCAGTTGGGGCGAAACGTACAGAAAAGTTTGAAAAATCTGACCCTTCAGACAGTCAAAAATGTCATTTCTTATGTTTATAGAGGGTCTAAGCAGTCGCTATTTCGAGGTTCCGTTTTCAAAAAACTGTTCACTTTCTGCAGGAAAGACTTTCTACACGGAGTGCCACCACTGGCTGGCGCGGAGCGAACAGAAAATTTTGAAAAATGGGACCCCGAGACAGTCGAAACTGACATTTCCCAGGCTTATAGGGGATTCTAAGCAGTCGCTATTTGGTAAAAAAAACTACGAGATATATAAAATGTATCACTACCAATCGATGAAATTGTCCCTCATGTTTTCGGGTGAAAACCATAAAACAGAACTGAAAACATGCTAAGGAATTTTACCCTATTGTGAATCTTGTCTAAGTTCAATATATTGATAAAATTGTGTGACTGCCCGAACTTCCGACTATATATGGTTTTACTTTTTGCAAAAATGAACATTACAAGGTGTGTTTAAATGAAGCAGACTTTTTGGAAGCAGACTTATTGGAAGACATTCTCTAACTACATTATTAGAGTATCGAAAAGCAAATAACCCGATTTTCATAACTATGTCTGTACAGTGTTACAACTCCCTGGTCTGTATTTGGCTCTAGAGCAGGACAGATGGCAAACTTTTGGGCACCTGAACACCCTCCTGTCTGTCCGTGGAATTAATTTGGCAGTTGAAAACGTCCCAGCATTTTTTAACTTTTGCCCGAATATTTGACCATTTCGGGCAATTTTTGCAAGACTACAGTAAAAATGTGGGGATGATGAAAACCTTTTTTCCCCTTTTACTCAAATGGTTTGCAGATCTTTGTTGTTTTCCATGAAAATTATACTTCTTATATAGCGTTTTCTGTTTTTCGGCAAAGATTTGAACAATTGAAGCTATTAAAATAATCGGCTATTTCGGGTATTGTGTTACACAAGATTTTAAATCAGGCTCAAGAATGTTTCTTTTAAGCCAATGTTTCTTTTTCCCAAATGTGTCGCGGTTTTTTAATTATTTTTTCGTAA